>CM072529.1:24262500-24862500 GCA_036898165.1 Silybum marianum
TCAGAAGTGTCTTCAGAACTTCTTCAGATCTTTTTCTCTTTAAGAGCCCAGTACCTTTTGAAGCTATTATGATATCTCTATCAATCTCCCCCTTAGCTTCAAAAGTTCGGATCATACTTCCAGAAATTCAGAATTTCTCTTACATCCTTCAGAATTAGTCTTCTGTATTCAAGTAAGGATTCAGCAACTCTAATCATTTCTTTTGCAAGTACCTTGTGCTTCTCCCAATCTTCATTGCTCAGATTCTTTGGTCTTCTATTCTGTCTTTTTACCAAACGATCTCTGATTGCCATGAGAGTTCCATTGCAACATTTGTGGAGTTCTTCAAATCTCACAAACAATAGTTCCTAAAAGCATTTACAAACGAAGCCAGGAGGATGAATTACCAAAGTGCTTTTCTGCAATTTCTGAATATCTGGTAGACTTAGATTTGGTTTGCTTAAGTGTACTTGTTTCTTGTTTAGAACATAAGCAACTTGGAAATCAGTCTTTGCAGCCCATATAAATTCTCTATATAATCCATCTCTAAGCACTGGAAAAGATTTTCTGAACTTGGTGATCGAGTCATGGAAGGGATAAAGACTTCTGTATACTTTGAGAAGATCTCTGAGGTGAACATTCTGAAAATCAGCTTCAGAAAAGGTAGAAATCTCACCATTTTGTCGTTCAATAGTAAAGAATGCATATTTGTAATTTTGTCTTGTCTTTAAATCAGCATTAATCACTTTGATCACAGGACTTTCTTTTCTTGCTTCATTGATTGGAATCCTTATCTTTCTGATAATATCTGAGTACCATTGTTTCCAACCAAAAGACTTTTGAATCCAGCAATCTATATAGTTGAATTTTTGTTCATATTCCATGAACATTTCTGGATGGAAATATTCTAGGAACATGGTGAAAGCACTTTCTTCTATTCTTTGCACTTGTAGTTGTTCCTCTTCAGATATTTGCTCTTCAGGAACCAACTTTTCAGAAATATTTTCAAGAACTTCTTCCTTTTCTTTTTCTTTTTCTTTTTGTCTTACTTCTGAACTTTCAAGATTCAGAGTGTACTTCTGAATTTCTTCCATATCTTGCCTCTTTGTATGGATCTTGAAGTCATACGCATCACTTAGTAGATAATCTGTTCCTCTTATCTTGTTTACTTTCTTGTGACCAGCTAGATAACTCTTTCTCACAAATTCTCTAAAATGTATTCTTTCTTTGATCAGATAGATAATTTCTTCTTTGATGTCAAATTCTTCAATAAAATCTGTCATGTAGTTCAGAAGCCATTTGCGAGATGATGTAGAATACTTTGGAATATCGGATACAATAAATGTCTTAGAGATTCCTTCAACAAGATACATGAACCCAATGTCTGGATTAGTGAACAATCTTTTCAAATTTCAAACCTTTCAATATATACAAAGTTCCAAATGCATTTACTGTGTTAAGTCTGTATTCCAAAGCCAACTGAAAATCATGCTTTATGAGATTCCTTATATATATTCCCAAGATTCTTCTAATCTCTGAGACTAACACAGATTCACCTGAGTTAACACAAAAAGACAAGATTGCCAACTTATCTTGTAGTCTTAGCTTGTAAACATCAAACTGAGTGAATTCACACAAAGTACCATCTCTTCTCTCAACTCAAAATCTGAATATAGTCAAATCATTCTGAACTGATTTTGATATGCATCTGATCTTCTTTATTAAAGTTGAATCATGAAAATTCTGAACACCATGATTCTGAATAAAGTTCTTTACTTGAACAATATGATCTTCAGACCATTCATCATTCAGAAAGTCTTCCAACTTTGCAAACTTCATACTTCTTTTGTACATGAAGCAATAAGTGTCTTTAGGAAATATCAGACTGCTTTCTCCAGAAATAAGCACATTTTCCTTTTCAAATACTTGATCCAATACAGGTTCTTCAAGTACTGGAAGATCTATTTTGGGAATGCTAATACAAGGTCTGATTCTAACTTCAAATTTTCCTGAGAAAGCAATTAGAATTTCATCAACGATTTCAACTCCTTCCAAATGAGCTAAATCAAATTCCAATTCAACTTTTTCATCTGGTTGTTCAAGAAAATTTCTGAAGATAGAAAATCTGTTGTCCAAAAGTCTACACTCCAGACTTCTTGGATAATTCAGAAAGACATGCACCCAACAGAATTGATTCAGAATATTCCATAATCTTTCAGAGACACTTCTGAACTCTTCACTCAGAAGTTGTTGAGGCTTCCAAATTACTAAGGCTTTTATTTCTTCTGAGCTTTCTCCCATATTTACATCAATCATATCCTCTTCAAACATGATCACATCAGAAAGATCACTTGGTTCTCCAATAACATCTTCAAAAGCAAGGTATTCCCTTAGCATTTCTTCATTAGAGTCTGGAATTATATCTGTATTATCTGAGCCCAAGTTACCTTCAGAATCAAGAGATAACTTTTTTGTTTCATATCCTTCTTCTATCATTTCTTCAGAAGAATGATCATTTATCTCTTGTGCCTCATGTTCTGCAGATAAAATATCTTCTATAGCTTCTGAGACTTTATTTAATTCTTCACCAACATTCTGAGTATCTTCAGAGGTCTTCTCAGAATTTTGAACTTGATCATTTACATTAGTTTCTGGTTCAGATACTCACTGTCTTTTCTCCCCCTCTTGATTATCAGGATCCTGATCATCAAGACTCCTTTTAAAAGTATCTGATTGAGATCTGCATTCTAGAGCAGATAATCTTGGGCTTAATTCTGACTGAGAACTCTGAATGGATGAAAGTTGATTGAGAATCTGAGAAATATCATCTTTAGTGGCATAAGCTTGTGAACCAGAAGAAGAAGAAGGCTGAGAAGCTTTCAAAGAAGAAACTGAGGAAGCCACTTCAGAAAAGGCTGACAAAAGTGCTTGTTTAAACATATTAAGATCATTGGAAGTTTGAAGATGAAAATCCTTCAGCCTGTTAACCATATTTTCCCCATGTTGATCCAACCTAACCTCCAACACCTTTTTGGTAGAGTCCGTCAATTCCTTGATGACCTTCTGAATCTTTGCAAATTCAGAAGTACATAAATCTTTGAATTCTGTGAATTCAGAAGATGAGGGTAAGTTGCCAATATCAACAGATGAACTTGTTTTCAGACCTTCAGAAGAAGGTTGGCCTGTATGAGCCACAAAGGCATCATGAACCACATGTGATTATGTGAATGGAGCTTTTGGATGTTCACCCCACCAGGACTTCCAACTAATCCTTGATATCCAAAAATAGGAATATCTATAGTTGTTGATGCAATGTGACAAACACTTTTCTTAGGAACATCTGAAAGATGTGTGCTTGTGTGAATGGATGCCACATTAAGTGGTTCAGAAGGCTCAAAGTTGAGTGGACACTCAGACTCAATGTGCTCAAAACTGTGAAGGGGGGACATATATCCTTCATTTTCAACAAAAGGAACCTCCAATTGGGGTCCTAATGGATTATAAGCTGCTTGCCCCATTTGTGTTGTTGAAACACCCTTCTGTTGAGAGATGGGTGAGTGGCTGGGGGGGTTAACCAAGGTTGCCATGGGCTCACTGGCTGTTTCAATATTATCCACCAAAGAATGTGGAATAATAGTAGATGTGGGTGCCCGGCTTGTAACAGGTGGTTCACAGGTTTGTTTTTCTTGTACCTGTGTTCTCCCCTCATCAATTCTTTTTCTTACCCTTCTACTCTGTCTCTCATTTTCATTTTTCCTCTTCACTCTTTGAGGTTGTTCACCCCCTTGAACAGCCTCCCCTCTCTTTCTTGTGATTCTAGACTCCCTTGCATGATCACCACTCTAGTTTGAATCATGGGAAGGGACTACTGGTTGAGGTAATCCCATAGATTCTAAATGCTCACTCCCAATCCTAGTTGGTGTACTTACAAGTTCAAGTAAATGAGAAGGAAGTGGAACTGCCTTTGGAAAAGTAAGTTTTTCATTTGGAGGTCTTAAGCTGTCCATAGTAAAAATAGGAACATGTACCTCATGAGCTAGAACAGGAATTTTGGAGACAGCCTTCATTGCTCCTTTGATAAGTGTTTGAAGAAATCTCTGAAATGGTATATAGTTGAATGTAGACTTCTTCAAAATTGCAGATTTGAGTTCATCAAAGATGAGACTAGCATAATCATAGTGTTTGTTGAAGGCAACTCCATGAAAGATAATCCTCCCATTTGTTGAAACTTGATCTAAACTTGAGCTCTTCCCAAATAAACAGGTATTCAGAATGGAAAACAAGCAATACCAAATTGGAGGTAAACATTTTCTTCTAAAAGAGCTCAAAGCACTAAGGTTTTCAGAGTAACCCAAGCTCATAAAATCTGAGATCATCTCTGATGAGGATGGAATTGAGTCATAACAGGTTTTCCCAAGAACCTCATCTGGTTTTGGCAAATAGTGAAGACTCCTAATATCATCTACAGATATACAAACTTTGTAGGCATGAACATAAGAGACAATTTCATCATCAGTTTCATCTACCTCAGCATAATGCCAGAATTGTTGAAGATAAGAAGCAGGAACAGAGAATTTCCTTGAAAGGAGAGTCCGCAGGGGATGTTTCTTCATAATTTTAATCAACATTACTTGATCATCAATGAAGTCTTTGGATTTGAAGTTCAGTGCACAGTTACTTCTTTTGATGTCAAGTAATTTCTCAGCAGGTACATAGAGTTTGGACAGGTCACCACTTTCAGCAGGAGTCTGGGATTCACTTTCAGCAACATTTGATTCAGAAACAACAGCAATGGGTGTATTTTGTGTTTCCCCAATTTTAGCAGTTGTCGGGTTAGGGTTAGGGTTAATGATAGGGTTTGAAGGTCCGGCTTGATGAGTTGCAGTTGTGGTTGTGTCTTGAAGCATTTGATCATCATTTAGTGGGATATCCAGTGATCCAACCATCAATTTTTGAGGTACAATCTTGAACGAACCATCACTTGATGATCCATTGTTATCATTGGAACTCGAGGAAGTAGAAATCATGGTATTTGAAGTAGTCATGATGTTGGAAAAACACGGATTGGTAACAGAAAGAGGATCAATAAACACAGAAAGATTTCTCAGAGAAAAATTGCTAAAAGAATGAAGATGAGGAAGAATCCATTGATTTATATGACCGGATAAGCGTTGAAGGACACGTGGCCAAAAAGTAAATGTAATTAGAGTAATAATCATCATTTATTAGAAGAAATGAACCGTTTAATGGTCATGTTTAAGAAAGATCCAATGAAATTAAAACACGTGGCACACGATTAAATGAAAAATCAACGGGAAGTTTAGTTCTGAGAACAAGTTCAAAAACTTCAGAAGTTGTTCAGAACTTCTGAGAAAAAGTTCAGAAGTCTGAAAGAAAGAATTCAGAAGAACCGCAGAATTTTTAAGTGGAGTTCATAACTAAACTTGGGTCATCTTAGAAGACCAAAAAGCATTTAAAAATATAAACTTCTGAAAAATATAAAACATTTTGAGAATTCAGAAGTAGATTTGAACAAATCGAAAACTGATTTTATCTAAGGAAGCTTGTTCATACTTCTTAGATATAAAGTGCAAGACTTTATTTCACCAATGCAGAGTTGTTATGTAGGAAAGAGTAGTAGAGAAATTTGAAATTAATACCACTCCCCCTTGAATCACTTGCAATTATGATTCTCCCCCTTAATTATTGCAACTTTATCAAAGAATCAATCAAATATTAGTGAAATGAGAAAAAAAAATGAAAAGTATTAAAATACAATCAACCTAGATACAGAAGAGATATACTTCTGAGTTTAAAAAGAAGCAAAAATCTGAATGTTAAACTTCAGAATATACAAAGTAATTCTGAAGAGCAAAGTATTCAGAATTTGATATAAAAAACCTCAGAATGTAACTTCTAGAGTATAGGTGATGTATAATACTTACATAGACATGTTCATCATGCCCAATTTACTTACCAAGAAGTTAAATCGTTTTTAATCAAGTGCTTTGGTAAATAAATCAGCTAATTGATAATCTGTCTGAACAAAAAACATTTCAATATTACCTTTTTCCACATGATCTTTGATAAAATGATATCTTACATCAATGTGCTTGGTTTTTGAATGCTGGACAGGATTGGTAGTGATGGCTATGGCACTCTTTGAATCACAATACAAAAGAATCTTTTTGAAAGTGTAACCATAGTCTTTTAGTTGAATTTGCATCCAGATCACTTGTGAGCAACATATTGCAGCTGCTACATACTCAGCTTCTACTGTAGAAGAAGAAACACAATTTTGTTTCTTTGAAGACCAGCTGACTAGTCTATCACCCAGAAACTGACATGATCCAGAAGTACTTTTCCGGTCTAATTTGCAACCACCATGATCTGCATCTGTAAATGCTGTTAGTTCAAAACTAGAATCCTTAGAATACCAAAGTCCCAATGAAGGAGAACCTTTTAGGTATCTAAGTATTCTTTTTGCAGCTAGAAGGTGTGATTCCTTAGGATTAGCTTGATATCTGGCACAAATACATGTAGCAAACATTATATCTGGTCTACTAGCAGTTAAGTAAAGCAAAGATCCAATTATGCCTCTGTACTTTTTCTGATCAACAGATTTTCCATTTAGATCAGGTTCTAACTTAGTGGCAGTGGCCATTGGAGTTTGAATACTTGAACAATCAGTCATGTCAAACTTCTTAAGTAAGTCAGAGACATACTTAGATTGATTAATGAATATGCCAGTGGGAAGTTGTTTAACTTGAAGACCAAGGAAAAATGTCAACTCTCCCATCATACTCATTTCAAATTCTGTTTGCATGATTTTCTCAAAATTTCTACAAAATTTTGGATTAGTAGAAGCAAATATAATATCATCTACATAGATTTGTATCAAAATCATATCATCACCCTCCTTTTTCTGAAATAAAGTTGTATCAACAGTACCTCTTTTGAATTTAGAATTCAGAAGAAAAGTTGTAAGAGTATCATACCATGCTCTTGGTGCTTGTTTAAGTCCATATAAGGCTTTGTCTAATATGTAAACATGATCTGGGAATTCTTTGCTTACAAAGCCTTCTGGTTGTTCAACATACACTTCTTCATGTAAAATACCATTCAGAAATGCACATTTTACATCCATTTGAAATACCTTCATGTTTTTATGAGCAGCATAGGCAAGAAAAATTCTAATGGCCTCTAATCTGGCAACAGGAGCAAAGGTTTCATCATAATCAATTCCTTCTTGTTGGCAATACCCTTTAGCTACAAGTCTTGCCTTGTTTCTTACAACAATTACATTTTCATCCTTTTTATTTCTGAACACCCATTTTGTGCCAATGACAGATTTTCCTTTTGGCTTTCGTATCAATCTCCATACTTTGTTTCTTTCAAATTGATTTAACTCATCCTGCATGGCTAAAATCCAGTATGGATCTTGAAGTGCTTCATATGGCTTTTTGGGTTCCATATTGCTTAAAAAATTAACATACAGACACTCATTTGCTGTTGCAGATCTTGTTTGAACACCTTTTGATGCATCTCCAATTATTTGATGAACTGGATGACTAGATGTCCAATTGTTCACATTTGGCAATGGTTGAACAGATGAAACATTATTCAGAGAATCATAATCAACAGTAATTGCTTGAGTTTCAGTATCATGATTGATAGCTGAATGTAAATCTGAAGACTCCCCCTCAAATGGAAAAATCTGAATTGGTTCAGAACTGTGAGGTTTATGGTCAGAAATAGTTTGAACCGG
The DNA here is from genome assembly GCA_036898165.1 of Silybum marianum. Lineage (NCBI taxonomy): Eukaryota > Viridiplantae > Streptophyta > Magnoliopsida > Asterales > Asteraceae > Silybum > Silybum marianum. Next base: position 24,270,248 of record CM072529.1, read on the forward strand.
TTCAGAAACAACTTGAATTGGTTCAGAAACAACTTCAATTGGTTCAGAAGTTGCATTTTCAGAAGTTGGAAGTTCTGAATTTGAGGTAGAGAGTTGTGGTGCTGATGTATTTGAAATTTGTGTTTCTGAAATGTCTTGATCGTTTGTATTTCTGAGGAGAGAAGGATTTTGATAATCTGCAGAGACATTTACAGAAATATCAAATAAGTCTTGACATAAATTGTCTAAATTGGATTTAAGTAAGGTTTGAGATGCAGAAGTAGAGTTTGTCTGATTATGTTCTGATTCCAAACTTTCAGAAGTTGGTTTATGTGCGAGTTCTGAACTGTTTTGTTCAGAAGTCATTGTTGGCTCATGAAATCTGACATTTGTAGTCTCAATGATTCTTTGAGTTCCTTTAATAAGTACTCTATAAGCTTTGGATCTTTGAGAGTAGCCAACAAAGATACCAACTACACCTTTTGGTGCAAATTTGTCAAGATGTGGAGTATCATTCTTTAGAAAACACCTACAACCAAAGATTTTAAAATAATCAATAGAGGGTTTTCTTTGTTTTAACAATTCATAAGGAGTTTTAAGAAATTTTCTGTTTAGAATGGTTCTGTTCTGAGTAAAACATGCAGTAGAAATAGCTTCTGCCTAAAGAGAGAGAGGAAATTCTGAATATGCAAGCATGGTTCTTGCAGCCTCTACCAAAGTTCTATTCTTTCTTTCAACTACCCCATTTTGTTGAGGAGTTCTTGCAGCGGAAAAATTATGTGTAATACCAACAGATTCCAAAAAATTCTGAAGTGTAGAATTAGTAAATTCTGTTCCATTGTCACTTCTGATCTTTTGAATTGGGAGTTGAAGAAGAACTTGAATTTTCTTCAGAAACGGTATCAGTCTTTCAGAAGTATCAGATTTGAGTCTCAGAAATTCAATCCATGTATATCGTGTATATTCATCTACTATAACAAGAATGTATTTCTTTCCCCCCATGCTTTAAGTTTTCATTGGGCCACACAAATCCATATGTAGCATTTCAAGTGGAGCTTTGCATGAAGATAGCATTTTCAGATGATGAGAACTTCTTTTGATCTTCCCTAGTTCACATGCAGAACAAAGAGAGTTCTTTTCAAATCTGATCTTTGGTAGTCCTCTTACTGATTGATGTTTGCCTAGTTCAGAAATGGCTTTGAAGTTCAGATGTGACATTCTTCTGTGCCAAAGCCAACTATCATTTTTCATTGATGTAGACATATAACATACACCTTGTAGTTGACCAGTTGCAGTGAATGTTGCTGTGTAGATATCTCCATCTCTATAAGCAGTTAATTCATTTTTGTTTGTTGTACTCAGAACATGACAATAATCTATGTCGAAATTAACCATCCAGTATTTGTCACAAAATTGACTAATACTGAAAAGATTATGTCTTAGTCCCTCAACATAGAAAACTTTCATTACTTTCACATCTCCTTTAATGAAAGTGCCATATCCTCTTACATATCCCTTTGCATTGTTTCCAAAACCAACCGTTCCTCCATATCTTTCATGATAATCAGTTAGTAGTTCTTTGAAAGGTGTCATGTGTCTTGAACATCCAGAATCTAAGACCCACACATGACATATCTGCAAAAGAGATTATTGACTTTTAGGTACCCATTTCAGAATGGGTCCTTTGTGATTAGTAATAAAATTTGAAGTTCTGAACTTTTTCTTTAGATGTTTCAACTCAGAAGTTTGTTCAGAACTTTGAGAGTTATCTTTATTTCTATTTCTTTGTTTAATTGAATTTGTCAATGTAGCTAAACATTTTTGAATAGATTTCATCAAATTTCTCTTGTTTGTTTTGGAGTTAAGAAGAAATTTATGATGACCACAATTAATACAGTGAATATGATTCTTTAATGTATTTACAACAGTATTAGACATATAAGAATCAATAACATTTGATTTTTCAACACAAATTCGTTTATTCACTTTCTTTGTTTTAGGTACATCATTCTTCTGAAAAAATGAAAAACTCTCTAATTTGTCAATCTTTGACAGTCTTTCATCTTTCTTTCTCCATACTAAAGTGGATAGCTCTCTAAAAGATAAGAAATGAGGATTAGTATAAGAAATTCTTTTGTTCACTTTAGGTTTATCTTCAGATTTTGTGTTAATTTTCTGAAATTCAGAGAGAGAGTTTGAGGATTGTCCTTGTTCAAAAAATTTAACTCTGGTGTTAAAGTCAGAAGATGTTACTGAACATGGTGTTGAATTTGATGATATGTTTGTATTAGTAGGAGAAAAATCTGAAATCTGATATTCTGGTTTTAAAAACACAGAACCAAACTATTCTGAAGGTATCTTTGAAACTTCAGATTTTAATTTTTCTCCTTCAGTCATACATGATTGAGATTTATAAACCAAATAGCCATTTCTGTCAATGACTTGCACCATTTGATCATCATCATCTTCTGACTGTCATTATATCCTAAGTCTGCTTTTATATTGTAAAATTTTGAGTTCTGAGCCTGACTAGTTAAAATATTCAGAGTTTGTTCAGTTTGTCCTCTTTTAAAATTTAAATCTTCCAATTCCTTAATCTTTTTATAAAGATCAAGTCTCTCTTGATTCAGAAAATTCATCTTAACATTTAGAATTTCCTTTCCAGATTTTTCATTTATAACTTCTTTTTGTAAACTATCCATTTTTTCTTTTAAAACAAGTTTTTCTTCAGAAATTTTTTCAAGAATCTGTTCAGCTGCATGACAATTTTCTTTATATATTTGACTTTCAGCTCTGAATTGATTGACCAAAATTCTTTCACCTTTAATTCTGTTTCTGAGTGTTTCAAATTCAGAAAACATATTTTGAAATTGATTTGTCATTTCTGAATCTTTAGTATTAATTTCAGAATTATGTTCAGAATTTTGTTCAGAAGATGAAGAAAATACCTCAGTGTCTTGTTTGTCCTTTTCTGGATCCATTTGACACATGTAGCAATTTGTTGCATAGTGAGCAACTTCTTCATCATCATCTCCATCACTCCAGTTTAACCAGTCTTCTTCATACTTGGTCACTAGAGCAGGATTAAGCTCCTTTTTTCTTTGCTAAAAGATGCTTCTTCTCATAATAACCTGAATTTTTGACTTTTGGCATCTTGCATTGTCTTGCATAATGTCCAGGCTTTCCACAGTTGAAGCATCTTGTTGGTTCAGATATTTCAGATTGACCAGCCTCTTGACCCTTTTTAGGTCCAACTTCAGATCTAGGTTTATTCTGATATTTTTGATTGTATCTTTGTTTGAATTGCCTTGTCATGAAAGCAATATTATCAGAAATCCTTTTAAGCTCTTCATCTGATTCATCCCCATCACACACTGTTATCTCTAGGATCTCACAAACTTTCTTGGTAGCAATGGTCAAAGATTTATTGTAGTTCTTGCTCAGAAGGGATCTTGTTTCTTGTGTCTTCTTTTGTTCATATTGTCTAACTTTGATCTTGTCCTCCTGTTGGAACAAAATGTCATAGACATCATGAATTGTCTTTCTAGACAAGTTCCTAGTTACCATATTATCTGAAAAACTTGACCATTCATTTCCCAGATTGTTCAGAAATTTGTTATTTATCTCAGAATTTGATTTCTGAACACCATTTCTTCTTAGATCATTCAGAATGTTATTGAATCTATGATATGTATCGTTGATAGATTCATTTTCTTTGTATACGAAATTTTCATATGTTCCTACACAGATATTTAATCTCTGTGCTTGAGCCTTTGTACTTCCTTGCATCTGAGCTTCTACTTCATCCCACATGGCTTTTGCTGAAGTTAAACTATCAACCCTATTGAATATCTCATTGGGAATTTCCATGGTGAGTAAAGTTAATGCTCTTCTATCAACTTTCATTTGAGCCTTTTCAGCTGGATTATACATTCCAGAACTCTTCTTGATTCTTGATGCAGGGATTTCAGGGGTAGATTCAGTTCTGGGAACTGCTGGAATCTCAACAAATACCTCTAGTGGGCTATTTGTGATCGATTGCATTAAGGCTTCATCTATGTTATCCAAGAATTGAATCATTCTGATTCTCCATTGATGATATTCTCCCAATAAGAGAGTTGGTGGTTTCGTTTCAGATCCGATTGAGACTATTTCTTTAGACATCTTTGATTGTTAGTAGATCGAGAATTCACCTGTGTTGAATTTGAATTTTGTAGATCAAGAACACCAAGAACTGTCAGATCTGACAAGTTCTTTCACAAATCTTCTACAAGAACAGATGAATTAGCTCTGATACCAATTGTTAGGACCCAAACAATCAAGATATCAATATATGAAAAGATTATGACAGGAATGATAATAGCCAAATGTAATATGTATTGATTGAATGTACTGTATACAGAATATATCTTTACAAGGTATATGAAAACATTAGTTGTAACAATCTAACTAACTATCTATTTATACATAAAATAGAAATACTAAAGTGACAAGACATTCATAACAGACAAGCTCAGAATGGGTTCTGAACTCCTTCAGAACTTCTTCAGATGTGTCTTCAGAACTTCTTCAGAATCTCTTCAGAAGTGTCTTCAGAACTTCTTCAGATATTTTTCTCTTTAAGAGCCCAGTATCTTTTGAAGCTATTATGATATCTCTATCAATGGGTACCTATAAAAAATTAATCTTTTTGTTGTATGCAGAGTGCTAAAGGTATCTGGTATCTCGATAGCGGATGCTCAAGACACATGACTGGCAGAAAATCTCTGCTCTCTGAATACAAGGAAGAAGCTGGTCCCTCAGTGACCTTCAGTGGAAATGGCAAAGGATACACTAAAGGTTATGGAATTCTATCCAATGGAGCAACTTCATTCAGTCGAGTCGCTTATGTTGAATGACTAAAGCACAACTTATTGAGCGTTAGTCAGCTATGTGACAAAGATTTCAAAGTTCTATTTCTAAAGAATATATGTTCTCTCATTGACTCTAAAGATAAACTTGCCTTAACAGGCAAAAGAGTAGAAAATGTGTATGTCATTAACATGAATAGTTCTCACTCTGAGAACATGTGCTTCATCTCCAGAGCTTCCTCCGATATAAACTGGTTATGGCAAGAAGTACTCTCTCATCTAAACTTTAAGATGATCAATGAATTATCTCAAAAAGAACTTGTTAGGGATCTCCCTAACCATACCTTAACAAAGGAATCTCTTTGTTCAACGTGTGAAAAGGGAAAACTGACAAAAGCCACTTTCAGATCTAAACAAGTTTCCTCAATGACCTCACATCTTCAGCTTCTCCATATGGATCTATTTGGACCTGTCAATGTCCAATGTCTATCTGGAAAGAAGTACACTTTTGTGATAGTTGATGAATATTCCAGATATACATGAGTATTATTTCTTCATTCTAAAAGTGATACACTTGATGTAATTATCGCATTTATCAAAAGAATGGAAGTCCTGAACAATCTCACGGTTCGCTCCATGAGAAGTGATCATGGCACTGAAATCAAAAACAGTACCTTGATTAACTTCTTTGAAGAAAAAAGAATCACTCACAACTTCTCATCAGTGAGAACTCCTCAGCAAAACGGTGTTTCTGAAAGAAGAAATTGAACGATCATTGAAGCAGCTCGCTCAATGCTCAGCGAATCGCATCTACCTACTCAATTATGGGCTGAAGTAGTCAACACAACGTGCTTTATTCAGAATCGATCCTTGATAGTGAAGCGATTCAAGAAGACTTCCTATGAATTATTTCATGGAAGAAGACCCTCTCTGAAATATCTACACATCTTTGGATGTAGATGCTACATTCTGAATGATAAAGATCATTTGGTTAAATTTGATCCAAAAGCTGATGATGGGATATTTCTCGGATACTCTTCTGTATCCAAGTCTTCCAGAATCTTAAACAAAAGAAGACAACACGTTGAAGAATCCATGCATGTCAGTTTTGATGAATCTCGTCCAACAAATTCTACTCCTATCCCTGAAGAAGATGAGGAATTGAATGAATGGATGAAATCTCATTATGGGGAACCTGAAACTTATTTTAGCAATCAACCTAATGCTGAAAATAATTATGATGGAATCCTTGATCTTCCATTCTCAAGCAACGATCCATCATCATCAGGGGTCAACATCACTCCTCTCAATCAGATTCCTCCCTTTGATACCTCATTTGGAAATTCTTCAGTGAATAACCAAGCTTCATCTTCTGCTGATCAAACCTCTGAATCACCTCCTATATGATGAAGCTTATCAGCGAGCCTGTCCCTATGCCTATCTCACTGGCAAATCCATCAGTGAATATCCAAGGCACCTCCTCCCCTCTAAAGCGAAAAAAGCCGAGTGAAGGTCACAAAAAGACCATCGCTCAAAAGCTCTATGCCAAGAAGCAAAAGAAGGGAGTCTCTCAAAAGATTTCCCTCTCTAACAAAGGCGTATTACCAACGCCATCTTCAGCCCCTGCCACGACAACGGTCTATACATCCGTTGCCGCTTCATCAGCTCTACCCCCATCCTCAGTGACTCAGGTCACTAAGAATGTATTAGGCAGCTACGCTGAAGCTGGAACAGGTAATACAATCACTACCCTCTCTTCTTCCATCATTTCTTCTTTGGTCCTTACATCAACTAGTGATTCAGAGATAGTTGTCCCTATCTCTGTTGAAGTTGAAATGCACGTTGTCCAGACTTCCGTATTGTTTCGACAATCTGAATCATGGAAGGCCATTAACAAAGGATCTCAGAATGTTTCTCACAAACATTCTAAGAAACAGGCTAGTGATCCTCTAGACATTAACCTTGCCTGTGGTATCCCGGAGAGTATCCTCATGATACTCTCAAGTTTTATAACATGTTTGCTTCTCACCCTCATCTAACCCAGAGCTCTTTTTGGCTGCTCTGTCTATGTTGTCAACAGGTATCGCACCTCCTCTCTCCACCTCAGCGACTACTACCACAACCAAGGCTGCTACTCCTTCTAGCAGCAGCAAGGGAACATCCCTGCAATCTCCTCAACCACAGCCCGTTGAAGTGTTACACAAACTGAAACAGGAGAAGTTTGCTACGAAGCTTCCTGCCTTCCCTGTTGAGATACCCAAGATTGGTCTTCCCAACCCCTCATTCCCTGCAATAGACTTTTTAGTCAATGAATGTGCTCACATCAGGGCAAGGGTTGACAATCTTCAGATGTCAGTTGAGTACATTTTCTACACAATCTCTGGTGCTCCCGGAGTGAAGGCCACCGTCAATAATATTCACACTGAGATCCAGTCCCTGAAGGCGGATAACTTGGCTTTTGGGAAAGCCATTTCCAAGATGGAAAAGTCCATTGAGGCATAAGGCACAAGGCATACCGATTCTCTTAGAGATATTGGTTCAAATGTGCGTACGATGATGGTGCACGTTCTCCCAGCTGACAACATCGAGGGGGAGAGATGTGCCACAGAAATAGCTGTTGAGATAATTAGAAAGGTAAACGAAGCAGTCCCTAGCACTCCGATATCTCATTACATTCAGCAAGAACTTAATACTACCTTCGTCGCTGAAGAAGAAGAAGAAGAAGAAGAAGAAGAAGAAGAAGAAGAAGAAGAAGAAGAAGAAGAAGAAGAAGAAGAAGAAGAAGAAGAAGATGATGAGGAAATCCCTTCCTCTCATACCTTTTATTGAATCCATCCCCGCACACTCTGAGGGGGAGACCGCTGTTAAGGTAACCCTTCCTCTCATACCTTTTATTCCTTCATCTGAACCTCAAACCTATCCATCTTTTTCCCCTCCTGATTTTGGCACTGATGCTCCTCTCTCTCCCTCACCCATTCTCAGTGAGTCTAGTCCCCTAAAGGACTCCACTTTTTTAAGGGAACCTTTCTTTGAAGAGCAGTTCTTGTATATATCTAACACTGACTCTGAAGAGGAAGAAGGCCTTATCCCAAGGCAGTGGGTACATAGGCTTCCAATAAGCGAGCCAGAGGAAGAGGAAAGGTGAATAAACTTCCTAAGGGAGCTGGAAGCAAAACGAATAAAGGTGCCCAACACCGCTGAACCAGAAGAACCAATACCAATCAGCATGGTGGATGAATTCTACTTCTTGTCTAAGGAAAAGAGAGCCCAAGCCCTTGAAGCTCAGCGTATCAGGGGTGAGAAGATGAAACAAACAGAGAATGATCATGAACTGGCCAGAAGGATACTCAAGGAGGATGCTGCAAGAGATGAAGCGACTAGGAAGCTGAACGAGAAAAGTGAAAGAGTCGTTGAAGCTCTGGCACAAAGGGAGCTGTCTCAAGAAAATCTGAATGTGAATCCCATCCATGCTCAAGAAAGGATCCTAAGTACACTAACAAATGAAGATAAAAGCCACAAAGAAAATGAACTACTGGTGCACTGGACGATTCAATTATCGGGTGTCTGACTCTAAAATCATTCGTGCTACTGTTGAAGGACGCACTTCTAAGAAAAGTGGTCTGCAGGTACATATATGAATGTACAAGCACTCGTCATGCAAAAAGGAAGAAGCCCGGTTCTTAAAGTTCTATGGATACTCTGAATGGTTGGAAATCAGAGACGCCATTCAGGGGTCCAAATCAAAGTTCAAAGATGTGGTTGAAAGAGTATTGGATCCGCTTTTGCAAAGGATGTCTCAGCACGTTCAAGTTCCTCCTCTTCCTGAGCCTTCAAGAAGAAAAAGATCAAGCGCTGACGAAGGCCCCTCCAACAAGAATGAATATGAAACTAAGTTCACCTACGACAGTATCCTTGGGCATCTAGATATCCATGATATCTCTAATCTTAATGTCTCTCTTCCTCAAGGCTTACAGCTAGCAGAAGGTGATATCATCACACTCCCTGAAGCTGGTATGGTGTTCTTAGATAATGATGGTTTCCTTGGATTCTTCAGAAACTCAGAGATCACAAAGGCCTCCTCAAGATTTGTCAAGGTAATGTACTATCAGTGATGGGTAAATATTGGAGCAATGTTAAGACAAAAGAAGATTTGTCTAAACGAGTTACGAAGAAGACAAGAGAGACTCTCTGACTAGTTGGTGGCTTATATTCCTTATACTTTACTTATAATTGTAATTTCATTTTCAATGTAATTCTTCAGATTATCTATAATGAAATTTCAATGAAGTACACTACTCCATTTGTGTACTAAAAAGATCACTGAAAACAGTAAATGGGACAATGAACATAAGAGTTCTAATTTCTTTACAAACCTCTTTAATCACTGATATTTCTCTCTGAAAGTTAATCAATGAATGTACTTAAAGCTTCCATACTTGTAAATATTGTGTTTTCATATTCTTATAAATGAAACTCAATTATAATAGTAGATTAGCTGAAAAAGATCTCACATATTAGTTCTTAGAAATTTCTCCTTAAATTTTGAAGTCTCTACTAATCCCTTCGAGCAAATTTCCTATGTTGCTTAATCATAATCAAATAGGAGGAGATTGTTGATCATAACTCCTCTCAGTAATTTGAATATAATTCCTCTGTATACTTAGTGAAAATTCCATTCAAAAAGTAAAGTTCAAATTCAGCGATAGCATACGCTGATTGTACTCAGCGACCGCTGAACCTCAGGAACTTTAACCTTATCTCTGACGATCTGAAGAACAACATTCACACCACAAGAATATTCAGCGAAATTCGAAGACCAAGCTGAAAATAAAGATAATCAGCTCGTGATCTGAAGCGGTTCAGTGATAGCAAAGGATTGTCTAGATAGAAGTGTGATGTCTTGCAAGACCCCAACGATACTCTGAAAGTTCATCCTTGAAGTTTCAAGTTCAGTGATCAAGTGAAGTCTAAAGCAAGATTAATGTTGATCTTATCCTCGATGCACAAAAGTCAAACCTTATACTATGTCAGAGAATGACGTACGGATTGTCTCTTATGTCCCCATCATATTAGATATGATACTGTTCACACGCAGCTAAAAGCATGGTTGCCGTTGAACAAAGGACAAGCTTCAAATAAAGGCTTGACACGTGGCATATACCTTTTATCTTGCATTAAATGCAAACGAGTACAAATAAGATGAAGATTTCTTCTTCATCTTCATACATGCTACTTTCTATTTTCTCAAACCTCTGCCTCTTTTCTTTCTCATTTCCTTGTGCATCAAACTGTGTGATTTCTTAAGTTACAATAGAATTAGGTTTTCTTATTTGTTTTTATTCCTCTTGTAAATTGTAAATTTGTTTATTCAATATAAACTAATTTAAAAATAAAAAAACTTTATGTTTGTATTCAACCCCCCTTCAACAAACTGTTTCTATATCCTTGAACTCTTGTAGACTCCTTTGGGACCAACATATACACAACGGGGTACATAAGGGTAAGATGCATATACGTGTGTGTGTTTATATATATATATATATATATATATATATATCCGTACACGCCTCCCAATATACACATAATTATAAGGTACTAAATACTATAAAACGAGCAAATATATATATCTTACTAAAATTTTTGGGTGTTACAATTCTCCCAACCTTAAAATGATTTCGCCTCGAAATCTAGCAGTAAACCAATCTCTACAACTTTAAGTTCAAAACGTTCTACCGATAACCACGTTGGTTTCTACCTCTGAACCCACACTATTCCAACATTAGTATAACTGAAGAACGTTGTTACAATAGTCTTCCAAAACCATAGTCCAGTTGTCTCCCAACCTTAAAGGGATGACAATACTTCTATGGTGTTATACGTCCTTAAAAGTTCTGATTCTGCGGTTGGTGGTAAAAATAACTTAGGGGGTGTTTGGTTGGAGGTATTAGAAGGCAAGGAATGGAAATGATAATCATTAACAATGTTTGGTTCAAACAAGGAATGGAAATGGAATGAAAGTTGATGTTTGGTTTCAAATAGTTAATGTTAGACTTTTAAAGTATGAGTCAAAAGATGGTAGGCTATAATGACGTGGCAGCATTCATCCGCATGTCTCCTCTTCAACAGAAATTAGTTAGACGCTCCTATCTGATGTGGCATTTTGTAATAGGCTAGAGTGTTGACTTTCAGTTTTTGTAATAGTATAAATAGATTTGTACCATCACTGTAATATTTGTCGATCTGAGTACCATCAATTGAAGAACATATTGTGCGTCATTCCAAGTATTTGTAATCGCAATTCAAGGTTATTAATACGAAGTTAATCTGTTCTTCATTCTTTTACTGTTTTTATTACTGTTGATTAATCAATATTAATTGCTTCTGCTTACATTCTGATATATGAATTCATCGATTAATCATTGAAGAAGAAATCTGGAACCAACAATTGGTATCAAAGCCATCTAAGCAATCTGTTGATTATTAGATCTCCTTAATTTGGAAATTTCTCTCTTCATTCATTTAGTAATTTCTTGTTTTAACTACTGTTCATAATTCCACCCTGTTCTACGAGATTTTATTAATTCATATTAATTTTCTCCAAAAACAGTGGTAACTGTAGTTAAAATTTTGAAGAATTAGTAAGACGATCATTCTGTTATTTAATTCAGTTGAAGTTTAATTGTTCTAAATTTCAAATCAGTTTTTCATTATATTCTTCTCGATTCTCTGTTTTCTATGAACAAAATGGCAAATTCAAATCTGAATTCTGTTTATATCTCTGGATCACTGACGAAACCTCTTGCTCTCATACGTGACGAATATCCTCAATGGAAAATACGAATGGTAAATTTCTACGAGGGACTGGATGCTGATCTATTTCCAATCATTCAAAATGGTCCTCTGATTCCCATGACTACCAATTCCGCGAATTCCAGCAACAGCCAATACTGATGAGATTCCAAAGCTGAAGGGAAACTGGTCTGATGAGGAAAAAGCCAAAGTTGAACTAGCCAAAAAGGCTAAAACTCTTCTTATCATGGCTATTCCAAATGAGATTTTTCAATCTCTGGATTCCTGTGATACTGCCAAGGAATTATGGGATCAATTATAAAATCTTCTGGTAGGTGGTGCTAAAATGAAGAAAAACTGAAGAGCTCAAGCTCTGAACGAATACAACAGCTTCCAAGCCATTGCGGATGAATCTCTGGAACAGACTTTTCATAGATTTAATAATCTGATAAATTTATGCAAAAGATGTGATATTGTTCGATCAAAGGAAGACAATAATGTCTTATTTCTAAAGAGATTAAATCCAGAGTGGTCAAACCTCTCCATGTCTTTACAAGCCAATCAAGATCTTGAGCAATGGTCTCTACATGACGTATTTGGAACTCTTCAAGCTCATGAGAAGGAGTTTGTACAAAAGAAAACAACTATAGGTGGACCTCTAGCTTTGATTTCTGAATCAAAGGGAACGACCAGAAGAAGAAGTGAAGATAGAAGAGTGAAAAGCAAGGCATTCATGTCAGAAGCTGCTCCAGAAGAAGATTCTGATTCTGATGATGAAATAAAGGCATTTGCTGATTCCTTGGCTCTTATAACCAAACAGTTTACAAACCTTTTGGAAATAGGTCGTTTCAAGGAAATAGAAGGTTTGATCGTTCTTCTACCTATACTCCTAAGCAAGAGGTTCAGATATTTGAAAAGACTAAAACAGAGAAGAAGGAAGAGGAAATGAAGAAGAAAAAGGATGTATGTTATAGATGCGGAAAACCAGGACACTACTCTAAGGAATGCAGAGGAGCTCTGGACAAAGACAAGACGTACTACAAGAATAAATACAAGTACAATGTCACTGAAAGAGCTCATTATGCTGAAAAGGAGAACTGGTTAGGAGATGAATCTAGCGAAGATGAAGCCATGTTTTGTGGGATGGCTAAAATGAATGAATCAGAAGATCAACCTTCTGAGTCACCGGTTAGTAATTTCTCTGAGTCATCTAAACTTGAGAATACAATTGTGCTTTTGTCAAATAATTTTGAGGAACTTAAACAAAAGCTTACAATTGAAAAGAAGTTACGAAAAGATATTGAGAAAACTCTTTCCACAATACAAAGGGAAAGAGATATTTACAAAAGAGAAATGGATATCTTAACAGAAGAGAAACTGGAACTTGACACTGAAAAAGAAAAGATTTCTAAAACCTTGAAAGACACAGAAGTTTTGTTAAAAAATGAGCACTTAAGTTTTAAGAAACTTCTGGAAGAAAAGGATAAGGAGATTCAAGTTAAGGAAAGTGACAGATTAAATTCTGTAGCACTTAAAAACTACTTTCAAAAAGAAAGAGAATTTTTATATATTAAACTTCAAAACAAAATGCACTAGATCAAAACATATCTGGATGCTCAAAAAGTTCATGAGAAAATAAGTACACAAGTAGGAAGATCTGGAATCGGTTTTGAAGATTTAGATCCCTATACGTGTGAAAAGAAGTCTTGTTTAAACTCTGTTTTTCGTATGGGACAACAACAGAAGCCTGTGTTTCCAATTCTTTATGAACAATCATGCTTTAAACGATCTAAATATGAAAATGGTCATCATCAACGAAAACTCAAGTTTAAAAATATTATATATTCTTCTGAAAAGACTAACGTTGATCTAAATAAAATTCAGAAGAAGGATGATATTTTCAAGTTTGGTTCAAGTGTTCTTATAAAGTTGAATCCAAAGGTTGATGCGTTTATTCCTACTCAAGCAGAGGAGGAATTAAGACTTAGTTTTGAAAATGATCTTCTCTTGACTCTGGACAATTGTTTTAAACTTGAAAATGATAGTAAACAAAAATAGTTAGAAAACAATCCAGAGATTTTTCCTTGTTCCTTTATTGATTTAAATCTTTCTGAAGTTCAAGAGGATTTAGAAGAAATCACATATCCCTGAGAAAATGATGATCAAAGTGAGGATTTCTTTGACAATTCAGAAACATATCTTTCTCACTTTGAACATCAATCTCCTCCTATCTATGCAAAAACTTCAGAGGTTATTAAGAATAAAGACGCCCATTTCTATTTATTATTGAATCTCTGGAGATAAGAGCTTCTGGAATGAATGTTCAGAAACATTCAAGTGGAATTTCGATTTTCTCTGTTCCTCCTGAACAACGAAAAACTGCTTTCATACATCCAGATTTTATAGGAATGTGTCTGAAAGCTAAATCTTGTCTTGAACTTGAAAAAGAAGAAAAACTTAAAAAGAAGATCCTTATCCAAACTCCTAAATCTTATCCTCCAAAACTTTCTTATGTCCAGAAAGGTAAATGGAAATCTAATCACTCTGTTCCTGTTTCAGTAACCTCAAAAGCTTCTAAGAAGAAAAATCAGAGGAAGTCTCCGCCGAAGAACATTTCAGATCCAAAGATAATTGTAATTATCATTATCTAGAAAAGACAGTCTTAAAGATAATTGTAATTATCATTATCGCAATGAAAATTCAATACAATCTTCTATGTTTCAGACTTCTGAATGTTTTTCTCTGTTCTTAAAATTGAAACAATTTTTTTCGCGGACCTCTAATCAATCAAACTCAAACTATTCGCACTTCAATAAAAATAAAACAAAGAAAAACAAAAAAACAAAAATTACAAACAATCAGTCTTTACCTTCTGTTAAATCAAATCAAGAGCAAATAAAAAAGGCTGATAAAACAAAAACTAACATTAAAGGACCCATAATGAAATGGGTACCTAAGAAACTCTGATCTTGATTGCAGAAACAACGTGTGCATATCTGGTATCTTGACTCTGGATGCTCGAGGCACATGACTGGTTAACGAAACTTACTCTCCCAATTCAAAGACAAAAGTGGTGGAGCTGTAACGTTTGGTGATAATGGTAAGGGTCAAATCAAAGGCTACGGTACTTTACAGGAAGGTAACATTACCTTATCTAAGGTAGCTCATGTTTCTGGATTGAAACATAACCTCCTAAGTGTAAGTCAACTCTGTGATTCTAAGGTACTTGTAGTATTTGATGAAAAACATTGTTACTTATTTTCTAAGGCAGGTGAGGAACTTTGGAGAGCAGACAGAAAAGGTAACCTCTACATGATGAATTTTACCTCCAAGGATGGTAAAGAAACCTTATGTCTTATCTCCAAAAAGAGTGAAGTTGCATGGCTCTGGCATCATAAAATGTCTCGCTTAAACTTTAATAATCTTGAGATGCTTGTAAAACATAATTTGGTATCTGGACTTCCAGAAGTTCATTTTCAAAAAGATCACCTCTGCTCTGCATGTGAAATGGGAAAGATAAAACGAGCAACTCATAAAACAAAAAGTGATCACTCATGCATAAGACCTCTGCAATTGCTACATGTCGATCTCTGTGGTCCCATTGCAATTCAGAGTCTTTCTGGTAAAAAGTATATATTGGTACTTATTGATGAATTTTCCAGATATACTTGGCTTGCTTTTGTTCGACAGAAGTCAGATGTACCTATCGTACTCCAGAATATGATGACCAGAATTCAAGTTCTTTTGCACCAAAAGATTCAACAGCTTAGAAGCGACAATGGTACTAAATTCAATAATGCCAATCTTGAAACGTACTTTGCTGCAAATGGAATTACTCAGAACTTCTCTGCTGTACGCACTCCTCAGCAGAATGGTGTCGTTGAACGTCGCAACAGAACCTTGGTAGAAGCAGCCAGAACCATGCTTGCAGCTTCTGGACACCCCATTCACTTCTGGGCAGAAGCTGTAGCCACTGCTTGTTTTACTCAGAATCGTTCCATAATCGTCAAGAGGCATCTCAAAACCTCTTATGAGCTTATTAACAAAAGAAAACCATCTGTCAAATTCTTTCATATTTTTGGTTGCAGGTGTTTTATCTTAAATGACAGAGACAAACTTGGCAAATTTGATCCAAAATCCGATGAAGCTAAATTCTTAGGCTATTCTTTAAATTCCAGAGCTTTTCGTGTTTTTAACTTAAGAACTAAAACAGTTATGGAAAGCATTAACATTGATTTCGATGATCAAACACAACTAACTTCTGAATATTCCACTTCAGAACTCAAACTTAATACTGTCACCTCTGACTATCTTTCAGGATCCAGAGAATCCGAGATTGATGCTATTTTTCAAGATTTTCTGGCGAAGAAATATTGTCAGAACCAACTCCATCCTTAAGTATACCTGAAGTTCTTCATGCCTCTGGCATAACTCTTTCTGGTCCTACTTCTTCTGAACCAAACTCTTCCTTTCCTTCTGTTCCATCTGATTGTCTAGAAGCTTCTTCTGTTCCATCATCTGAGGGGGAGACGTTCGAAGCAAGAGACTCAGAATTAGTATCTACAGAAGAAGTCATTTCATCTTCTGACACAGAAGTTCAGGCTCAACCAATACCACAAACAAGGATGAAGAAATGGACTAAATCACACACTCCAGATCTTATCATTGGTAGTCCTTCTGAGGGTGTCAAAACACGATCTGCTACAGCAAATGAAGCTTTCTATGTCAACTTTCTTAGTATGATCGAACCCAAGCAAGTTCATGAAGCCTTAGTTGAACCTAGTTGGGTAGAAGCAATGCAGGAGGAGTTACTTCAATTTGAATGTAACAAAGTTTGGAACTTAGTACCATTACCAAAAGGCAAAGTTGCTATTGGTACTATGTGGGTCTTTAGAAATAAAAAGGATGAAGACGGAATTGTGATCAGAAACAAGGCTCGTCTGGTGGCAAAAGGTTATTGTCAAGAAGAAGACATTGATTAAGATGAAACCTTTGCTCCTGTTGCAAGACTGGAGGCGATACGACTTTTTCTGACATTCTCTGCATACAAAAACTTTAAAGTATATCAAATGGATGTTAAATGTGCATTTCTAAATGGAAATCTCAAAGAAGAAGTGTATGTTGAACAACCTGCTGGCTTTAAAGATGCAAGACATCCAGAATACGTCTATCTCCTTGACAAAGCTCTGTATGGCTTAAAGCAAGCACCCAGAGCCTGGTATGAATGTTTATCCAAGTTTCTAATCAGCAAAGGGTATGCAAAAGGTAAAATTGATACCACACTTTTCATCAAAAGAGGCAAAGGTATGTTAACTATTGTTCAAATTTATGTGGATGACATAATTTTTGGCTCTACTCATCAAACAGAAGTTGATTTGTTTTCTAAATTGATGGAAACTGAATTTGAAATGAGTATGATGGGAGAACTAACATTCTTTCTAGGACTCCAGGTTAAGCAACGCACCTATGGTATTTTTATTAATCAAGAAAAATATGTCTCTGACATGTTAAAGAAATTTCATTTTCAGAATTCATCACCTATGTGAACACCTATCTCTCCTAGTATGAAACTAGGTCCTGATCCTTCTGGGAAACCAGTTGATATCACGGGCTACAGTGGTATGATAGGTTCTCTTCTGTACTTAACTGCAAGTAGGCCTGATATTATGTTTGCTACTTGTCTTTGTGCTCGTTATCAAGCCAATCCTAAAAAATCCCATTTGGCTGCTGTCAAAAGAATTTTTAGATACTTAAAGGGAACTCCTTCATTGGGTCTCTGGTATCCTAAAAACTCTGGGTTTGATTTAATGGCATATACAGATTCTGATCATGCAGGTTGTAAGCTGGACAGAAAAAGTACTTCTGGTAGCTGTCAACTTCTGGGTAATTGACTTATCAGCTGGACATCCAAGAAACAAAATTGTGTTTCAACATCTACCGCAGAAGCTGAATATGTTGCTGCTGCTAGCTGTTGTTCTCAAGTTATTTGGATGAAGACTCAACTCAGAGACTATGGTCTGATTTATGATAAGATTTCCATACTCTGTGATTTTGAGAGTGCAATTGCCATTACTGAAAACCCAGTTCAGCATTCAAAAACAAAGCATATTGATGTCAGGTATCATTTTATCAAAGATCATGTAGAAAAGGGCACTATAGAAATGTATTTTGTCTCTACTGATTATCAACTTGCTGATATTTTCACAAAGGCTCTAGATGAGAAGCGTTTTAATTTTTTAATCAGCAAGTTGGGAATGCTTAATATGTAACATCCTTGGAAAAATTTTTTGTTTTAATCAGAACTGTCCAGAGATCTCTGATTAATACTGGTAATTCACCATAAGCCATCAGAAGCTTCTGAATTCTTCTGACCTGCTTTATCAAGATAATATTTTTATCTTCCAAGAGATGTCAGCAAAGCGCATATTGCAAAATGCGAAGGAAGAAGCTTATTTTTATATACTCAAGGAATCTTTGTGATTCATTCAAAAGGGGGAGTTTACCATTCAAGGGGGAGTTCACCTTTCAAGGGGGAGTTTACCATTCCAGGGGGTGTTTACTTATCAAGGGGGAGCCTCTCAAAGTCTAACTCTGGTTAGTTGTCTTCTGAATTTTTCATCTACTTTAAGTTTCTTCTGAATCTTCTTATTCTATGTTTCTCTTGCCGTCAAGGTTTCTCAGAATTTTTATGATTCATTTCAAATTCATTTTAGATGATGATTCTAAATTGACATGTTTTTCAAATTACTTTTCTATGAATCAATATTTTCTGAAATTTTTATTGAATATATATATTTTATTAACTCTTGCCGTCAAGGTTATTCAAAATTTATATATTCAGTTTTAATTTTTTTTTATTATTCTCTGCATGGAAAATTAAACTTTCATTTGGTTCAAAACATTTTTCTATTTACCGAATGACTGATTTTAAATTTAAATAAAAAGATTTATTACTCTCAAAAATTGTTTTAGTCAACTAAAATGACAATTTTATTTGATTAATTAACAATTTTTTTATTAATTTCTTTTTATTTACTTTTGGGATAATCAACCGATTTTAAGCTGATAACCCTTCAGTTACCTCTTTCAAATATCGTGCTTTAATCATCACTAGCTCACTTTCCTACTTTCCACGTGTCACCCAACGTGTGACTGCATGTATCCACGCCTGCAAGCTTACATCATCATTTCTGAACCGTTTTCTCCTACTCCTAAAACTAAAACCCCCTTCCCATTCCAAATTGTTCACATTCTCTCTCATATAAAACCCCCAAATTTCAGAAACTCGTCTTCTTCTTCGCAACTGTTACTGTTCAGACTCTCCTATTCACAAATCTACTCACCAGCTTACCCAACTCTCATCAATGGCTTCTCGTCTTGCAAATTCAACCCTCAACAATGACGAAGGACGTCTCGTTGATTCCACTGCAGATAGTGCACCATTTGTCAAACTGCCATTAAAAGCGAACAATGTGCAGGTTCTTCTTGATCCAAACACCTACCAGGCCGAGTTCAGGATCATGGTCGAATTCCTCCAACAGCATCCACTTAATCGAGCTCTAACTCTGACAAATCCAAATGTCCCTGAAATTTATGTTCAAGAAGTTTGGCAATCGATGTACATTGGTGATGGAGAAACTTCGATTGGCAATTTCAGCCATCCAGATCAACCTGAAAATGCTGTGGAGATGCCCATCACCAAGAAGAAATTAGCCAGGTATTTTCATTTACCCCAATCACAGGTACAAATTGATGGTCATTTAATGCCAAATCCAGCCCTAGAATCGAATCCATCTGCTGAAGCCCTGCTATCCTTCATCCAGTTCCTTGGCTACAACGAAACCCTAACCAAACTGTCCGAATTTAAGAGAAAGCAGTTACCCCCAATGTGGAATCTCCTTGTCTCCATTCTGAACAAGAGCCTCATATGTAAAATTGGGTCCCTCGATCAAGCTAGCAGAAACATTCTGACCATCATGTATGGTATGTATTTCAACCGCCCTTTGGACTATGCAAGCCTCATTTTCCAAGAAATCAAAGCTGCTGTGAAAACACTAAGGTATCTCATCAAACTCAAGGAAAACCTCTTCCAGCCTTAATGTTTCCACGATTTTTATCCCTGGTTACCTATCCTACCATTGGGGCACTTAAAGCTCCATTAGTTCAACCTTTCTGCAAAATCGCCTCAATGAGCTCTCATTGGCCAACCATCGACAGCAATGGGTATTCCTCTCCTAGGGAACTTTCCAGGTACATGCTAAACCTAATCCCATCTAGCTCTTCTTATCTGAAATCTTATAGAAGCTCTATGGTTTTCTCAGAATAGAGAATTCCTACCCCAGAGCATTTAGAGCCAGTTTTAGATGGTGAGGGGTCAAGTGAGGCTGAGGTTGAAAAGAATATGAGTGACCATCCGAGTGGTTCTACCCATGCCGACCTCTTGAAGAAAGAGGGTACTGAAGATGTCCATAGAGACACATTTGAGCGAATCTCTCCTACTTCCCAAAGGGTAACCTCATTTGTTGAGGTAGATGCTAACACATCTACACTCATTGACCAAGGACGACCCAGTCCAATCCACCCAGAAACCATCCATTCAGAGGATACTTCTCAATCCTCTGAATCAAGCACTGCCGGGGAAAGCACCTCCTCTTCATCAGCCTCTCAAAAGGATGATGATGAAAATATAAGAGTTCCATTGCCCCAGAACTCGCCTGTTCTTACACAAAATGTCGCTGTCTCTGTGACCGACAATGTTATAGAAAACACAGAAGATGAGTCCACATCTTCTGATAGGATAGAAGCTGAGGAAATCCCATCAGAGGGGTTATAGCAACAGGACGCGCCACTTACCGGAGTGTTTACACTTCATAAAGGTATGCACATTGTCTTCAGCACCTCATCCTCTGATGATGAGGACTCTGTTGAGACAATCAGAACAACCGAAGAGGTGCCTGTTAATCACAGCCTTTGAAGACAAGTTGGAAGTCCCTCCACACTCAACGCCAACACAGGTGTGAAAGAGGGCCTCTCTGAACGCGAGAGTAAAGGGGCTCCATATGTTGGAGAAGCATCGGTTACACATTCTGAATTTGTCACAAATGCAGCGTTTCAAGCATTTGCTGATTAACTTCAGAGATCTATGGAAGATCTAAAATTATCCGTCTCCAATAATAATACTCTTCTTTTGGGCATCAAATCTGAACAAGCAAATCAAGCTGCTACTTTACAAGCCATTCAAAAGGTTCTCTCTGTCAATTCAGAGGCACAGAAGAATTATTTTGATGACTAGTTCAAACTTCTGCATGAAGGGATCAAAGCCAATGCTGATGCTGTCTTCCACATACCTGACTCTCTTCCAACTTCTGAAGTTACCATCTCTATGGCAGAATATAGTTCTCTGGTTGCTGATTTACAAAAGATTATCAAAGCAGTAATTCCTTCTGATGATCCTTCTGGCACTACTATGGTTAAGAAGTCAGACATGGCTATTTTTCATAAAGCCATGCTTGACAAAATGAATGCCATATCTTCAAAATTTGCATCAAAGACTACAACCAGCTCTTCAAATGTTGATCAGAAGCTCTCTTCCATGGAAACCACTCTTTCTAAACTTACAACTCTGGTAAGTTCTATATCTGAAGCATTCAACGACAAGAAAAAGGCTAAGGAAGAACGAGCTTGCAAAAGAGCAGAGCTTAAACGAAAAAGGTCTGAGGATCAGGATGCTGATTCTCAGAAGGGGGAGAAAGAACCAGAAGCCAAGAAAGCCAAGCCAACAAATGATGCTAACACTACAACTCAAAATAAAGGCAAGTCCCCCTCCTCTTCTGCTCAACCACCCCCATCAAAGCAAACTTCTTCTGCTCAACCTTCATCAACACAAACTCCTCTGACTCCAACCCCGTTGGCCACTCACTCTGGACCTCTTCCAAAAGACCCAGAAATAGCCAAATTTCTTCTAGAAGTAATTGGCAATACAAGGAAAACGCCTTATTCACCATCCACTAAAGCAGAGATAGCCAAAGAAAAGGAAGCTAAGGCCAGAGCTGAGGCATCAAAAGCTAAAATTGAAGCTCTAAATAAAGCAAGGAGAGAAGCTGAGTTAAAAGCAAAGGCAGAAGAAGAAAGAGCCAATGCTAAAGAAGAACTTGCCAGAGAAAAAGCTGAAGAAATCAGAAGACTAGCTGATTTAGAAAAAGAAAGAATTGAAAGAGAAAAAGCAAAGGCAGAAGAAGAGAGAGAGAGAGAGAGAGAGAGAGAGAGAAAAGGAAGCCAGAGAGAAAGCAAGACACGATAAATCACAGAGAAGAAAAGATGTCCGTGAAGAAGCAGTCCAGAGGTTGGGGAAACTTGAGCTTCCAACAGTTGAAATCATCAGAAATAGCATGTACGCTCCAAACGATCAGAAGATCTACTTGATGCTGCCCAACTTCTCGAACGCCTATAATGTAAGTGATGCTTTAAAAGACAAATTCATGGCACACAGACAAGCAAGACAGGATGTTTATACTTCTGTACCAATCAAATGGATCTCTGCTATAAAGCACTCGCAATTTGAAGATACAGAGATCTGGTACACAATTTATGAAGTAATCAGAGAAGACAATCAAACCAGATACTTCTGCGATAACGACCTACTGTATGTTCACCCCTCTGATCTTCTGTTTCTGGAAAGTTTTATGAAAGTCCATGTGGCCAGAGGTATTGATAGCCAAGACAATGTTGCCTACTCAAGAATCATTGACTGCATGAAGTCTTTGATAAGATACAAGAGGCAGGTCGACTTCCAGATAGGGCTAAACTTCAAGGTTGATAACCTTGCCATATCTGCACCAAACGAAGAATTAGAAAACATCAATTCGTTCAAAGTTGGTAAAATTTTGCTTCAACCAGAAGAAGGGGTCATCTTTAGAAGACCAAATAGAAGAAGCTTTTTTAGAATAAAGGACGCACATCGATACTCTTCAGATGTTGTATACATTGCAAAATGTTACATCTCTGTTAGTGTAAATGAACATGATCCAGAGGTACTTGAAAGGATGATCAAAAGACTTAACAGTTTATTATCAATCAGAGAGGTCATCAACAAAATTGCAAAGGTCGTCTCTGAAGTTGCTCCTTTCTGAAGAGATGCCATTCTTCTGACTTCATATTTAGGGGGAGATTGTTAGACTTTTAAAGTATGAGTCAAAAGATGGTAGGCTATAATGACGTGGCAGCATTCATCCGCATGTCTCCTCTTCAACAAAAATTTGTTAGACGCTCCTATCTGATGTGGCATTTTGTAATAGGCTAGAGTGTTGACTTTCAGTTTTTGTAATAGTATAAATAGATCTGTACTATCACTGTAATATTTGTCGATCTGAGTACCATCAATTGAAGAACATACTGTGCGTCATTCCAAGTATTTGTAATCGCAATTCAAGGTTATTAATACGAAGTTAATCTGTTCTTCATTCTTTTACTGTTTTTATTACTGTTGATTAATCAATATTAATTGCTTCCGCTTACATTCCGATATATGAATTCATCGATTAATCATTGAAGAAGAAATCTAGAACCAACAGTTAATGAATCATTATAATAGATTTTGGTAAAAATCATTCCTCTCTAATCTGGGGGGAATAAAAAGTTTTTCATCAAGTTAGGATTTTCCAGTTTCCATGGGAGCACGGTCATCGTGAACCCTACCCCCTCCCCCCCCCGCCCCTCAACATAGAACCTCGACACACAAATGAAATCAAGAAGATAAAGATGGAGATTATAAGTGCCCTATTTGACAACTCTTTAGTTCCCTCTGCATCGTTATTTAAAGTTGATTTCTATTTGATCTTCTTTCGATTTTGAGCTTATCAATTTAATCGATCGAGATGAAATCAAGAAGATGAAGATGAAATCCAAGTGTCTTTCAACAGATCCGAGTCTACTTTGATAGATCTGAGTGCCTTCAACAGATCTGATGAGTTGCCTCTTCGTGTTTCTCTAGAGATGATTTCTATTTAGTGGGTTTTTTTATGTTTGGAGATGAAATCAAGAAGATGAAAATAGAAGATGGAGAAGAAATAGCAAAGAACAAATAAAAGATGGAGACGTCTATCTTGTTGTCTTGGAGATGGGAGATGAAGATGCAAATGTGTTATCAAAAGAAAAAGATATGTTTGTGAAAGAAAGTACTGTTGCGATGGAGAAGGAGATGAATATTGGATTTTCTTTTTGATTTTTTTTTCACATTGGGAATGTATGCGAATCCATGGTAATATAATACAATGACATAAAAATAATTATTCCCATTCTACCCTATTTTCATTATCAATTCCATTTTCATTCCTTTAAACGAACCAAACGGCCCCTTATATTCTTAATTTCTCTACACAGTCTTTCCGCTGATGGAATCTTTGCTAACCACCGGAAATCTTAATCGACGAAATTAGTTATCAACGCCTATTCTCCTTGAGGTTATTGCATATACCACCAAAAATATCTTAAGATCTAACGAGAATCAACATTCTAATGGTTCTAGGCCACAAATTCCAAAGTCGACCCCTAAAATTGCAAAGATGACAGCATAACCAATACAAGCATATCCACAGACATATGTGCATAACGGTATGCACAAATTCATATTGCATTATGGTAGTTTGTAACATGTATCTGTGCATAGAAATAAAAAACGTTTGTATGCATTTGTGCATAATGTCTATGCACAAATGCATATTGTCCAGATGAAGGGTTCTTAGGGTGTTCTTCAGTTTTTTTTAGGTTTCCTCTGAACCTCCCTATATATATAGGCTTAATCATTTGAGAACCCATAAATTTGTGATAACCTTGAGAACTTGTGCATCATGTATTATTTCATATTTTTTATCCAGTCATACTATTTAATGTCTTGATTAACATATATTTGTTTCACAACGTGTTTGTTTTACATGTACTCGTTTCAGAATGTGAAACTTTTTTATGTGTATTTTTTTTTCACAAACACTCCAAAAGGTTTCACATTGTGAAACGAGTACATGTGAAACAACAAGAGCATGTGAAACAAACACATTGTGGAAAAAAATATGTTATTCAATGTATTCCAAATTCTAGTGTTAGATAAAATAACATATGATGCACAAGTTCCCAAGTTTATCACAATTTAATGGGTTCTCAAAAGAAGACCCCCTATATACATATATATAGGGGCGAGTTCATACGAGAATGGTACATAAGTGGCATGGAAAAGTCGCCTAGAATCATGGGTGATTCAGTACAAAATCATATATGATTTTGTACATGAACGATCATTCTCGATTGAATCTCCCTCTATATATATATATATATAATGATATCAAAATAAATAAAATAAGATGTTATTTTATAATTTGATTGTTTAAATTAAAAAAATTATTTATATTAAATACAGTTTAATTTTATTGTTTTACTATTTCTACCTATTTCCGTATGAAAATATGGTTGAATTTATATACAGAATTGTTCAATTTTAAATAAGAGGATGTATGAATCTTTCATTTGGTTAAAATCTAAATAGTTGATTTTGAGTTTTTGAATGACAAATAATATGAAAATTGGAAACCCTAATTTTAGGATGATAAAATTTGAGTTCATTTTGTAGTGATTTTCAATGATTTTGATGTTAAAATATTGATAATAAGTTTGTTTATTGCAATGATAGAAAAAGAACAATAAAATTTAATTGCCTTTAACATAATTATTTTTTTAATTTAAACAAATCAATCAAAAAATCATATCTTATTTTATTCGCCCAAAATTAAATAAGATACGGTTTTACGATTTGATTTGTTTAATTTAAAATTTTAATTGAATTAAAACATCAAAACCTATTTAATATAATTAATTTTTTAAAAATTTAACATAATTAAATCGTATTTAATATAATTAATTTTTTAAAACAATAAAAATTAAATCGTATTCAATCCAGTTAATAATATCCTATTTTATTTATTTGAGTAAACTACGATTTTCGTCCCTATGGTTTGATGTTTATAACGGTTTGCGTCCCTATGGTTTAAAAACCACTTTTTTCATCCTTATGGTTTGCATTTTCTTTCTTTTTTCGTCCCTCAAGCTAACTTTGTTACCAAAAGCCTGTTAAATTAAGGGTAACTTAGTCATTTACATTTTTTATTTTTTTTAATTAATAAATTTAAAGCAAGTGTGTATATATATAGGGGCTATTCAAGGGATAACTAAATTATTTGTGATAACCGTGAGATCCAATCTCAACCACACATTATTAATAATGAATGGTTATTATTAAAAATATTAAATTTGGTAATTATCCATTAATTTTCAAAATAAATAAATTTATTGGTAATAATTAAGGTAATTCAGTCATTTTTGTAAATCTCTCTCTCCTCTCTCCTTTCTCCTCGTTTTTCTCTCCTGCCAAACTTATTACGATCTAAAACACCGTGATACCCAAGTACTTTTAAACCGTAAGACGCAAAACGATTGTGATACCCAAGAACTTTAAACCCGTAAGACACCAATTGACTATGATACACAACGTGATACCACTATGATACCCAAAAAGTTCGGAACAATAATCCACAAACCAATCGTGATACACAATATGATATCCACCGTGATACTGACTGTGACACATTAAATCCCATCAGAAATTGAGCGCACACCCGACTTAGGGAGGAGACAAGAGTGGTGGTTGGAGAAATTGTGATGGCGTAGGTGAAGAGAAGAGCGATGATGATTAGATCTGCAAATGGAGAAAGCTTCACCATGTTCAACAATGGGGTCCGGAAGATGTTTGATGATGAAAAGTATTTATAGTGGGTGTAGGAGTAGCAGACTAAGCTAGCAGAGTAAATATCATGAACGTCGGCGACGTACTCATCGTTCCTCCACCTTCCAATTGTGGTAATATGGGTGGTTTTGGAATAAAGATGGTATTGGTATTTTAAGAAAAGATAAGATTTTAGGAAGGAAGGTGGGTCGGTATTTTAGGCATGATTTTAGGGACGATTTTTCAAATAACTAAATTACCAAAATAACCTTTTATATTTAACTATTAAATAAAATCAATAAAATTAAATGATTGGTCCATATTGGATCTCACAGTTATCATAAACAACCGAATTCTCATTTGATTATGTCCCTATATATATAAAAAAGTTATATCTATAAACAATACCCACAAAACAGATCCACAAGCACCCGATGCCCTTCCATCCTCGATAAAAACCAAACCCAATGGATACCTTCTCTTTAACAAGCATGGTGCATGATAGAAGAAAAATATTGAAATTATTAGGTTCAACCTTTTTAAAAGACTCATTAATCTAAGATTGAAATTTTCAAGAAGTTGGAACAAAATTAACAAAGAAAACGGGGCTGTAAGGTTGGGCCAACGAAGTTGGTTGCATCGATGGGAACGGGGAAGGGTCGATCCACTTCGGAAAGGTAATTAATATAGATTATATACATTTTAATTTGTGAAATGGAAGAAAAGGGATCTTAAGAAAATCAAAAAGAGTTAGTGGGAAAAATAAGGGAGTTTTTTTTTTCTTCAAGTTGATATGTTTTGGAGAAGAAGAAGAAGTTGTTGCAGGTGGAGCCGTGAAGGGAGGAGAGAAAGATAAAGAGGATAGGTGGGTCAGGTGGGGCCTGATGGGTTTTATATGCCCATTCCAACAGGGCCGTGGGGGTGGGTGGGTTAAAAGTTTTGTTTTTTTTAGATTATTCTACATATGTTTTAATTTAATAAGAAAAAAATAAAAGTAAAATGTAAATTAACAAAATTGCCCTGAATTTAACAAGTTTATTTAACAAAGTTAGCTTGAGGGACGAAAAAAGAAAGAAATTGCAAACCATAAGGATTAAAAAAGCAGTTTTTAAATCATAAGGACGAAAATCGTTATAAACATCAAACCACAAGGACGAAAATCGTAGTTTACTCTATTTATTTTGATATCATTATAGATTTATTTATTTGTAGAAGATGGTTTAAGGGAAAACCTCAAATAAATGAAAAAAAAAAATATCAACCGTCAGATTGGATGATTTAATGGATGTGAATAACTAGGCAACTTTATGTAGGTGGTACTATGTATACCATACATATACCATGCATTACCCATACATGATCTTTATTCCTTGCATGAGAAGAATGACTGCAACTTCAAACAGTTAATATGTGGATCATATTAATTGTAAATTCCATGCATCAAACCACTTGTACCATTTAGTAAGTTGTACATTATCCCAAAAAAAACTCACCCAATTAAGTTCTACAACAACAAGGACCCAAAATCTTATCCGGTAAGAGGTATAAGAAGGATCGAGATCACTTCCAAGAGATGCACCCTATGCCTTCGGCCCAGGTAATTCCAAAACCTGAACAAGGAATAATATTTCTAAATGATGAAGGATAAAAACGTATTTTTCATGCCGTTGAACTCCAAATTTACCCATCAAAGTTCCTGGAATTTATCAAGATATGGCCCAACACAAAACAACTATCAGGGACCGTTATGAAGAAAAAGATAGAGAAAGAAATTCATAGAAGGAAAGATCTTTAAGACGTTGTTACTCCTAGATAGTTTTTGTTTTTATTCTCTCTGAATTTTGTATATACTTCAGTGTTTAGTACTTAGCCTATGTTTTAATTTCATTTTCATATGCAATTTCAATTTCAATGACTAATAAAATTTCATTTGAGCACTCTACTCCATCAAGTACTGAAAAGATCCTTGAAAATAGTAATAGGGACAAGGCACTTATGGGTTCCTATCTCATTCAATCTTTACATTCGCTTATAACATTCTTTCTTTCAGTTATTAGTGAATATGTTTTTTTACCTTAGTAATGTAAAATTGTGTTTTCATATTCCTCATAATGAAACTCAACTCGTCAATTATATAAGCTGAAAAAGATCTCACATATTAGTAAATTAGACTTGTACTTTACCAGTCTTATTTTCTTACTTATTCACTTAGCAATTATCTTTAGGTTGCTTTGTCATCATCAAATACGGGGAAATTATTGATCCAAACTCCTTCAATGATTTGATAATGATCGCTTATACTTAGTGAAAATCTTAGGTTTTAGTTTTTGTTATGTTTCAGCGAGGTTATTACTGACTGCGCTCAATGATCGCTGAAACTAACTCTGAACATATCCTGAACCTGAAAGATTTGAAGACAAAACTCACACAAACGAAACCTTCAACGAAGTTGAAGAATTAGCTGAAGATAGAGACTGATTGTTCGTGATCTGAAACGGTCTTTAGTGATAACAAGTATATATACTGCAAGTGTGAAATCTAACATGATTCGGTGATGCTTGAAGACTCTTCAGTGAAGGCTCAACATCAGTGATCAAATGAATCGTGCTCAACGAGATTTAGTTTTTTTTCTTATCCTATATGCACAAAAGGATAACCCCCTGACCTGTCATAGAAGATAAGTATTATGTTGCTTTATTGCTCCCCACGTGCTTACCAACCCTAAAAGTCAATTGTTCACAAGCGGCTAAAAGCATGCTAACGCTATGTACAATGGACAAGTTCTCCAATAGATGCTTGACATGTGGATGGTACCTTATGACTTGCATTTAATGTAGTGATATAAATAGATGAAGAAACCCTTCTTCATCTTCATCTTCATCTTCATCTTCATGCATCCATTCTCTTCGTGAACCTATCTCCTGTTCTCTCCTTATCTTGTGCATCTACTTTGTGATTCTTAGATTGTTTAGAATATGTTTAATACTTGTTCTTATTTTCGCAACAATCTATAATTTTTTTTATCCTCAATATGTAACACCGTGGTTACCAAAACATCCAAAATACCCATAATCACCAAAACATTAATTTTTAAACCTCCAAAACATACGGAATATATATTTTTTTTAGGTTTAAAACCACCAAAAACGTTCAAACGATTTGACCCAGTAAAGTCAAACACAACCAAAAAATATTAAATATTTACAAACCGTATGAATCTACATCAACCGGGACATAACATAACTACCCGGAGAGGTTATAATATATATATATATATATATATATGCTAGAATGTTACAAATCATGTACCAAAAGCTAGATCAAGATTTTTGACTTCAACCGAATTAATTACTTTATCGGATCTTTTCCCTTGTCTAATACTTTTCCTGAAAAAATGTTGAAAATTTCGGATTAAGCACGGGGCTTAGTGAGTTAAATGAACTAAACAAAGAATATTAGCATTACATATATATACGGTAAGAAAACAAACCATAATGAATAAACATTAATAATTCCAATGATCAATTTATGAGAACCCAATTGTAACAAACATATCAACCTATCATATATCCATAATACATCAAACGTAATGCATAGGACTAGCAGGGACCCACAATGATCATCCGGGTATGCCCGAGCTCCTATGCATAACCAAATAGAATACTAAGGACTAGCAAGGACCCGCCTTCATCTCCCGAGCATGCCCGAGTCCTCATGCCCCTCCGAACCATTGGACAATGAATATAATACATGAATGTCTCACCGGCTCCTCTTCTTCACCCTGGGCTGTTGACATCTACCATTCCTTCCAGCATACCACACAAAGTAGTACCCGTACTCCCGGCATAACAAAGAAACATCAGAAACAAAACCAATGGAATTCGGAATCAAAATCAACTGATTATGTGGAGGAATCTCAATAGGAAGACCAACGTACATGATTGACCAAAGACCAAACCCAAGAACTCATAGAACATACAAATCATGTAAACATAAAATATATACATATATATAAATAATACAATATAATTTGATTAAACATTTAACCCACCGAACTTTTATTGTTACCAAACGAAAGCTATAATGGAGGTTACGTCCCAACCTCGTGTTAACGCATTAAGATATCTTCCAGAAGCACCAAAAACTTTTCAAATATCCCCTGGAGTATGTACATAAAGTTTCATAAGCATTGGACACATAAAACTCAATTTAGCCCCATGACAATTTAACTTTCGTACTTTAATTTTCATGTTATAACACTGTGTTTTAGCTCTGTTTTACCCCACTTAACCTTAAAATTACTCAATGACTTCTAAATATGAATTAAACTAGACTCAAATATATTTCAAATGACACTGGTCTCAACATTGCAATATTTTTCTTTGATTTATACGATTTTTCAAAGTTGTTGCAGAAACAGTGACTTTTATAGTCTAAAATGTCCATTTTTTATGCTTTTCTACCCAAATCACTTCTAAATGATTCCAAATTCATAAATTCATCCTTAAACATCATAAACTTGATAAAAATATTAAAACCCTTTCATTATCTTGTGATTTATCTATCATTCAAGTTATATAACTTGTTATACAACCTTATTTCATCAAACTAACTCAATAATTTCATCATCTATTCTATATCTTAAGCCCTAGTTGCAAGAAATCAACCAAATACATAAATGAAATCAAAATACCAACATTCTTACCTTCAAATCTTCAAAATCCTTGCAAATTTCATTAACATTTAGCTAGGATTTGCCTTTAGGTATGTGAAATCGCACACATTTTGTTCAAGAAGCTTGAAGAAGTGAAAATGAGCTGAAAGTATTGAAAATTTCGTCATTAAAGTGCACAAATCCGTGTTGGGTCGGGTTTGACCTAACTGGGTTGACCCTACACCCATTTTGAATACTGAACACTTAAAAATTCAATACTTTTCGCACGGACCCCGGTTTCGATGAGGTTTTCG
Organism: Silybum marianum; assembly: GCA_036898165.1. Classification (NCBI taxonomy): domain Eukaryota; kingdom Viridiplantae; phylum Streptophyta; class Magnoliopsida; order Asterales; family Asteraceae; genus Silybum; species Silybum marianum. Next base: position 24,301,601 of record CM072529.1, read on the forward strand.
CCTACGCGTTCGTAACAAAATAATATATAACCTTAAATAAAAATATTCCAGAAAAAAAACTCCCAATAAAAGCAGTTTTACATATTCGTAAGCGGCATGCTCTCTTTTGTAAGTTGTCGTTTTTGATTTTGGGCACCTCAGGCCAGACTGTCCTCACCAACTCCTTCTGATGTTTATCTTTCCACTTATGCTTTACTCCTTGATCATGGCACAATATTTCAACGACACATATGGGGAAATATTTCATCCCACAAAAAGATTTCCACATCACATCACCAACAGTGTAACATGATTTTATGAAGTCTCCCGAGTCCTTAGATTGATCGAATCGTGCCCTCTTAAAAACAACTTGATGATTTTCTGCACAGCTTTGGTGCAAGACTGTTGCGGTATCTTTAACGATATGTTTTTCCTGCACATATTCAAAGCAAGGGGTAATGATAATCTCGGCATTTTGCTGCATCTCTTCAATATTTTGAAGTAAAGAGGGGTGCTCAAATGCTCATATGTTTCCTCAGAATTCACTATCTCTCTACTATTCACCAAAGTATTGACCTCACCATCATCCTTACCAACACAATTAGATGTTTCAATATCACAAGGTATAGGAATTAGTGTTAGATCTAATTAGCCTCAATTAGATAGAAAGTTTTATAAAGTTAGGATAATTAATTGTAGTCCATTTAATTGTAATTGTAATTGGACTTGGGCTTGGGCTATGAATGTAATGGGCCATATATAAGGAGTCTTAGGGTTGAGAGGAAAAGTTATGAGAGTCGACTCCTAAATTTCGTGTGTGTTTTTCCACGGTGTTCTTGGTGTAATTGCAATTCTCCAATCAATAATATGAGTTTGGCTTGATTCATCTTTTCCTCTACCTAAATCTGTATGTGTATTGTCCTAACACCAGTGCTATTACAATTGCAAACAACCATGTACTTCATTCCAAAACCAAGCACATTTAGATTTGATATCACTTTATCAGAGATCATGTGATGAATGGAGAAGTTGAAATTCATTTTGTACCAGCTGAATACCAGCTCGTTGATCTTTTCACCAAGCCTCTTGATGAAACTAGATTTAATCTACTCATCAGCGAACATGGTATGTTAAACGCTGAATAACTCTCCATTCTCTGAACTCTAATTCAGCGATACTTGATTTAACTCACTCAAGTATGAATTACTAAATCTCTACACTTTCTTCAAACTAAAAACCAATCACTGACAATCCTTTATTGTCTATTGATGAAGAATTTTAAGGATAATGATTAACATTTATTTAAATAATAATCATTATTAAAATTTTCAAATAAGAAAAGGACACGTCAGACCTTTATCTGACACATGAAGGATCACGACGTTTCCTTTCCCACTCTTTTCTAGGAACGTGCGCTAGGTCATCATTATTTTTTTCAAAAAGCTAAAACCGTCGTTTAGCTATCCTCTTTCTCTCTCCTATTGCTATTTAAGCAAATCTTCTCTTCATTTGATTCTTTACGCGCTCATAACTCTCTAAAAGAAAGAATCTCCTTCGAATCTTCAAGTTTTCTTCAAGAACACCAAGAACACGCACTTGTGCGTTTTTCTTTGTTTTTCACTTTTAAGGTTTGATCTAACCCTTTATTCTTTATTTAAAACAACAATGTTGTTTATCACATCTCGACATTCTTTATAACTTCTTGTTTTAAATCGAATCATGTTTTAAATCTAAAAATAAATGTGATAAAACCCTAAATCTTTTAAAAAAAACCTGTTATAGGTTCGTCTTAGAAAAGAAGACCACTTTTGGTATCTTTAACCAAGTTTTCTTTAGAAAAATCTTTTAAAAATCTTTTCTAAATTTGTGTTAATAACAAGTATTTTGATCTTTCTTCATCAAAACACTTATTTTTCTTCTACACCTTTGGTAGTTTTTGTACCAAAAACATATTCTGGTTTATTCCTTCTGTATTAAACTATGATCTTCCTCTTTGGTGTTCCCATCTTTGAAACAAAAATGGCTTCTTCAAGCAAAACCACTCAAGTTGACGAAAGTATCCCGATTGTCCTTACCAAAGCTCCTGCCTGCGCCTTCTTCTTGGAACAAGCAACCTTCAAGCCATGCAACTACTTGGCTTTGGTGGACATCCCTGCTGACAAATCTCACTTCAATGATGGTGCCACATTCATCAAGGCATGTCCGCTGATGTATGCTTTTGTGCATAATCCCATTGGCATCACTGCTCATCTTCAAGCTCTCTGGTACACCGCTCACTACACGACTCTCTCCACAGACAAGGGAACCAAGCTCTCTACAATCTCCTTCACAATCCCCACTCTTGGCCCCTTCGCCTTCACTTCTGGGTTTCTCAGAAATGCTCTTCACCTTCAATCAAGAGGTAAGAATAAAAAATGGGCCCCTGAACCCACCAAGGAGCAGATAGAGGAGTTCTTAGACTCCATTGGCTATGTATGGGAGAACCCTGAGGTAAAGACTGTGGGTTCGAAGATGGAGAAGGAGCGTCTCCCAGCTCGTTGGCAATACATCTTCACCCAAGTCATTCAGTGCTTGGGTTCCAAGACTGGCTCTCATGATCAGGCTAGCAAACACTTCCAAGATCTCGGCTTTGCTCTCTGCACCAACTACAAGCTGAACTATGCGGACTACATATTCAGCGACATGTACAACAGGGTGAAAGCAGCGAAGAGGAACCAATTCAATCCTTATCCACGATTCTTTGCTACCATCATGGAGTTTACCTTCAAGGATGAGTATCCAAAAGTCGCCAACCAAAATTTCTCCATGGTCGGCAAGAAATCCCTGGATATTGACATACATCCAGATGATGCTCCCTACACTTTATACATGCTGCAACTTATTGAAGCCGCAGTACCTGTGTCTGTCTCACTGAACATCCCATCAGTGAGTATCCCAGACACCTCCTCCCCTTTAAAAAGAAAGGAACCGGCTGATGGTCATAAAAAGACCATCGCTCACAAGCCAGCAGCAAATAAACCAAAGAAGGGAGTCTCTCAAAAGACTTCCCTCTCTGATTCAGGCGTACAACCAATGCCCTCTTTAGCCACAGCCACGACAACGGTCTCTGCATCCGTTGCCGTTTCTTCAGCACTACCACCACCTTCAGCGACTCCAATCACTGAAAGTGTTATGGTCAGCTCAGCTGAAGCTGGATCAGGTATTACTTTCACAGCCCTCTCTTCTTCTTCCACCATCTCTTCTTTGGTCTTTACACAAACATGTGATTCAGAGATAGTTGTCCCTATCTCTGATGATGTTGAAATGCACGCTGTCCAAACTTCTATTGTTTCGACAATCTGAACTTTGGAAAGCTAGTATAATAGGAACTCAGCATGTCTCTTAACATACCCTGACACAGGCTAGTGATCTACATGACACTGCCGTTGTACACGGTGTCCCTGAGAGTAATTCTCATGATACTCTCAAGGTAAATAACATGTGTTATCACCCTTCATCTAACCTAGAGCTCTTTTTGGCTACTCTGTCTATGTTGTCATCAGGTATACCACCTCCTCTCTCTACCACAACGACCACCACTACTACCACCAAGGCTGCTGCTGCTCCCTCCAGCGGTAGCAAAGGAAAAACTTCACAGCGGCTGAAGTCCGCTGAAGTCCGCTGAAGAGCTTTGCAGGCTAAAGCAGGAGAAGTCTTCCTACAAACTTCCCCCCTTCGCTGTTGAGCTTCCAAAGATTGTTCTTCCCAGCCCCACAGTCCCTGCAATTGACTTCTTGGTCAATGAATGTGCTCTAACAAGGACCAGGGTGGACAATCTTCAGACGTCTGCAGAATACATCTTTTAGAGGTCGCTGGTACTTGATAGGCGGGTTTACACCCCCTTAAATTTAACCGCAAGTGTATGGGTCGAATCAAGTAATAATGTACTAAAAGTATGGGATCGAACCAAGGGAACTAGGGACTAAGTAACACAATGACTATAGTAAATACTAACTGGACAATTGAAAACTTGATTTGGTTGAATGATTAATATGGTTATTAAACTAAAGGAATCTAAAAAATTTAAAGAACGAAGAAAGTTGGAAACTTTATGGGAGAAAAGCAGTTGGGAGTTGGGGTCATAATGGTTTCCACATAGAACCTTCAGTTGTAATTATTATCAGGTAATTTCCAATATTATGAATACACAATCACAAAAACCATTGTTACTCTCTCTCGAGTTATAACAGATTTATTCCGGAAGAAATACGTATTTTATCTCTCGATCTCAATACATAAAGCCAGAAAATTGTAAAGCTATATTACACACAAAAATACTAAGATTTACTAGTATATGTCTATCCAGGTTCTCACCTTAGGCACATGAATCAAACATCTAATTACAAATTATTTCTCTCGAACTAATTTATAATAATGGAATCAATTTGCAAGTTGATCAGGCTTACAAAAGCTTTAAACCCAAACTCATATGCTTCATTAATAAAAAGAAACCCTAATAAAAATCACCACTTTGCGTGTTCATATGCTTCAACGAAAAGTAATCCAACCCCCAACATCTAAAGATTAGTTCATGTTGGAGGTGGTTGAAATCAAAACTAAAAGGGGAGAAAGTTCTAATCTATACATGGAAATCAAACAAAAACTAAACAAGAACAAAAACCCCTTTTTCGGTGATGAATCTCCACGATATGATGATGAAATTGGCTTTAGATCTTCAATCCCTTCGTGTTTCTCCGCTTCAATTGCTCCAAAATTGCTCTCAAAATCGCCCAAAATAGCCCAACCAGAAACCCTAGTCGTGCATTTTCAGAAAGAAGAAGATAAGTCCTGAAAATCTGATTTTTCAGCTTTTTATATGAAGGACAGCCAACTATGCAGGTTGCGGGGCAGGTATACCCGCTTTCTGATCCGCTTTCTTCATCAAAACAGCCAACTGGGCGGGTTCAGCTGCTTTCGCACCCGCTTTCTCCATTTTAGCCATAACATACTCATTTTAGCTCCGTTTAGGCTTCGGGAAGGCTTGTTTACTTCGTATTCACGTCCTCTATCAAATGAAGACATATAATCTTGGATTTTGCCAGATGAACATCGAATTCCTTTATTTATCCAAATGGGTCAACTTCTGTACAACTCACACAAAATCGTTAGAAAATACACCTCATTTGTTTGGAAACTAGCTAAACAACATGGAATTTGGTATAATAATAACACCAAAAATTGGTGTTATCAACAACCCCAAACCAAGCGTTGCTTGTCCCCAAGCAAATTAGCGATCAACAAAGAAAAGAACAATTAGACAGTAAGCATAACTCATATATCTCAGCACGGTCATACTAAAGAAATGCAACGACTGTGTATTATGCATCATGTAAGTTCAAAATGTGATACTCGAATGTACTGCCATCGTAGATAATTAGAAAATTGAGCATTGAAAATCGAACTAAAGATGGCGACACCATAATGAGTTCAAACTAACCGGTTACACTTTCGGAGAGGATTTCGTCTCGACCCTACCTCACGAGATACTCTCAATACACTCGAGTCCTAGGTTAATACATGTAATGGTTCATGCAGTATGAAGTGATGTACAATAATACTCAAGTTATGTAACTGCATGAATATGGAATTGAAAGGCACACGTATGTTTCCAACATGATCTCGGAAGGGAATCAAGTAATAAGACAAGGAATATTTGTCAATAACCAGTGTACGTAATCACATTTTCCAAAGGATCGCTTAGGTCTTTATTAGGTTGTAATGGGGCCCAGGGTGATGGCTGAGAATTGAAGGTTAGTAAGGATCAAAGTCCTTAATGCTTTACAGTATAATCCGTCCTCCACCTATTTTCTTTCCACACTCCCTGGCTTTGCCTCGTACTATACCCTTTTCTAAGCTACTCCTCCCTTTTTTTTTCTTTTTTTTTCTTTTCTTTTTTTTAGTAGTCAGTATTTTATTCTTTCTTTCCTTGCCAAATTGGTCCTTCATTCCCTGGCCGGTTCACACTGTATTGCATGTTCGGACTACGGTTGGCTAGTGTTTGGGCTGGGGTTAGCATTTGGGTATAGAAGTGAATCTAGAAGTGTTTGGCTGCAAACTTGGTTGAGGAGCACACAAATAAACAAGGATACCGTAGCAAAAAAATCCAATAAGGTCAACACATAATGCCTGGGATCATATCCTAAGGTCCACACAATTGGTACACTAGTCTTTTTGACATAATATCCTGATGGTCGTCTTTATTACTCGATGCAAGAAAATAGTGAGATCAAACTATAATCAAATTACAATGAAAAAGACATGTGTAGGCGAATTGGTGTATTCTGTGTCTCTCATAAACGAATGTCATGTAAATTTTGGCTCAATTTACCTCTCATGGTGGTCTCCACTAATGTCCCTTAATCATGCAACTGACTCTTCATTCCTCACGACTATATCATTATCTAAAGATTCTCAAGACAATGCCAAATTTTCAAAAAAATCTAGGACATTCACATATTCGAGTATCAAAAGGCATGCTAGTGATCACTAAAAGACATATACACAATGTTTCAAAAATTGGTGTGCCCGTGCGAGCAACCCCAAACCTTACCCACACATTGTCCCTAATGTGCAAGTTTGATTCAAAGTATCATAACTAGAGTTAAGAATGATACGAGTTATTTACATTCATCCACATTGTACGGAATTGAGATTTAGTTACAATCCAAAAATCAAAGATGCACGAATCAAGCAAAAGAAATGAAAAGGAAAACAGAGAAAAAGTGAAGGATAACAAACCATCTTCATTCCTCGTCATGGGATGATGAAGAATCGCCAGTCCGATTCTTAGGGCGCTTCGCTGGTGCTTTCTTTCTCGTGAGTGCCTTTCGCTTTTTCGGTGCGTTTCGTTTAGGAGCCGAGCTACTGACATCACTAGGCAGTGGTGTCCTCCCTATAATGAGTTGTCGAAGGCCTTCAATCTGGGAACTGATTTGGCTCATAAACTCGGTTGCCCAAGCAGGCATGGCACTCGCATCAGTCGGTCGCCACTAGGTGGTATCAGTGGCAGTACGAGCGGGTCTCGCGCTAGTTGCAGCTATCCCGGTGGCCTTATCGGCTAATTTATTCGCCGCTTTGAGATGGGCTTCATATGTGCGATGATTGATGAGGGGTTCGGTCTTTTTCAGTCAACCGGGAACCACCCCTGCATCTATGCAGAAATGGGTGATGAGAGAAGGGAATGGCAGGATGCCCGTGTTCCTTTCTCTCGCGGCATCTAGTATCTCTAGCTGGATGATGCGGCCTATATCTAGTGGAAGGTCATGTTGGATGCAATAGAGGATCCGTGCAACATGCGGATCGGCATACATGTGGTGCGTGGAGGGCTTGAGACTGTTTTTGATGAATGTCATCCATAATGCAAGGTTGGTCGGAAGTTCGCTCTTCCGTATTTCGTCATGCGTCTTGACCCATGAGCCTCGACCACTCGGTCGAAGGAATGAGGCGATAATGGGGTCCAGTGATACCCCAAAAGTCTCACTTAGATTGGGGGGTTGGGGCACACCAAAGTGGCGGCATATTGTCGCGGGGGTTATCGTAATTTACAACCCACCTACCTTGACGGACCCATCATGCAAAAAGACGGTCGGTTTCATTGCTGCATGGAACTCATAGACAATGGTCGGGTCGTATGACCCGGGCTTTCGTATGTACCCCAACCACTGTCTGCTTTGTGCGGTTGCTTTAAGTTCTTCGCATGGAATGTTCTGAAGGTCTATTCCCCGTTCCGGTAAGATTAGTCGCTTTTCCATCTTAAATAGGCGACGATCAAAGTTAGGATTGTCCAATGAGCGTATGCATTCCCTTTCTTCCGGTGGCAGGTTCCCATAGTCATACCATTTATTCTCTTGAGTCTCTGGTTTTGACCGTCCCATGGTACCTGCATTCAAATAAGAGAATGAGTTAGTGTAGTTGCGTGTGAGCATTCCAACTTTACACAATTGTCGAGGTTGGGGATTGATTAGTATGCGTGTCAAGTGACAACTCGTCAACCCCAAACCTAGGTCGTGGCCTAGGTTCCAATTGTGTGGGTGTTGGTCACCCTAGCGACCCCAAACCTAGCGAAAAGCTAGGTTTGAATTGCTTCCAAGATAACCCCTCAACATGTGAAAACATTTTCTCATAGTGTGGAGGGGGTTGTCTTGCTACAAGATTTAACGAATCATAATTAGAGACCAACACTTCGCACAAAAGATATGCAATGATGTATCCAACAGAATAGTTCCATAAATTCAAACCCAAAGCATGTATAACTCATGAATTACCACAAAAGCTCAATATCTAGTTCATGAATATGATTATCAAATAACTCACTCCACGTGAATAACAATGTATGCCCAATAATTTTCCAAACCTTGCTTTCTCGATTGTAACTCTACCCAAAAGTTCATGATGATGATTTGATTCTACTTGGTCAAAAACAACACCCATTAAAACCAACAATGAAGCAGTAGAACCAAAAAGAAACAAATAAATGAAAACAGGAAGCCCTTTTTGTGCCCACAATGAACCTATGAGATTATGACTCATATAGATTATCAAATCAGAGACTAAGATTGACTCGTAACCCTAGTTTCTAGAATGCATTTTCATTCACAAGCCTCAAACGAGCATTAAGGGAATTTTAGATTTCAACCTCTGTAGATTCGCACATTGCACAAAAAAACGATTCACTGATGAGAATCGAATAGATATGCTGAACTCATTGTGAATAAGAAAAGACAAATTTGACTAGTCAAGTATTAAGAATGATCAACTCAGAAACCCTTGTGTTCTTGCAAGCAATTACAGAAGTTAGGTTTTACCATGAACACAATCGAGTGAGTTGGATATTGTGAGACTAGCCATCGTTTAGAATCAACATACCTGGATTATGGAGATCGAACAAGAGACCAACAGTCTTGAAGATTCGATGAAGATTGAGAGGGAATCACTGGCGATTGGAGTTCGAGGGACATGAAATCGAGAGTGAAGTCGAGAGGGAATTGAGAGAGAGTCGAGAGTGTTAGTGTTATTAGGGTTTAAACAAAATCGATCATCGCTCATCGTGAGTTTTAACAAAACTTAATAGCCCACTGGGCGGCTCTAAATGCGGGTGAACCTGCTTTCATACCCGCCCGGTGTGAATGTGGTGTGCACGGCAGCCGAGTGGGCGGCTAAAAGTGCGGGTAAACCCGCTTTCTTACCTGCCCAGTTGAATCCTTCGTGAAGACAGCCGGTTAAGCGGCTCTCAATGCGGCTTAGGCCGCTTTTCAACCCGCCCGACGCGTTTTTCAGACTTTGACAGCCCATTGGGCGGTTTACAATGCGGGTGTACCCGCCTTCGTACCTGCCCTATTCGAATTTTGCCGAATTTTTTTTTAAAACCAACGAAAGGGAGTCTTGGCCATTTAGAATTTGTCGCTAACACACTCCTCTTTCTCACTCAATTTTCTCGATCCCTTCAACTTCACGACTCCGAAATCACGGGGTTTTACGACACACAAACAAAAACCAAAACAAAAGGAAAATACTCTAATTAACGGAACTTTTAAAACTAAGAAATTTAAAACAAACCTACGGTGGGTTGCCTCCCACTGTTAGAATATTTCTTTATGTAAAAGTATGTAATCAGAAATCTTAAGCGTTCTTGTTTAAGCTTATCCAGAAGATGCCAGAGCCGTGATTTTCTCTAAGTGTTAAGAACACAGATGCTCCCAGAGGCTTGGACAACCTCTGTGGACCTCTGTGAATCAGCGGTTATTCCCAGCTCACGCACTTGCTGACGTGGACACTCATGTGACTTATGCTCAACAGAATTTGTTACAATATTCCATGACGTGTATTTTCCTCATTAGCTGATGCTTTGACTTTCTCTGTCATTGTTGTATAAATAGATTTCATTTCTTGTATTGGAAGAGAGGGTTTTTGAGAGAAGAGAAGTGAGAATTCCTATTTTGAGAGAGAAATTGTTCTTCAATATTGTAATCATCAGTTTATTGAATACATTGGATCTTCAACATCTTTCTACATTGAATTGAATTGTTTAATGTTTATTGTTGTTGATTACCTTATTGTTGAATACAGTAGATTGTTCTTCCGCTTACTCTGTTAATTTTCTTAATTAAATCTACTGAATATAGAGTAATTGGGAATCTGGGTTCCAACAATTGGTATCAGAGCCTTCTAATCAAGATTTTGATTAGTCGATCTCATCCGATTTTGGAGAATTCCTACTCTGGTTTGTTTGTTTCTCGCGATTTAGATTATTGTTCTTCACTCTACCCTGTTTTTTTTTTTTTTGAGTTTTTGTGAAATTCAGTACAAAATTCTCAAATCAGTGGTTATCTTAGATCTAAATCATCTCATAAATCTCTCCAGTTTTTTTTAAACGTTTTCAATTTCAGTTTAAACTCCTTCATCCAAATTTCTGCTGAAAATGGCTAATCAAGGAATGACCTCCATGTTCTCCGTTGGTTCTTTAACCAAGCCCCCAACGTTGATCAGGGAAGAATACCCTCAATGGAAAGTGAGGATGGTGAATTTTTTGGAAGGGATGGACACTGATCTATATGACACCATCTTAAACGGTCCTTATGTACCCATGGTCAAACTCCCAAGGATTCCAGCAACCACTGAAAGTGATGAAGTTCCTGAAAAATTGGTTCCCAAGGAAAGGGGAAAGTGGAACGATGACGACAAGGAGAAAATCGAGATTGCTAACAAAGCAAAAAGGCTACTGATCATGGCTCTTCCAAATGACATCTTCATATCCCTTGATTCCTGCGAGACGGCTAAGGAATTATGGAATCAGCTAGCAAATCAATTCGAAGGAGGCTCAAAGATGAAAAAGAACAGACGAGCACAAGCCTAAACGAGTATAACGCATTTCAAGCACTACCTAACGAAACTCTTGAGCAAACCTATCATAGGTTTAATACCCTGATTAACATGTGCAAGAGACGTGAAATTGCTCGCTCAAATGAAGAGAACAATGTTCTGTTTCTAAAAAGGCTCAATCCAGAATGGTCAAATCTAACCATGTCTCTTCAAGCAAATCAAGATCTTGAGGAATGGTCACTGCATGATGTGTATGGAACTCTGCAAGCCCATGAGAAGGAGGTTTTACTGAAGAAAACAACTGTTGGAGGTCCTCTGGCCCTGATGTTAGAAGCCAAAGGATCTGGGAAGAAAAACAGAGAAAATGCAAAGAAAGGAAAGAAGGCATTTGTCTCAGAGGTCAACTCAGAACCATCTGACTCAGAAGATGAAGATATAAGTGGCTTTGTTGAATCTTTGGCACTTATAACCAGACAGTTTAACAGAAGATTTGGAAGCAAGTCATTTCAAGGGAACAAGGGCAACAACAGAACATACACCCCATATGCACCAAGGACTGAGAACAACCAGAGGCAGGAAACTCAGAAGGCAGAGAAGGAAGGAGAGAAGGAAGAGGAAGGAAAGAAGAACGTTTGTTACAGATGTGGAAAACCGGGGCATTTTGCAAAGGAATGCAAGGGCACAATAGTAAAAGATAAGGCTTATTACAAAAATAAGTACAAATACAATCGCACAGAAAGGGCAAAGTTTGCTGAGCAAGAGAACTGGAAATCTGACAAATCCAGTGGAGAAGAAGACATTATCTGTGGAATGGCTATGACAGACTCAGAAGATCAGCCCTCTAAGACTCCGGTTTGCATCACTTCTAATTCCTCTGAACTTGAAAACACAGTTTTAAACTTGACTTTGAATTTGAAAAACTAAAACAGAAGCTTGTAGATGAAAAGAGAGTTCGAAAAGAGCTTGAAGTATCTCTTTCCAAAACAGAAAGGGCAAGAGATATTTACCAGAAAGAAATGAACATAGCAATAAAAGAAAAACAAGAACTCTCTATGGATTTTGAAAACATTTTACAAAGACACAAATCCATAGAGACTCTGTTCAAAGAAGAGATTGCAAATTTTAAACAACTTCTGAAGGAAAAGGACAGAGAAATTAAAGATAAAGAAAGTGATAGATTAAACTCTGTCGCTATTTCTAATTACTGGGTAAAAGAAAGGGAGGTCATGCACATAGAACTTGAGAAAAACAAGCTTCAAATTAAAATTTATTTAGAAGCTCAAAAGGTGCATGATAAGATCAATACACAAGTAGGGAAAACAGGCCTTGGTTTCGAGGATCTGGATCCCTACACGTGTAAAAAAAGATCCACATTAACTTCTGTATTTTGCATGGGTAAGGAACAAAAATCTGATTTTCCCATCATATACCAAAAATCAGCTTTTAAGCGCTCCAAGTATGAGAATGGACATAGTTCCAGAAGGTTAAAATTCAAAAACATAAGATACTCCTCTGGACCAAAAGCTCAAGTCAATCTAAAGCATGTCCAGAAGAAGAACGATATCTTTATGTTTGGATCCTTCTCTCAATTAACTTTAAACCCGTAAGCCGATGCATTTATACCTGTGCATGCGAGAAGAGAATTTAAGATCTATGTTTGAAAAAGACATCATTGAAACTCTGGAAAATAGCATGTTGTCAGAATTTGCATCAATCTTGGAACAAGACATTCTTCAAACAATGAATGAATGCTTCCTCAATGAAAATTCAAAAACTGATGCTATCCTTTCAAAACCTCCAGAGATAACTCCCTGTTTCTTCATTGACCTAAATCTTTCAGAAAGTCAAGACAAGGATAAACTCGAATTCTATCCCTGGGAAAACAATGATCAGGACTCTGATTTCTTTGAATCTTCTGAAGCTCTCTTGCTAAAATTTGTAAATCAAGAGATCAATACTTCTGAAAAAGAATTCACGATTCAAAATGATTCTTTAACAAAACCATGTGAATTCACAGAAGTCAGAGCTGCGGGCCCAGAAGCTTCTAAACTTTCTAATGGGATACCAAATTCTTCTGTACCCCCAAGGATACAAAGAAAAAAATTTCCTATTCATCCAGATTTCCTTGGGATGTGTATTCAAGCTAAAACAAGTCTTGAGCTTGAAAAAGAAAAGGCAAAAAGAACACCTGTTTTCAAGCAAAACTCAAACTTCAAGGTCTCTGGTCAAACTTCTCAGAAGCCAAAGTTCTCAACCGAACAAAAAGCTAAATGGAATTCTAATTCATCTGCTTCTCATGTTTCAGTGAATCATTCGAAAGCTCAAGTTAAAGAGAATCAGAGAAAGCCAACGGAGATAAATTCAAGAGTTCAGAGAAATAAATCTAGACTAGATAAGGAATTTAAAATTTTCGATGCTAGAATAGATTCAAATAAGAACTATTGTAATTATCATTCCAGAAATGAAAATTCCATGAATTCTTTTTTGTCTCAGAACTCTGAATGCTTTTACTTGTTCTTAAAGTTAAAACAATTATTCTCTAAATCATATGGCTATTTCTCTGATAAGCCCAAGAAAAGTTACTATAATAACCAGAAGCAAAGATTTCAAAAACCAGTTTCCTCTGAAACAAAACTCAGAGGATCTGAACATTTTAGAAAACCATCGTTTCCACAAAGAAACTCTGCAATGAATCCAATAGCTAACATTAAGGTACCCATTATGAAATGGGTTCCTAAATCTCTCTGATTCTATGTGCAGACCCGGCGTGTGCACATCTGGTATCTTGACTCTGGATGCTCTAGGCACATGACTGGAACCCGAAACTTACTCTCCAAATTCAAAGACAAATCTGGTGGAGCTGTAACTTTTGGAGATGATGGTAAGGGTCAAATTAAGGGATATGGAACACTACAAGAAGGTAATGTTACTTTATCAAAAGTAGCCCATGTCTCTGGTCTTAAGCATAATTTACTAAGTGTTAGTCAACTCTGTGATGCAAAAATGTTAGTTCTGTTTGATGAAAAACATTGCTACTTGTTATCTAAGGCAGGTGAAGAACTGTGGAGAGCAGACAAGAAAGGTAACTTATACATGATGAACTTTACCTCCAAGGATGGAAAAGAAACTCTATGTCTCATATCCAAAAAGAGTGAAGTTGATTAGTTATGGCATCATAAAATGTCTCATCTAAATTTTCAGAACCTTGAACTTCTTGTCAAACATGGTCTAGTTGAAGGGCTCCCAAACATTCTCTTTCAAAAATATCATCTTTGTCCTGCTTGTGAAATGGGAAAAATCAAAAGAGCTTCTCACAAAACAAAGAGTGATCATTCTTGCATAAGACCCTTACAACTACTCCATGTGGATCTCTGTGGTCCAATTTCTGTACAATCTCTATCTGGGAAAAAGTATATCCTTGTGCTAATTGATGAATTTTCCAGGTATACTTGGCTCGCTTTCATTCGATTAAAATCTGATGTGCCAATTATTCTAATTAACATGATGAAAAGACTTCAAGTCAGACTTGATTGCAAAATTCAGAACCTCAGAAGTGACAATGGCACAGAATTCAAAAATGCTAAACTGGAAGAGTTCATGATACACCAAGGAATCTCCCAAAACTTCTCTGCAGTTAGAACTCCACAACAAAATGGAGTTGTAGAGAGAAGAAATCGCACCTTGGTGGAGGCAGCCAGAATAATGCTGGCAGCATCAGAAATGCCCACTCACTTCTGGGCAGAAGAAGTATCTACAGCATGTTTCACCCAAAACAGATCTATCATCGTAAAGAGGCATATGAAAACATCATATGAGTTGATTAACAACAGAAAACCAACAATAGAATTTTTGCATGTTTTTGGATGTAAATGCTTTCTTCTAAATGACCGTGATAAACTTGGCAAGTTTGATAAGAAATCTGATGAAGCTAAATTTTTAGGATATTCTTTAAATTCAAGAGCTTTCAGAGTTTTCAACTTAAGAACAAAAATGGTCATGGAAAGCATAAATGTTGATTTTGATGATCAACTGACTTCTGATTTCTCCAACTCAGAACTCAATCTTAACAATGTTACTTCTGACTATCTTTCAGGTAGCAGAGAAACAGAGATTAATACAATTTTCAACGATTTCCTCGGAGAAGAAATCCAATCTGAATCTCTTCCCAGAAGAACAGGATTGAATATTCCAGAAGTCCTTCAAACCTCTGGGGTAATTAATTCTGGTCCAGCCACTCCTGAATCTCAAGACACAGAAGAAGTATCATCTGCACCAACCTCTGATCTTCAAGAGGAACCAATCCACGATTCTGTGCAAATAAATGAACCCGAACAGATCCCAGAAGCTGAACCTTACACAGAACCATCAACTTCAAGTTCAAAAGAAATACCAAGTTTAATTCCAGAGGAAGCTCAACTAGAAACTGAGATTCAAGCCACTCAAATTCCACATATAAGAATGAAAAAGTGGACAAGTGATCATCCTCCATCACAAATTATTGGTGATCCCTCTGGAGGAGTAAAAACTAGATCTGCAACGGCAAATGAATCTTTTTATGTAAACTTTCTAAGCATGATAGAACCCAAGAAGGTTGATGAAGCTTTAGGAGATCCAAGTTGGATTGATGCAATGCAAGAGGAGTTGCTCCAGTTTGAGAAAAATAAAGTCTGGAAACTCGTGCCATTACCAGAGAATGTGACAGCAATTGGCACAAAGTGGGTTTTCAGAAACAAAAGAGATGAGGGTTTTTTCAAACAACAAGGGGCTGGGTCAACTATTCAACGGGATAGTAATTAGAAACAAGGCAAGATTGGTGGCAAAAGGATACTGCCAAGAAGAGGGAATTGATTATGATGAGACATTTGCTCCAGTTGCAAGATTGGAGGCAATTAGGTTATTTTTGGCATTCTCAGCATACAGGGATTTCAAAGTATATCAAATGGATGTAAAGTGTGCCTTTCTTAATGGAAATCTCAAAGAAGAGGTGTATGTGCAACAACCTCCAGGCTTTGAAAATGCACGACATCCAGACTACGTTTACCTTCTGGACAAGGCTCTGTATGGTCTGAAACAAGCCCCCAGAGCATGGTATGAACGTCTGTCAAAATTTTTGATCACACGCAACTATGAAAAAGGTAAAGTTGACACCACCCTGTTCATCAAAAGAGGCAAAAGTACGTTAACTGTCGTACAAATCTATGTGGATGATATCATATTTGGTTCCACTGATCAATCAGAAGTAAAGTTTTTCTCAAAACTAATGGAAAGTGAATTTGAAATGAGCATGATGGGGGAGTTAAACTATTTTCTAGGACTTCAAGTAAAACAGACCCCATCTGGAATTTTTATAAATCAAGCCAAATATGTTTCTGATATGCTCAAAAAGTTTAAATTCCAAAATGTCACTTCCATGATAACACCAATCTCTCCCAGCACCAAACTAGATTCTGGTCTCTCTGGGAAACCAGTAGATGTTACGAGTTATAGAGGAATGATTGGATCACTTTTGTACTTGACAGCTAGTAGACCAGATATTATGTTTGCCACTTGTCTCTGTGCTAGGTTTCAAGCCAATCCAAAAGAATCTCACTTGGCTGCAGTAAAAAGAATCTTCAGATACCTCAAAGGATCACCCTCTTTGGGTCTCTGGTATCCAAAGACTTCGTCATTTGATCTTATTGCATACACTGACTCAGATCATGCAGGATGTAAGTTGGACAGAAAAAGCACCTCTGGTAGCTGTCAACTTCTGGGAAATCGTCTAATAAGTTGGACTTCCAGAAAGCAGAACTGTGTTTCAACCTCTACAGCAGAAGCAGAGTATGTAGCCGCTGCAAGTTGTTGCTCACAGGTGATCTGGATGAAAACCCAACTTAGAGACTATGGCTTGTTATATGATAAGATTCCCATCCTCTGTGACTCAGAGAGTGCCATAGCAATAACTGAAAACTCAGTGATGCACTCAAAAACCAAGCACATAGATGTCAGGTATCATTTTATAAAGGATCATGTGGAGAAAGGGACTATTGAAATGTATTTTGTCTCCACTGATTACCAACTTGCTGATCTGTTTACAAAAGCTCTGGATGAGAAGAGATTTAATTTTCTAATCAGCAAGTTGGGCATGTTAAATATATAACTACTTCAAATCTTCAAGATTTGCATGGTTATATGTTTCACATGTCTTTTTCTTTTCTATCCTTTTCTTTATTTTCATTAACCCAGAATCACCCAGAGGTCTCTGACAGGCTCTGATTGCACCATCCAGAACCCTACAGAAGCCTCTGTGTGCCTCTGTGCAGAAAGAATGCTCGATATTCTTACTTTTTGATCCAAGCATAGTTCTAGGGGGGGCTTATCATTTCAGAACTCAAGGGGGAGCAACAAAATAAACCATCATTCAAGGGGGAGCTCTGATCTATGAGATTCAAAGTCTCCAAATATCCAGAGCTCAAATACTTTTCAAACTCTGTGATAGGGAGCTATTTCTTAAGTTTTTTTTAACTTAGAAATTTTCTTGACTCAAGAATTTAGGAATTAACTCTTGCCTTCAAGGTTCATCATAATATCTTGAATCACTTAAATTTGTTCTTTAAAAATTACTTATAAAATACAAAACCATCATTTAGTCAGTTACACATTTTTTATCCTGACTAAATGATTGATTTTAATTAAAACTTTTAATTGATTTATTTCAATATTTCAATTGATCGATTTTAATTCTTTTTGAAAACCCAATCGATTAACACCAATCGTGAAAACCTTTGAGAAACCTACCTTTCATGCGTCATCTATACCCAGTCACACGTTTAATCGCCTCTCCACGTGTCCATAATCTATCCATCGCATGACTGCGCAATTAAAGCTGCTCATGTCACATCCCACGCTTAATCCAAATGACGTCAGCTAATTATGCCGTTAATTTGAATTAATCGAGCATAAACCCTTCGCATTCAAAACCTTCCATAAAACCCCAAAATTTCAACCGCCAAACCTTTTACTCTCATCATCTTCTCAAACTCTCCTGGAAAAATCAAACCTGCAACTTCTTTCCAAAATCCAAACCCCATCAATGGTTGATCAAACTCTTATTGCAAACCAAGAAGCCAACGACAATGATCATCAGATTGTCGAATCCACCGCCAAAAACTTCGTTTTCACTCGTCTTCCAATCAAACCAAACAATGCCCAATTTCTATTGGATCCTGCTACTTATCCAGCTGCCTAGAGGGTTATGATTGAGTTCCTGCAACATCATCCCATCAACAAAGCCCTAACTCTAGCAGACTCAAATATCCCCGAATTATACATTCAAGAAATATGGCATACCCTGTGCATCAACGACGAAACCCAGGAAATGATTGGAAGTTTTGGCCACCCCTTTAACACGGATGACGTCGTGGCAATACCTTTCACCAAGCGCAAGTTCGCTCAATTTTTTAGCCTTCCTCCTCCAGAGATTAAAATCAACGGCGAAGTGGTTCCAAACCCTAACCTAACTGCTCTTCCCTCAACGGACGCTCTCCTAGCATTTATCTCATTTTTGGGTTACAATACACCCATTACAGCCCTGTCCACATTCAAGAGGAAACATATTCCCCCAATGTGGAATGTGCTTGTGTCCATCCTAAACCGAAGCCTCACTTGCAAAACCACCTCGATGGACCAAGCAAACAGAAACATTCTCACAATCATGTACGGGTTGTACTTTAACCTCAATATCGACTACGTTTCTCTCCTCTACAATGAGTTCAGAGTCGCAGTGTTAAAGAAGGTACAAGCCCAAGAAGCAGGAAATGATCTCACTCACCTATGCTATCCAAGATTTCTATCAGTTTTTGCACATGCTGCAGTTCTAAAGCTTCAAGCACCAATCGTCCCTCCTCTGTGCAAAATTCACACTATGAATACCCACAAACCAACTGTGGATCCTGCTGGTTACCCACATCATCACGAACTATCAAGGTACATGCTAGACCTTATTCCTTCTACCCTCCCCAATCTAATCTCTTATAGAAGCTCACTGGTATACTCAGAACCGAGAATACCTACCCCTGAGCATTTAGAGCCAGAAGTAGGAAGTGAGGGGTCTGGTGAGGATGAGCTTGAAAAGAATTCGAGTGACAACCAGAGAGATTCTACCCATTCGGATGCTCTTTTAAGAGCAGCCATAGAAGATGTCCACAGAGACACATTTGTGAGAACCTCTCCGAGTCCAACCAGGGTAACCACATCTGCTGAAGTCGATGCCAACACATCGACATTCATTGAAAAAGGACAACCCAGTCCAAACCGCCCAGAACCTAACCGAGTAGAGGGTCTTATAATCTCTGTCTCAAGCACTTCCGGGGAATCCCTTCCATCTTCATCCTCTCAAAAGGATGATGATGAAGCAATAAGAGATCCTTCACCCCAGATCTCGACCAGAACTACACATGTTGAAGCCTTCGTGGCCAACACAGAAATAGGGATCCCAGAGGGTACGTCCATACCCTCTGGTAGTATAGCGGCTCATGAAATCCCATCAGAGGGGTTACAGCCAGAGGATACACCACTTACCGGTGTTTTCGCCATTGCTCAAGGTAAGCACACTACTTTCGACTCCTCATCCTCTGATGATGAGGACGAAGCCAAACTAGTCAGAACACCCGAAGAGAGTTCCTCTAACCAGGGCTCTCGAGGACAGGGTGGAAGTCCTTCCACGCTAAACGTCAAAACAGGCGTGAATGAAGGCCCCTCTGGACGCGAGGGAAACGGGGCTCCATGTGTTGGAGATGCACCCGTTACCACCCAAGACTATGTCACAAATGCTGCGTTCCAAGCCTTTGTTGATAATGTCAAGGGATCTGTGGCGGGTCTAAAAGAAGCCCTTGTTACTCATGAACAGCAGGTTAACACAGAGCTTAAAGCCCAAAGCTCCTTAATCTCATCTCTGCAGGCTACTTTAACGGAGCAAGTCACAATCACCACGAAACTCAGAAATTTAGTCCAAACTCAGAGTGATGATCAAGCTAAAGCTCTGGTTGAAATAAAGAGTTTTTTCAAGGAGAACACAGAGGAAAGTTCAAAGAAAACAGAGGCGGAGCTGCAGAAGATGGCACGAACTCTTCAATCCAATACAGAGGCTCTGAGCAACATTCCTACGGGGATTCATACTCCAGAGGTAACCATCTCTGCATCTGATTTTACGTCTTTGTAGAAGGATATACAGAAGCTCTTCCAATCCCTCCTCCCAGAATCACAATCTGAAGCTTTGGTTCGACAGTCAGACGTTGCTGCCTTACAACGTTCGTTAATTGAAAAACTAACGTTCGTAAGTGCAAAGTTCACTGCTAAAACCAACAAGACAAATACTACATTCTCCCAGAAGGTATCAGATCTTGATACCTCTGTGTCCAAACTTACCAACGTTGCAGAACAAATCTCAACTATTCAAGCCCAGAGGAATAAGAGTAAAGAGGCAAGAGCTTGCAAACGGGCCGAGCTTAAACGACAAAGGTCTGAGGATCAGGATCCTGATTCTCAGAAGGGGGAGAATTCAAAGAAACAGAAGCCAGAAGTCCCTACATCCACCTCTGCTCCACAAGCCATAAGATCCACCTCTGCAAGACAAAGGGAAGGAAAAGGAATCTGAGAAAGAAGTCCCTCTGAATCCAACACCACTTGCCCAATTCAAAGGATCCTTGCCCAAGGACCCAGATATGGCAATGTTTATACTTAACCTGATGAGTAATACACAGAAGCACTCTCACAGATGCCACAGAAGCCATCAACTCCCAATCCAACTCCCTCTTCAACTCCCATTCCTACCCCAGAACCAGAATCAGCTCCAGAGCCAAAAATCAACACCCATTCCGACTAGAACAGAACCTAAAGACAAGGCTCCTGCAGAGTGCGCCTCTGAGCAAAGAAAGGAGAATTTGGCTGCGGAAATAGATAAGTGAGAAATTTCATGAGGAAGACAACGATTGAAGTGGAACAGGCTCATCGATATGCACTCATCGATATTAAGGTGTTCTTAATGCTGCCAAACTTTGCAAATGACAATAGAGTTACAAATGAAGTGAAGGATAAGTTCATGGATCATCGCTTGTTTAAAGAAGAAGCCTACTCAAAGTCCCCAATAAAGAAAATATCTGGAGCAAAGCATGTACAATTTCTAGGGACAGAAATCATGTACACAATCTATGAAGTATTGAGAGAAGATAATCAGAGCCAGTACTTCTGTGACAATGACCTACTGTCAATAAATCCCAGTGATTTAATACCTCTGGGTAGAAAAATGAAGCTGAACATGAATGAAAGAAAGCATTCACACGATAAAGTAGCTTTCAACAGGATCATCAGGTGCATTGAAAATTTTCTAAGGCACAGAGCACAAACAGATTTTCAAGTGGGTCTGGATATGGATATTCACAACTTAGCTATTTCTGCACCAAATACTCACAGAGAAGAGGTAGATATGTTTCCTGTTGGAAAAATTCTAACTACACCAGAAGAGGGGGTCGTGTTCAGGAGACAATCACAGAAGTGCTTCTTCAGAGTTAGTGAAGCCCATAAATATTCCGCAGAAGTTGTTGAGCTCATCAGAGGTTATACGTCATTGTTAAAGGATGAACAGACAGTTGAACAAGGTGAAAGAGTTCTGGCAAGAAAAATCTGTCTCAAACTCGAAAGCTTACAGAAGGTGAGGAAGCTAATGGACATTTTACAAAAGATTATAAAGCTTCATCCAGATGGTCCTTTTTTATTTCATTTCTGTAATTTTAATGTAATTACTTTTGCTTTCATATTCATACTTAGGGGGAGATTGTGAGAATATTTCTTTATGTAAAAGTATGTAATCAGAAATCTTAAGTGTTCTTGTTTAAGCTTATCCAGAAGATGCTAGAGCCGTGATTTTCTCTAAGTGTTAAGAACACAGATGCTCCCAGAGGCTTGGACAACCTCTGTGGACCTCTGTGAATCAGCGGTTATTCCCAGCTCACGCGCTTGCTGACGTGGACACTCATGTGACTTATGCTCAACAGAATTTGTTACAATATTCCATGACGTGTCTTTTCCTCATTAGATGATGCTTTGACTTTCTCTCTCATTGTTGTATAAATAGATTTCATTTCTTGTATTGGAAGAGAGGGTTTTTGAGAGAAGAGAAGTGAGAATTCCTACTTTGAGAGAGAAATTGTTCTTCAATATTGTAATCATCAGTTTATTGAATACATTGGATCTTCAACATCTTTCTACATTGAATTGAATTGTTTAATGTTTATTGTTGTTGATTACCTTATTGTTGAATACAGTAGATTGTTCTTCCGCTTACTCTGTTAATTTTCTTAATTAAATCTACTGAATATAGAGTAATTGGGAATCTGGGTTCCAACTATTGGTATCAGAGCCTTTTAATCAAGCTTTTGATTAGTCGATCTCATCCGATTTTGGAGAATTCCTACTCTAGTTTGTTTGTTTCACCATCATTTCCTTGTAGCTCTACGGTGCCGTATGGGTATACCTTCACCACCGTTACCAGTCTGGACCATCGGGTTTTCAGTTTTCCTGGAAATAGATGCAATCGTGAGTAAATAAAAGAACTTTCATGCCCTGGGTTATTACCTTGTCTTTCAAGTGTCGGTCATGAAATTTCTTTGTCCTCTCTTTGTAAATGGCGGCGTTCACGAATGCGTCTTGTCTTATCTCTTCGGGCTCGTTCATTTGCAACAGGCAACATCGTCCTGATGCTTGTGGATCCACATTTAGTTGCTTTATCGCCCAATATGCGCGATGTTCGAGCTCTACCGGTAAATGACAAGATTTTTCGAATACGAGTCTGTATGGTGTAGTGCCAATTGGCGTCTTGTAGGCTGTTCGGTATGCCCACAATGCATCATCTAACCGTGATGACCAATCTTTCCGAGATGAACTCACCGTCTTCTCTAAAATTTGCTTCAATTCGCGGTTTGACACTTCGGCTAGTCCATTGGCTTGCGGATGATATGGGGTGGTCACTCGATGCTTCACGGAGTATTTCTTCAATAATGCGTCAAGGTACCGATTGCAGAAGTGACTACCCCCGTCACTGGATAGTGCCTTTGGAACTCCGAATCTTGTGAATATGTTCTTCTTCAAAAAGTTTATCACCACCTTTGAGTCATTCGTTGGTGTGGCCACGGCCTCCACCCACTTTGATACATAGTCGACGGCGACAAGTATGTATTCATTGCGGTTGGACATTGGGGAAGGGCCCATAAATTTGATGCCCCAGACATCGAATAACTCCACTTCCATGAAGATATTCATAGGCATCTCGTCTCTTTTGGTGATATTTCCCACTCGTTGGCACCGATCACAATGAGCTATTAAATCCCTTGCTTCTTTGAACATATGAGGCCAGAAAAAACCAGACTGTAGCACCTTGGCTACTGTCCTTTCCGCGCTAAAATGCCCCCCGCATTCCAAGGTGTGGCAGTGATTAAGGACACCTGCCTTCTCTTCATCTGGTACACATCTTCGTATCACACCATCACCACATACCCTGTATAGTAATGGCTCATCCCAATAATAATACTTTGTGTCCGAGATGAATTTCCGTTTTTGGTGCGCACTAATCCCATATGGGATTACTGATCCGACCAAAAAGTTTACCATATCTGCATACCATGGTACCGATTGTGTCACCGAAAACAACTGCTCGTCAGGGAATAAGTCATTGATCACGGTGTTATCTGGTTTCTCTTTCTCGTTTTCCTCTAACCTTGATAAATGATCCGCCACAATGTTTTCTGATCCCTTATTGTCCAAGATTTCCAAGTCGAATTCTTGGAGTAACAACACCCATCGGATAAGTCTAGGCTTGGCATCCTTCTTCGTCATTAGATACTTCAAAGTAGAATGGTCCGTGTATACAATGACTTTGGATCCCACCAAATAAGATCTGAACTTCTCACAAGCATAGACTACTGCAAGTAGTTCTTTTTCTGTAGTTGCATAGTTGAGTTGAGCATCATCAAGTGTCTTGCTGGCATAATAGATAACATGTAGCCTCTTATCTTTTCGTTGCCCCAAGACGGCTCCCATAGCTGTGTCGCTTGCATCACACATCAAGATGAACGGAAGATCCCAATCAGGTGCCATGAGTATAGGTGCTGAGCAAGTTCCTTCTTCAATCTGTCAAAAGTAATAATACATTCATTAGTGAAATCGAAATTAGCATCTTTAAGTAATAATGAGCATAAAGGTTTAGTGATTTTGTTAGAAAAATCCTTAATAAAACGCCAGTAAAACCCGGCGTGTCCCAAGAAACTTCTAACTCCCTTGACAGAAGTCGGGTAAGGCAGATTGTCGATCACCGATACTTTTCTTTATCTACTTCGATCCCTTCTCGTGAGACTTATGTCCGAGCACAATTCCTTTAGTTACCATAAAATGGCATTTCTCCCAGTTGACTACCAAGCTTGTCTCTTGACATCTTTGTAGGACTGCTTCCAAATTAGTCAGGCATGTATCAAACAATAGTCCAAAAACTGAGAAGTCATCCATGAAAATTTCTATCGTCCGCTCAACCATATCAGAGAATATCACCATCATACATCGTTGAAATGTTGTCGGTGCGTTGCATAATCCGAAGGGCATCCTCCGATATGCAAAAGTGCCATACACGTATGTGAAAGTCGTCTTGTCTTGGTCCTCGAGGACTATCGGGATTTGATTATACCCCGAATACCCGTCCAAGAAGCAGTAATATTCATGGCCCGCCAGTCTCTCTAACATCTGATCAATGAACGGTAACGGAAAATGATCTTTTCGAGTGGCATCATTCAGCTTGCGGTAGTCTATACAGACTCTCCACCCGGTCACAGTCCGAGATGGTATGAGTTTGTTGTTGTTATTTCGGACTACCGTGATCCCTCCTTTCTTTGGCACGCACTGAACTGGGGTAACCCATGGACTATCTGGAATAGGATAGATTATTCCCGCATCCAATAGCTTCAATACTTCCTTTCGGACCACCTCTTTCATATTTGGGTTAAGGCGACGTTGATTTTGAACCGTTGGTTTGTGTCCTTCTTCCAAATTGATTCGATGAGTGCAGAAAGTGGAACTTAGCCCTTTTAAATCGGCTATGGTCCAGCCGATTGCTGATTGAGGTGCCCTCAGTATTCTTAACAGTTTATCCTTCTCTTCGGTCGTTAACTTTGATGATATGATGATCGGTAATGTTTCTTTATCCCCCAAATATGCGTATTCTAGATGAGTTGGTAGTGGCTTAAGTTCAAGCACAGGTGGTACTTCTGGGGAGGGTTGTGATTTGGCAATCGGTTCTCCCAATTCTTTAATAATTGGCCTCTTAGGTCCTTTGAATAATGGTAATGTGTTTAATTGCATCACTGTTTCACTTTCTTGATCAGTATTCAACCCCATAAGCGTCTCTTCCAATTGGTCTCCCGTGCCCAATCGACTGTCTTTCAAGATATTTTCAAGTACATCAATTCGGTAGATTTCATCGTTCTCTAATCGATCTTTCGTTGTTCGAAATGCATTGAACACCGCTTCCTCGTTACCGACCCTTACAATCAGTTTCCCTCCTTCAACATCAATAAGTGTTCTCGCGGTTGTTAAGAATGGTCTACCAAGGATGATTGGTATTTGTTGATCTTCTTCCATATCCAGTATTATGAAATTTGCTGGAAAGTAAAAATTCTTCACCTTCACCAATACATCCTCAACAATCCCATAAGGATACTTAATTGAGCGATCCGCTAGTTGAAGTATCACATTCGTTGCTTGCACTTCTCCAAAACCGAGTTTCCTGAAAAGGGAAAGAGGCATTAAGTTAATATTGGCACCTAAATCACATAATGCCCTACCACAATCAGCTTCTCCAATATTAATAGGTAAAGTGAAACTCCATGGATCCTTAAGCTTTGGTGGAAGCTTATTCTAAATGATGGCGCTGCACTCTTCAGTAAGCGCAACTGTTGCATGTTCTTCGATCTTTCGCTTGTTAGATATGATATCCTTCAAGAACTTGGTATACGAGGGCATCTGAGCTGAAGCATCTGCAAACGGAATATTAATTTGCAATTTCTTAAACATTTCAAGGAATATAGAAAACTGAACCTGATCCTTGTGAGCTTTCAACCGACTTGGATATGGAACTTTCGGTGTTGTTTGTTTGACCGGTGGTTTCACAGGGATGTCTACCGGTGGTTTCACGAAGGTGTCTACCGGTGGTTTTTGCTTCTCCTTGTTTTCTTCATTCAAATCAATGTCTTCCATTTCAATTTCTTCCACATCCACTTCCTCCGATCCATTTGGTTAATGGTTACTGTTTCCCCCGCTGGCTCTCGAGTAGGGTCTTTAATCAGCTCTTTACCATTCCTCAGACGAATGGCTTTGCAATCTTCATATGGTTTTCTATCCGGTTGACTAGGAAATTTTCCTTTTTCCCTAGCTTGAAGAGTATCAGCAATCTGTTCCCATTTGCCTCTCCAGAATTTGGATGGAAGCGATGTTTTGGTCAGTTGCCGCTTTCACAGTAGCGATGGTTGATGCTAGTGTGTTGACCGAAGAAGTCAACCCCTCGACAACTGTATCCACCTTTGACACGAACTTCATCATCATGCTTTCCAAATCTGGCTTCTTCTCGAATGGCGGTCCATCTTCAGATTTTCTTTGTGAATGACCTGGATGACGATAAACATTGTTAGATTGGGAAAAAGAAGAAAAGTTAGAGTTGTTACCGTAGTGTTGATCCCCCGTGCCGTCTTTCTGATTATGCTATGGTTGACCCAAGTTTGGATGCTTCTTCCATCCTTCATTATACGTGTTGGAAAATGGATCGTTCCGAGGTCGGTTGTTCCGGTTTTGCATATAGTGAACTTGCTCCGGTGGTGCTTCATAAGAAAAAGGCTGAAATTCTGATGAGTTAGTATAATAAGGAGTTGATGGTTGAGTGGCACTTACATTCAACTGGTCCGTTATGGCAGCTAATTGGGCTCTTATGGCCCTCAACTCTTCAGATTCTTGGATGTTGGCCAACCGCCTTGTCGCGGATCTCCGAATGGAATAATTATGAGAAGCGAGATTTTCGATAAGTTCGGTGGCTTCTTCATACGTTTTGTTCATTAGGGCTCCTCCAGCTGCGGCTGTAAGATCATTCTTATATTGCTGGTGTAACCCTTGGTAAAACGTTTGAATGACCATCCATCCGTGAAGTCCATGGTGGGGACACCTTCTGAGCAATCCTTTATATCTTTCCCAGGCTTCATAAAAAGACTCCAGGTCCGACTGTGTGAAATGAGTGATTTCTGCTATTAGCTCGGCAGTTCGGCCTGGAGGGAAGAACTTATCCAAGAAAGCTTGTTTGATGGCAGCCTATGTACGTATAGATCCTATGCTCAAATTCTCTTCCCATGGTTGTGCTGCCCCTTTTAGAGAAAAGTGAAACAATCGGAGCTTGGTAGCATCTTCCGATACTCCGTTCTGCTTAAAGGTGTTGCAGATTATATCGAATTCGCGAAGGTGGGCATGAGGATCCTCAGTTGGAGTTCCTCCAAATTGAATGTTTTGTGCCAATTGAATGATGTTATTCTTCAGCTCGTAATTATTTGCATCGATCTTGGGTGTTCGGACGCCCTTATTAAAGCGTCTTACTGTTGGGCTCGTAAAGGCTTTCATGGGAACACGACCATTTGGGTCCCGTTCATCTTCTTCAGAAGAATTTTCTTCATCCTCTAAACGCCTCTGTAGTTCCTCTTCTTGTAGCCTCAACCTTTCTGTTTCAGTTCTCAATCGTTCTTCTTCTTGTCTCATTTGTTCCGGATTCATTGTTCTTGCTTTTTCGGCTTTAGCTTCCTTTCGTAATCGAGGTGCGGTTTTTTCAATTTCTGGATCGAATAATAATGACTTCGGATCGTTGGTCTTTCTTAGCATAAGCTATGAAGTACCTGCGAACAAGTTAAGATTTAGCGCACTGGAAATTGAGAATGTAATAATAAAGTAAAAATAATAAAACAGAAAATTAAAAGGTCCAATGTAATACAACTGATAGCTGGTAGTGCTATTAGCGAAAGCTAGTTCCCCGGCAGCGGCGCCAAAAACTTGATAGGCGGGTTTACACCCCTAAGTTTAACCGCAAGTGTACGGGTCGAATCAAGTAATAATGTACTAAAAGTACGGAATCGAACCAAGGGAACTAGGGACTAAGTAGCACAATGACTATAGTAAATACTAACTGGACAGTTGAAAACTTCATTTGGTTGAATAATTAATATGGTAATTAAACTAAAGGAATCTAAACAATTTAAAGAACGAAGAAAGTTGGAAACTTTATGGGAGAAAATCAGTTGGGAGTTGGGGTCCTAATGTAATGGAATCAATTTCCAAGTTGATCAGGCTTACAAAAGCTTTAAACCCAAACTCATATGTTTCATTAATAAAAAGAAACCCTAATAAAAATCACCACTTTGCGTGTTCATATGCTTCAAACCAAAAGTAATCCAACCCCCAACATCTAAAGATTAGTTCATGTTGGAGGTGGTTGAAATCAAAACTAAAAGAGGAGAAAGTTCTAATCTAGACATGGAAATCAAACAAAAACTAAACAAGAACAAAAACCACTTTTTTGGTGATGAATCTCCACGATATGATGATGAAATTGGCTTTAGATCTTTATTCCCTTCGTGTTTCTCCGCTTCAATCGCTCCGAAATTGCTCTCAAAATCGCCCATAATCGCCGAACCAGAAACCCTAGTCGTGCGTTTTCAGAAAGAAGAAGATAAGTCCTGAAAATCTGATTTTTCAGCTTTTTATATGGAGGACAGCCAACTGTGCGAGTTACGGGGCGGGTATACCCGCTTTCTGATCCGCTTTCTTTATCAAAACAGCCAACTGGGCGGGTTCAGCTGCTTTCGCACGCGCTTTCTCCATTTTGGCCATAACTTACTAGTTTTTACTCCGTTTAGGCTCCGGGAAGGCTTGTTTACTTCGTATTCACGTCCTCTATCAAATGAAGACATAAAATCTTAGATTTTAACTGATGAACATCGAATTACTTTATTTATCCAAATGGGTCAACTTTTGTACAACTCACACAAAATCGTTAGAAAATACGCCTCATTTGTTTGGAACTAGCTAAACAACATGGAATTTGGTATAATAATAACACCAAAAATTGGTGTTATCATTACTCCAGGCATGAAGGCCACATTAAATAATATCTACACTGACATCCAGTTAGTAAAGGCGGACAATCTGGCAAATGTGCAAGCAATTGCCAAGCTGGAAAAGCAGGTGCAAGCACAAAACCTAGTGCTAGAGTTTATTCAGAAGACTCGGTTCCGATATGCTGCAGGTGCTAACCAGGCTCTCTGAGGCTGGCTCCTCCTTCACTGCTGCTGATCGGACCTCATTGAATCAGGTCCTCCAGACCCAGACCACGCACACCGAGTCTCTGAAGGACATTGGGTCCAATGTCCATACATTGGTAGTGCATGTTCTCCCTGCTGACAACATCGAGGGGGAGAGATGCGCCAAAGAAATCGTTGATGAGATAATCGGGCAGGTAAATGAAACAATCCCTGGTCCTCCGTATCTCCTTACATTCAGCGTCAGCGAGAACCTCCCGTCGTCACTGAAAAAGATGGTGAGGAAGATGATGAGGAGGAAGAAGACGATGTTGAAGATGACGATGACGATGAAATCCCTCACTATGGGGGGAAATGATGAAGATGATGATGATGACATCCCTCCTGGTGCTTTTGAGCACTTTAAGAGTAGTAGACCAGGCAACTTTATGCCTGAAGTGATCTACAAGGAACCTTTGGGGGACGCACCACCTCCTTCTCAGGAACCGTCCAACCCATCAGGCAAAGGAAAGGAAGTGGTGGATCTTGATGCCACCATCCCACTATCTGAGGGGGAAACCGCTGTAGAGGTAACTCTTCCCCTTATCCTTTATACTACTCCAATCTCTGAACCCCCAACCTATCCATCTTTTTCTCCTCCAAATTTTGGCTCTGACTAACCTCTCCCCCCATTCTTAGTGAGTCTAGTCCCCCAAAGGACTCCACTTTTTTGAAGGAACCTTCATCAGAAGATCAGTTTGTGTACATATCTGATTCTGACTCTGAAGATGAAGAAGGCCTTATTCCCAGACGGTGTACACAAAAACCACTAATAAGCGAGCCTGAAGAAAAAGAAAGGAGAATAAATTTCCTAAAGGAACTTGAAGCCAAAAGAATAAAGACGCACACTGCTGAACCAGAAAACCCTAACTATCAGCGTGGTGGATGATTTCTACTTCCTATCTAAAGAGGAGAGATCACAAGCACTTGAAGCTCAGAGAATCAGGGATGAAAAGATGAAGCAAACAGAAAATGATCTTGAGCTAGCAAGAAAGATACTCAGGGAGGATGTTGCAAGAGATGAAGCGACTAAAAAGCTGAACGAGAAAAGTAAAAAAGTCGTTGAAGCTCTGGCACAAAGAGAATTGAATGAAGAAAATCTAAATGTGAATCTTATCCTTTCTCAAGAAAGGATCCTAAGTGCACTAACTGTTGAAGATACAAGTCACAGAGAGAAAGAACTACGCTGGTGCACTGAACGATTCAATTTACAACGGTCTGATTCAAAAATCATTTGTGCAACTATTGAAGGACGTCCTTCCAAAAGAAATGGTCTGAAGGTATTTGTACGAATGTACAAACATTCGAATTGTGAAAAAGAAGAAGCCAAGTTCTTAAAATTCTATGGATACTCTGAATGGCTAGAAATCAGAGACGCCATTCAGGGTTCCAAGTCTAAATTCAAAGATGTGGTGGAAAGAGCATTGAATCAGCAACTTCAAAGGATGTCACAGCATGTGCAAGTTCTTCCTCTCCCTAAGCCTACAAGAAAAAGAAGATCAAACGCTGAAGGAGGTTCATCTTCTAAAAGCGAACATGAAACCAAATTCAACTATGAAAGCATTCTTGGCCATCTTGAAATCCCTGATGTCTCAATGTTGAACTCCTCTCACCCTCAAGATCGAAAGTATGAAGAAAATGAAATCATCACATTTCCTGAACCAGGTATGGTTTACTTGGATAATGATGGATTCTTAGGGCTCTTCAGAAATCGAGAAGTCAACAAGGCTCCATCAGCTTTCATGAATATCATGCATCATTACTGTTGGTCAGATGATCCTCTAATGAATCGGCAAAAGAAGATATATGAAAATGAACTACAAAGAAGACATGAAAGACTTTATGATTGATCTGTAGTCTTCTTTTCCTTTGTAGTATTTCTTTTTCAGCTTATTGTGCTTTATCTTACAAAATTGTAATTTCATTTTCTATGTAATTCTTCAGATTATTCTTAATGAAATTTCAAATGAAGTACTCTACTCCAATTGTGTACTGAAAAGATCCCTGAAAATAGTAAATGGGACAATGAACATAAGAGTTCTAATTTCTTTACAAACCGCTTTACTCACTGATTTTTCTCTCTGAAATTTAAATCAATGAATGTACTTAACGCCTCTTTACTTGTAAAAATTGTGTTTTCATATCCTTATAAATGAAACTCAATGGCAATAATAGATTAGTTGAAAAAGATCTCACAGAATAGTACTTAGAAATTTTACTTCAATATTTCTTAAGTCCCTACTAATTCTTTCAAGCAATTTTCCTATGTTGCTTAATCATAATCAAATTGGGGAGATTGTTGATCATAACCCCTCTCAGTGATTTGAATATGATTACTCTGTATACTTAGTGAAATTCCATTTAAACTTAAGTTCAAATTCAGCGATAGCATACGCTGATCGCTATCAGCGACCGCTGAAAATCAAGAACCTCAAGTCTACCTCTAAAGATCTGAAGATCAACCAACACACCAAAAGAACATTCAGCGAAAGTCGAAAACCAAGCTGAAGAAAGATATAATCAGCTAGTGATCTGAAGCGGTTCAGTGATAGCAAGGATTATCTAAACCAAAGTGTGAAGTCTTGTCAAGCCTCAGCGATACTATGAAAGTTCATCCTTGAAGTTTCAAGTTCAGCGATCAAGTGAAGCTTCTTAAATAAGATTAACGTTGATCTTATCATTGATGCATAAAAGTCAAACCTTATACTATGTCAGAAAAGGACGTACGAATTGTCTCTTATGTCCCCATCATATTTGATATGGTACTGTTCACACGCGGCCAAAAGCATGGTTGCTGCTTTTGAACAAAGGACAAGCTTCCTATGAAAGTTTGACACATGGCATATACCTTTTGTCTTGCATTAAATGCAAACGGGTATAAATAAGATGAAGATATCTTCATCTTATTTATACCCGTTTGCATTTATTATGCATGCTACTTTCTAGTTTCTAAAACCTCTGTCTCTTTTCTTTCTCTTTTCCTTGTGCATCAAACTGTGTGTTCTTAGTTACAATATAATAGGTTGAAATACTTGTTCTAATTCCGCGTGTAACTGTAAATTTGTTTATTCAATATAAACTAATTTAAAAACTAAAAATTTGTGTGTTTATATTCAACCCCCCCCCCCCTCTACAAATTGTTTCTATATCCTTGAACTCTTGTAGACTCCTTTGGGACCAACAGGAAGCATCATCGAGGATCAAACATGACGTGGGAAGCGGAAGAGAATATGAAGAAGAGATACCCCAACTATTTGGTTAGTTTAAGATTTCGAGGACAAAATCAATTCCAAGGTTGGGAGGATTGTAACACCCTGAATTTCACCCCTCTCGACCTGTAACACCCTCAAATTTGAAAAGAGCGACTAATTTAAAAATTTTCCAATATCACATCAATTGAAAGATAAATCATTCCCTATAAATCAAGATTTAAATTTCCTCAAACAACAAATAGTAATAAACCTCTACAAAAGATATATCAAGTCTTCTACTAAGACCTGATTACGGCCGGGTGTTACTAAACCCAAAAGAGTCGCCATCTCCAAATGCGAAAAACGTCACCAAGAGTCTAATCTTTATCGTGCCACTTCTTAGCCCTCAAGTACACACGTGTTGCTAGTACCAACTGTTAGGTCTGAAAAGATTGTATCCGAGATCACAAATATTGAAGACATGAAGGGCCAAAGTGTAAAGTCAACAAAGTCATTGATTAGGAAGGTTTTATAATAAGAAAGATTTAGCAAATAGGAATGCTCTTAATTATGGCAAGTGTATAATGCCTATCTTATTAGTTTCCTTATTGTGATAAATGCCCTAGCATATAAATTAGGGGTGAGCATTTGACCCACAAGAACCGGCCCGAACCGGGACTGAACCGGGACCGGCATCGGCAGCGGTATAGTCCAACCGGTCCAGTTTTCGGTTCTTCAAATCCTCCATATTCGGTTCCGGTTCCAAACCGAGTTCGGTGCCAATTTTTCGGGTAATTAACCGGAACCGGCCCGGTTTTTTAAATGATTATCTAATCCTAATTTAATTAATTTATTATGTTTTCTAATATTTTAAAATAACCTTTAAAAATTTAACAAGTAAATCTTTTGTAACAAAAAAAGATTCCACCTCTCTATTCTAAAAACATCATGATTTACATGTCATATTTACGAAATTCTAAATGCATGTTTTATTTATTTGTTTTTAAAAGGTTTTATAAAAGAGTGTAGGCAATCAAAATCAACAAGATCACTGTATTACTTTTGACAATCAAGGAAGTTCAAGACACAAGAATTGAAGAATGAATAAGAAGAATTGGATTGAAGATTTAGATGAAACTCAAGTAAGTTTTTTGATTTTTTTTGTTAATTGTTAATGTTAAAACTTGAAGAACATGTATTGTTTTTATATAAAACTATATGAAATTGGGTTAAACAATCATATATATTATTACCCTAAAACCTATCGTTGGGGGGGGGGGGTTGTATTGGTGTGATGGTATTTTGTTGGTGATGGTAATAAAAGTATGAACTTTGAAGTTTGTTGATCAAACAACTCATACATACATATATATATATATATAGATTTTAAATGTGTTGATCTAGAGCAAAAAAATCATAAAAAAACATATAATATTTATGATATAAATTGAAAGATTTAAAGTGATTTATGTTTTAAGAACTAAATTTTTTTAAGAACTAAGTTTTAGGGTTGTCCATTTATATATTGTTAATTCATAATTAAAATAATAGGTTCTATTAGTAATTTCATAATAATATAATTTGATTGTTTGAACACTTCATAAATATTTGCGTGCCTGATTTGTGTTGTTTTGTTTAAATTGTTTTTATTTGTTTTTAGGGTAGTGAAGATGAATTTGTTGGTCCTACACCTCGAGTTAATATCAATGATGATTCTCAAAAAGAAGATGTGCCAAAGCCTACGAAACGACAAAAAAAAGATGGCAACGAAAGAGCCGCTTATTGGAAATTGTTCGATAGAAGAATGATTGTGGAGGATGATGGTGTGGAAAGAAAGTATGCACAATGTAAGTTTTGCAAATCTTTACTAAAAGCCGATCCAAACCGAAACGGGACTTCAACTTTAAACAAACATGCAAAGAGGTGCAAAAAACCCCATATAATAACCAAGATAAAAATCAAACGAAGTTGAGTCTTAAGAAAGACACGGGTGGGGATTCTAGTGTGACAACATGGAAACATGACGAGTCAAGGATAAAAGAGGCATTATTAAACCTTTTTGTGGTAGGCGAACTACCATTTAAGTTTGTTGAAAATGAGGCCTTCATCGAATATACCAACGCACTAAATGGTAGGGTTATGTTGCCATCGAGACATAAGATTTCCCGGGATGTAGCCAACTTTTACATAGAAGAAAGAACTAAAATGGTTCAATATTTGAGTAACCCAAAGACCACAGTACATTTGACAACGGATACGTGGACGTCCTCTTGTCAAAGGGTGAATTACATGGTGGTCACGGCCCACTTTATAGATGAAAATTGGGTAATGCACAAGAGAATAATAAACTTTAGGGAGATAAATAGCCATAAAGGAGAGGATATTGGCCGAGAATTACTAGATTGCATTCATGGATGGGGTATGAAAAATGTCATGTCTATGACCGTGGATAACGCCACCTCTAACGACAAGGCAATTGAGTCTTTGGTTAAAAAGTTGCCCAATCTTTACGATGGTGGAAAACAATTCCACATAAGGTGTATGGCCCACATTCTAAACCTTATCATAAGGGATGGACTAAAGTTCCAAACTACCATGTCGAATGTGTCCAAAGGGCCGTAAGGTACATTAGACATTTGACACAACGGATAAGCAAGTTTAAAAAGGCGATGAATGATTGTCAGTTAGAAATGAAGAAGTTTCTATGTGGTGACACCCCTACCAGATGGAATTCGACTTTCGAGTTATTAAAGACCGCATACGAGTTACGAGAGGCGTTTTTGGAATTTGGCATACAAGGTATTATTTTTTTAATTGTTTTACTTCATTTTATACTATATAAAAGCTACTTTTTTTAATTGTTTAACTTATTTTAGACTATATAAAAAGTATTAATTTTTAATTGTTATACTTCATTTTAGACTATAAACACCTTATTTATTTATGTATTTTTGATAGATCCCACGTATGAAAAAGATCTTGGTAGAGTACCGGAGCGTTCAGACTTTGATGTGATAAAAGTTATGGTGGAGTTCCTTGAGAAGTTTAAGACAAAGACGGATACCGTTTCGGCTACATCAACACCTTTAGTACATCTCTTTATCCGGGAAGTCTTAGATGTGGATATGCATCTAAGAAATTTTTCAACGAAAGTCGCATTTATTGAAATGGTAAAGGACATGAGGGAAAAATACGACAAGTATTGGGGTGCCTACGATAAGATGAATGATTTTATGTACTTCGGGGTTTTGCTAGATCCTACCATGAAATCGGACTTTTTACTACATTCTTTTAAAACAATTGTCGGGTACATGGATGCCTCTATGACAAACGCAAACA
The DNA here is from genome assembly GCA_036898165.1 of Silybum marianum. Classification (NCBI taxonomy): domain Eukaryota; kingdom Viridiplantae; phylum Streptophyta; class Magnoliopsida; order Asterales; family Asteraceae; genus Silybum; species Silybum marianum. The sequence goes on from CM072529.1 coordinate 24,337,368, forward strand.
AAGAGTTGAAAGTGTGTCAAATGGTTCAGGAGATCGAGATGAGGATGGAGAAATTGTTTAGGACCTACTTGGAAAGATTCGACAATGGCGGGTCTTCTCAACAAGAAAATCGTCAAACAGTTGTTGTTTGTGATGATCATGATAACGACTTTTTCGGCGATTTCCTTAATACGGGAGGTAGCAACTCGGATCCGACAGATAACGAGTTAAGAAGCTATTTGAAAGAGACTCGAACGGCTTACAAAAAGAATTTTGAGGTTCTCGGTTGGTGGAAAGTTAATGCGATGCGGTTCCCAATAGTTGCTCGGATGGCAAAAGGTAATTACTACTTTTTTTAGTCTTTCAAAGTTTGTTTATAAATTAATGTTGTTATAATTTTAATTATTTTGTTGTTAGACATATTGGCGATACAAATTTCAACTGTGGCGTCCGAGTCCGCGTTTAGCACTAGTGGTAGAGTTTTAAATGAGTATCGGACTAGTTTGTCGACGTTGATAGTTGAAGCTTTGTTGTGCACCCAAGATTGGGTTAGAAACTTTAGAAAGCAGATAATAGACGACATCGACGACATCTTGAAGGACGATGATATAGCTTTGGGTAAAAAAAAATTCAATTTTTGTTCTATTTTGAAACGAGTATTACTTTTTATTAAATACTAACAATCCTTTTGGTTTTGTGTTTATATAGACATTGCAAAAGCTTTAAACAATGTAGATGACAAAGCAATGGGGAAGAGGGCAATGGAAAGTTAGAAGATGATTTTTGTTGGTTGATTTAGTATTAAACTTTGAATATTTTGGGATTATTTTACGCTTGATTTTGTAATTGGTATTAAACTTTGAACATCTTGGGATTATTTTACACTTGATTTGGTATTAAACTATGAATATTTTTAGATTGCTATAAATATTAAACTATGAATATTTTGAAAAATTAGATTATGATTTTTGTTGGTTGATTTGGAATTAAAGCGGTTCCAACCGGGTTTTTGACCGGAAAACCGGGACCGGAACCGGTACCGGCACCGGTATTGCCTATACGGTCCGGTTATCGGTTCTAATAATATTGCATTTCCGGTTCCGGTTCCAAACCGGTTCGGTCCAAATACTCACCCCTAATATAAATACAAGGGTAAGGCTAACATTAGAAAACTAGATCATTCATTCATATCATTCTAGAGAGCTTAAGAGAGATATTCATTGTAATCACGAGATTCCTTCAAGTTAGATATATGAAATAAGGTTTTCTTCATATTGTTCATGATCACATACATCGTTACCTGATAATCTGGGATCCGCAATTGGTATCAGAGCTGAACGATCAGAGTTTTGAAGCTGTTTCTAATCAATATCGTGGAAAGCTAGGTAAAAATCTCGACTTTTCTGGTTTTAATTCTTATCGAGTAGCTTTAATTGACATATCTTTAATCTTTTGTTTTGAGTTGTGTAGTGAATTTTAATAGCTGCTGTTTGTTCAAAAAATTCGTATAAAATAGCTCGTTTATCCAATTAAGGTGTACAATATATCATTGAAAAGGTATATGAGTATGCTAAAACTTTGTGGTTTACGTTCAGAGCTGATTCCAAGTCTATAAGGCTCAAAACAGTGGATTTCTATAGCCGGTACTGTGCAAAAACGAGAACTGCACGCTGTTTTTATTAAAATCACATAAAATTGGTCTTTGTTCCAAATGATATGAATCCAAAGCCATAGTGATCCTAAGAATCAGTTCTACGACTTTTGCTTAGACCTTAACACCTGGATTGACGCACCTCTTTAAGTCTTGTCGCACCTCTTTAAGTCTTGATTCACTCGATAAGTATTCAATCAACTGATCAAAATTCTATTTAAAATTAAATTACTTTCGATTATTTTGCGTTACTTTTGCTATTCTCTTACAATAAAAAACTCGGGATCTAGTGATTCCTGCAGCTTTTCTGGTTCGATAATTCTCAAGTAAACATCATAATTTTGAGTAAGCTTACATTAAACTTAATTGAGAAAATTGGAAACACAAGAACTTAGCTATTTTTTTTTATAAAAAGACTAGATAACTTTGTTACTCTAGATCTTTTAGTCAAGAATCGTTCGTTTTTGCTATCTGATCCATCGATTAAAGACAAAAACAGAATTAGATATTTTTTTAATTCTTATCGACTCCCTTTATGCGACATCTTTGATTTTTTTTTATTTGTTAAGTCAACCTGTTTTTATTGAGTTTTAGACATCCGACAAGTAATCTTATCGATTCCCATTTAGCCGACATAAATTCTTATCGAATCACTCAGAGTCGACATCTTTTTTGTATGGAGATAATTTGACTAGACATAAATTTTTATCGAGCCTTTAAGACTAGACATAAATTTTTATCGAGCCTTTAAAACTAGACATAAATTTTTATCGAGCCTTTACGACTCGACATAAATTCTTGTCGAGCCCATCCAACTCGACATAAATTGTTGTCGAATCCCTGTTCATTCGAGATAAAGTCACTCAGTTTTCACGGAATCTTAGAAACCGTTCAAAACTCACAGATCAACAATCAACTCATCAGGTAACAAGTACTTATTTGTTATTCTTAAGATGAGTTCTCAAAATCAAATTTCTGAGCTCAAATCTGAAATTGAAAGACTCGAAGCTAGGCATACAAATAACATGAAAGTGCTTGATAAACTTTTATGGGAATATGTTTACCTCAAATCTAAGTTTCATTACTCAGAACAAAAAAGAAAAACCTTGACAAATGAAAAAGAGTTTTTGTAAGAACAACTCACCGAGCATTCTAGAAATACAAATCATACATTTAACGGAGAATTGTGCAAAAAAAAAATCTTGAGTTGATAAAAATATATTTTGATCTGAAAAACAAAAATTCTGAGTTAGAAAAACTTATAGATTCTGAGACTTATAGCGTTGTTCTTTCAAGAAAAATAATTGAATTTGTGGAACTTGAGAAAGAAAGGAAATTAACTTCTGATGACAAACACAAATTTGAGTCTGAACGAAAATATTTTGAGAGCAAAATTAACACTTGTGAATCGACCATTCAAAAACTTTCAAGTTTCTACACAAGTGTCAGATTTTGAACAAGTTGTGATTTTAGAAATAAAATCTTCTGAAACAAAAGGTCTGGAACTATCAAAGCAAATTTCTGAGCTTCAGAACCTTTTGAATAAAGAAAGAAAAACGTTTGAAAATGATAAAAATAACGTTTTGAAGAAAAGTATTTTAATTTCTGATAAAAATAAACGTTTAGTGAAAGAAGTTGAGAATGAAAGGAAAGTTTTTAAAGAAGAAATTTTTAAAATTTCAAATAAATGTCTGAATTACAATCAAATCTTGTAACTGAAAAGAAATTGAAATCTGAATTAAAAAGTAAACATGATTTGGTTACCAAAGAAAGAGATTATTTATCTGACAAACTCAAAAAACTTGAAAAAGTTCTTGAAGCTAAACCGATTTTGAACTTTAGTTTCTCTGATAAAGAAAGAGATCATCTCTCAAGCAAAATTAAAGAACTTGAAAATGCGATTTCAGAACAAAAACAAATGAATAAAAAGAATTCAGAATCATTCAAACAAATGATTTTTCCTAATGTCTGATTCAAGTTCAAAGATGACTCCTCTTTCCACTGTTAGTGTCTGTAAGAATAACTGCTCTTCAAGTGATCAATCACATAGTCATTCTAACAGCTCCAAATCATATGGTTCTTCAAATTCTCATTCTCATAATTCTAATCAGTTTCACAATGATTTTATTGCTAATTCCGATAATTTTAAGAAGCTTAAAATGATTTAGAGGAAGAAATCAACTACAGATGATACTGTTGGAAACATGTCACATATATCTCCTGTAGTTGATACAAGATCATTTGTTTCTAAGACTAATTTGCCTTATTTTGTCAGATCTATCAGTCAGCTAATTAGTCTAAGTGCCATAAAGATTTGTTGTTCTACTTGTGGAACAAATGATTTTGTCAATCAAAGTTTCATTCATAAATGGTATGGTACTTACAGTATACCATCTTCCCCATTTGTTGCATCTAAAGCTAACCTCTGAGGACCCAACAAAGCTTGGGTATCAAAATCTTTTTAATCTGTTTTGTAGGTACGTCATGTGTGTTCTAAATTCCAAATATTCACATCACATGGCACTCTTTCAAAAGGTTATGCTACATTTGAGGGGGAGTACAATTTTGTTTCCTTCCATTTAACAACCTTCATAGTACATCTGCTATGAACCTACTCTTAAATTTTGGCTTCTGAATATCTCAATTCAGAACCTGTTTTACATTGCATTTTGAATTCAATGTTTCAAACTCTATATGTGTTAGGAATTAGAAGTTTCAATGGTCAATCTAAAGCCGGAAGGACCTACCCATGAAACACATCCCTAGTATAGAAATTTTGAAAGGGTATAAAATTGAGTGCTTGTGAGATAAAAGAAAATGTGAGAGTGTGACAAGACTTAAAAGAAAATATTTGGTCTTTACCAATCCTAAACAGTTATCCGAGTAGCCACACAATCTATTCATTCTCGATTCTTTGGAGATGAATATTGAAATAGACATGGACCCGGTGTCGATAACTTGTGCTACCCCACCCAACTACTCAAGTATCTCATAAAAGATGTGTGTTTCATATATCACGGAGATTTAGCAGATCATCTATCTATTTTTCACTCGGGAGATTTAGATATTGAAACAAGAAGACACACTTCCGATCTTTGAACTTCATATTTTGTGCACACCGAGTCTAATTTTGAGCCGAAATATATAGAAACATTTTTTCTACACTTGCACGAGTCTTTCTGATTCAAATTGCATATCTTTGTGTGTATGCCGGAACACTTTGAGAAGTTAGTTTTATAACTTACTACTGTGATAAATGGAAGTCCTATCAGTGTCAACCCGCTGCCAACACTGAATATAGGCCACTTAATTAAATTTAATTTTGATTTAAGTGATAATACTTGCTATTTGTGCTTCTATGTTAGCTCTTACCCACTTTCCCACATTCGCGCTTCCACTTACTGTCTTTTGATTCTTAATAATGATTCATGTTCTCCTTCTCATTCTGAGGAGGGAGAAATATTGTATCAAACACACATTCAAGAAACAAGAAAGTCATTATCTCGAGAACTTCATTCCGTATGTTGACTTGATCTGCCTAACCCGATAACCTTTAAGATATCGCGACATTTTGATCTAACATTCTTTTGTCTCTTTCATCATACGACAAGTTCTACTCGAAGAAAGATTTTACCCTACGCCATCATGGCTCCTTCGGATTTCTATTCGTGAACTACATGTTAATGTTAAGGGGGAGCTACGAAGTTTATCAAGTAATCATACTCGTAGGGGGAGCGAAAGATACGAGATGAAGATTTGTGGACAAAATTTCATCGTCTTCAAAAGTGCTAATTTGCTGAAGTGTAATCTCGAATACAAAAGGGGGAGATTGTTAGGTCTGAAAAGATTGTATTCCGATATCACAAATATTGAAGACATGAAGGGCCAAAGTGTAAAGTCAACAAAGTCATTGATTAGGAAGCTTTTATATTAGGAAAGGTTTAGCAAATAGAAATGCTCTTAATTATGGCAAGTGTATAATGCCTATATTATTAGTTTCCGTATTGTGATAAATGTCCTATCATTTAAATATAAGGGTAAGGCTAACATTAGAGAACTAGATCATTCATGCATATCATTCTAGAGAGCTTAAGAGAGATATTCATTGTAATCACGACATTCCTTCAAGTTAGATATATGAAATAAGGTTTTCTTCATATTGTTCATGATCAAATACATCGTTACCTGATAATTTGGGATCCACACCAACCCCCAACGATAACCTGATGGACATGCTGACAAAGAAAAAGGGTTAGGCTAAACGCCTAGTGAGCTCAAGAGTTTATAACATATATATGATTTATTTAAAAACAAAAGATTTGACTGATAAAATATAATTCTCAAAGGAAATAACCTTATTATAAAAGCAACATCTTTCCCCAAATTCAATAGTTCCATAATAAAGAGCTTTAGATCAAAATGACATTAGAAGTGAAAGCTTTAAATAGAAATGCTCATTTAACGTGATACCAATTCCAATACTCTTGAAAGCGGTAAATAAACATTTGACCATAACGTTTTCCCCTTAAATCCTTTCTTTTATCCGCGATTTACACCTAAAAGATACGCCATTAAATTCTTTCTTTTGCGCTCGATTTTCACCTAAAAGATACGCAATTGAGGGGAAACATACTGGAGTGACCCGCTAACTGTACTGATAGAAATCAGTAAATAAGTAAGCTCGACCGGATTTTTGTCTTATGAATAAAGAGTTCAACCCCAAACGTGGATTTATTACCCAATACCCAACTAAGCAAGTTCAACCCCAACAAGGATTTGTTACTAGCCTCATCCCAATAAAACCGACTATCGTGCATATGGATCCATTACACTAGTCTTACAATTTAATACATCAATTCCGACGTACTTACCATTTCTCACACAAAAATCTTTGTATGATAAGTTCGTTGTTCTAAAAACCTTCTACTCATTTCAAAACCCTTACAAATGTTTTAAAACCGTTCCTTATACTCATTTCATTATTTCAAAGAGGAACCCTAGATAATTCATTTTGACCTAGTTTGCCAAAATCCACCAAGTATAGAAATACTTGTATAAATGCTTTGTAGAAGATAAAATACATCATTTGACATGTATAATGTTTTAGAAAGGTAAGAAAGAACTCACATTCATGTTTTACAAAATGACCCATAATGCAATAACATGTATTTTCCAACGATTTATATATTCCAATACTTTAAAGATGCAAATACAACCAAATGGTTTTCATTTAGAGATATTGCACCCAAACAACCCACACTTATACTTTATTTGTCAAAATGTCTAAAACCCAAATATAAACCTCTTACATGGTTTATAAATCCTTTTATACCAAATATGCAAACTTGCTCAAATACTCACACATTTGATAAATAACAAGTAAAACATGTTAATACTTCAAAATGGACATTTTTGGCTTGTACAAAGTTTTCACAAAGTATCTTGAACTCACCTTGCTAGATTTAAGCTAAATCTAGGTTTTACCCCAATATCGAGTTCCATTCGGTGAAGACTTTAGATCCTTGAGCTACACCTCTAGATCCATGGTGTAATCCTTTAAATAACATCTACATAACTTCTAAAACATACACAACAACAAACCCAATAGAGAATGAGAGTTGTTGGTGCAAAAACTCAAACCCTAGATTCAAGATTTCGGAGAGGTGATCGTAACTTTCAACTTCTAGGAACCCCAAATAATCAAGTAACTTTAATCCCCATCATTACCATCTTAAAGAACTCTGAAATACAAAACCATAGCAACTTCAATCGCTCAAAACGGAGTTGTGATGAAGAAGTTATGGCCAAATGAAGGAAATCCCGATTTTTATTCACTAGAGGTCGTCGGCAACTGTGACAGGCGATTGTGCCATGTCACAATCGCCCCCGTGTCCACAACATCTCACGGTACACTCTGGGCGATTCTGACAGGCGATTGTAACGGGTAGGGGTGAGCAATTGACCCATAAGAACCGGCCCGAACCGGAACCGAACCGGGACCGGGACCGGAACCGGCACCGGTATTGCCCAAACGGTCCGGTTTTCGGTTCTCCAAATCCTCCATTTTCGGTTCCGGTTTCGGTGCCGGTTTTTCGGGTAATTAACCGGGACCGGCCCGGAAGTTTAAGTGACCAATTAACTTCGTTATAATTTAAGGTAATTACTACTTCTTTTTTTAGTCTTTTATAATTTGTTTATAAATTAATGTCATTATAATTTAATTCTTTTGTTGTTAAACATATTGCCAATACAAATTTCAACCATCGCGTCCGAGTCCGCGTTTAGCACTTGTGGTAGAGTTTTAAATGAGTATCGAGCTAGTTTGTCAATGTTGATAGTTAAAGCTTTGTCGTGCACCCAAGATTGGGTTAGAAACTTTAGAAAGTCAATAATATACGACAACTACGATATCTTGAAGGACGATGAATAACTTTGGGTATATTTTGTTTTCAGTTTTTGTTTTTTTTAAATAGGTATTACTTTTTATTAAATACGAACAATCTTTTCGGCTTTGTGTTTATATAGAGATTTCACAAACTTTAAACAAAGTAAATGACAAAGCAATGGGGGAAGAAGACAATGGAAAATCATAGTATGATTTTTGTTAGTTGATTTGTTATTAAACTATGAATATTTTGGATTACTACACACACTGATGCCATTAATTAAAAGTGTTCACGGATTAATGCACAGTAATACCATGGATTAACATAAATTTTGTTTAAAAGTGACGTTAATGTTAAAAAAGTTGTCAAACAATAAAAGGTATTCCATGAATTATATAGCAATGCTATTGATTAAAAAAGAAAAAAAATACTAAATTCAAGAAAAGCAAATGCATTAGCAATCGGTTCCAACCGGGTTTTTGACCGGAAAACCGGGACCGGGACCGGCACCGAACCGGCACCGGTATTGCCTATACGGTCCGGTTTTGGTCCTTACAATCTCTTATTTCCGGTTCCGGTTCCAAACCGGTTCGGTGCCGGTGCGGTCCGGTTCGGGCCTAATGCTCACCCCTAGTGACGGGCACTATAGCCTGGGTCATTCCGAGGTGTTTTTTCCTACTTTTCACCCGCTTTGATCCCGTTTATCCCAATATAATTAACTTCAAAATACTTATTTCATTGATCCCAAGAATGGAACACAAATAGGACCCGGTATTCCACTTTACCGAAGACCCGGTTGATACATTGTGCCATTGTCACTATAGCATGGCACAATTGTTGGATCCACCAACCACTTGGTACCACCGGTGTTATTGTGACAGATGTCGTAACTGCATGGCACAATAGTCGAGACGAACATACTCTAAGTATCATCGGTGCTATAGTGACAGATGTCACTCCCATATGGCACCACTGCTCAAACTCTAAAATTATCATTCGGTTATTGAATCGCTCGATTCAACACTTTCTTCAACATGGACGAAAATCAGGATGCTACACGACCCTACTAATATGAATGCAAGTTTAGTTTTGCAATGTGTTATGTGTTTACTTTCATTGGAGCTTCAGATGAGAATCGTGACCTGGAGGGTGCGACCCTGCCAGTGGCATCGTCGCAATTTCTGTACGATAGGTGAGACTGTATGGAAGGTGCGGCCTGGGATGTGCGACCTTGCCATGCCACCATCGCACCTCACCGTCGCACTTAGTGTACTGTAAGTAGGGTTCTGGAGGGTGCGACCCTACCAGTGGCACCATTTCACCTCGTGGTATAAGGTATAAAATCGGGATTTTTAGATCTGCTTTCATTTATTACTTATACCAACCCTCTCCTTCAGCATTTATTCCGAAGATAAAACCCTAGGGGACGATTTTCAGAGAAATAACTCCTCTCCATCAACCAACCAAGATCATTATTGAAGCTCAAGCTTAAAGAATCAAGATATAGGGTTCAAACCTTAAGTGTTCTTCATCTCTTCTCTAGAGTTCAAGAGGTGTTAGAAGTTTCTAGGGTTCTCCTCAAAACTCTAGTATTTTGAGTTCATTTTTACCTCTTTATAAAACTTTATACATGTCAAAATAATGTATTTTACTTCCTACAAGATGATTATTCAAGTATTCTACATTTGGTGGATTTTGTAAACTAGGTCAACTTGAGTCATCTAGGGTTTTCTTTGAAATGTTAAAATGAGTATAAGGAACGGTTTTAAACTCTTTGTGTTGGTTTATTTCCAAGAAATATGATATTTGGAACTAGATGCTATTTTGACCTAATTTTGGAAAAGGGTTTTGGATGAGGAATAGTTATCATACAAAGATTTTGTGTTGAGAAATGGTTAATACATCTGAGTTTGATGTATTAAAATATAAGACTAGTGTAATGGATCCATAGGCATAAAAGTTAGTTTTATTTGGGGACGGAACAAGTAATAGGTCTTAGTTTGGGGTTGAACTTGTTTGGATTTTAGGTATCGAGTAAAATATCTAGTTTGGGTTGAACTCGTTACCCGTAAACAAAAGATCTAATCCGGTCGAGCTTACCTACGCACTGACTATAGATCCTAGTTTGGGGTTGATGTTAGTGCAATAGCGGGTCTCCCTCGTATTTCCCTCAAATTGTGTTCTCTCAAGAACAAGCGTGAGTAAAAGAAAAGAGTAAACAAGAAAGCTTTATGGTCAAATGTTTATTTACCGCTTTCAAAAAATTTAATGGCTTTTCTTAATTAAACCGTTTGTTCTCACTAGGCGTTAAGCCTAACATTTTTTCTTAAAATGGCATGTATATCAGGTGATCGTCATAGTGGGCCTCTGAAGAGTTGAGTGGAGCTAGGTGCCGGTAGAGGCATTCTTTTTGGAAGTACATCTTCGAGTGTACAAATGAAGTTACTAGAAATAGTTGTTTTGAGGATATTAGTGACACCCGAATTTAATCTATATTCCGAAATTGTATAGATTACTAGGTTGTTATTTAGTATCCATATAGCCTTGTAAACTCTATTACTTTCTCCCCATCTTTTGGGTGATGTTTATTTATTAAGTCTCATTCTGCAATTATATTTTTGGTTTAATTAACTCCTATTTTTAGGGGTGTTACACAATGTACTTTGTATTTTGAACCTTCGCATCATCTAATTAAGTCATTTGTAAGGTGTTAAAACCAATCTTACCTCCTACATATCATTCCAACTATGGGTTCAACTTATAGCTCACTAGTAGGGTTGTAAACGAACCGACGTTCAGCGAACCGTTCGCGGGAAGTTCGTTTATGTTTGTTTATTTAATAAACAAACGAACATAAACAAGTTTTTTCGTTCGTTTAGTTAAACGAACGAACACGAACAAATGTCTTGTTCGTTCATTTACGTTCGTGAATTTATGTTCGTTTACATTCGTGAACATTTGTTCATTTATGTTCGTTTACGTTCGTTTATGTTCGTTTAATTAATTTGGTTTACTAATGATAAATATAATTAATTAATTAAATACTTATGAAATTAACAATTGATTAGAAACTAATATAACAATAATTATGAAGATTTAACAATATATTTTAAAAAAAATTAAATAAACCTAATGAGATTTGCTTGCTCTATCCATTGCATGGATTATATACTCCTATTGGCTTTTAAGAAAGCTTACTTGTAGCGATGTGGGATGACTATCACTCTATGAACCATCCATATGAAATCAACTTTTGTTTGATGGAAATCCATCCCACATCAGAAGTTTTAATCAAATTGTAAACCACCAACTAGTATATATAGCCCCTCATAGTCTCCCTTTTTTACCATTTCATTGCTAAACCACCAGCTAGGGGACTAAGCCCATTGGCTTTGGTCCCTATGGTTCCAGTGGCTTGAGCCTAAGTAAAGTGTTTTATAGGAGTACCCTATTAGAGCTGGTGTACCTTATGTTTGTTTAATATGTTCGTTTAATACGTTCGTTTATGTTCGTTTAACATTTAAACGAACAAACATAAACGAACACGAACAAACCCATTTTTTAAACGAACGAACACAAACACCAAAATTTGTGTTCGTTTATTGTTTGTGTTCATTCGTTTGTTCGGTTAAGTTAAATAAACGAACATGAACAGGCCTTCGTTCGTGTTCGTTCGGTTCGTTTACAGCCCTACTCATTAGTGCACTTAACATTTTAACAAGTTTCCTTTTCTTTACATAATTAACACATAAAACATGCTTTAACATATAATACATATTTAGAATCACTAGCTAAGCATATTTAGGAGGGTGGGTGTTACACAATAAACTCATTTAAAGTAAAAGTTTTGTGTTTGTATTCAAATTCCCCCCCCCCCCCCCTCCCTTCTTATACTAATTGTGTGATATCTATACACTCTTGTAGACTTCTTAGGAACCAACACTTTATCTCCTGGAAAAATATAGCTTCTTTTAAGGATTATAAATCAAGGTGGATAGTGATAAGATGTTGTATTAGCGGCCTGATTGATCTTAGCAATAAAAAATATGGGGATGAGCTAGGTTGTAATATTGAATGCGTATAGGGTTGGGCCCTGGTTACTAAATTTTGTCACCATTTCGAAATGCTTTTGTACATTTCGACATTCCAATAGTCAGCTATTATGTAGTTGTCCCCCGTTTTTAATTGAGTTTTCTTAATCTCATTGTATGTTTAAAGGAGTACCGATTGATGTGGTTATTCTACTTCGGATATAAAGTCCAAGATTTGTGTTAACTTGGGATCCCAATAGATGCATACTAACTTTATCAAGTGAAAGATGCAAGTCTACAGACAATTAGATCCTCCTTATGAACATGATATATAAAAGAGTTGTACATAAAGAAAGGATTTTTTTCATTTCCAAGCTGAATAAATAATTTCATGCTTTAAAATATCTTATTTTATTTATTTATTTATTTATTTATGAAGGAAGGTTTAGGGGAAAACCTCAAATAAATGAAAACTAAAAAACACTTTATCAACTGTCTGGTTTCTCGAGGTTTTCCGGTTATCTGTTTATTTAGCGTTTTCTTCTAAATACGACCTTATATTTATGTGCATAAAAATATTGTTTTTATAGGAAAAAAACAAAAGATTAGGTAAAAGACAAAAATAACCCTTGATTTAATAGAGTTAACGAATGCATTAGTTAGAGAGACCATGACCAAAACAAATGGAATACCACAAAAACCAGATCCACAATTCACTCTTAATGAATTGAAAATAAATAATACTAATTAATAATTTGTGATGGTTTAATTAAAAAGGTCGGGGTTCTAAAAATAACATAATCATTTTATGTTTTATATCATGTTGTTACACTTCTTTTTATTTTAAAAAAACACCAAAAATAGTTTCGTAAAATTAAGTTTTTGTCCTATTTTATTTGAGATTTACCAAACATTGAAGTATTTTTATATAGGAAATCATACAAAAACACCCTTTATTTAAAATGAAAAAAAATATTTTATAGATTATATATGATGTGGGTTTCTACATTAAAAAATTATATCACCTGCCATTAAATAAGGTATGATTTTTTTAATGTATAAGACAAGGTTTTCTTTAAATTTCCAAAGTTGTTGTTTGACCCTTTATATATGTCCGTCTACCAAATTTTGAAACAGGGTTTTTTGTTTTTTTAATGAGGTCCCAAAAATTTGAAGTTCACCGATTGAAACCAAAATTTTTGTTTTTGGAGGGATAAAAACAAGGGCGGCAAACGAGAGTAGAGCAATCGCCGGCCGATCGATGTCCTTCACTTCCAGGTCTTCGATCTCGCCTTTCCGGTCGAGAAAGTCGTCGGAACCGCACCACAAGAACACCACTACTCGCCCCACCAAAACTCACTCCTCGAAGCCACCGGTTTTTCCGTCGACTCCTCCTATTTCCTCAACCAAACTCTCTGATCGTCCCATTTCAAGCAATGTCAAAGAAAATGTAACCGTTACCGTCAGGCTTCGTCCCCTTAAGTAAGCTTACTTCATTTTATCTCTTCTATTCTATACAGTTATGTTTTACCAGAAGCTGAACAGCTGCTGTGCTTTTTGTTCTGTTAACAGTCCTAGGGAAATAGGCAAAGGAGACGAGATAGCATGGTTTGCTGATGGTGACTGTTCGATACAGAATGAGTTCAATACCTCTGTTGCTTATGGCTTTGGTTAGTATACTTAATCATACTCACTGGATCCAGAAACGTTTTTGGTTGATAAATCATCTGAAGCAAAACGGTTTCGGCTGATACGTTTTCAGTAGTAGTTAGTAACATCGTATGGTTCTTTCATGAATCTGTTGCATTGTAAATATTGACGTCATCAATTTAGATATTAAGTTCATCCACATAATTCTGTCAATGTACTTTAAGGCCCCAAAATGCAAAACGTTTTTGAACAATGCATCAGCTAATTGTATCTATTTATGTCAGAAAGTTGAAACATTCCTATATTTGGCTTAGGTTCTTTGCGTGGCTAATGTGTGTCTTCACTGTTTTGCCACAATTACTATCTCTTAACAATACGACATACTTTTCATATACTTTTCATGCACTACAAGGAGGCCATACCCCTTACTTAACTATATTCAAAACATTTTTCTCTTCAATCTTCCTTTTTTTTCTTGATATTTTGTGCAACATCACTCTCTTTTTGCAGACAGAGTGTTCGGACCAGCAACGACTACGCGCCATGTTTATGATGTTGCTGCCCACCATGTTGTTAATGGTGCCATGGAAGGAATTAATGGTAATTGTTCTTTTTGTTCCTTGAAAGATTCCAAATAATACATTTATTATAAGTTAGCAGTAGCACTTAACACAGAGGCAAGTAGTTCCATGCATTATCTTTTTCATACAATCTATTGCATTGCCATTGTGAACATCCTCATAGAAACAAAAATCTTTAACACTTGATAATTATATTTTTGTGTGCATGAGATATCAAAGGCTTGGAGCATACAATCTCTTTGGTAATAAATAGTTTTGCTAAATCTAAGATATCACAAATAGGAATTGCTTTAATTCTTATGAGTTGTCGGAGGCTTGGAGCTTAAAGTTTTTTTAATAATCTTAATTTACAGATTCGTTGAATGTAAAATGTCATAAATTGCAATTGCTTTATGTTGTCAAGTTTATAGAACCTCTAGTTCATGAAAATAGATCTCACTCCTCAGTGCAAGTATATATCCTAATCTATTGTCGTCTTGTCAACAAGCAATAACGGTAAAGTACCGAATGTCATTCCTACAAAGCAGGCTTGTAAAGTCTTTCAAAAAGTTACTCTTTAAAAACTTATTTCAGATGGAGAATTTGCAGATTTTTCTAGTTTGGTGACTGAATTATCATCTAAGAAAAATCAGCAGTAAAAAGAAGCAAACGGTGTAAAGGTTTCCTAAGACTAAAGTCTAAAACTCCGGTGGAAAAATATTATAGCATTTTCCGGGAAGTCCAATAGAACTATGAATTAGTACAATTGTACTGTCACAGATATCTAACTATCGGGTTAGACGACCTCCCAAGAGTACACACAGGCAAGCATGCTATCGATATAACATCATTTATATTAAATGTCAGGAATTCTAGGACAACACCGTGTGATCATTTTACACCGTATGAGTATAACACTTGTTAGGTATTAAAGCTATTTATAGCCTTATATCATTTTAGGTTGTCGTATTTATTTTAACTCTGGAAGTTAATACATTTTCATACGTAAATTTAGTTGGTAATTAATTTAATGTGATCATCAATGAAACACTAATACACAAAATAAATAGTTTGGATAAAATTGCTATATTAAAGACATCTTTTCTACTTTCACATGGGTCTCGGTCCTAACTTTCCCTTACACCCCAAAACTAAGGCAATTAGCCAATACCATCTAGGCATCTATTGAATAGGATAACAAGTAGTGAACATGTAGTTAGAATAATTGCACACGAAGTTCATCATACTTGTTGACATTTGTCTTATTTTTATTATGTAGGCACAGTGTTTGCTTATGGTGTGACTAGCAGTGGGAAGACTCATACGATGCATGTATGACTATGTTACTATTTTGCTTTTGTTACTTATTGTCTTTTGCTTTACCCCTTTTCAATACGAGTAACAAGATACAAGGAGAAATTTGATGTGATTACATCATTTTATAGGACAAAATTGTAATGCATTCATGCTTATTAGAGTTAGATTTGGCTTATTAGTATCTAGTTTATGCTAGGTAAGTAAACTGTTCTAGTCTCGGCTCTTGGCCTATCAACTACACTGTTCAAGTGGTCAAAATCTGAATAGCAGTCAGGATGTGATTTGATACAATCGTTACCATGATGGTATAGCAGTTCATGTGATAGATATTATATATATTCATACACGCATATTGCGTAACATCAAATAAAATATCTAGTGTATTAATATGATAGTTTTCTAATTAGTATTCAATATATGTATCTTCTCTTTAGATAGATTTGATTGTTTGTTGTATTCTTATCAGTTAACTACAAATTATAGATGAATGAGTTGTTAGTTAGTAGACATGTACCTTGAATATTCATTCATGTGATTCATAGAAGAGATATATTTTCAGCTTGAATATCTTATCTTTCAACAAATATATGTCTATATATATAGAGGACAATTCAAATGCAACCTATCCCATTTGTACAAGCAATGCAACCCAATCAATTGAGATATTTATGGAAATGATGAGGCTTCATTTATTATGATTTGTATATCTATGAAAGATGATTAAAGTTCATTAATTATGATTAACGCCTTATATTAGGAAACAATCAAGATATTTTTGAAACCACATATTTATTAGATTAAATAGACCGTTGAGATTGGGTTGTAATGGTTATACAAATGAGATAGGTTGTATGATAAACCACCTCTCTCTCTCTATATATATATACATATATGATATATATATATATATGCGCTTTCCATGGCTATTTAGAAATTACCAACGTTTCCTTTTTCCACTCCAAAAAAATAAATGTAGATTTGGTTGCTAGTTTAGTGTGATTAGTTTAGAAAACTCAAGGTAAGGACCCTCTTCTAAATTGTAATTTAGAGAGCAAACCTTTGTGCATTTTTTGTCTTCCTTTTTCTAATAAAATGGATTGGTAAGATCATCATCATCTTTGAGGTGCAATTTGCTTTTGAACATTTGCAATCTTCATAATGTTATAAGCTTATGTATTAAGTGTACTGCTGCTGCTCTGGTTAGTTAAGGAGGAGTTAAGTATCCTCTAGCACTTTGATTAGCAATCAAAAAATTTACTAGAGATCAATCAACTTTTTTAAACTTGTGTTCATCAATCGACTTCTGTCAACTTGGAGGGATTTTCACGGTCCTTTCACTAGAGAAGTAATTGTAGAAATATGATATCATTTTTAATTCTTATATGTTTACATAATCTAAATATAATTATTTTTTATATGCCAACTGCTTATGGTTCCACCTAAGCTTCTGCTCAATCCCCAAGCAGATGATTTAGTGATACAAGGTCACTTCACTGCCTATCTCACTGTATACTATTGTTTGTTCTGACTTCTGAGATCTTTTACATAGAAGTCGACATAAAACTCTATTTTCTTCTCTTTGTATTTTGAGTTGCATATTTGCAGAAAATGTTCCTTCTGTTTGACTGCTTGTTATCTGTTTGAGTCTCTAGGCCTATAGTTGGTTCATTTAGCTTGCTAGTTGATGTTTATGCCGAATATCACACATTCCTTTTGTATTGCTTGTCATGTTTGGCCTCTGTTCTATTTATTAGAGTACTAAATATCTGGTGTATGGTTTAGTTTCCAGGCCTATATAGTTTGTTGTTTTGTTGGTGTATGTTGCTCAAGTTTTTTACAATCCTCACGCTGCTTGTCATGTTTGGCCAACATCTAGATATATCTTGTAGTTGCTAACAAGAGTCTATCGCATGTTTAGGGCGAACAAAAGTCACCTGGTATCATTCCGTTGGCTGTCAAGGATGTGTTTGGAATTATACAGGAGGTAAATGCTTGTTTTCTGCTTTATCATTCCTTCTATATAGACACTCAACTGTATAATTGGGACAGATTTGCTTACTAAACACACTGTATTCTATCAGACACCTGGACGGGAGTTTCTGCTTCGTGTATCTTATCTGGAAATATATAATGAGGTCTGCATCTTTTTTGTCCCTTGGTGTTCTTGAAATTTACTTAACTGCATTAGTCTAAGCTATCTGTAGCACCATTGTTCAAAAAGTTCATCTAAACATGTATTTTGTGACCATATAAATGAATATTTTGCAATGGAATAGGAATATATCAAGCAGGGGGTCTTCAGGGGAACATCCTTTCGACCCCTTGGGGTAGAGGCAAGATCTGTGTACATCCTCTCCCCACAACCTAATTCTACCTCTGCATGGGATTTAGTGGGTTAGTTTGGTTTGGGTTGGTTTAATGGAACTCAGAATATACTTTTAAGTTACAGGTTCTTGACGATATTTGGAACTTGGCATGGATGCTATGATTTATAATGTGATTTATCATATTATCACATATTCTAAAATAACAAGGTCATTTGTTTTATAGATCATTGGTTTACTTTTTGTATATGTTGAATTAAGACTAGAGGATATTCAGTTATTCACCTAATAGTCTTATAGTCTTATAGTGTGATTTATTGGCTACCATGGCCTTAAGTAAAGATATGAAGTCAATGCCTTAGGTAAAGATATAAAGATATGAGCTTCTACCAATTTATGATGAAAAATGGGGTATAAACTATTAAGTATAGAATGTGATTAAAATGCTTACCTTAATGTAACAAGGAGTGAGCTAGATGGATGATCGACTATGTGTGCATGTTAAATTGGAGCATATTAGGGTAATGGAGAACATTG
The DNA here is from genome assembly GCA_036898165.1 of Silybum marianum. Taxonomy (NCBI): domain Eukaryota; kingdom Viridiplantae; phylum Streptophyta; class Magnoliopsida; order Asterales; family Asteraceae; genus Silybum; species Silybum marianum. Next base: position 24,355,803 of record CM072529.1, read on the forward strand.
TATTGCTTCCCGCCGCTCTTTTAGTACAAGAGCACACAATATTGACACATAAGCCACATGAGGAAATGCTTATAATATATAAATATCATAAACCGGAGAATAGCCATTTACCACGAGATGATCCTATGAAGAGAGCCATTATTATGAAGCTTCAGAGCAAAGACTTATTTGCATCCTACTTAGCTTTTTTGAATGAAAAAGCCTGAGCACCAATTTATCAATGTTTTTTGGTGTTCTCAATTTTCCATCTCATCTTGCAAAGCAGGATACTATCCTAGATGCTGAAGTTCTTTTTTGACATTGCTGGCAGTAAGAACAACCCCCAAATTAATGGTGATAATTTCCATGAATCAGTTAATTGCATGTCATTACGAGTAGATGATTGGTTTTTTTGGTTTAAACATTCTGTTGAAGTGTATATGCGCAAGAAGATTAATGCAAGACGCCAGATTTGAACATAGATTGTCCAAAAGTTTTGAAATATTCTTTGCCATCATCACCAAAGTTTTACATGATAAGTTGCACCATCTTGCATATGCACAGAATCACTTGATAGTATATTTTTATTAATAGACCCGAATAATGAGAGTAAGTATCTGTAACTGTATATTTATAACCTAAGATGACTCAAGACAATGGCAGATAAATGAACTGCAAGTACCACACCTTTTCCTGATTTCTACTTCCTTTTGCATCATGATTTTTGATCAAACATCGGAAGTCTACGCCAATGCCTCAATCATTGATGGTGGCTTAGGGTTGTCGACTATTGCTAGTGGCTTAGAGTGGGGATAGGGTTTTGATAAACAGAGCGTAAGTCCTAATACCTTCAGAAATTCAAGTTACTAGTGATTAATGATGTTTTAACATGTGCCCTTGCGACAAGCATAATAAAAGGGTATATATAATAGATATTCTATTTAACAGAGCATAATGGAATTCAACTATACTAAAAGCAGATCCTACTAACATTTGAGATTAATGCAAATGAACCGAAACCTTATTGATGCTAATCAATAAAGTCCTGCTTTTTTTTTAAAGGCAGCTAACACACACACACACATTTTATCGGGGTATCCGGGCTCCCACTTAAGGGTGCCACTCGACTAATCCCCGTCGACCACGATCCAGCCCAATTAAGGGTACCACTAAGTGGCAGGTCCATGATCTGGATATCGCCACATGCGCACCGCGGGGTTCGAACCTGGGTAGTCAGGGGATACCATCCACTGACCCCCCAGGATGTTACCTTACCACCGGGCTAGACATGTTTTGATATAAAAAGTCCTGCTTTTATGCGTCATTGCATCTTGTATTATCAAATAATTGCTCACTTTTAAAGAGCCTTCTATTACATCTGCTCTCTGGCTATATTCCAAAGCATATATCTTGCTAGGACCATTCACCACCTGAGATCCTGACCTTAGATTCTTTTGACACCCTTGGTAACAGTGATTTGACTACCCTGCTCTGTAATGTTTTCATGAAACATTATTCTTCATGGCTGATTTTCATGAAACATGGCAAGATCATTCAAGACCAAGTTTCATCTTCTATGGTCAGTGGGAGGCCCTGATTATTTTTGGAATATCAGATATGCATTCAATTTTTTCAGTATTACTTGAACCTTGCTTTCGATGTAATCTTTACATATATGTCTTTCTGGCAGATTACTTCTTGAATGAAATATATTGCTTTTTTTTGGGAATTAACGAATTGTAATATAATCGATAATGTTACATTGATTGAGGGCTAGCATTACACTGCAGAATGGTCTAAATAGTAATCTTGTAGATTGTTTGCTGTTTAGACTAAGCATGTATTAGTTGTTTATCATGTCAATACAATGAATGAATTTGACGTGTTATTTTTCTCTAGGTCATAAATGATTTGCTTGATCCAACAGGGCAGAACTTGAGGATACGAGAAGATACTCAGGTCTGTATGTTAATATCATGTTGCTCTAAGATTTTTTTCTTCATCATCTCTTTAATACATCACTCACAAGCAAACAACCCATTCAGATTGATTTATGTTCCACCAAAATATGCACCGAGTAAATCTTAGATATATTTCGAATGGGCTCCCCACTCTTAGTGAACACTCACTTTAGGAGGAGAGGTGGAAGATGACAATTGTAAAAGGGCTGTTGCTTTACCATCAATATTCATAGAGATTATTGGTAACCACTACCAATGACTTGTATACTTATATGGGTCATTGATTGATTCACAAATGTCTCGGACATGGTAGGTCTCACTTAACTTTCTGTAGGAAAGTATATCAGGAAGATATGGTGTGAATATTCTGTTGTAATGAGGAAATCACTAATTGATTTCCTTAATCTTTTTTATTTTCTTTAATCCTTTCCCTTTTTAGTTAGCCTCTTGTCTATAAATAGTTTGTATTCCCTGTTTTGAAGAAAATACAAAAGAATAATTCTTCTCAGCTACTTTGTTCTTGGTATCAGAGCCTACAATGGCTGGAGACGACTCTCTTCTCAAAACCTCCTCGCAAGATCAAAATATACCTAACCATTCACAATACCCTTCTCTCGAAAACCCTTCTCTCCAAATTACCCAACACAAACTCAATGGAACCAATTTTAGAGAATGGTCCCAATCTGTCCTTTTAGTGCTCAAGGGTAAAGGAAAGGCCGGATATGTCACCGGCAATGCTTCCATGCCCGATCCTCGTCGTATCCAAAATTCAAGACATGGGATGCTGAAAACTCCATTGTTATGGCCTGGATAATTAACTCTATGGAGCCCAGAATTGGTCGTACCTACCTATTCTGTAAGACTGCTCATGAAATTTGGAAGGCTGTCCAAGAGATCTACTCGGACTTGGAAAATACCTCACAATGCTTTGAGGTTAGATCCAAACTTCGAGATCTCAAACAAGGTCCAAAATCAGTCACAGAGTATTATAACTCGTTGACTGAATTATGGCAAGAAATGGATTTATTCCATGAAATTAAATGGCATTGCACCGCTGATGGTGTTCAATTTTCCAAAATGGTGGAAAAAGAACGTGTCTTTGACTTCCTACAAGGCCTGAACAAAGACTTGGACGAAATCAAGGGAAGGCTACTAGGACAGAAACCATTCCCTACAGTTCGAGAAGCTTTTGCTGAAGTTAGAAGGGAAGAAAGCCGAAAAAGAGTCATGTTACTCAACTCCTCTGCTGAGCCAAATGCATCCATACTTAGTTCTGCCCTAGCAACTCACCAACCCAAGCCAAACTATGGTCCAAAGAACATGGGAAAGAAGGAAGGTGTATGGTGTGATCACTGTCGGAGAACTAATCACAGCAGGGAAACCTGCTGGAAACTCAATGGCAAACCAGCCGACTGGAAGCCAAGAAGTCTAAGAGAGCCCCCTAGAGCTTTTGCAGCAGAAGCATCCTTTGACAACAATCAAAATGGTCCTCTCAACCTTACTGCTGACCAGATTAAGGTATTGCAAACCATTCTTAGCCACCAAAAGATTGGTACTGAATCAGAAACTATGGCCTCCTCCTCAAGTGCATCGGTGGCTCATAAAGGTACCATCTTTTCTTCATTCCTCACAAAAGTTGAGACACATCGAGAATGGATTATCGACACAGGTGCATCAGATCACATGAGTGGCTGTCGAGATACCTTCTCCACATATGATACTTGTGGGGATGATATACGCATTACAGTGGCAGATGGTGAAACAGTAAAGGCTGCTGGTTGTGGTAGTGTAGATATCTCAGGACTAAACTTAAAATCAGTCCTACATGTTCCACAATTAAGTTGCAATCTTGTTTCAATTAGTAAACTCACCAAAGACAAAAATTGTGCAGTAACATTTTTCCCTTCTTTGTGTGTTTTCCAGGACCTATCTTCGGGGAAGATGATTGGCAGTGCTAAGGAGCGTGATGGCCTCTACTTTCTACGTGACATGAGTTCCTCCTCACAATCTCCACCTCTTGAAAAAGTCTCATTATCTACTGTGTCTAACTCTGAACTTATCTTGTGGCATAAACGCCTTGGTCATCCTAGTTTTCCTTATCTTAAAGCTTTGTATCCCCACTTATTTATCAATAAAGATGTTTCTAGTTTTCATTGTGAACATTGCATTGTCGCTAAACAAACTAGAAAAAGCTATCTCCCTCATTCTTATCAACCAACAAAACCATTTCAACTCATTCATAGTGACGTTTGGGGTCCCGCTCGAGAACACTCCCTTATGGGTCCAAGATGGTTCATCACTTTCATCGATGATCATACTCGGGTGTGTTGGGTATATCTAATGAAAGAAAAATCAGAAGCAACAAGCGTTTTCAAAAAATTTCATAAATATGTTTCCACTGTTTTCCAATCCCAAATCCAAATCCTTCGAAGTGACAATGGAAAGGAGTATTTCACCCATGACTTATCCCAATACCTTGTCGATCATGGGATTCTTCACCAAAGCTCTTGTGTTTACACCCCACAACAAAATGGGGTTGCTGAACGCAAAAATAGACACCTTTTAGAGGTAGCTCGATCTTTAATGTTTGCTACCACCGTTCCAAACAAATTTTGGGGTGAAGCTGTCCTCACAGCCGCCTACCTCATCAACAGATTACCCTCTAAACCTCTAAAGCTTAGTACTCCTATGAGCTGCCTCCTAGAGTGTTTTCCCACAACTCATCTCCTTCATTCTCTACCCCTTAAAGTTTTTGGTTGTGTGGCATTTGTTCACAATCACAACCCTCATAGAGGTAAACTCGATCCTAAAGCAGTCAAATGCATCTTTGTAGGGTACTCCTCCACTCAAAAAGGTTACAAGTGTTATCATCCTCCCTCTAAAAGGTTATTTACATCTTATGATGTCTCCTTTCTTGAAGATCAATCTTATTATCCCAATGGTTCTCTTCAGGAGGAGCATATACATGAAGAAACCCATTGGGATCCAACAATATCTCTACCTATATCATTCGATCCATCTTGTTCCTCACAAGAACCTACACCTACTCCTTCCCCCTTTTTCCTGACATGACCAAGGATTACATCAAGGAGGAGAACCTATCACCAATGAACCACTTAAGGTTTATTCAAGAAGGCCAACTGCTCCCCAAACTGCTCAATCATTGGAACCGGAGGTAAGTCCAGATTCCACAAACAAAGATGCGGAGTCGGGGGATAATCCAAATCTTCCAATCGCCATCAGAAAAGGAGTAAGAAAGTGCACTCAATATCCTTTGTCTACTCACTTAACATATACAAAACTGTCTCATGAGTACAGGGCTTTTACTGCAAAAGTTGACAGTATATACATCCCAAAGAATGTTCATAGTGCTCTTCTTGATCCAAAATGGAAGGCAGCCGTTGAAGAAGAAATGGATGCTCTCTTAAAGAATAATACTTGGGAAATAGTTGATCCTCCACAAGGAAAAAGGGTGGTTGGATGCAAATGGATATTCACTGTGAAGTTCAAACCGAATGGAGAAGTAGAGAGATACAAGGCGAGACTAGTGGCTCAAGGATACACCCAAACACAGGGTATTGATTATGAGGAGACGTTTGCTCCCGTAGCTAAGATGAACTCAATCAAGGTATTACTATCTCTTGCTGCTAACCTTGATCGGGAACTCTATCAACTAGACATAAAAAATGCCTTCCTAAACGGAGAAGCTCGGAAGAGGAAGTATTCATGAAGATGCCTCCAGGGTTTCATGATGAAAGTACCAAGGTGTGTAGACTCAGAAAGTCCATCTATGGACTAAAACAGTCACCACGTGCTTGGTTCACCAGGTTCAGTTCAGTAATGAAGTCTCTTGGGTATAAACAAGGACAAGCAGACCACTCGTTGTTCATCAAGCACGGAGAAAATGGAAAGAGGGCTATTCTTATTGTGTATGTGGATGATATGGTAATCACCGGTGATGACCAAGAAGAGATCAATATTTTAAAAGCTCACTTAAAGACTCAATTTCAAGTTAAAGACTTGGGAGCATTGAAGTACTTCCTTGGAATGGAGGTTGCCCGAAGCAAACAAGGTATATTTGTTACTCAAAGAAAATATACCCTTGACTTGCTAAAGGAAACTGGAAAAACTGGTTGCAAGCCTGCTGCTACACCGTTGGAAAGAAACTGGAAGGAAAAGGTTATTAATGATGATACTCTAGGAGACCGGGGTAGATACCAGAGATTGGTGGGAAAGCTAATATATCTCACACTCACAAGGCCCGATATTACTCATAGTGTGAGTGTAATAAGTCAATTTATGCATTGTCCCACTAAAAGACATTTAGAAGCGGCTAATAGAATTTTAAAGTACCTAAAAGGAACTCCAGGCAAGGGTATTTTGTATAAGAAAGGAAAGGAACAAGATGTTAAGGGATTTGCAGATGCTGACTGGGGTGGATCAGAAGACAGTAAGTCCACAACAGGTTATTGCACAAAAGTATGGGGAAATCTAGTTACTTGGCGAAGCAAAAAGCAATCAGTAGTGGCGAGAAGCACTGCTGAGGCAGAGTACCGAGCACTTGCTCAAGGGGTCTGTGAACTAATCTGGATAGAGAAAATTTTGAAAGACCTAAAGGTTCCTTTCAACGGTCCTATGAAGCTGTATAGTGACAACAAATCAGCAATAAGTATAGCTCACAACCCTGTCCAACATGACCGAATGAAGCATGTGAGAATCGATAGGGATTTTATAAAAGATGAAATTGATTCAGGAACACTTCAAATTTCCCATGTGCCATCAAAGCAGCAGGAAGCAGACATTCTTACCAAGGCACTCTCCAAATCAGATTTTGAAGCTTTAGTTGGCAAGCTGGGAATGATTGATATCTATTCCACAGCTTGAGGAGGAGTGTAGGAAAGTATATCAGGAAGATATGGTGTGAATATTCTGTTGTAATGAGGAAATCACTAATTGATTTCCTTAATCTTTTTTATTTTCTTTAATCCTTTCCCTTTTTAGTTAGCCTCTTGTCTATAAATAGTTTGTATTCCCTGTTTTGAAGAAAATACAAAAGAATAATTCTTCTCAGCTACTTTGTTCTTTTCAAAGCTTGGTTAGGAATGCTTTTCAGTAGCTTGAAGATCTTAAAAAGCTGCAGGTTTCAGTTGTTTAAAATACCGAACAAGGTGCTATTATCCTCTAGATAGATGAGCGTAGGTGGCCAGGTGTTGCACCTTGTTTATCTGGATAATGAGATTGGAACCTCAAAAAATCCAGAGTGACGGGTGGGGTGTCCGACTCACATATTTGGGTTGATTGATGACGCTACTACTTCCAAGGTGAAGATAACATCTCGCATGGTGATACAATAATAAAAAGAGAAAGGAGATGGAAACCAACCAAAGTTCGATCCTCCAACACCCTACCTTATTTATAATAATATAAACAAAAGTAGATTGTTAACTTCACATGTAGTCTAGAGTATAGCATTTAACAGTCTATGTAAGTCATTTTGTCTATGATTAGTATTCCAGACTTTGTGATATTCTGTTAAGTTTTGGTTATGTCATTAAAAATGGTATCAATATGTTTTTTTATTCTTCACCACAAGTCAATCTTTAATATAACGTACATCTTTAGTGGATACTTCTACACATCAATGTCGTTAATTTGAGTACACAATACCCCTGCCTCGTAGCACTTTGAAATATCTCAGAAGAGCAGTGACATTTGAGTCTTGAGAGATTTTGGATGCAGTCTATTGCAATTTGGGTTGTGATAATGGACAAAGTAGACACACCCAGCTATTTTGGGGTATAAAAAAATAATGTTCTTGGAAGAGGGTAGGTGATGGTAAAATTTCCATTTAAAACAAAAGAAACCATGTGATTTGTGAGGAATACGCTGATGAAATTGCATCTTCTAAAGAAAATAGGAAACTTGGTGATGAATCAACAATGTGCCTGCAATGTCAAGTAGGATATTCTTGCATTTGGTAATGTCATTATGTTGAAGAGGTATGCACACAATGATCCATGTAAAATTTCTTTTTTTTTGTCACCAAAGCAGTGGTAAAATCAGTTGCAACGTATTGGCACATTGTCATCGGGCAAAAATTTGATAGATTGGTTGAACTGGGATTAAACACACACATAAAAAAGATAATTTCAGATCTAGTTTTTAGTAAATAAAACCAAGTTGCATGACAAATTTCATCAACATAAAATGATACATGTAGAACCATTAGCTAATCATATAGAAGAAAAAGAAGATGCTGTAGACGTAGAAGATAATTCCTATTTTCAGTCATTTGTGTGGTATCATAGTGTTGTATTAGCACTCTGGGGGTGGGATGGACGAGGTCACAAAGCAGCAATACGATAGGCACATCCTCCTCACTAAAAGATTTTGAAGAGCGTGTACTGGCGAAACCATTAGAAGATGTAGTTGAGCACGAGGGGCACATGGTGGTAGCTAGGACCCAGGTCCCTATTTTGAATGATTGGGGCCAGTTTCACTTTGATAGTGATGACGGGCTGCTGATTCTACTATCTGGGGGCTATGATAGCATTGGTGCAGCTTGTTCATGTTCGTGATGGTTCTGATGCTTCTGTTGGTGGAGATTCTAGGGTTTAGTTTTAGAGCCGTAGCTCTAATACAATGATAAATTGATTATGTGTAGGGTCGAAACTTGAAACATAATCATCATAGGAATTAGACTTGTTGAGCTTTTTAAATATTTTGTTGGCAAGGTTGTAAAACTCGCTAGGCGGTACCTAGGCGGCCGACCCCCTTGTAGCGAGTACTCGGCCTAGGCGGGGAGTACTCGAATTATATAAATTTTAAAATTATATATATTTATATATATATAGCATGTTCATAAATTATAAATAACCAAATATAAAGATAATCTATCATAGATAGTACCCAAAATTTATCATATATAGCATGTTCATAAATTATAAATTGTTGGAAATTTTAGTTAAAAATGTGGTTTTTAACTAACTTTGGACACAATTAATTATATGTATATGTGTTATATATAATAATATTTTTATGGGTTTGTGTTCTCCTATATGAGAGCTTCAAAACCATATATTTTGTGTCCAAAATGAAGATTGTGTGAATGAGATATCGATGCTCAAAGTAGAGCATTCGGTTAGAAATGTTAGCAAATCTTGATGACTTGGAAAGTGTCCCACATAGGAGGGAGGAGTAAACTTGGAGTAGTTTATAAGTAAAAACCTTCAAAGGGCTTACAAGCTCTTTGATAGGTTTTTCCTCCAACACCTACACACGCGCAGGGGGGGGGGGTGCGGTTTGTCGATTTTATAGGCTAAATCGACCGAACTCATGTGCGTGTGCATCTGCGGACACGAATGCAGTTCCAAATTCTCGGGCTCGCACAGACCGCCTAGGCCGAGTTTTACAACACTGTTTGCTGGTCCCTTATGGTGTCTGCATCTGCGGACACGAATGCAGTTCCAAATTCTCGGGCTCGCACAGACCGCCTAGGCCGAGTTTTACAACACTGTTTGCTGGTCCCTTATGGTGTCTGCATTTGACAGGGAACTTATGTCGAGGGAATCAAGGAGGAAGTTGTTCTGTCACCTGCTCATGCTCTTTCACTAATAGCATCCGGGGAAGGTATGGTGGTTTTTACACAACTTTCTTTCTTTAGAAACTCATTTGAAAAGATATTACCTCTATCCAAGAAAGCATGGAAAACTGTTTTTGTTGACATTAACTACTTTTTGTTTGCCTGGCTATGCTGGACATGACTTTTCATGACTACATGGCTATTTGAGTCAAATATTCTACAAGGAAAAATAATTGGACTTCACGTGGAAGATAGCTTTTGTGTATGGTGGGTGTGAACATTGCTTGTATGGTTAGAGTGGACTCTGTTACAAATGTTATATTGGGTAAATATGGTATGGATTGGTTTGAAAGGATAACGGATGACTTCTTTTACATATCTTCTGAGTCAAGTAATTGCCGTTGAAGCGAATAATGTAGTTATCTCTTATACAGTTATATGCATTTAACATCCTAAAAGCTGCTACAGAGATCCATTGCACTGGAAACTTTTATTTTCTGCAATCATCACACAAATGGAAGCAGTCCTTAATCTAGTGAATCTGTTAATGTGTTATTAAATTTTGCTTCACTACCATGCTTGATTAATATTTCTTTCGCTGTATTAATGTATTTGACCTCAGAAGTACTGGAAAGCTTCATTGAACCGGTAAACTAGCTTCTGCAAATAGAAACATTCCTTTATCTATATGGAATACTTTACTTGCTTCTCATGCCTTTCTGCTTATAATTCTTCTACATGAACTGTTGATTTTCCGTCCTATGTTTATTGTTTCTATGGCTGCAGCACATAGGCATGTTGGATCAAATAACTTCAACTTACTCAGCAGTCGTAGCCATACAATATTTACCTTGGTAATTATATTATCGTTTTCATATTTCTATCTGTATCTTGTTTTAAGTACATGACTGTGACAAATTAATTTCTTTTCAGTAGCGTTATGTTACAAAAGCATGCATGCCTGAAAACCATTACTACTCAATTCAAGAAGTAATTTGTTGCTTTCATTACGTTGACCGCCTTTTGTGCAGATTATCTTGATTAAAAAATGTTAGAGATATGGGACTTTTATGTAATTTTATTATGGTTATTTCTGTCTTAATTGAAATCTCACGATGTTAGTCAATTGACGTGCTTTGTTCCTTGTTTATTTCGAACATTATTAAATATAGTAAGGGGTTCATAATTCATTGCATAAAAAATGTTACATACTATCTTGAAATTCTTGTTTGAGGCACCAGACTTTCAAAATACACAAACACTGTCAAAGGGACTTGTTTCAGGTCAACTATGACCTGTTGATCTACAACAAATTTATGTGGCACATGCAATAAGTGACATGATCAAATACACAAATAAAGCAGTACACTGTCGAAGAGAATTGTTTCTGGCCAACTTTGATCTGTTTGATGTACTTTTTTATCTCATTTACGTGGTCAATTGACGCCCTAATTTAGGGCATTATATAATTTGATTGCGCGGACCAAATCATTTCTTTTTATTCCACATCACCATCCATGATGAGATTAATGTATATACAAATGTGTGTATGTATGTATGTATGTATGTATGTATGTATTTGTGTGTATTCCCTTTCTTCTTTGTCCTGACTTGTCATTGCATTTATATGAGATATTTGGTACCCCAAACAAAACAACAACAAATTAAACATAAATTTTAAGATATTCTACAATAAGAGAGAGGCCTATTAATATGAGGAAGCTGCCCCATTTCGCACCCCCATTCCATAGTCTAAGAACTTAAGAGTTTACCTTTCATCATGGTATATGGGTAAATTAAGGCTAATGGCGGGTTTACAATAGGAGTTGAATGGCACGCTTCTGCTTAAATTTTTCCTTCTGTCAAAACAATGGTTAATGATAAGTGAAGAAACGTTTCTTAGGATTATACAAGATTTAAGAAGATATTGTGATATCACATGTACAGTTTTGCATCACTTCAAACTTAACCAGCATGGCCGATCCAGCACCAAGAATGAAAAAATTAGAATCGTGAACCAGACCCAAGCTTGTCTATTTACTTACAGTTCTGTTCAGGATTTGAACATGTTTGGTGGACTTACATGATTAATAGAATATACATCTGCTACAGAAAACAAGTAGGATCCACATCCTGGTCACCCATCATCTCAACATGACATTCTAACTAGTAATGTGATGAGTTCTGTGTCTATTTGTCTACCAGATGATTGAAAGCAGTCCATGTGGGGAAAATCAGGAAGAGGAAGTGACCTTGTCACAGCTGGTATTTGAAACGAATTATTTCGTTTTTTTTGTGCTTCACGATTATATCAAACTGAGTTCTTTATTCTAAATCTATATGGCATCAGCAGTATTTATTGTTACTGTTTCTTTGTAGCACTTAATTGACCTGGCAGGATCCGAAAGTTCTAAGACTGAGACGACTGGAATGAGGAGAAAGGAGGGATCATACATAAATAAGAGCTTGCTTACTCTTGGCACAGTAAGATTCGTTGTTATTGCTTTTCTAATTTTGGGACTTTAGAATGTGAAAGTTTAAGTTATGAATTATCTGTGGGTATAATGATGTTAAGGAACCTTTATTTGATGTGAAATTTATGTTTATAAACCATATTCGACTTTGAACTGCTCAAAATATTTCCTGTTCCTGTCGGTTAGCGTCTTCACGTAAAATTTGTCATGTACCTAAATTCTAAAATGGTCTTCCTGCCTGTTTGCTTTCCAAACTTCAGCTTTTTTTATGGCATTGGATAAAGATTTTATCTCTTCCTGTTGTATTTTCCCTCTGATCAGTCATTGGTTCTGACTTGTACAATTGCAGGTGATATCTAAACTAACAGATGGTAAGGCTGCTCACATTCCTTATCGAGATTCAAAGCTTACACGTCTGTTGCAATCCTCCCTTAGTGGTCATGGACGTGTTTCTGTAAGTTCAAAGATTTTTTTCTAATTGCTTTTGGTAGCCTTGCTGCCATTGTTCTTTCTTTTTGGAGTAAACTAATTTTTCCCCTGACATATGCCTAAGTTACAAATTTTGTTCCTCTCAACTTTGAGCAACATGCTAGCCCATAAAAATCATTTTTTTGCACGATTACTATCTTTAGATTAACACCAGTTCTGAACCACACAAAGGCACTGTTAATGGAAAATCGAGGTATTTTCTTGAATGAAAAATGTGGATTTTTGAAGGTATGTTGTTGTACCCATTGAGACATTGAGTCATTGACCCATTTGAGAACCACTTGGGATGACATTCTCTACTGGCTTTCTTACCAACTTTCTACACTGTTTTTTTTAGTAACTTGCTTTGTATATTCATAACAAAATGCAGAATATTCTGTATGTTGGATTTAAATCTAGTACGTTTTTCGTTTAATTCTATGCATCAAAAGAAGATGAAGGAGTAGAAGATGATAATGATGATGAAGGGGGTAAAAATGAAAGAAGAAAGCAACAAGTCATGTTAACTTTTTACGTAGAAAACATGTAACTAGGAGTCTAGGACATTTGTTAGTTCATAGAAAAGATAATAATGATGTTAAATTAAGGGACAAATGACTTTTTTGGACTCACCCTGTTCGTCATTATTGGATGGGATGAAACCTATGGCTATAATTCGGGTATATGTCCTAGAGCGGTTTTTATAGTTTACAGTTTCTATTACTTTTGATTGGTTGAAAAACTGTGCCTAGCTGACAATTGGACAACTCCTTTCAGATTAACGACAAAACTTGGTGGCTCAGTCTAAGCTCTATGAACATCTCTTTAGATCTCTAAAGAGATTATAAACATCTTTCTTGAGTAATATATTTGATTGTAGGTCCGATGCTGAAAACCAATGCTAGGTCTGTGTTTTGGGGATACCTATTACCATCAGGTCAACAGCATCTTTTGTATCAAATACGTCTACCAAACAATAAATTTTAGTCACAAACAAACCATCAGTCTCCACCTAGTAATGCACAGCTTAAAATTTGTTAGTTGGCGTCAATTCTAATATATCCTTTAGACCAGTGATAACTTTTGCTATGGTGGATTTATCAGTTAATGTCTTCTCCAGCTTTATTTTTGTTTACTGAACTCTTGCTGCTGTTTTTTTCTCCTATTCTTTCTCGTACTTAAATCTCTGACATGCGTCTTAAATCATGTCTGTTTTCTCGAAGTGAAATATTGAACATACTTGACATCATTTGAACCTCTCTGTAGCTTATATGCACTGTAACTCCTGCCTCAAGCAATACAGAGGAAACACACAATACCCTGAAGTTTGCACATCGTAGTAAGCATGTGGAAATAAAAGCTTCTCAGAATAAGGTGATACTGGACCAATCCTTATGACTTTTTGCACTTGTTCTACCATTCTGTCTTACCTCATCTCTTGATGCTCGACTTCTAGATTATTGATGAGAAATCACTTATTAAGAAGTATCAGAAGGAGATTTCCTGTTTGAAAGAAGAGCTTCAGCAATTAAAGCGTGGGATGACGGACCACACATACATAATGGCACCAAACCAGGAGGATCTGGTTAATATAAAACTACAGGTTTGTATTCTGCACTGATAATTTTTTTCTCGTTTATGACCCATAAATTGGAAATGAAATATTGGGAGGGGAGTAGTAGGTTGTTCTAGCTTTTATAGTAAGATGGACCATGGCATAACCTTAGATATGAAATAAGTATTACCATGGAAGCTAAATGCAGACGTTAGTTGGAAGAGAGATGTTAATGATAACTTGCGTGCCAAATAAGATCAACCATTTTCAAGGGGTTAGTTAAGATATCTACAAGCTGTATGCCATAAAATACCCAACCTGGGTTCTGTGGGAAGCAGTGACAGTCTTGTGGCATTTGTTTTGGTTATTTTGTTCGATTCTTCTATGCAGGCCGTGTTCCCATCATATGGGGGGATAGGTTGAGATGGGACGCATATAAGGAAGACAAGTAATTGATGATATTATATGAAGCACCGATGTGTGAGTTAGTGTGCCATATTTGCGCCGAGTGCAAATGCGGTCAGGTGTGGCTGCATAACACACTTGCTGTGCAACCATTTATCAAAAAATTGATAACCTCATATGTACACAGCTTAGCTTGTATTTGAGGAGTTTTGTCTCATTATGTGGTTCTTATTTCACTTTTCAAGGTTTCAATGCTTCTAGGCCCAAAAAATGAAACCAGTTACTTCAAATTGTTGGATATATATGGTTATGAAAACATAAAATTTGCAGTTTAACTGTGCAAATGATCATGGTTTTAACGTTTTGTACACTTTACTCCTCTTTGTCTCCTTGTTCATGTGTACTGTGCCCTCTACTGTTTTCTGTTATATGCTTTGTTTGATTTTTGTTCCTTGTTTGATTTTTTCATGATTTCTTTGCTGGTTAAATGTGTTCATATGATATTATTTACATCCCAAGAAAATTTGGTCAAATAAATTGATGGATAACTTTTGATAGGTTTGAATAGTTTGATGATGTTTTATTTTTTGGATCAAATTTGACAATGTCACTGTGTAATGTCTTTTTTCTCTTCTACATGATGTCAATTTAAATATACATAAATGTGGCCACCTTCAAATTTAATATTTTTGAGACGGATGGACCCACACATCTAATACATGTCATACATGATACAAACTGGGTAAAATGACAGAAGCCTTGAATTCCACCAGCAATTGAGCACTTCTGTCAACTGAAGAAAAGTTTACCATTCCAAACAGAAACCAAGGCAGCAACGAGTCCCATAACCCCACAAGTCACATGTTGACCAAGCACCACAAACTATTGCAGATTATAATAGCAACAAGAACAACAGTGATTAAAGACAACAAATCAACATCGGATAGTAATAACTGATATATAAGATAAACAAATCCACCGTTCTCTTTGGTGATAAGGAGTAAGAAAACTGACAGGTGCTGATTAGCTAACAGATTTCAAATGGGGGAGTGTTGGCTAACTAGATTCCCGCCTCCTTGAAGCAGCTATCTGTGTTTGGTCAAAGCGTAATCACATTAACCACTGGAAGGGAAATATAATGTTGATACATAACGGAACTATATGCCAATGAACCAATACAACTGAAAGTAAGCGTGTGATCTAGCTATGCTTTCTGAAAAGAGTAAATTGCATTGATCAGCTCACGAGGAACTATTACCTTAATTTTTTTTTTGAAACAGCTGACTATTTCTGTGTTTTGAAATGCAACATGATGTTACCATGCATGAATAACTGTACAGGTGTAGTTACCGAGTCTTTTATATAGCTGCAGTTGTTAATTTGATTTCCAAAGTGAAATAAAAGTTATTTTAAACTGTGGCAGTTGGAAGCTGGACAGGTTAAATTGCAGTCGAGATTGGAAGAGGAAGAACAGGCAAAAGCAGCTTTGATGGGAAGGATTCAAAGATTGACTAAATTAATTTTGGTCTCCACCAAGAACACAATGCCCCCAAATATACCTGGAAATCCAGACCATCGAAGGAGGCATTCTTTTGGTGAAGATGAAGTATGTGAAGATATATATAGTTCAGTTAAATCAAGTATATTGTGTTATATGATGGATGCATTTGTGAATTTTAACTACTAATTATTCACTTTAGTGTTACATTTCCAAAAGGCGTTGATTTTTTATACTTGTTATTACGGATACAGCTGGTATATTTGCCAGAGAAAAAGCGGGGGATCTTTATTGATGATGATGCTGGAAGTGTCGATTCCGAGTTTTCAGGACATGGGAGGGCTGATCCTACTAATTTTGATGAGTTGGTCAAAGATTACAGAAAGAACAGAAGAAGAGGAATGTTTGGGTGGTTCAAACTGAAAGTACGGTGTGTTGTTTCATGTTACTAGTATTCTAGTAATATAAGATTGAATTGATCTTCCATAAATTAGTATCATCCCGTCTATCTCACTGTGGTACTTAACTATTTCATTTTATTTGGGTTGCTTTTTGTGCTTTCTATTTCATTAGTTGCATTTTATTTAGTCATACAATAGTTTTTTATTTGATTAACCTGGATATCCAACCCGCTATGCAAGCCGACTAATCCCAGGGTGACCACTTGCTTCGCGGGTAGCCCGGAGTTGCCGCATTTGAACCTCCGTGGCCACAAGGGGATTTTTATTACTTGATACCATTTACATACACAACACATATATTTATAAATGGTTTAAGGAAATCGCTATAATTTCCTAATCTGAAGGACTTTGTTTCCTTTTTCTTGTTGATTCCATAACATGTATATGAGGTTAAAGTTTTGAATTAGTAATTTGTCATGTCAAGGTTCCAAGCTAAGATATCGAGCGGAAATCTAAATGCAATTTCAGCTGTAATGTGTACACTTGTTACTGAAACTTTCAGTGTGTATGATGGCTATTCTGAAATACGACAATTAATTAAAACTGTCCATTTTACCAATTCTTTCTCAACTTTGTTATCATTTACTTTTGATATCATTATTTTGAGTGATTCACTGATTTGCTTATAATTCTTGATAGAAATGTTAAGTTTGTGTTCTCATTGTGGACTATCCAAAAAGTGCGTATTTGTTGTAATATTTCACATATAATAACATTACCTTGCTACTTCCATGCCGTCAAATGCTAGTTGTTGTATACATTTTCATATGGGAATTCTTTTGCAGAAGCCTGACCATTCACCTGGTTTATCACCCCATACGGATCATGAAAGTTCTACAAGTGGTTCACCTATATCCTTTAATTCATCAAAAACTGGAGTTATGTTTAGCGATATGAGTGATGGAATGAGAAATTCAGTTGGTATAAGAGGGGATGATTTGGCAATTGCTGATTCACCCCTGCAAAGAACGCAGGCAGGTGAGTTGTTTAGTGCAACTGGTGGAGGTCGGCATTTACTCCCGGTGAGTGAAACTTTTTTCTTACATTGCCGCATTCATCAACTTTTTCGATGTTGTCGTTGAACAAAAACAACGTTTATTCTTAAATTATTTTAATTTGTTTTCACTTTCTATATTTACCTTGATTTTGTGTTCAAATGGTTGAAAGTGTTGCATTTTTTGTCGTAACAAAATGGAAAGAGGAAGCTCGAATTGTTCAACGCTCCTACTTTAGTGACGATATGAAATATTAAGATGTTGATGAGTCAGAGTATTTTGTCTTAGCACCTCTGCAGTGTGGTTCACAATTCTTTTCTTGTTTCATTTAATTCATGTTTATATCATTTCAGAGTGGTTCATTTGTTATAATTCCATCTCTTTTTTGTATTTCCTCGACCTACCCATCCCACTTCATGCTCCTCCTGTCCTGACTTATAGTTGTATCATATACAGATTAATCAAATTCTTATATTTATTTGTGTTCTTTGATTGGTGCCTCTTATGTTATAGTAACATTTAAATTGATTTGAACAATGAATGCATCTCAGACAGGAACTACTATTAACGACCAAATGGACCTTATTCGTGAGCAAGTGAAAATGTTATCCGGAGAGGTGGCACTTTGCACTAGTTCTCTGAAGAGGCTCTCAGAGCAAGCAGCTACTAGACCCGAAGACTCGCAACTACAGGTTGGCTATTTTTAGTTGAAGTTTCAAGTCTAACAGTAGCTTGACCTCCTAAATGTCACTTTGATGGTTGAATCATTTGATTAGGAACAAATGCAAAAGTTGAAATATGAGATTGGAGGAAAGAAATCTCAGATACATCTGCTGGAGCAACGGATTATCCTTTCAGTTCAGATGAATACACATAATTTAAATTACACCGAGATATCTCAGGTAACATGTGAATCTACGTAATAGTTATGATCCATTTTTTTTCCTGGCGAAGATTATACAATTCTAGAACTAATGCTTGAGCAAAGAGGCACATTTTGACATGATTACCCCTCTGAATCCTTCCACCTAAATCTCTTTGAAACTCTTTATTAGTTAGAAAAATTAGGACCTCTCACATTTTAAGTATTTTAATACCAAAAGGAAGCGTGTATTCTCCCACAAATTGAATTGATATTCGCCTTGCAAAAATCTTACTTTTTGGATGTCAAGTGCTTGTGTATAAGTTGGATCAGAAATGTTGACCGACTCATATCGTGTTTTTGTGTTCTTTTTAGGAGGGAAAAGAAAGGAAAAGGAAGAAAACTAAAAATAATTATGTACACACATTATTCATTCAAGCAATTTTAATCCAACCTATTTTGATAACTTATTTGCTGATTTCTTGAATGAATATAGTTTACATGGAAACCCATCCTTCCTAAATTGCAACGCTATTTAAGGCCTGTTTTCACAAACTTAGATCACTACCCCCATTAGAGTCATTGAGTACAAGTGGGAGCTTGATCCAAGATGAGAAATTAGTTTTTGTCATGGTTGCAGTTCCAGATACATACAAGAAGCTGAGCAACTCTAGAGATGTAATGAATACCTAGAACATGGAAAATAGGGAACCTTGCGTTTACAGAATATAATTGCTCGGAAGTTCGAAGTGAGTTGGTGCGTGGATGATAGATGTCTTTACTAACCATTTTTTCCCCTTGCCTCATATTAGTAATATACCTCGCTATGGTATTATCCCACTATTTGTGAGAAAAGTATGCTATGACAACTTTCTTGACTTCGTATTTTCTACATACGTGGATCGGAGACATCAAAGATTGTATGGAGCATATGATTAGTAAAAACTTCCTCAATAAAAAAATTGTTACGCTCCACCCACCCAAAAGATAAACTTTTTATCAAAAAAGTAAGAAAATAAGGTTGTCTCTAAAAATGTGGCATCCATATTTGTGAAGTACTTTAGCCCTGATTGGATCATAACCTTCACACTCCTTTTGATTTGGTAACTAACCAGCAAAAACACCTTCTTAGCTCTAGGATCAAGTTTTCACGTGAACCAACTAGGAACGTGAACGAGCATGACGCATAACAATCTCGATCGGTAAATGAGAATGCATTGTAGTGGTTGGAAATAAATTTTCATAACATTTGAAGGGTGTGATATGTTGCCGACTCTTGCGAGCATCCTATTGATCAATAATAAGCTTTCAACACTGCATCCTCCCTTAAATATTTAGGCACATCTAGTGAAAAATCAGATACCGTGTGACCTCAAGTAAATGTTTTTTTTCTTATGACCTCAAGTTTTTATTTGAAAACTTGTGCATGCCTTTAGAAAAAAGTCGTGTTCCATCATCAGATTGAAAGATACCTATATTTGTTAAAAATTGATTCAATCATGCTATAAAAAGTTCGAAGCATCTTCCCTACATTAGATTTTTCATGCATTTTTGGTACAACCAACACAATCTGTTAGTTTTATCCCAATACGGTTCACCTATAGTAGAAGGGGAAGGAAAGGACCACATTGCGTGGGGACCACGTCATAAGAATGAGATGGCTGGGAAGCAAGTCTGTTATAGGGCAATTTTGGAAACTACTCATAATAAAATATAGTATAAATTGGGTGATGAGAGGAGTATTAAGATCATGCATATATTTCTCTTGTAAAACCTGGAGAGAATGGCCTCTCGAATTGCCATGAGTTTTCTTCTTTTCCTTGTTAATGGAATCTGCTGACCATTACAAGTGATTTCACTTCCTGTTACCTTTTTTTTACTTAATTGCTATTAATCCCAATTGCTGTTTCTTCTTCTCAATTCTGTGGTTGAGTGCGATTCATAACACAATCCTGTGTGATCATGAATAAAATTTACAAACCATCTTTCTCCGAAAAATTGTTGTAATTTTGGAGGGACCCTAAATATCACTATGAACAAGATGAATGGTTTTGATGCATGGCAATTTCGTTAAGTAGTTTGATGGCTTTTAGCAAGAACACAACTTTCACAATTTAAGAGAAACAATCCATGTTATTAATTAGGCAAGCAATATTGAACACTAGATAACCAGGCCTAAGATGGCAAGTTTGGATTTTGCCAAAGAAGAGGATTTGAATTCATACCAAAAAGTCCTTGAGCTTTTTGGTACCGGCAGGTTCCTTTATAGTAATAAAAGACCATCAACTATCTTAGCACTTCCAATCGTTCCCCTTGGAGCATCTAACACCTTGTCTTGGATGGCACAATCAAAATCAAAGATATTGACATGACAATTATTGTTTTTAGGGTTTACTCCCCAACAAAAGTCTTGCTAGTTAGTTTGGGACATGGGGACGTATTTGAGGGTTATCTTATCAGAAAGTTCACAAGGTCTTTTCCTGCAATTTTGATTTTTGTGAGGATTAGAACAAGGTTGTATAAATGATAAAGATTAACAAGATCAATCTTATGGTTTGAGGCGCCTTAATCTATAATCCAAGGGTATGATTTAACAAACATGCAAGAGTATCAAGATTTTCACCTAATAGGGCAATAAAGTTGCTACGAATACTTGATGAACTAGTTTTTAGCAATTTTGGTGATGATTCATTTGCTCTTTACTAAATGGGGTTTTTTTGGAGGGCGGGGGGGTGATTCAACATCATTATCAGTGAAGAATAAATGTAACAACCCTCATTTCCATCTCTAAATCGAGACAAAGCGAAGGGTTTTTTTTTGTCACAACTATTCATATGTGAATACAGAAAATATGTTTATGTAAAGCGGAACAGTTAAAGTCAAAACATAATTTTATCAATATAAAACCATTTTGATGGATCATAGTTACAATACACAATCTAAACTTCTGATACACATATACTAGCTCCCTTGAACCATCTAAATCTTCCTTCAAAGCATGGGATGATACTAATCTGCGAGACATACTTAACTATTAAGCAATTAATTGCTTAGTGATTACAAGTTTTTACATCAAATATCATGTACTCAAATTTTACAACCTCAAAATGAAAAATAAACATGCTAATGTGTTTATGAAGTTCACCACTTTAAAATCCATTTTCCGCCGGTGGATGTCACAACTTCCTGTATTATTTCAGAACTCTTCGTCAAGAGTCCGGGATCATTTCTACAATCCCTCACTGCGGCTATACCGTCTCAATGATATACAATCCATAAACCTCATTCTAACCATCTTTTTATGATTAGAACTCATTAAATTTCCCAGTAGTGTAATCATTGGTGATCTTTATTCATTATTAATATGCACATATAAAGTAAGAATCATGAACATAGTTATCATAATAGCATGCATGAGGCAGAATACTAGAGAATCATGTGAAATTTCGTAATTCTTATGTATCACAGGTTTGTAAACAAACCAAAACAGAAAATTAAGTAATTACCTGCTGATTTGACAACTTAATTTCTGCAGAATTCAGCTTTCTTGGTTTATAACTTTTTCTTCCCCTCCCTCACAAAAGATGAGATTGTATGTGTGTGAACTTTCTACTGGAGGGTGCCTATTTATAACAAAGGTTGAGGAGCTTGGAACTAGGTCTCACCCCTTGATGTGGCCTCCTCCAAGCACCTGCCACCATAGAACACCTTATCACCAGCTTCCAACCCTCTTTTCAGCCTTTTTGTTGTTGTTGTTGTTAGTACTTATAATAACTATTTCTTAGCCCCTTATATTATTATTATTATTATTATATTACTACTATTATTTTTCTTTTATTAATATTTAACAGCCCTCCTTTTCTTTTCTATTTGGCTTGAAAACAGGCTGTTACAATAAATGACCTGGTTACACTTCTTAATTGTAAATTTGTCATGTTTGGCGAGATTTGTGGCAATCGTCGCACCAAACCTTGGACGCTTTTCTTGGTTTTATCTAGGATTGGAGTTTTTACCAAAATTTATATTTCCAGTAGCTAACCAGAACTTTTAAGTAGTCCTGACACTGTTTTTTCCCAACATAACAATCCTTTGACTTTCCTCCCTTCCAACTTCAGGAAAGACCACATCAATTTGTGGTAAGGGTTGAAAATGCTCTTTCACTTGTATATTTGGTTGTTTTTAACTATATTCTTGAAATCAAGGTTTTAAAAGGCGGAATCGGGCCTCGAGGCGGTCCGAGGCGTAAGCATTAGGCGGAAATATATATACACCAAAATATGTAGATAAAGACTTTAGGAAAACTCAAGGTTGTATATTGCTCTGATAATTAAAACTGGTATAAGAGAGGGATATAAATACAAGAAGCTAAACTAGATAAGGAAACAATCTACATTATCAATAGGAATTATTCTGGAGATAATTTCCTTTTTATAGTCTATCTATATTTGAAAGATATCTAAATCTTTTCCTTTTATTTCGAACTTACCTACACTCCCCCTCAAGCTGGATGGTATATGTTATACAATCCAAGCTTGCCCTTTAGTTTATCAAATAAGGGCATACTCAATGCCTTGGTGAGAATATCAGCCACCTGTTGGTTGGTGGAAATGTAGGAGATCTTTAGAATTCCATGTTCGATCTTCTCCTTAATGAAATGTCTATCAATTTCCACATGTTTAGTCCTGTCATGATGAATAGGATTGTGTGTCATTGAGATGGCAGCTTTATTGTCACACCAGATACCCATCGGTTCTTTTACTCGGATTTTTAGCTCCGTTAACAACTTTCTTAACCAAAGAGCTTCACATATTCCTAGAGCCGTGCTCTTAATTCAGCTTCAACACTACTCCTTGCAACTACTTCTTGTTTCTTGCTTCGCCACGTAACAAGGTTTCCAAAGACATAGGAACAATACCCAGATGTAGATCGCCAATTACTTAGAGAACTTGCCCAACTTGCATCAGTAAAGATTTCAACTTTTCGATCTTCCTGTTTTTTAAATTGCAAACCGTGGCCTGGAGTACCTTTCAAATATCTTAATATTCGAAAACTGCATCAAGATGACACTGGGATGGTGAGTGCATAAATTGGCTCACGTAGTTTACTGCATACGTGATATTAGGTCTGGTATGTGCTAGGTAGATCAGTCGACCAACAAGGCGTTGAAATCTCCCCCTGTCGACTGGAACCATAGAGGTATCACCCAGTTTGAGATTTGGGTCCATTGGAGTAGAGACCGGTCGAGATCCTAACATCCCAGTCTCTTTTAGTAAGTCCAAAGTATACTTGCGTTGAGACAAACTGATTGTAGATTTTGAGCGTGCAATCTCCATGCTTAAGAAATACTGGAGTGTGCCAAGGTCTTTCATTTCGTAAGATTTAGCTAAGTGAGCCTTAATCTTAGTGATAGCAGCTGCATGATTCCCTGTGATGATGATATCATCCACATAAACAATGAGAATGACAATCTTTCCATGATCATGGAGGTAGAAGAGAGTATGATCGGCATGGGCTTGGTGATATCCCAATTGTTTAACCGTGGAGGTGAGCGATCAAACCAAGCCTTTGGTGATTGTTTCAAACCATAGATTGCTTTCTTAAGACGACACACTTTAGGAGGACCAGTCGGACCAGGAAACCCGGGAGGTAAGTCCATATAGACTTCCTCATGGAGCTTTCCATTAAGAAACGCGTTCTTTACGTCAAGCTGATAGAGGGGCCAATCAAAATTGGCAGCAAAAGACAATAAAACACGAATAGTATTAATTTTTGCCACTGGAGCAAAAGTCTCCTGGTAATCGATTCCATATGTTTGTGTGTAGCCTTTAGCTACTAATCGTTCCTTGTACCGTTCAACTGACCCATCACTCTTGTATTTTACTGTGAATACCCAACGACAACCCACGGGCGGCTTATCATGAGGCTTGTCAACGACGACCCATGTTTGATTTTTCTCAAGGGAGCGCAGTTCATCAAACACAGCAGCCCTCTACTTAGGGTCGTTTAAGGCCTCCTGAATATTCTTTGGTTCCTCAATTATAGACATATTGGAAACAAGTGCTTGCATAGATGTAGTGAGATTTGCATAGCCCAAAAAAATCAGAAATAGGATGTTGTGTACAAGAGCGTGTACCTTTTCGGGTTGCAATTGTTGATCAAGATCTGATGAAGAGGGCAACTCAGGTTATGCATCAGGCTTCGGCTTGACTTGTTTCCTTCGGCTATATGTAATTGGGTAGAAGTCAGGAGGTGAGGTTGTGTCTTGCATCTTAGGTGATGGAGAAGGTGGAGTGGAATCTGGTGGAGTGGAATCTGGTGTATTTGTACCTGTAGACGGCTTTGTTTCTGTTTGAGGTGGGGTTTCGGTTGGAATAGGAGTCGGGGCCGACGAGGATGGTGAAGAATCGGAATCCCAAAAATGCTCCCACCCTGGAGAGTGAACCGAAGCTGGTGGTGGCTGTTCCATATGAGAAGAAGGTGGATAGTAGAATTGGTGCTCATGGAATGTAACATCATGAGAAACATAATATTTCTTCTCAATGGGATTATAACATCTATAGCCCTTTTGGAATGAAGAGTACCCTAGAAAGACACATTTGATACTTCTGAGGTCAAGTTTGGAGCGGTTGGGATGGTGATTGTGCACGAAAGTGGAACACCCAAAGACTCTTAAATCAAGATTGTTCGATATGGGGTAATTTGGAAAGGATTTATGGAGAACCGAGAAGGGTGTTTGGTAGTTTAGTACTTGGGATGGAAGTCGGTTGATGAGATAGCATGTGGTAAGAATTGCATCTCCCCAAAAGGATTTAGGTGTATGGCTTTGGAATAATACGGCTCGGGCTACCTCTAACAAGTGACGGTTTTTTCGCTCGGAAATCCCATTTTGTTGGGGTGTGTTGACACATGAACTTTGGTGTATGATGCCATTTTTGGTAGTGAAGGCAGACATGGCAGAATTAAAATACTCCGTTCCATTGTCTGTACGTAGGATTTTAATTTTTGAATCATACTGTGTAAGTATCATTGCATAGAATTTTTCAAATATACCAACAACTTCAGTTTTATCTTTTAACAGATAAATCCAACATACACGAGAATGGTCATCAATAAAGGAAAGATACCACCTTTTTTGTGAAAGAGATGGGATTTAAGATGGTCCCCATACATCACTATGAATAAGAGAAAACGGACTCGATGCACTATATTTATGAATAGGAAAAGAATTTCGAGTATGCTTCGACTTTTGACAAACTTCACAAGTAAAAACATCAGAATTTCTAAACAATGAAGGAAATAACTTTCTTAAATATGGAAAACTAGGATGACCAAGTCGTTGATGAAGGAGATCAATTTTTTTGTGACGATTGAGGGTAGTAGCTCCATGAACAAGGAAACTGAAGGTAGGTTTATGTGGAAGGTAGAAGTACAAGTCACCGACCTGTTTAGCACAACCAATCGTCTTCCTCGCCAGCAGATCCTGAATAAGACACGGTTTCAGAAAAATTAGCTATGCATTTAGATTGAAGGGTAAGTCGGCGGACCGACATAAGATTGTATGATAGACTAGGTACAAAAAACACATCATGAAGAGTTAAATAAGGTGAAAGCTTGACAATGCCGATTCCTTCAACCAGTGTTGATGAGCCATTGGCAACTGTAACCATCCGCTTATCTGGACATGCTACTAATGATTTGAAAAGAGATTTGTTACCAGACATGTGTTCTGTTGCGCCAGAATCCACAATCCATAACTCACCATTATTAGTTTGCTTGGCGACCATAAGTGCGGTTGAGGATTTTAGGAGCTGTCTTATTTGATCAAGTTGGGCCTTAGAGAACACTGCATCCATTGAGGAGGATGGTCCAGATTTAGAGTTTGCAGGGAGGTCTTTGTCTATAGTGCGTTGGCTTCGAGGAACCCAATTAGCAAGCTTGCCATGAAGTTTCCAGCAGGTACTTTTTGTGTGATGAGGGCGCTGACAATGATCACACCGAAGAGATGGTTTGCGAGGTCCACGGTTATGAGCAACCATGGCAGAAACTTCAGCTCCGTCTTCAGGAATAGTTGGATTCAGCATTGTCTTCTTACGATGTTCTTCTCAACGAACTTGAGCAAATATAGCATCAATTACCGGAAGGGGTTTCATGCCGAGGATGCGTCCACTGACATCATCAAGTGAGGGATCAAAACCAGCAAGAAAATCGTAAGTTCTTTCTTTGGTAATCATCTTTTTGTACAAGTCAGCATCGGTTGGATCTTTCCAATCGGGATGAGAAAAAAGGTCAAGTTCTTGCCAGATCTTGGTCAGGGTATTGAAATAGGCTGTAACATTACCAGATTCTTGTTTCAGATTTCGAGCCCTAGTTCTTAGCTCGAACATCTGTGAAGAGTCTTCAAGATCTGAATAGGCTAGGGCTACCGATTTGGCAGTAGGATAGAGCAGATAGATTTCTGCAATATGGTCTTGCATAGAGTTGATGAGCCATGCCATAACCATGGAGTTCTGTATAATCCATTCGGCAAAACTGCGATTAGTAGATAATGGCTTCTTAACGGATCCATCAAGGTATCCGAACTTGCCTTTACCACGAATGACAAGTTGAATAGATCGAGACCATTGGAGGTAATTCGATCCAGAAAGCTTAAAGCTTGTAATCTGAAGAGAAAGGTTGTTTTCTTGATTGGCGGAGGTAGGGTTATGGGTTGATGATTTTTCTGGGTTGGAAGTTTTTTCAGAGTCGGACACCAGGATGATTTTTTTTTTCCGGCTAAAGTCTCTAGAGCTCTGATACCATAAAGACTTTGGGAAAACTCAAGGTTGTATATTGCTCTAATAATTAAAACTGGTACAAGAGAGGGATATAAATACAAGAAGCTAAACTGGATAAGGAAACAATCTACATTATCAATAGGAATTATTCTGGAGATAATTCCCTTTTTATAGTCTATCTATATCTGAAAGATATCTAAATCTTTTCCTTTTATTTCGAACTTATCTACAGTAGATATATCTATACTACACCCATATATATACATTTGTGTGTGTAGGGTCAGGTTCAAGGGAAAATGCCAATAAAAACAGAAAACTGAAGAACACCCTGGACGGTATGCACTAATGTATACCGGTAATTTGTAACACGCATTTGTGCATATGTACTAATGCATATGTAATTATAGAAGCATTGGTGCATAGAAAAAAAAACGCTTGTATGCATTAGTGCATACCGTCCGGATGGAGGGATCCCTGGGTGTTCTTCAACTTTCTCTTTTTTTAGCATTTTCCCTTGAACCTCCTCTGTGTGTGTGTGTATATATATATATGTATTATAATATTAGATTACTAAGAGATTCAGTGGTTCTTGATAGAGTGAAACCATGAGATAGGTTGATAGAGTGTAAAAAAGTTGGTTGCTTGGAGGAAGAGGTGGTAGGGTCCGACCACACTTTTGGATTGAAGGGAGAAAGTACTAGATTTTTGGGTTTTAAAATATCAAAGAGGGCACATTGAAGCCATTGTGCTTTAAGTTTTAGTTTTTTTTTTTGTAATAAAAGAAGACTCTTATACTATAAAGAGAATTACTACTATTGCCATGAATAAAAGTCAAAGAAACTGTTACTAAAGTGGATCCTCTGAGGCGTAAGCCTCATCCAGGGTCCAAGAGGCGCCGCTTCAGGTGCTGTTTTTGGCCACCTCGCCTCGAGTTTTTAAAACCATGCTTGAAATGATTAATATCTTCAAAGGATTTCTACTCATAGTCGTTGAGCAAGTCTAGTTACCACATTCACTTCAGTTGGTTGATATATTTTATTCTCTGTGATATCCATTTTCCACCAATGTTGCATTATGATACTGATTTATCGTCTCTACGTGCATGCCACTGTGTAGGCTCCCTCCAAGCTTGTTGCCCAGCTAAACGAAAAAGTGTTTGAACTTGAGGTAGGTTTTACCTATGTACATGGTTTACCTCTTTCTTTATGGTAATATCAAATGGAAAATGGTGCTAACATTAAAACACTTTGATTTATGTGTGGCAAAGATAAAAACAGCGGATAACAGGATTTTGCAGGAGCAGCTACAAGTCAAGGTGGTCTAGTAGTATACTAATATTGTGTCACTTCTCTTAAAATTTATCAGTCAGTTTTAACAATTACTTTTATTGCTCTGAAGGCATCCGAGAATGCTGAATTGCAACAAACCGTTCTTTTGCTAAGGCAACAACTGGAGTCTCTAACATCAGATAAGAATCTGAGTCCTCAGCAACAAAATTTCGATTGCCGACATGCGACACTTGATTCTTGTTCTCAAGAGTCATTTGATGTGAAAAATGATGGACGAGATTGGCTTCCCCTGAACGAAGCAAAATATATCAATGAAAATACACCAACTAGTGTTATGAGTTCAAATAAAGTATTCTCCCAAGAGGACTTGCAAGGCAGTCGTGCTGCATTTCTGAATTCTCAGCTTCTTATCCAGGTTAACTAAATACCTTCACTTTTTATATTATTATTTTCCTTCTTTATGTACATTGCCAACTGTAAATACCAGGACTCTGTATTCTCTTTCATAATATGATTTGAATTAACTTGATGTGCCATAATTTATTTTGCTGTTACAAAATTTCTTAATTCAGGCTGCCGAAATAGAGACACTGAAGAAAGAGAAGGTGTACATGACTGAAGAAAAGGATGGGCTTATGATCTGCAGCCAAAAACTGGCTGATGAAAGTTCATATGCGAAGGAGCTGGCTGCAGCTGCAGCAATTGAGCTCAGAAACTTAGCTGCAGAAGTAACAAAACTTTCTTACCAAAATGCCAAACTCAATGCTGAACTTGCTGCTACAAAAGATGCCTACAAGTCTCAAAGATCTTCTTCAGTTGACCTGCCGAAAAATAGTGATATTAGTGCTCGTCAAGATGTATATGTGAGAAAACTTGAAGACAGTCTACTTGTAGAGGAGTTGCAGCAAGAGCTTAATGCAAGATGCCAGAGAGAAGCTTCTTTGGTTGGTGCACTTTCTGAGAGAGATAAGTTAGAAGGTGAGCTGCGGAAGGGTCTAGAAGTTGCAAAGCGACGTGAGGAGGATATGGAAACGGAGCTCGCAAACCTGTGGCTACTTGTTGCGAAGCTCCAGAACCCTGCTACTTCAGAGAACATTGTGGCTGAAGGGATTTATGCTTCAAGAGTTTTGCAGACAAGTGTAGACAATCGTTCATCAATTGCTCGATGTAACCAAATTTTCAAGGATGATGTGTTTTCAGGTTCGGATGAAACAAAGTCGCTTGATGAATTAAGACTTTCGTATCATAAAGTAACAGAAAAATGCCAGGCACTGGAGAGCTATGTATCCAGATTGAAGGTACGCTTTTTTTCTTCTTCATATATTTAGACTAATTCTTTTTCTGTTACATAGAGCATTTAGTAATCCAATGCAATTTTCTTGTATTATCTGATGACCTGTTTGTTACTTTTGACAAGGTTAGAGTTCATATACATATATATATATATATATTAATTTCTCTATGCTAGATGTATAGAAAATTTGTGATTATATATATAGAGAGAGAGATAGGTTCCTTTGAGAACCACAAATATTTTTAAAACTAGAGAACAAATCTTGGCCATTCGTCCAATTTAATTCTAGGACTCTCATTAAATATCCTTTTTAATTGAAAAGGGAACATAGGTAATTTGCACCAAACCACACTTTCTTTTTCACTCTCTCTCTCTTTTGTTTTTTCTTCTATTCATAACCCATTGTTCTTCTCCCTCCTATAGTCATCCTTCTTCCCACCTTACATGTGGCCATTATTCTTCCCTTGTCGTCATAGTTGCTCTTATCTCTTTTATGCCGTTGTTTTTCTTCACCCTTGTCACCATTGCCCTCCTTTTCGTTCTTTTCTCATTGCCATCATTGATGGTGGCGGTGATTTTAGAGAGACTAAAATTGTGTTGGAGAAAGAGAGAGCAAGGTCTTTTCTAAACAAAAAGCGAAGAGAAATTGAATGTGTATATGGAAATGGAGTAGGAGATAATAAAGACGAATAAAGCGAACGTGAAATGGATAAGGCGATGATAGTTTTGATTCCAATCTTAAAGTTGGTGTTTTATTTGACTATACTACCATTCTGAAGCCCAAAAGTCTTATGATTTCAACTTGGTCGATTTTCACATGGACAGATGTTATGTGTGGATATATATGCACACCAATTAAATGTAATTGTATAAATTGGATCAAGAAATGGAAATCTGCTAGTCAATCAAGCATGGCTGAATACACAAGTTGTAACTTAGAGAAAACTATTTAATTTACAAATTGGAAGGATAGCAGAGGGTTTATATGCAAAAAATTATAGAAAGAGAAGAAGATGATCATAGAGTTCATTTCCACCAACAAAAGTTGTTGCATTATCCTTTGTAGGTTTCTACACAAGTAAAAAGGTTTCATATGGGTTCTCTAGAAACTCTATAAGAGTTTGTATCAGGTTTGGGCTTTGGATTCCTAGTTATGCATGGAGAAAGTTAAATGTTACAAAATGCTTGTAACTATCGGGTTTTTTTAAAGTAGATACATGGCAATGACATGGGTTGTTTGGTTCTTTTTGTGTTTATCATACCACGGTCATCATGCAGCTATGGAACTCCTCATTTAGAGGAAGTGTCACATGAACAATTTAGGAAGCATCAAGTATTTTTTGAGACTTTGTATTTTTGGAGAAGTATGTTCTTGATATGGTATGCTTTATGATTGAGTAGGAGGATTTTCAACATTCAAGCTTTGTCTAGGTGCTAGTTAAATCTTTGATAATATGCTTCGGTTTGAGAATCTGGTTGGAAATTTTACGACCATGACTACTAGGCCTCGTTTTCTTTTTCCATTTTTGTGACCATAATGACTCTTTTTATTTCAGATCTCTGGGTATCTGAAAGTTTGTTTATTTAGATATAAGTCATACGAGGCCTATGAGTAGGTGTTGCATATTTATTACACATGGAAGAACAATAAACAACATATTGACTCTTTACGATGGTAAGTTGGCCATGAAATCTAAAAATTATACGAGACTTGACTTATCCATATATGGTTTGGTTTATAGTATTTTGTGCGAGTTCTGGTGTGTTTGCATGGACAGATCTTTGTTAATTTATGTCTCATTTTTTAATTGTCCCTACAAAATGCATCTTTTCCTTTTCTGAGAAGTTGTTTTTTATCCAAATTTACTTTTTTTAGCAATTAGTTATCATTACTTGGTTTCCTTGTTTTGTCCATGGTATTTTAGAACGATGAAACATATTTATTAAACTATGTATCAAGTGAAACATTCCAATTTTTCTGAAACAAATTAAAGGGAGGATATGCTTAAATGCATATATTTGTATTGTGCAAAATCAAAACGATTATCCTTTCAGACCGTCATTCAGGATGTAAAGTACCTATGTATTATTTTCCAATGATTTTCTTTTGAGATTTCCATGATTGCTATTGCTTTATTTATTTATATGTAAATTATGAGTTTGCATTTTATACCTTTTACTTTTAGACAGACAGACTGGATACAACCAGTGAGATAATTGTTGTTGCTGGTGTTCCTTCTCACATTATCATCTATACTGTTACCATATCTTCTAGTCAAGTTGGTTGTCTGTTTTTTAATCTTTATCATGTCATTTATGTTTGTTAAATGATGTTAAGTTCACTATAGATTCATTTATTCAGGATATTTATTGATCTTACGGTTAGAATGTTCTTTGATTCTCTAATAACATTACCCAAATTTTAATGCATTCATCACTACATTATAGCTAAGCTTTTTTATGCTGATTTCATTTTGGTCAATGATTTATTTTTAACCCGTTTGCATGCTGGGTGAGAATTAATATATACAAGTCAATTTACTTGTCAGGGTGATGATGTTGTTGGTTTGGATATAACTTCACTGGAGGAGCTCCAAAACCTACATGTTGAGGCAATAACCAACATTTGCCATGCAAAGGTAACATGCATCAGTGTGAATTTACAATTGATATTGGTTTCAGTTTTTCTATTTGTAGCATTTACCTGTGTTTCTATATATATATATATATATAGAGAGAGAGAGAGAGAGGGCCCCAAAAAATGAAAAACTGAGAAACACCTTAGTAACCATTCATCTGGACGGTATGCATACATGCATACAAGAAATTGAAGTTGATTCTTGGTTTTTATGTACGTGTGCATGTTATGCACATGTGGTGCATACCATCCAGATGAACAGTTCCTCAATTCTTCATTTTTATGCGTTTTTCCCTGAACCCGACCCTATATATATTATTATATATGGGCCTAATCAAATGAAAACCACAAAGAAGGTTGAGAACCATGAGTACCGATCATGCGTTGTGTCACATTGCGACACAATGCATGTGAATGTACAATGTAGTTTCACAATGTGAAACAAAAAATACTGTAAATAAACATAAAGATAATCACATTGTAAAACAACAGTGTACTTTCACACGTATTCTTTCACAAACAACACATGAAAACTGCTTCTCAATCTTTTTGTGGTTCTCAAGTCAATTGATTAGTACCCAATATACACTTCAATCGTGATTCAACTTTTTCGCTTTACTAATAAGAAGTTGATTTGTTGGTTGATGATGAAGCAGGCATCATACGGGTGAGGATGCTATGTTAAGTTGCCAAACAAATTACTTGCAAGCATGAATATAAAGCAAAAGCCATGAGCCTGGATTTGTGCAGAAGTCAAGTCTGTTTGTATTTCCTAAAAATTTCCATGTACTCAGAATATACATTTGTACTAAAAGTTACACCTTGTAACTGAAACATTATGTATTTACTGGCTATATATATATATATATATAAATATAACAATTGCTTGTAGCGGTTTTTGCATCCGAGTCTGGAAGCTTCTAATTACTTCTCAAGCCAAGCCACTTTGCAGCAGAATAGCCTTTTAAAATGCCCAAGTTGGACTCATATGGTTTGCAAAGACCTCCATTATCTTCATCTCCATCATCAATTATGCTGTTGATAAACAAGAAAAAGTTCCTGATGTAACAAAAGCCTTCCTCTATTGTTTTTTTTTTTAATAAAAGTTAAACGAATTATAATAAAAAGAGACTCAGGACTTTGGGAGTTTGTTGCAGTTTGCAGGAGCCCATCCTATCCGTTGCTTTTCATTGTCATAGATGATGATTTTGTCGTGCAATGATACATCTGCAAGTAGCAAGTAGTAAATGATAATGCATATATTCTAACATTCCAGGCCAACCGTATCAGATATTGTCCACACACCTGGGCTGGGATATTATAAGGCAACTTTTGTTCCCCTCCCCAACCACCAATGTGGGATCTTACATATATAGAAATAGAAGGATGTATGATAATTTTGATCTTACATATATAGAAATAGATGGATTAATATGCATTTTTAAGGTTTACCTCCGATTATATTAATGCTTTCCAGGCCTACTTCTGAGCCATTCAAGATGCCAAGGCAGGCGTTTCCATTTTTCTGGGAACAAGGTATACAAATGTTAAAACTAGATTGTGAAAAATTGAATTGTTATTTATTTATTTATTCATTTATTACGCTGATGATGAGATAAGCTTCAGGGTCCAACTGGAACTGAACATTCTTTGCAAACTTTAACATTAGTGGCTTAAATAAGTTTTTGACATCATGAATGTACTTGAAAGGTTTTGAGCCTTTCCAGCATACTGGGAGGCTCTTATCTTCATTTGCATTATAAACCTGCTTTCCTTTCAAGTCCTGCATAATCTGCAGCCAAAGGTTGTTTTGATATTAATCACAAAAAGGGTAAAAACTTAATTGATGAAATGAAATGAAATTATCAAAAAGCCTCTCACCATAGAAACTAGAGCTTTATAAGCTTGTGCAGTTAAGTAAGTGTAGGTACTTCCACTATCAAACACTATGTGAAGACCTTTTACCCCACCACTTGCTTTTCCACCAAAATTGAGCTCAGCATTTCCCAAGGAGTAGTGTTTTCTGAAAAGGGTATGGATATAATCATATATATGTATAATAATTTCAAAAATAAAAACTTTTTTTTTTCTCACTCTATTTCAGTTGTTGAGACAGGTGCCCAGGTGACCCCTGAAGAAGGGACAAGTTGATCGCCGAAAAACAGATAACCACCTCCTTGTGAACTAAGACAATGACCCAATACGTTTCTTGTTATACCAAGTTGATGAAGTTGGCGTAAGATGCTGGCTTTGCCTATGCCTAGACCAAGAATCCCGTCAGTGTAAGGTGGATCCATTGAGGCTGGAACTTGTTGATTGTAACCGCATCTGAATATATATATATATATATATATATGAATGAATGACATTGTTAAATAGTCTAATGCATATTCAAGAAAGTTGTGTATGCAAATGAAAAGAGAGGGTGACTGACCCAAATGCAAGACGCGGATTGGCTGTACTTCCGTTGATGAATTGCATTGGAAAGGAGTCGGTAACCAATACACCAATAGATGATCCATTATCGGCATATACAACTTCATAATCACACTGCTCCTTTGGAGACCCACAATGGGGTTGTTCTGGCCAGTGAACAGATGCACACAGCGGATCCATGCATGTCACAAGGTCTTTCTCAGGCTTATAAAGCTTGTGTGGAGCCTACACAACCAAATATAGAGACCAAAAACTAACCAGTTAAATCCTAAATTAACAAAAAAGAACTTTCAGTCTAAACAAATAACCCTAGTTCATTCTAAATTTTATCAAGAAGGATCAATGACAAACATTGAGGCAAATGTGTATTTAATCTAGATTAAATATTGCATCTATCATATAAGTATGTAGTTAAGATTACAAATGTTACTTTTTATTTTTGTTAACTACAAATATATAATTAATTTTCTAAATATTCAATCTTTGACTTGTTTTAAAGGTATTGACGAGACTTTTCAAACGATGTAATTTTTAAAAACAATAACATATTTTAGCTAATAATTAATTAATTAATATTATATGGGTATAAAATAGAAATTGAATAAGGGAAGTAAATTAAAACAACTATTAGTTTTTTGTTTAAACTCCTAAAGGTAAGTGTATGGTTTCAAGTTTCAACCCAAAAAAATTATGATTTCACTCGAAAAAACTTACTATTCCACTCTTATATTATA
The DNA here is from genome assembly GCA_036898165.1 of Silybum marianum. NCBI lineage: Eukaryota > Viridiplantae > Streptophyta > Magnoliopsida > Asterales > Asteraceae > Silybum > Silybum marianum. Next base: position 24,391,208 of record CM072529.1, read on the forward strand.
TACCTTATAAAATTTACACTTTAAGCCCTACATGTTTAGGGTTTAATGGACAACCATACCATCAAAGGGTAGGTCAGTCTAGGGGCGTGCAGAAAATCAACCAATCCAATGGGAACCGACCGCCTATAATTGGACATCCAATTGTAATGGGATTGGCTCGGATTGAAAATTTCAACATTCAATTTGGATCGGTCAGTTCTTGGATGGCAGTCCAAAACCGACCGAACTGACCAACATCCAATTATCCATCCAACCATCATCCACCGGTTAGTCTGTCTTGAATTTGTTTTTGTGTTGGTTTTTGAATTTTTAGCTTCACTTGTGTTGGTTTTAACACATATTAAAAGTGATTATTAATTTGTTTGATTGTTAAAAAATAAGATTGAATTAATACATTGGATGGATCCAATCACATTGGATCATCCGTTGGATATTCAATGGATGGAGCAGAACCGATCCACTCATCCATTGGTTCGGTTGGCAAAATCCAACATCCAATGAATGATTGAATCTGTTCGGTTCCCCTTACATCCAATCCGATGAACAGCCCTAGGTCCGCCCTTGGTAGTTGGTGATCCTAATCAAACCTTAGAATAATAGGTTCTTCGTTAGTTTTTCAAATGTTGTAAATAACATTTAACGTAAGCAAAATCACTTTAAAAATTGTATAGAAATTAAAACAAGAAAGGAATTACCGGGGTGCATTTGGTGCAAGGTGCATCACACTGAAGCCAAGTCAGATCACTGCCAGTGTCTATATCAAGCCAGTAAGGTTTTGGTGGATTCCCTATGTTCACTGTCACATGATAGTACCTGCATTTGCATATACACATTGATTCTACAAAAATTGACCTACTTCCATGAAGAACATTATTTAATTCATCCATTTATCAATTAGGGTTCGTCCCAACAAAACCTGACATTTTGCCCATCACCATTATACTTAAATTCACAATACGCTATTTGCAAAATTGGAAAAAAGGCAGTAGCTGCTAGTTAGTTACAGGGCTGTTTGGTTACTCCTGTATGGATTAATCTGTTTGTATAGATTGGAAAGGTTTTTGTTTGGAAGGAAACTTTTCAGGAGCATGTTTTTTAATTGAAAGAAAAAAAAACTTGGTTTTATTCCCTCTAGAAGCTTATTGAATAAGCCACTACCAAACAATCATGTATAGTTGACAGAAATTCTTAGTACTTCCACTACATCCCCCAGGACCAAAACCACTTAGAATTACATAATTGTCATGCATATCTAATTCTCCATCTCCAGTTAGAGCATATGCATGGAACAAAGCCAAACATACACATTTCCTAGGGATGATGATGTTGGGATTCTAACCGGTCTTCCTTCAAGCACATGGACGTCAAAAATTTAAGTTGGGGGCGTCTGTGACACCATATGGCACATTGGTGATCATCATGAATTGTGTCTATTATTGGCTATGCACTACCAATAACTTACCACCATGGTTTTAGTTAAATTGGGTTGAGCTTTAGGAATCTATATATGCTCTCCAAAAGACACAAGAGGATCCAAATGGACAGAAAAGAGATAACCGAATTTAAGAGATGTAAAACATCAATTGATATAGAGAGGGTTGCAAGGAACATTGAAGAACAAATTGATCACAAAAGAAAGATGAGAAAACAAAAAGAGGAAAAGGGAAAAACAGCCAACAAGGCAGGTGGCAATGCGGCTTTACCCGCGTTAGGAGAGGCCTAACTTACTGTGGTGCAATGAAAGCCGTTTGACCAAAATTGTTTTCTCCTTTTTGACCATGCATCCACCGTCCTTTAATTCCATACTTAAGCCAATATCCATTATTATTTTAGTTAATTATTTCCTTATTAATTATCTTTTAGTTTCTATAGGATTAATATTTTTAGTTATTAGTAATTATCTTTTCTTATTTAAGCTTGATTTATTTTCCTAGTTTTAGATTATAAATAGGGATTGATTTCTTCATTGTAAGACACATTATTCTTCAATAAAAATTTCTTCTCCTTGAGAGTTTTAAGAGTTTTCTCTTGTTTTCTTTGAGTTTTACTAATCGTAATTCTCAACCCAAAGGGTTTAGACACTTGTCGATCCTTCCGCAAATCTACGTTGTGTCATCAATGCCCCTTTTTATGCCCTTTAGTAGTCTATGAAGGCACAACAGGTTGCTCTAGGATAAAGTTCAAATAGCTCGAATCCAACATGATCAACATACTAAAGGGGTTTTGAATTTTACCCTTGAAATAAAAATTTGATAAATGGAGCATGAGATTGGATCAAAATAAAAACAGAACACGAAAATCATAATGCTAATTGCCCCAGAAATGGAAGTGAAAGGAAAAAGAGAAATGGAAATGGACGTCACAAGATCACATCCTAGGTACTAGTTTTTATTTGTTTTGAAACAGATTTTGTTGACTTTTTGGTGAACAGACAGCTAAATAGTCTACAACAAGTTTATGACACCATATGGTTATGGATCCATATTATATACCTGAATTATCCATGTATCCAATCGCTTGCCCACTCTACTCTATTCACCTCAAGTATTAGCATTACTCATCTTGATTGATCACACAAATCCTACTTGCTATCTTAGGCATAGGATCGTGTGAGAGAAGAGTTAAGGTGAGAAGCGTAAGAAGAGATATAGACCCTTGATCACTTTTAATCTCATACCCACCCATGAATTGCCCTTTGGAAGGGAGTTGATTCGGTGAATCTTGGTGAATTGTACATGCAAGGGTGGAGATATATATACACACATACATATATTGAAGGTACTACTTTAGGTATCCACATAATAAATTGTGCATAAGAAAGAGGCATTATACCTCACAAATTTCTTTCTCACATACTAAAAAACAGGTGTTAGTGTATATATATATACACAGATGGAAAGTGAGGTAGTCGTGTTTGATTTATATCAATAATTAATAGTGGTTAAAAAATATATAAATATCTGGGCAGGAAACAGAAAGGGGAAATCAAGAAAAAGCAAAAAGTGACTTGGACCTAAATCGTAAATCATCAAAAAACCTAGAAAATTCACAAAACAGAAGAACATCAATTGATACATATAGAGATAGTCCACAAGGCTCGTAATAATAGATAAAAACTAAAAACAATTAGAATATAGAGAGCATACCCTCTAGGATAAACATTTCCGGTGACTGGAAGAACTACAGAAGAAGTTGATTTCTTGGTGGGCCTTGGCTGATTGGCAGCAGAATAGCATCCTTGGAATGCGGCATAGAGAGGTAAGAGTAAGAGGTAGAAGAAGATGATCTTCATTCTTCTTGAATGCATGTGGAATTGATTCAAGTTTGTTTGTTAAGAGGAATCGAGGATGGATTGATGACGAGAGAGGAGTTGGACTTTGTGGTCTTCTTCGTCCTCTACGTGTCTGTAGAGTGAAGGGGGCTGTCTGTTCTGTTAACAAAATATTCACTCCGATGGTCACTAGAAATTTTTTACTACATAAATGATAACAACAATAGAGTCAACATAATTTCTTAATTAGAAATACTACTAGTGAAAGGTGACTAAAAAATTATATTTAAGATTCAACTTAATTTCTTAAATAGAAATCTTAGGTGGCTAGTTGATGGTGACTAGAATTTTGAAATTTTATATTTATATTGTTAGTGGTGAAAAATATCCGACTAATCTAACTTAAATTAAAACCATTTGACATTTGAACTCAACCTAATCGAGTTGTAAACTTTTTTTTTAACCGTAAGTACTAGTTTGAAGTTAGATTTGAGTCATTTGATATCAACCCAATTTGATAAACCTGATTTCTTTAGATCATCTTTAAGATCTATGTTATATTTTTTTTTTCCGAAAATAAAGCAAAAAAAGTTTTAAAAAATTACTTCCGACTCCAAAAGTTATGTTATTTTTATTGGGTCACCGATAATTTGGTGATGAACCACCTTCCTTTGTATGATTGATTTTTTACAGGTTCTTTTGAAGGTCTGAAATATGCTTCAAGTATTGAAAAGTCAAAGACTATTCAATCAAGGGTTGTACATCAAAAAGTGGAATTTCGGATGTACCAACTAACTTCAATATTCAGATCATATTGCCAAAGTCAAGATTGGGTCACCAACATAGTGGGTCACCGATGGTACACATTTAAGTCATCAAAGTATTGGGTCATCAATACAAGATGAGGTCATCAAGAGAGTACCCATCCACCGACACTATGTATCTTGGTCACCGAAATTGCAGGTATATTTTCTAAGGCTGTGATATCAAGTCACAACTACAAGGGTATACACTCTCAACACTTAGTGAGATTTGAAGTTCACTAAGTAATGTGTACACTTATCAATTCCAGCCTTACAAGGTATCCACCGATGTGATACATAGGTTCATGTATCACTTAGCAATTTTCAAGAGATAAGTTCTTGACTCACAACAAATGCAAGACACGTGAGCAGCAAGAACTTGGGCATCAAGCCTTAAATAAAGACATTCTCTTTTATTCTTATAAAAGGAATATTTGTCTTTTAGCTAAAAGGTTTGATGGAATTCACAGAGCATGAAGAAAAGAAGATAAAGTTATCTGACATTACGTGCTACAAGGAATGGTTCATCCATTATTCTAGTACAAAAGGGAGTGGTCTCTTCCTTTGTCCAACAGATACACTTCCAGCTAATGAAACCTTGACAGCTGTTCACATGCATCCCATGTATGGGCACTATAAAAGGAGATGAAGTCCTTCCCAGAAATCTCACGCTTTCAACAAATCCCCTGTGTGTTGATTTGTTTGATTCGGCAAAGCTGTGTGCTCTAACAGTTTTATTTTAACTTCCTTAGTGTATAAGTTAATTACTGTTATCTGTGTGTTTAGTTTGATAGAATAGTGTGTCTATTCTTTTCCGCATCAAATTTCCTGTGTGTAAATTTTTGATATTTATATTAAAAAATTTAAAAAGAGTATATTCTGTGTGTTTTATATTCAACTCCCCCTTCTACAAAACCCTCACTTAGTTAGCCATCTCTCTTTGGGGACTAACAAGTGGTATCAGAGCAGTTGGTTTAATTCAATAAACCAGATCTGTGATGGCTACTACTTCAAATGTTGATGGTACTCTGTAGACCTCCTCCAGTAATACATATGATTTAGGATCCTTGGCCAAACCTCCAAGGTTCAACCCAAGTAACTTTGGGTTATGGGAAAATCGCATGTTATTATTCTTGGAAGGGATCGATTGCAGGTATCCCAACATTCTTAGTGAGGGACCTATTGTTCCTAAAATATGGGCTCGCTTTGGCCCTCAAAAAGACGCTGAAGGAAAGGACATAGAGTCAGATGATGAAAGAAGTGAGAAAACTGGTAGATATATCATCAAACCTTCAAACAAATTTAGTGAAGATGATAAACGCCTAGTTGCTCTAGACACCAAAGTCAAATCTGCTCTTGCTGTATCTCTTCCTGATGAAGTGTATCACTCTCTTCTTAACCTTCCCACTGCTAAAGAAATGTGGGATGTCTTATATGAAGGCACCAAAGAAGTCAAGAAATCTAACAGGATTTGTCTTGTTAGAAAGTATGAACTTTTCTCCCATGAAAAAGGAGAATCTCTCTCTACCTACTTCAATCGTTTTAACTGTCTTCTCAATGATCTCAAAGTTCTTGGGACGAGTTTATGATAATGAAGAAGTTCTTTGCAAGTTCATGGATTGTCTTCCAGACTTCTGGGAAGCTATCTGTACTTGCATCAAGCAAACCAAGGACTTAGAAATAATGCCTTTAACTGCTCTCTATGGAACTCTTCTCCACTATGAACAAACTAAGAACCAGAGAAAATCTCTTATAAAGGATATCAAATCCTCTTATGTTGCTTTGATAGGTGATTCAAAATCTTCTTCTTGTGTTCCTAGAATCACCTATCCTTCTTCTGATTCTGAAAATGATATTAAGGAAGACTCTTCTCATCTGTCAGATGCATACTATAGTGCTGCTGATGATGAAGGAGAAGAAGCAGCCATTGACATACTTTCTGATAGTATGGCAATGATTGCTGGAAACCTTAAGAATAAAAGATTTTCTTCAAACCGCTCTAAATTTAATAGAAAACCTTTTTCTCAAAAATCCTCTTCTGATAAAGCAAATGAAGAATGCTTCAATTGCGGAAAGAAAGGTCATTTTGCTTCTGAGTGCAGATCGAAAGCTTCTTCTTTTCTCAAACCTTCTTCCTCTTATGGCCATGACTTCTCAAAATCAGCTTGTAGGAAGCATGAAGAGAGAAATAGCTAATCCTCTAAAGAAAATTCTGAATCAAAAGAAACCTCTAGATATAAGAAGTACAAAACTAAATACAAGAGGGAAAAAGAAAGAAACCAAAGTAAAAGTAAAACTTTGGTTGCTGAGGCTCATTGTTGGGAGGATGAGCAAACCTCTGAGAGTGAGAGTGGGTATGTCACAAAATGCCTCATGGCCAAAATCGATGAGCTGGAAGACATGGAAAAGTCACTCTGCACTACCCTTGTATCTGCTGAGGGATCTACTTCAGAAACAAAGCCCCAGGTACATTCCTTTACCTTTCTCTCTGATGATCAAAAGGTTGATGCCTTTGATTCTTTAACTATTGACTTTTGCAATTTAAAGGATCAAAAGAAAAAGGCTGACATGCACATTAAATGTTTAAATGATCAACTTCTCTCTTGCTTTTCTAAACTCAAGGACTTTGACAAAATGAAAGCTGATCTAGAAAACCTAAGGTATTTAAATGACAGTCTTTCTGAAGAGAAAACAAAGATTTCCAATACTCTTGAAAAGGAACAAGAAGTTCTTTCTAAGTGGACTAAATCTTCAAAAAATCTAGAAAAGATTCTTCTAGATCAAATCTCTTGTAAGGACAAGTCTGGACTTGGTTATGGAAAAGATGATCCTCAACCTTCCGACCTTCCACTTCCATCATCCGAGTGTCAAGGCTTTCCTGCTGGTTTCTTCTCTGATGACGATGATGATCTTCTAGATTACTCATCTGAGGATTCTACTTCTATCCATTCAATAGATTTGTTAGATATGCTAAAAGTAGAGTCCAATGCCAAAAAGTTTGGAGTCTTTGTTAAAGCTAAAGAACCCTCTTCTGAGTCTTCAAAAGTTTCAACTCTTCCAAGCTCTTCTTCTTCTTCTTCCAAACCTATTCAAAGACATTTAAATTCTCTAAGTCTTCATGAGTCAAGATACTCCCAGGAGCAGCCGTCAAAAGTTGCTGAGTATCCTTCTCCAAAAATATTTTCTCCTCAAAAGAAAAAAATTTCTAAATCAAATTTTTCATCTAAAAGGAAATCTCAAATAGTTACTGATCTTATTCCTCGGTCAGTGAACTTGAAGAAATCAAGAAATCCTGGTAAAGGTATTCTTGGACCAAGACCAGGTGTCGGTCACCCCTCCTCTTCTCAGTCATCAACTTCTGTCCAAAGTTTTGGTGATATGGATTTTAAAAGGGCCTTTGCTTTAAAGAAGTGCTATAATTGTGGCAATACTCTTCACCTTGCTAAAAATTGCCCAAAAGATTTGGATCTTCGTAAAAATAAAATGCCTTCTAATCCCAAAGGACCCACCTCAAAATGGGTACCAAAAGTCTAAATTTGTTTCTGGGTGCAGGTACCAAACAAAGATCACATATGGTACATGGACAGTGGGTGTTCAAGACACATGACCGGAAACAAACTTCTTCTCTCTAACTTCTCAAAAGAAAAGGGACCCACTGTTTCCTTTGGAGGAAATGGAGAAGGGAGCACCAAAGGATATGGTACCATATAAAATGGAACCATCACTTTCTCTAGAGTAGCCCATGTTGAAGGGCTAATGTACAATCTTCTAAGCATCAGCCAAATATGTGATTTGGGCTATAAGGTCATGTTTCAGCTGTGTGTGTGCTTGGTCTTTGATGTACAGAATAAGATTGTACTGGCAGGAACCCGACTGAATGATGTATACATAATCAACATGGAAGAAAGAAAAATAGGAGAAGCTGTGTGTCTCCTCTCTCAAGAAATAGCCAAACAAAGTTGGTTGTGGCATAAAAGGTTCTCTCGTCTAAACTTTAAAACCTTGAACAAACTTTCCAACAAAGAGCTAGTTGTTGGAATGCCAAAAATAGTTTTTGAAAAAGAAAAGCTGTGTGGAGCATGTGAAAAAGGAAAACTCACCAGAACTTCCTTTAAAACAAAACAATGCTCATCTATCTCTCAACCTCTTCAAATGCTTCACATGGATCTGTGTGGTCCAGTGAGCACACCAGTTTGGGTGGTAAAAAGTATATGCTAGTAATCGTCGATGAATTCTCTAGATATACTTGGGTGTTCTTCCTAAAACACAAGAGTGATGCTGCTGAAGAAATCATCAGGTTTACAAGAAAGATTGAAAATATGAATGGTAAACTGGTGAAGTCGTTCAGAAGTGATAATGGCACGGAATTCAAAAATGCTGCTCTGGAAGATTTCTTTGACCTAAAAGGAATCTCTAAGAACTTCTCTGCTGTTCGTACTCCTCAACAAAATGGTGTTGTTGAAAGAAAGAACCGGACGCTGTGTGAAGCTGCAAGGTCAATGCTGAGTGAATCCAAGTTGCCAACCTATTTTTGGGCAGAAGCAGTTAACACGGCATGCTTTACTCAAAATAGGTCTATCATAGTCAAAAGGCATGACAAGACTCCTTATGAAGTTTTCCATGGTAGGAAACCTGCATTTGACTTCTTCCATGTGTTTGGTTGTGCTTGTCACATGCTAAATGACAGGGAACAACTTGGAAAATTTGATCCGAAGTCTGATGATGGAATTTTCATGGGCTATTCTCTCTCCTCAAGAGCCTTCAGAATCTTCAACCTAAGAAGACAATGCATAGATGAATCCATGCATGTAAAGTTTGATGAGTTTGAAACATCTTCATTATCTTGTAATGAAGAAGAACTAAACCTATGGATAAATTCATGTGTTGGTGAAATTCCATCTTCCTCTCAACCCAATCCTCCAGATAGCAACCCTTCTCAGCCTCCCATAAACACCACCTTATCTTCAGAACCCTCTCTTTCTTCTCCACCTCCTAAAACTAACTCTACAGAAAACCTTACCCACCAAAACACCATATCTCCTACTAACCTACCTTCACCATCTCAAATGCCTACCTCATCCTCTTCTCTACCTCCTACCTTACCTCCTGCACTAAAGTGGACCATGGATCATCCAATAGATCAAATCATAGGTGATCCACAAGTTGGTGTAAAAACAAGAAGAGGCATAAGCAATCTGTGCTTATATGTCAACTTTGTTTCTATTGTTGAGCCTAAGCTGATAAATGAAGCCCTAGCTGATCCTAGCTGGGTAATTGCCATGCAAGAAGAACTCTCACAATTTGAGAGAAACAAAGTCTGGAAGTTAGTTCCTCGTCCATCCAACAAAACTATTATTGGAACAAAGTGGGTGTTTCGAAACAAGATGGATGAAGAAGGAACTGTCATAAGGAACAAAGCAAGGCTGGTTGCTCAAGGATATCGGCAAGAGGAAGGAATTGATTATGATGAAACTTTTGCTCCTGTTGCCAGATTGGAAGCTATCCGAATATTTCTTGCCCATACAGCTTACAAGAATTTTCGGGTATTCCAAATGGATGTCAAAAGTGCCTTCCTGAATGGTGAACTTGCTGAAGAAGTGTATGTGAAGCAACCTCCTGGGTTTGAAGATCCAGTCCATCCATATCATGTGTATCGGCTGGATAAAGCTTTGTATGGACTGAAGCAAGCTTCTCGTGCCTGGTATGATACTCTCTCAAAATATCTACTTAGAAATAAGTATGTACGAGGCAAGGTTGACAACATCCTCTTTCTTCAAGAAATCACAAGGTAATATCATTATTGTTCAAATCTATGTTGATGATATTATTTTTGGAACCACCGATGAATCCTTGTGTGATGAGTTTAGCTCCCTCATGCAAAAAGAGTATGAAATGAGCATGATGGGGGAGTTAACTTTCTTTCTTGATTTGCAAGTAAAACAATCTCCAGAAGGTATTTTCATAAATCAAAGTAAATACATTAAGGATCTTTTGAAAAAGTTTCAATTTGATACTTGCTCTACCATGAAAACTCCTATGGCTCCTCCTCTTAGACTCTTTTCTGATCCTGATGGCATTTCTGTAAATATTACAAATTATAGAGCCATGATAGGATCCCTTCTCTATCTTACTGCAAGTAGACCTGATATTATGTTTGCTACTTGTTTGTGTGCCCGATATCAAGCAAATCCTAAAGAATCACATCTGGCTGCTGTGAAAAGAATTTTTAGGCATCTGAAGGGTACCATAAATCTGGGTCTTTGGTATCCCAAAGACTCAGGTTTCGATCTCATCGGGTACTCTGATTCTGATTTTGCAGGTTTAAAAATAAACAGAAAAAGTACAACTGGAAGTTGTCAGTTACTTGGTGGAAAGCTTGTGAGCTGGTCAAGTAAGAAACAACATTCGGTGTCTACTTCTACTGCTGAAGCTGAATATGTGGCTGCTGGAAGTTGTTGTGCACAGATATTGTGGATGAAAAATCAGCTATGTGATTACAATCAGGTTTTCTCAAAGATCCCAATACTGTGTGACAACTCAAGTGCAATAGCCATTGCCAACAACCCTGTGCTACATTCAAGATCTAAGCACATTGATATCAGGTATCACTTTATAAGAGATCATGTCTCTAAAGGTGATGTGGAACTTCATTTCATTCCAACTTATTATCAATTAGCTGATCTATTCACAAAGCCTCTTGATGAAGCAAGGTTCAGGTTCCTCGTCGGTGAATTAGGTATGATAAATATAGACTAACATATACATATATATTTATATATTGTGTATATGTATATATGATATACATTTATGTATATTATATATATATATGATATATATTTATATATTTATATGTTTTATATATTTTTATATATTATATATTTATATATAAGTAAGTCATATATTATAATAATAATAATTATATATATATATATATAGTCGGTATGAGAACCGACGTGGCACCCTCTCTCTCTCCCAAACACCTCTCTCAAAACCCTAAAAATCACAAGCCACCGTTGCTAACAAAACCACCCACCGACGTTCACCATATATCGAAGCCACCGACGTCAACCTCTCAAAGCATCCACCGACGGTCGTCGTCCACCCACCGACGCCGACACCACCACCATAGTCACCGTCACCACCCTCGCTATCCACCGACGTCGCCGAGACCTCACACCCACCGACGAAACCATCGTCGCAACCACCGAAAGCCACTTTCTGCCACCGTAACCCACCGTCGTTACCAGCCACCGAAACCGTCGCCCTAGCCTCCGACGGTCACCGACGTTGCGTCACTTTCCGACGTTGCACGATTGCTCCATCCACCGACATCATCCACTAACGTCATCCACCGACGTCGACGTCATCCCCACTGCTGACGTCACTTTCCGACGTTTACCCTTATCTCAAGCCACCGACGTTTTCTCTCCTAAATCTAACCACAAATCCAACCACCGACATCGTGCCACGAGCCACCGACGTTGCCTTCTATCCACCGACGTTTTACTCTCTCCGAGGTAACCGTTGAAACTCTTCATATTCTTAACCCCTTAAAGATAACCCTTGACTTACCATTCTTGATAAGCAAGACTCCTTGTTCTTATCCCTAATGACATCATCAACATCATTAATGTCAGAGAGCATGCGCCGAATTCAACCCTAAAAACCCTCAAAATTCTGACCTTTCAATCACTTAAAGTCATCATGATTTTTGAAAATTGAAATTCCCTCTCATATATAACTCTTTCCCCCACTACTTTACCACCTTTCTCGCACTCTCTCTCTCTCTCACCTTACAAGAAGCAAACCTGCAACTTCTCATCCTTCTTCAATGGCTTCTCCTTCAAAATCCCAGAAGAACAAACAATGATATTTGGATCTCTCTCTTTCCCTGCATGCAATTACCTTGGATGAATAGGAGTTGATAATGCTCATCCTGAGTACAATGACATATGTTGGTTTCTTCAAAGGTGCCCTCTCCAGTATGCTTTTACAGCAAAACCCAAGATGAGTAAGTTTCTTCTTGGAAACTTTTGGTTATCATGCACATTTGATGCTTCTACAGATCAAATCTTAGCATCTGTTCTCAGCAATGATGAACATGATGTGGTTTTTGATGTTGAAGATGTTCGTAACATTCTGAGGCTTCCCACTTATGATACATATGAAGCATTTCTTCTTGGAAATGAACACCAACAAGTGGTGTCTGTTATGAATTACTTGGAAGAGAAAAAGGGTCAAAAGTCAAAGGGTCCAGGTACTCTTCTGAGAAAGAATATGGGAAACATCTGGAACTTTCTGTTTGCTCATCTTATTTTGTGCCTAAGCAAAAAGACTAGAGGTCCTGATCAGTCACCATCTCAGATAACGGAACTTGCTCATGCTTTGATATTTCAAAGAAGGATAGACTTTGCAAGCTATTTCTTCAATGAAATGATCTCCTCTTTCTCTACTCTCCGACGTCCTCAGGTACCTTTCCAGCGCCTTTTCTCACTTATTATTAATGCAAAGTTGGCAGACAAACTTGAGAAAAGGGACGATATTTCATATGATCTCCCTCTTCATCAAGTGGGAAATCAAATTATGAAGAAGGCAGTCCTAGCATCCGACAACCCTCTCCGACCTTCTATGGTTGAGTTTGCAAGAAATGCAACTCTCTCTTGGGGAGAAAATGAACCCCGTCTTCAAAGGACCTCAGGTATGTCTTCTATCTCTACTGCACCTAGAGTAACTGATGTGCCCAAATCTCGTAAGAGATCCAAAGCGTCGGGCACATCTACCTCCGCACCCATTGATGCTACGAAGCCAAAAGAACCTTTGGCTTCTACCCAAGCATCTAAAACCCAAAAGCGGAGACACTCAAAAAGCCCCCCAAAGACTTCCTCAAAGAAGTTTAAGGGTACCCAAAGGGTCTCACCTCACAATCCACCTACTAACTCCCAAAAGTTAGTAAGTGTTGAAAAGATTCCTACCCGACCCAAGGACCAGTTAACCCAACCAAGCTCCTCCATGCCCTCTCAAAAGGACATGGTTGTACAAAGGGACATCCTTATTATTCCTTCATCAACTTTCTCTTTAGTTGATGAAGAAGACTTGGAATCTCCCATCCAAGCTGCCTCTTCACCACCCCGTGAGCTCTCACAGCTCCCTTTCCACACTCCACATGAGAGTGCATCACAACCAGATGCACTTGATGAAGCATCCCATTTTACAGACTTTTTATTTTCTGATACTACACCATGGACACGTACTCTCCCGTACAGGCCAAGGGTGTTGAGGAACCTATTACTGAGGAATCCCCTCATAGACACTCTCCTAAACGTGTCTCCCCCACATCTACTAAGTCCCCCCCAAGTAAACCTACAGGTTTGGTGGATTATTCTTCCTCTAGTGATGATGATGCTGATCAACCGCCAAAGCCTCAACTGTCTGCTCCTATGTCCTCTAAACAGGAAGATGATCTTCTCCAAGTTTTCACCAGTTTCACTCATGACACTGTTAGCCGGGTGAAAGTTTTGGAAGACCAAGCAGCCAAAGACATGGAAAGAATGGCTTCTCTTTCCTCTACTCAACAAAACATCATGGAATCTCTTGCCACTATTATTACAAAAAATTGACTTGATTCCAGCCACCGATGGTGGTGTGGTCACGGTCACCGACGTGACCCCTCTGGTCACCGAGGTGACTCCTCACGTGGTCACCACTGTCACTGACCCCCTGGTCACTGAGTTACCCGAAGCAGCTGTTGAGGGGGAGAGTATCAGTGCTCAACCCCTTGAAACTGAAGAAACTGAAGAAGAAAAGAATAGAAAAGAGAAGGCCAAAGGAAAGAAGCCTGTTTCTTTTGAATAACAACAGGAAGAGAAAAAGAGAAGGAAAAGAATGAGAAGTCCTCAAGCAGATACTCTTAGACTTCAGCCTGCCTCTACACTTACCGATCCTCTTGGGGTACTTCTATCTTAAGCTGAAAAAGAAGAAGCCATTAGAGCATAACTTGAGTATGATCAAACTAATGTACTCAAGTTGGCTCAAGATGAAGCCACTCATGCAATGGTAAAGGATGCACTTCAAGCTCAAAAAGATGAGCTTGAAAATATAAAGAAGAAATCTGAAGCAGCAAAAATGGTTGATGAGGCCAAAAAGACCAAGGAAGTGGAGTGGTTTAAAAGAAGGTTGAAAACAAGAAAGGATGAGTCCAAGATTATTAGTGCCACTATCCGACCTCCAACCAAAAATTCTCCCAAGTTACTTGTGACCCTTAAGAGAGCTGACACTCTCTCAAAGGTTTATGAAGCTGAATGGTTGGAAGTTCTTGGGATAACTGAATGGATGAAAGTTGGAAAATTTATCTCCAAGAGCAAAAGCAAGTACAAGGAGCTGGTACTTAATATTCTCAGAAAACTTTTCATTAAGATGCTCAACATCCAGAAGGAGAATGATATTCTTGTGACTTGCCTTGAAGCACAGCAAATGTACCTTATACAACAAGGTCTCAAAGGAGAAGTCATCACAGCTCCTAAAAATAGGAAGAATGGACACTTTGCTATGCTTCATGAAAGAGGCATCAAGATAAATGCCTCGGGTATAGATCTTTCAACTCCTACTCCTATTGCTTACCCGGAGCAAACCATGCTGACTACTCCTGAGCTTGGGGTTTTCTTTGAGGATATCTTTGGAAACATCGGTTTTTTTAGAGCCTCTGATATCCCAAGGGCTCACAGCTCCTTCCTCTCTGCTATTCTAGGAGTACCTCCAGTTGAAGACCATGGAATCACAAGGATTATCTTGGATGAGCTAAAAAGAAGGGAACCTACTCCATGAATAGTCTTCATATAGTGTGAACTTTATTAATCATGTACTCTGTGTGTTGTACAAAGCTGTGTGTTGATTAATAAAAGTTCATACTCTTCTTCCTCAAAAACTCTTGTTAATATCTTACTTTTCTTGCACATATTTATATACTTATACTGTATATACTCAGTTAAAAAAAATCTGAGTCAAAAGAACCCAAAAGAAATAGAAAGGGTCAAAAAGAATTCTTTTCTAACTTACAGGTATCATCATCAAATAGGGAGAGATTGTTGGGTCACCGATGATTTGTTGATGAACCACCTTCCTTTGCATGATTGATTTTTTACAGGTTCTTTTGAAGGTCTGAAATATGCTTCAAGTATTGAAAAGTCAAAGACTATTCAATCAAGGGTTGTACATCAAAAAGTGGAATTTTGGATGTACCAACTAACTTCAATATTCAGATCATATTGCCAAAGTCAAGATTGGGTCACCAACATAGTGGGTCACCGATGGTACACATTTAAGTCATCAAAGTATTGGGTCATCAATACAAGATGAGGTCATCAAGAGAGTACCCATCCACCGACACTATGTATCTTGGTCACCGAAATTGCAGGTATATTTTCTAAGGTTGTGATATCAAGTCACAACTACAAGGGTGTACACTCTCAACACTTAGTGAGATTTGAAGTTCACTAAGTAATGTGTACACTTATCAATTCCAGCCTTACAAGGTATCCACCGATGTGATACATAGGTTCATGTATCACTTAGCAATTTTCAAGAGATAAGTTCTTGACTCACAACAAATGCAAGACACGTGAGCAGCAAGAACTTGGGAATCAAGTCTTAAATAAAGACATTCTCTTTTATTCTTATAAAATGAATATTTGTCTTTTAGCTAAAAGGTTTGATGGGACTTCACAGAGCATGAAGAAAAGAAGATAAAGTTATCTGACATTACGTGCTACAAGGAATGGTTCATCCATTATTCTAGTACAAAGGGAGTGGTCTCTTCCTTTGTCCAACAGATACACTTCCAGCTAATGAAACCTTGACAGCTGTCCACATGCATCCCATGCATGGGCACTATGAAAGGAGATGAAGTCCTTCCCAGAAATTCACGCTTTCAACAAATCCCCTGTGTGTTGATTTGTTTGATTCGGCAAAGCTGTGTGCTCTAACAGTTTTATTTTAACTTCCTTAGTGTATAAGTTAATTACTGTTATCTGTGTGTTTAGTTTGATAGAATAGTGTGTCTATTCTTTTCCGCATCAAACTTTCTGTGTGTAAATTTTTGATATTTATATTAAATTTTTTAAAAAGAGTATATTCTGTGTGTTTTATATTCAACCCCCCTTCTACAAAACCCTCACTTAGTTAGCCATCTCTCTTTGGGGACTAACAATTTTAGAGTTTGTTTTTATTTATTATATTATTAAAATAATTAATATATTATTAAAATATTGTTTCTCTTTTCTAAACATTTTATTTCAGTGTCTCCTATACGTGGAATGATTAAAATATTATTTAATTTTTTCAAGAAGTGGGTTTTAGAGATATCTCCGAATTTGGAGATTTTTTTTTCTTCTTTATCCTCTTTTTTCTATTTTATCGTACAAGATAACTTAGATTTTGGAGAAAAAAAGTTTGCTAAAATCTCACTTTTCTCTATTCTAGCATAGCAAGATACTATTATATTCCATCGATTTAATATAATTGTTAACTCCTGTAATTGCTAGCATTAGTAGAAAGTGTCATTCAGATAACTTTTAATCTCTTATGTAAGTTTTAACCTTATGTGTATGTTTTATTTTGTTTAAACACAATCACTTAGCTACATTTTATTATTTCAATGCCTCTCCCTCTTCCTCTCCGTTCAATAACCACACCATGTTGTACCTTTGTGAACGTTGACCACAATGTGAACACATTGTTAACCATTTATCCAAACCTTTTAGTGCGTTATGAATACCATACATACCACACATTATGCATATAGGATGGCATTTGTGCACAGTTTGTAATTGGCATTAGGTGGTAGGATGGCATTGTGCACAGTTTGTAATTGGCATTAGGTGGTAGGATGGCATTGTGCACACTTTGCACAACATCTGGATTCACGAGAATACAAAATCGTTCACGAGATCTACAATCACTAGTTGTGTCCACACTTTGTGACCACATTGTGCACACTTTTGGAAAAAGCGACGGGATGTCTAGAAAAAAAAAGGGAAAGTGACAGGAGGTTTTGAAAAGAGTTGTCTGCTCACCGGAATATGTCTAGAAAAAAAGTGACGGGAGGTTTTGGAAAGTGACAAGAGGAAAGTGAGATATAGATATGGTTTTAATTTATTATTTATTTTGTTTCTATAAATAAAGGAAAGAGTGAGTAATTACATTAATACCCTTTTTAATTGATTTAGAAATAAAATTAATTAATTATAATGATTGGTTAAGAATGGACGTCACGGTTATCACAAAAAAGAAAGTTCTCAAATAAAGACCACAAAGATTACAAACTTGTAAAAAATGATATAAATATAACTTTCCATGATTTATTTCATCAAATGCTTGAATTTAAAATATTATTTTACATATACTTGTTTCATAATATGAAAATTTCACATGTATTTCTTTCACCATATGAAGTTACGTGTATTTTTTGTTTCACTAAATGAATAAAGAAACCACATATAATTATTTCATAAGATGAACACAAACATATGTGAAATAATATTTTAAATTATATGTTTTGGTGCATATGAAAAAAAAATATTTTTTATGAGTTTGTATGTGGTTTTTTTTTATCATGTGAAAAAAACAAAAAGTTGGGTTTGTGAAATGTTATTATGGCTAAAAGATTGGTAAGAGGGTTTGGGGTTTCATGGGGGAAACATCTATGCCTCCTTGTTGTGATAGCAAATCTGCAACTGAAATATCTGGGTATAAGACATTTCATCAAAACTAAACTAGATAAACAAGTCAATCATATTTCTCTTTTGTTCCTACGGTCAGCAAATATTCACACACTCCCAAAAAAAAAGCCTTTTGTGTGATATGATATCTATGATCCAAACAAACAGGATTGATAATAGCAAGAATGATAGAATACAAAGTGAAACTCAATGTTTGACACCAACAAAACACAAACCAACTTCGGCTTGTGCCTGCAGCTCTTCCAGGACCTTTACAAGATGATCCCGAGGTATGTTTGTGTCCACCTTTTCTGCAAGCATTTTCCTCAATCTTCATATCCATGCACATAAACACAAGAAACAATTAGATAGTGCATCAAGTAATTGTAATGAAAATGTAATGAAACGTGAGTGTAAAAATATGCACCTTTGGACGATTGCAGTGTCTCCATGACCAGAGCAAACTATTAGCATGGCATTGGTAGGTAAATTGGAGTAAATATTTTTTATTCTGGAATTTAAGCGATTAAGAACGTCCTTCAAATCAGGAGTTACGGTGTACTTTATGCTTTTTCTACCCTTTGACTTGTTATTGCAAGTAAGCAATGCTATCATCTCAGCAAGTTTTCTATTCACTGCTTCGGCATCCTCTGCTTGCTTCTTGTAATAACAAGTCAGTTCCGTAAAATGTGCCCAGACAAAGTGTACTTTGTCATTTTTAACCTGTTGACAGGCAGTTAAAATGTAGCTGTTATTTGATGAAAGTAACAGCTTCCAAGACATGATGAAATAAATAAATACGAAGATATACATTACCTCTTTGATGGCTTTTGAAAGAGCTTCATCATCAGAAGTTACTGGAATGGAATGTGATGATTCTGAAGCATATCTCTTCACTATTGATATATTATCAATAAAAGATGTGGCCTTTCCACAGTCGCTTAAAACTGTGAGGAATTTTTTGCGCATAAATGATGGAGGTCGGCCAAAATCAGGTCCTGTTTCAAAATCATCAGATTCCAGGCATGTAAGCAGAGCTCATATATGGTACACAAATGCTCATTCATCAAAACATGTAATTGGGGAAGGGGAAGATAAGATCTACCAATGGTAGAACATGGAACTCTACAAATAACAGCATCTTTTAGCATTCAAGCCAATTCATGTTCGATACAAGAAAACACATTGCAGAGGCACCTTAATTATTTAAGGTGAAGGACCTTTGGTGCACCAGAATACCTGACAGTACCCATCAAACTAATTGCACACCCCAACTAGAAACTAGTGGGAAAATAGGATTAAAATGTTCAGTTTAAAATAATCAAAAAACAAATGTTAGTCCTTATAGCTATAATAAAATGTGTTTATATATATATATATATATATGTATATAAAATGTTCAGTTTAAAATAATCAAAAAATAAAGCTACAATATAAGACGAATGGACCTAAATGTTAGTCCTTATAGCTATAATAAAAACTCCTAAGAACCTACAAACATGCATAAAAAAGAACATAAGCCATAGATATGTAAGATATTAATCAGTACGTGTCAAGGTATATGTACAAGTTTTTTGGGGAGAAAACAGGGTACAGTTATGGATAAAAAAATTCATAAACAGCATGATATGGTAACAAGAACATGTAAAAGTATTCGTTAAATAGTCAGTTTATCCCCTGTTGCATAAGTGGCTACTCTTATCACTACTTCTCAAACCACAAAGCAATCTTCAGGCACTATGTATCCATAAACAAACCATTTGGTAAAAGTATTTGTTAAAATAGTTAACAGAAAACGAAAGCATCCATAAACAAACGATCAAATACAACAGTTATAACCACGGAAAAAACAAAGGTAACAAGTCACTTACCATGTTTGATTTTTAAAAACGCTAAATCCATTGCAGCTCTTGCATCCTCAATGCTATCATGGCCATTCCCGGAATACTGTATCTCCCTAGAGAGGAATTTCCTAGTGAGCACACGAAGAGCAATTTTGTATGTTCCGCCACGTGAATGCTTGTATAAAACCGCAGTGTCGATCACCAAACTATGAGAGATCTTCAAAGCTAATAAATCGTTCTCCAACGAATGTCCAACCAAAATTGTTTCTCTATTAACCACTTGTATAAAATCTTCCTGGAATGGGAAGCATGGTTGGTTAATTTACGAAATACAAATATTATCAGCAATAAAAATCTTGACATCAGTAGGCTGCCATAGAAACTAGACAACAGAAGTTTAAACAAGGGGAACCTGAACATCTCTTAGAGTTGTCGTGACTCCATCCAACATCTCCCTTGTTATTCCACTATACCTGAACAACAAGGAATCTCTTAAACACCGATCCAATAATCACCATTTGCTTTCAGAAAACACTGATAGAGAGAGATGCAGAGAGAGAAAGACTTGGATTATCCAAGTACATTAAATAGTTGTCTCGTAAAAAAACTAGAAACAAAACAATGGCATACGGTGGCTACTGATGATCCCTTCTAGAAGCAAGTTACACAACAACTATTGATGTTACATATATTCTGGTGCAACTGTACAGTTTCAAAATTTAAGGACATGAGGTTAGGGGTTCACCAAATCTTAAAATGTGAGGTTCTGTGCTAGAAAAGATCTTAAAAGGGATTCAAGGGAGTGTCTCATGGTGTATGTTTATTTGGAGACGACATTGTACTAGTGGCAAAGATGAAGGGGAGGTGAATGCTAACATGGAAGAGTGGAAGGTGGCATTAGAAATGAACAACTAAGACAAGAAGCTTTAGCCATTTATAAAGAGTTGACCTCATATAGATGTTTGTGGAAATGTAAGAAGGGTAGCGGATATTGTGTGAGGACCTATGAGTAATGTGGTAGTAGGTAGGTTGGGAAGGGTTAGAGCAGACCAGCTAGGAACCTAAGGGGTTGTTTGCTTCAGGGAATTCGAAAGAAATTTGATGGAATTGGAATGACAAATTCCTTTCACCAAATTCATTGATGATGTTTAATTAGTGGATTGAACTGATTAGATTCCAACGAATTCCATGGTTGAGCGATTTGATCATTCCTTGACATAAGTGAAGGAGTTGAATTCCATTTTGTGGCAAAAGTTATAATTTGATTTTAGGAAGACAAAAATAATGTTTGCATCCAATTTAACCAACACCCCCACC
The DNA here is from genome assembly GCA_036898165.1 of Silybum marianum. Classification (NCBI taxonomy): domain Eukaryota; kingdom Viridiplantae; phylum Streptophyta; class Magnoliopsida; order Asterales; family Asteraceae; genus Silybum; species Silybum marianum. Next base: position 24,412,155 of record CM072529.1, read on the forward strand.
CTCGACCACCCTTACCACCCCCACCGTGTAACCCTCACCATCGTTTTAGTAGATATTTATTGAATAAAAAGTATAGAAGTAACATTTGTTTTCTATTAAGCGTTAAGAGAGAACCGTAATAATAGATGTAAACCGATGTTTGAAAAGCCTACACGATCATCCAGTTTGGGACAAAGACTCAATTAATATGGTACAGAGGAAGTGAAATACAGGGGCCTCTCTGATTGTTGTACTTTACTTTCTGGAAGAGTGCCTTATGGTCTTCTTATAAGAGGAGACACATTTTTCTAGTTTGCTGCTTCAAGGATAAAAGTCAGATAGTGTAGAAGGAGCCCTCAACCAAGCCATAAATTGAATTTATATATTGAATCAAATGAAGATACAACAATTAAATAGTGATATTAAATATTCTAAGGAAACAGGCAAAAAAAGAAGTGAATGCCTTGCTCATGTGGACATTGGTAGAGAACAAAGTACCTAGTGTTGTAATCAGTTATCGCATTTGATGGTTTGACCAATTTATCCAACAGAACCTGCAAAATACAACAATTAGGTCTATGTGCATAAGAAATAAATGCTTTGTTAAAGTGTTAATAGTTGCAAACTATGATAAAGTTTACTTACATAGGTTATAGTTTAATTACATAGATTATTAGGTTACGTTATGTTAGTTCGAAACTCTCAAATAATTGCATTATAGATGATGGGAAATGAAACAAAACTTGTAGAGTCGTACCGGCACACTAATACCGTTGGCCAGTGGCCAGTGCATCATTAAGGGTAGTTTATAATCATGTTAGTTAGAATTTCTACTTGGGGAAAGAGAAAACAAATCATGAAAGCAAAACCTAAATCATCCTGGAAAGAATAGATATGTAGAAGACCTTTTACAAGCACAATTTTGATGGGCCTTGCTTCATTTAAAAAATATGGCTTGAGAATACATACATGCAGCACTTAAAGCATAAGTGGATGCCAACTCCTCAGAACTTGGTAAATTCAACTGAATAAGAAAATGTACCTGTCCTCTAAAATTTACTAGTGTTACTCTTGTGAGCTCGAACCCCTCATTGGTGATACACTGGATACATAAAGAAAGAAAGAAAAATCAAAGTTATTCACCGAAGTATTCAGTAAACTTGAACATCAGATATGTTGGTTGTGCTGCCTATAGTTTCTTGATTAATTATGAGAACTCAAAAGATGATCCAGTTGGCTATGATATACACATACAAGTGGGAACAAAATATAATCCCTGATTTGGTATCCACAAAATCACAGGGAAGGATGGAGTTCAGAACCCAAATGCAATTTTGCATAATCATGGCCATAAATGTTGCACCCATGCATTATAATTGAAAACCACAAGCCACTTAAATGATTGAATATCAAGTTGCATTGCAGTTGATCTCATTAGATAACAAAAACCAACACCGACGAAGAAATTATTCTTAACAAGCGTTTGAAAAAAAAAATTACTACTCAGAAAGACATCCACATACAATTGCATGTGAATACAAGATGGTTTTTCAGAACCTGGACTTGGTTGGCAGCATGGTATGCAACTTGGCACCATTTGTTATTGTCATGACTCATGAGCTCTTCACATAATTCTATTCCTAATGAAAACAATTCCCATAGGTTTAGCAATATCCATATATTTATCCTAATCATTAGACAACATTTCTTGGAAACAGCTTTAGTCTTCCATGGTTAAATCATTCTCTAACATGAAGAACATCTTTAGAACCACATCCTTACCATTTCACAATCAACGGCTACCATTTCGTGTACGGGCTTTCCTGATGAAGCAGGAAGAGTTGAAAGAAAACCTGAAGTATATCAGTCAACAAATTAGTTGAAGAGTATAACATTTGTCACAACTCACCACTCGAGCAAAAGCAAGTAAATAAATACAATAGTAGTCTGGTCACCTGGTTGATCATGGTGGTATCCATTATCTTCTAATTCCTTTGTCGTCAGAGTATAGTACGATATGGGAAATGGAATGTCTTTCATGAGCTCAGCTAAGGACAAATCTTGGGGAATAGGACATGCACCTGATTGATTGACAATTATTTGTATTTGATGTGTTAATATTGACCAAAACTTAATGAAAATGCAAATATGTCAACCACGATACAGGAAAAAAAAACATAGATACGATCAATCCCTGACCAAGATAACAAGAAGTACATTTAGAAAATTGCCTCAATTGAGGCACATGTCTTGGAAAAGGCAAGGGCTTTTGATAAGCATGGAGTTTCAATTTTAGGTACATGCTCCTCTTTCTAGTCTACTTCCTATAATGCTCCCTTCTTCTTCACCATTTTCATTATTATCATTTTCTTTGTCAGTTTGATTTCAATCTGAAAATGAAATTATATTGCATAATTCTCAAGAAAAAATTCTTATACTATGATAACGATATCACTATGTCAGAATAAGCACACTTTCACCTAATCTTCACCTGTTGTGTTCCATTTAAAAAACAAAGACAAGCCAATCAACCAAGTAATCAAGTAAATATTCCGTCTTGCATCTTCTTCAAGCCTAGGAACTTCAAACACTAGGAAGGCACGCACGTTGATGGTTAGAGTGAACTCATCAGAATCCTTACCTGGTTCAGATGTTGGTCCACATTTATTAGTAACTGTACCAGCTTCCCTTTTTCTTTTAAGTTTGCATGTAAGCAGTGCATCAATAGTCTGCATTCCATCTGATACACAGCTAGCACAGAAAGAAAAAAAAACAGAACATGATTGTTATCGAACAGAAACTCCCAACAGATATATTCAATGAAGAGGTTTGACGTTATCCAACCTAGGTGCTAGCACTGCCCTTGGGATCCCACAACATTCTTTTAAACTGTGTAGTACTTTAGATTGTGATAGGTAGATTGCTGCATCAAGGCCTGGAACATAAAGCATGGCCACTTTTGGAATCAGGGGCTTGTTCTACAAATCAAAAGAAAACAAATCAGTATCTCCGCAATCGAAAAACAACAACGAAGAGGAATGACTTAGAGCATGGCATTGCATTGTATCAACACAAATAGATCCTTATACCACTTGACGAAAGCTAGCCCAATTTCCCAAGAGCTATAAACCATGTGCATTCATGATTATAGAAGTTTTATACCGATTTAAATTTCATACTAGCGGTGTCATTAGTAGATGGCATAATTTGAACTTTTCAAAAAAGAGTTCCAAATTAACTGAGCTATAAGAGCAATAATAAATCATTAGCAAGGCACACAAGATACTATATACACTGTTTCCAGCATAAAAAAGGTGATCACCTACTTAGATTTGCAAAAATCAAGTACACTAGCAGAAAAATTCTAGTAGTACTGTAGTAGCACTTAGATGATGTAACTTTTCCTATTGTACCAGTGAAAACGTGTTCAGCTAGGATTTTCTTGTCATGTCTACCGAATGAACTTCAGTACAATGGATTGACCGATTCACTTGTCATACTTTCTCCCTTCTCTCTCTTGTTTTATGCATCACATGCAAAAGGTTGAAACTCCTATGTATCTAATATTCACTCTCTAACATTTGTATTAGAGTGAATCATTATCTTGAAACGCTAAAACCCCATTTTTAGAAGCAAAAGGAACATGAAAACCAAATCTTCGCATGTTGTAAAAGGCAAGGTCGGGTTTGCACCCACTGCATCAACACAACATTTAAGCAATGTTGCACTAATCACCCCTTCAGACTGGTGAGTTTCATATAATTAGTTGTCCAGCCATATCTTTATTTTTCTAATCCTCTATGTTTTCCTTTTCTTCATAAGACGGAAAAAAAGCAAGTCGTAAAAAGGAGATCAGATAGGAAGTGCAAAAATCTACCACCCTTAGCACGATAGACAAGGAAGAGAAAGATGTCCACACTTTATTGTCTGTTGTTCTGAGTTCTTGTCCTCATTCCTCTCGTTCTTCCTTTCGGATTAAGAATCTAAATGCCTGTTAATATATCTAACTTCAAAGTTCCTAGTGAAAGAGTTTAAAAAAACTTAGTTTAGGAATACACTTTTCACATCAACAACACAAACAATGGGCGACATCCCACTTCCCATCTAAGCAGGTGCATTGCAAAGCTAAATCCTTGAATTAAAACCTCATTTCCTAGACTCTCAATACGGCTAGCCATCCATTTCAACCCAAACAACAAAATGATACGAACTCTACTAAATCAAAAATGCACCATAATGTTCCACTTGAAAAGAGGATGTGTATCCTTCATAGGCATTGCAATTGCTGACATTTACTTGGAATAATGCTCATCATGTAAACGTGCAAAAAAGACACTTTTTTTCTTCTATCCTTTACAACAACAACTTAAAGCTAGTATTTGCAATCTTTAAAGGCAAAGGCATAAGGAGAGGCATTCACTCTCAACAGCCAAGGTGCAAGTCTTCTCTACATTTAAGTTCAATCTATCACTTTGTTCATGATCAAGCATTTGCATTGCCGAAAGTTGGGTGAAGAAAAGAGGCCGGTGGTGCAGGATGGAATGCTCCCCATGAAGCCTTTGATGGCGTAAATACTCAGATTTGATCATCCAATGCATATTCATATACATGTATTAACATCAAAAGAGGATATGAGTGAAGAGTTACAACCTTAATAAAAACCCATGATGGCATGAATCCCTCGCCAACCACCCAGGTGACAAGTCCCTGAACATCCTGTCATATTTACAAAAAACAAAAAAAGAGTGATCTATAATTATCAAACTTTAACAACTAGAAATGGAACTTCTGTGAAAAGCTTTATCTGACTTAAAACCCACTTCCAAGTTCAGAGTTGAATTCGCTTCTGGGGTCTTAAACTCCACACTTGCTTTCGCCTGCTTTACATGCACAAATAAATTATAATCCACCAGAACCAAAACGTGAAAATTTGAACATCCAAAAAAAATCATCAATTCGAAGATGAAGAAATCAATTCCCACCTTCCCAAGTTCACTTTTGATGACAAAAATTCAATCATAGTACCTTTCAACTTCAAAACTTACATAGATAACTTCTAGCATCTTAAAGTTTTTTTTTATTAAACGGAACTCACAATTAGTTGTAGTATCAGTGCTTCTTCACTAATTTTTTTTAATTAGAAATCTCGAATTCAGCTATAACTTATAAGCCACTTTAAGCCAGTCCTTTTTGGACATATGGGTTCATACAAGCTGAATTGCATCTATCAGTTCAAAAGTTTAACAAAAGCAAAAACTCAAGATTATATGAAGAACCTGTGGGCCATAGACATCAAAAAATGCATTGTTTGCATCGCTGTTGGTGCATACTTCTTCTACTTTGCCACTGTATACCGGAGAGGTCATTGTCTCCGACGACAAGAGAAATGATTCTCTGATAATAAGAAAACGTCAATATCAAACTGCCGCAGGCGGAACGGGTTAGGGTTTTTGAAATTACTATTCCAACTCCTGCAGGGCAAACGGGCGGGAGTGTGGACTGTGGTGGGCCGGTGGCCAATGAGGCTGTGGAAGGTGCGACGGCCGACCGACGATGGAGGGCTCCGGGCTGGAGGCGGAGGTAACGTGGTCCGGTCGTCTCTCGTCTACAAGACCGGAAGAAGTGAAGAACCGAAGAAGAATTCTTTTTGGGGTAAAACCTAATTTTCAAAAAGAAAATTACATATATATATAAACTAATTACATATATATATATATATGTAATTTTCTTTTTAATTACATATATAAACTAATTAAATTAATATATAACGAGAACACGTCCCCACTGCAATGCAACAGAATTTAAATATTTTATCAATATTAACGTTAGAAAATCTCGAACTTTTTTAAAATATTAAATTGTCTATCATTATGTATGAACTTATAAATCGACATCCATTATTTTTACAAAACCCCAAATACAATCCTAATTTTAAAGGCAAAATGGTTCTCACTCTGTACCATTTAAAAGATTGGGTCTTTTACTGGCTTATCAAGATAATATTTTTGAAGTTGATTTTGATGATCTCTAAGCTCGATGGAGGAACCTGCTCTTTGAAGTGTTCTTTGGATATGATCTTTGACAGATTGAGGCTGCACCTATTGAGTAGTATGGAGAAGAGAAGTAATAAGGAAACTGCTATGGGGGAAAATGTGTGGAGGAAAGGGATGATACAGTCAAAAGATGTTTGCTTTTGCTGTCATGTTGTCATAAGGTGGGTAAATATCAGTGTTCTTGACTATCTTGTGCGAACTCTGTTCTCCCTGGAAAGAAGAAGCAGTAAACGAAGATGGCTGAGATGGATTTGGTGTGATGATTGGGGAAATTTGTGGAATCGATTGATTATCTATATGAGTTGCTATCGCATATGGAATATGATGATTTGGATTCTTCGGAGCTTATTAGGTTGTAGCTGGTTTGATGATTCTGATGGAGGCGATGATAGATATATTCGATCCAAAAGCTCTATATTGGATTTTGACCTAAATGGTAAGGGGTTTATATATGGTCAAAGAATGGGCATGTTTGGTAACAGGAGCAAAGTTGCCCATAGCCATGGTAAAGAGAAGCTAAAAGAGAATATGGATTTAATGACTATCTTGTTGGATTTAGTATGGATTTTAACGAAGATTTGTTTAAGTTGGATCAATATTGCCAAGATGTTGGAGGAAATTGGTGGGATCAACAAGTTTATAAATATGGTGGGCTATAAGGAAATTGGTGAAAATTTGGAGGGCCAGAAGGGTAAATATTGTCCTAAAGCCTTGGGTGTTATCATTTTTGGTCACATTTCTAATACCTTTGTTGTGTTAGTCCAGTTAGATTTTTACTCTATTTGTAAAAATAGAGTAAATCTTCTTTTTGTTTTTTTTTCCTAAACATTTTTTAGGTAGACAATTTGTATTTCTTGGGGTATGCCCCTTGTAATTTGTCTTTTTCTTTTTTTTTTGAATAAAATTTTGCCTGGGGGTCCTGTCCCTTTTTTCCAAAAAAAGTAGCACTTTATGACACATTTGATTTGACGAAAATATAGAAATAATTGATGCCGATTTATAAGTTTATAATGATAGATAATTTGATATTTTAAAAGAGTTCGAGACTTCTAAAGTTAATATTGATGAAATATTTAAATTCCCGCTACAATGCGTATTTAAATTTAAAAAACTAATTATAATAGATAAAGGTGTAAAATGAAAAGGTACAAAAATTAAATAAATAATTATAAAGCATAAAATGTAATTTTTTTAAAAATAACTCGTTACGTTTTCATGTATATAATAATATGATTAAATTGAAAAACATTCAATATTAGGCTCATTTTGAAAGTATTGACGACACGATCATAATAGTATAATTTATAAAAATAGAAACTTATTTTTTAATTGTCTTATGATTCATATAAAATTATTTAGGTTAACACGATAAAGATATAAAATATAAAATGAAAAAGTGAAGAACATAAAATAAATTAAATAACTAACTATATGGGTGTCAAGTGTAACTTAAAATTTTAAAATAATTTAATTTATAAATTTATATAGGAACGGGAGGTTGAAGTAAAATTCTAAAGCTTTGGATGTTGTACCTCATGCAAGGAATGTTGTACCTCTTAAAAGTGTAAACTTAACAGTTTAACATGTTTTATATAATAGTAAAGATATAGATAGATGAGGGGTGTAAAAAAAATGAAAAAAATCAAAAGTTAAGATATCAATTGAAAATTTTAAAAAATAAGTTAATACATATTCATCATTTTTTATAAGATTTATAAATTGTAAAATACTTGATATTAGACTCATTTCGAACGTATCGAGGAGACGATTGTGATGATATAATTTACTACAAAATATAATATGTTTTTATATACGTTTTAGTTGATATAAGATTTTATATGTTAAAATGAAAAAGGTGTGAAATGAAAATTATAAAAGAAAGGGATATAAAGTCAGTTAAATAACAAAATCTAAGGGTTTAAAATGTTTTAGTTGATACAAGTTAAAATTATTTTTTCTTAAATTAATGAAGGATTGTATGTTTTATAGGCTTGTACATCAAGCTTAATATGTTGTATCTCTTAAAATCTATGAAGTAACCATTTAGTAGCCTTTATAATATAATATAGATTAAGGGGTGTTTGGACGAGCTTATTGACTTATAACTTATTACCAGTGCGGAAAACTAGGGGTGGACTTGGTACGGTACCAAGTTTTTTTCCCCAATACCGTGTACCAACCAATTATAATTGATACGTAAATTTTAATACCGTGTACCAACCAACTGTACTTGGTACCAACATAATTGGTACCAACTTTTTTCGGTTGGTACATGTTGGTACCGGTTCTGTACCAACTTCAAGTTACATATATAAAAACTTGTATTTTGTTCAAAATTTTGAGTGACATTTTAAGTTTTCAAGTAGCACGTTTGATGTATAAGGGGATTTAATTACAAAGAATAAGACTTTCAAACATTCAAATGTTCAAATATAATAGGTAAAGTTACAATGTTTGATATTTAATGCATAAAAAATACAAGAACTATTAAATAATTATAAAAGTCGGTACCATGGTACTACCGTGGTACGCGATTTCTTATACCGTGTACCAACCAAGTTTGCATACTTGGTACGGTACTACCAGCCGATTGTAATTGGTACCAATTAAGTCGGTACCAATTTAATTGGTACGGTTGGTACACATGTTGGTTGGTTTGGTTTGGTACAAAATTGCCACCCCTACGGAAAACTGCTTATGAAAATCTGATAAGTTAAAAAAATTTACTTCTTAGAAAACAACTTATTTCCGGTTTAACACCGGATAAGTTGTTTTACCCAAACATTCAAAATGACTTATTACCGATGTCACACTGGAATAAGTCAATAAGTTGTTTTGATAAGCTCAAACAAACACCCCCTAATAACGGGTACTGGGTATGTCAGGTGGTCGAGGGATACGTTACTTGGCTCCGGCCCCATCTCCATTCCCTGTTTGAGCCAAGCTAGGATCCCCGAGTCGAGACTTGATTTAACGAGGTCCCAATTGGGTAAGTGAACCCGGTTTCCATCCAATCGGGGCAAATCACCATGCCTAACTCTATCCATGAGAGTATTAATAACTAGTTTATGCAATGTGCTTTCGCGGTAACCATTTTCTTTTATCAAGAAATATAATTAGAGTAAATTTAATTTTGGTCCATGTGGTTTACTGAAATCTTTGGAAATGGAACCTAAACTTTGATAACTCTAAAAATCGTCGTTGGTGCTTTTCATTTTGCTCTGAAGGTGGTCTCCGTCACTATTCCGTTAATTTTCTCTGTTAGTATTAGGAACATTTCTGTTAATTTTTGTGACGTATACATAGACTTGGGATCATGTGAGACCACCTTGTCTCCGTGAGACCATCATTTTACACTTGAAACTAAACAACAAAAACACTATGAAGGTAAAAAAAATGAATTTTTAAAGTATTTTTGCTATGAAAGTAACGTACATATTGTTTTTGCTGTGAAGGTAACTTTCACAGTGTTCAGATTTTTTTTACTTTCACAGTGTTTTTGCTGTGAAGTTTTCAAGAGTAAAAAAGTGGTTTCACGAGTCTCCGGCGGGTCTCACGAAAACAGGATGGTCTCACGTGAACCCATCATATTTTTTTTACCTTCACAATGTTTTTGCTGTGAAGTTTCAAGTGTAAAAGGGTGGTCTCACGGAAACATGGTGGTCTCATGTGATCCCAACCCTGTGTACATATATTATATATAAATACAATATTTTATATGTTTAATATTTTTAAAGAGAGTTAGAGAAGTAGCCTAAATGGACAAAAGTATCTTGATACTAACAGAGAAAATTAATACAGAGCTAGTGATGGAGATCGCTTTAAGAGCAGAATGATAACCTCGTGGACGATTTCTAAGTTTATCAAAGTTTAGGTCCCATTTTCAAATATTTCACTAACTACGACCAAAATTAGAGTTTACTTAATATAATTATAGGGGTAAATTCAAATAAAACCTACAAAAAGATTATATTTACCAGTTGAAAAGTCAAAAATAAACGTATAGTATTTTTCATTCGTAAAACTAATTTGTCTTGATAACAAACAAATAATGTTTTGATTGGAGATTTTTTTAAATAAAGGATATGCCCAATAATGTTTTATTTAAAAAAAACAATTACAAAAGAAAATTAGGCATCCTTAACCAAATCACATGTTTTTCAAAAACATAGTTTGATAACGAATAATTATCTAATAAAAATAAATAAAAATAGCATTTTTAATGGTTGGTTTGACCTTTTAGTCATTTTCTTTTTTTTTTTAATAAACCTTTTAGTCATTTTCTCTTTACCAAAATAGCCCCAAAACTGTAAAAAATTAGGTTCGCAATTGCGAATCTAGGTAAACGACAAAAAAAATTACATTTTCGGCCCCATCCACCAAATCCTAGGTCCGCAATTGCGAACCTACCCCTGGACTTTAAAATTTTACATTTTCTAATTGTGGACCTGTCACGTGCCGCCTCCGGGTGAAACCCTATATCTAACCTTATCTTGACGATAGTTAGGTCCGCATTTTTTACTGTTGACCTCCGCAATTTTCCATAAAGTCTCATTTTTTTTACGTTTTTTAGATTTGTATGATTACAATTAGGTCCGCATTTTAGACGTACACTATACTTTGCAATAGAAGCTGAAAATTGTTCAATATTTGTACTAAGACACACATTGAAGCTAACATCCGCTAGAATAAAGTGCACAAAAACTAAACATACAACACATTGATACTAATTCCCCTCCGGATAAAGTTCTTTGCACGATGTACTACAGTAATATTTTTATTGATCATATTATGCATGACCAGATACTTTACGACAAAGTCCTTCACACGTTTTTCGTCAACTCAAGTTTCTTTTTGCAGTTGTTGTATAGTCTTCTTCTTCTATTCGATCTCAACCTTGATTTCACTTTGCTTCTCCTTGTTACTCCACCATTTAGCACTTATCTCATTTATCTCAACTTTAGTCTTTATCAAAAATAATATTGGTTGGTAAAGAACATAGTTTCTTTTGAAATTTAACATCAAAACCATTTTGTCTTTGAATGAGGATTGTAACCTATTATTTTTCAGGCATGTGCCTCAAGCATCTAGAATATAGATACCAGGTATGCACACATTGCTTATATAAGAAAAATTAAAGATATTTAAGTACCCATTTTATTATAGGTCCTTTTTTAGTATATAATAATTATATATGACAAATGCAATAAATAAACTCACACACCCTCCTCATGTTTGGTGAGATTTTTTACCCCTAACCTTCTAGGAAGGCAAGGGCTATGATACCGCTAGGCCAACCAAAGGCCCTTTGGTTAATAATAGGTCCTTTCTAGTTAGACTTTTGCACTTTCTTAAGGTCTTTTGGTTTGCAAGTTTTTGTTGGTTTGCCAGGCTTGGTCTTTTGCTTCTACTTCTTTTGGGTCTTAGAATTTTTGTTCTTGGGCGTGGACCCAGAGAGAAAGCAGTGCGAGCTAGAGAAGTCAAAAGACTTAGAGAAACATTGAATTTTCTTGCTTTAAGGTTGAAAGAGAGGATAATAAATAGTATAAGTTTACCGAAGCAGACTTTCCCAAACTTGCATCTTCAAGATATGTACCAGATTTATGTAAAACTGGCACCTTATGAAGATAAAGTGACAAAGTTCAGAAAAGGATTGGTGGCTATTAAATAGGGAATTCTCATAGCTACTCTTTGGGTTGGTATGGTAGATTTCTAAGTAGCATTTGTTCTGGGAAGAGACAAAGTATATTTGCTGCTCCAGATGTAAGATTAAATGGGATTGAACAATGCACACTGGAACTGTTATATTTGAACCAACTGGTTATGCACTTAAAAATTCTAAAGGAAAATTCTTTTTCAGAATTACTAATGTAGCAAAATATTCTTCTAGAACTCTAAAGAAGATCCATGATTCTTTAGAGAAAAGGTTAACAAGAAAGCCAAAGTTAGTAAGTGCAGCTGAATGGCCAAGAATGAAAGATTTGATTGTAGTGATGAGATAACATATTTAGGCACAACTCAATTCCAAAAACATCATCATTTTGAAGTTCATTCCTATTCAAAGACATTGCCTTTGGATTAAGTATGTTATGTTCCTTAGAAACAAAAGTAATAGATACAAAGTTGGCAGAGTCCAGAGCCTTGAAGAAAGCAAACTTAAGAATTTTACTTGCAATCTACTTCTGGACAGCTTATGGATCTGTGATTAAGGATTTCAAATTGATTTTTGACTAGAGAATCTAAATTAGATTTTTTAATCTCTGTTTTGGTAATATCCTTTACTTCTTGTCCATAAGCATATGAGATGTTTTTGAACTTTAGCTTTCTGGTTATGGCTCCTTCAGAGATTCTCATCCTCTTGAATTAAGAAGGTTCACATAACAATGGAAATATTGGTTATCGTTCTTCGCCAATGCAAGAAAATAGGATAAAGATGTTATTTTATTTCCAGTATATGGATCTAGATCATCAAAACCCAATCCATGTTTATCCATTTGAGAGTTGATCTTTTCATGCACATCTTGTGCATCTTTATACTTCATGATTAAAAGCTACTTTATTTTTAAGCTCTTGTGCATAAGCTCTCTTTCCTTTTAAGAATAGTTCTTTAAAGCAACATAGTTTAGTCTATTACATTCAAAAGTTTTAAATTTCTTCTCCTTTTCCTTAAAGCTTTTTCAAGCTCTTGACATTTTTTTATTGAAGGTCTTTTCTTTGGAAATTTTCAACTTTTTATATGTTCCGCCACGTGAATGCTTGTATAAAACAACAGTGTAGATCACCAAACTATGAGAGATCTTCAAAGCTAATAAATCGTTCTCCAACGAATGTCCAATTAAACTTGTTTCTCTACTAACCACTTGTAAAAATCTTCCTGGAATGGGAAGCATAGTTGGTTAATTTAAAAAAAAAAAAAAAAATATTATCAACAATAAAAATCTTGACATCAGTAGGTTGCCATAGAACTAGATGACAGAAGTTTAAACAAAGGGGAAACATGGGGAACCTGGACATCTCTTAGAGTTGTCGTGACTCTATCCAACATCTCCCTTGTTATTTCACTATACCTGAACAAGAAGGAATCTCTTAAATACCGATCTAATAATCATCATTTGCTTTCAGAAAACACACAGAGAGAGAGATGCAGAGAGAGAAAGACTTGGATTATCCAAGCACATTAAATACTTGTCTCGTAAAAAAACTAGAAACAAAACAATGGCATAAGGTGGCTACTGATGATCCCTTCTAGAAGCACATTACACAACAACTATTGATGTTACATATATTCTGGTGCAACTGTAAAGTTTCAAAATTTAAGGACATGAGGTTCATGGTTCACCAAATCTTAAAATACGAGGTTCGTTGTGTTAGAAGAGATCTTAAAAGCGATTCAAGGGAGTGTCTCACGATGTATGTTTATTTGGAGATGACATTGTACTAGTGGCAAAGATGAAGGGGAGGTGAATGGTAACATGGAAGAGTGGAAGGTGGCATTGGAAACACAAGGCTTACACAATATTGCTCTAAGAACAAATACATTTGGTGCAACTTCAATGGGGAAGGTAGTGACAAGAGTGTGTAACTTAATGTTGGGGAGAAACCTTGTTATATGGGAGGAGTTTTCGGCAGTAAAGAAGGCACTTGAAAGGAAGTCAGAAGTGGCTGAAATGAGGATGCTTGGGTGGACATGTTGCTGAACTATGTTGAACATGATACCGAATGAGGTTTTCCTAGTAGATTTGGGTGTAGCACCTATCATGAATAACTAAGAGAAAATTACGGTGATTTGGAAACAATTATCAACACTGACGAGGAAAGCAGAGAAAATAACAGTTCAGTGGGTGAAGAGAATGGGCATTTAATGAACAACTTAGAAAAGAAGCTTTAGCCATTTCTAAAGAGTTGACCTCATATAGAAGTTTGTGGAATTAATGTAAGAATGATAGGGATATTATGTGAGGACCTATGAGTAATGTCGTAGTAGGTAGGTTGGGAAGGGTTAGAGGAAATAGCTAGGAACCTAAGGGGTTGTTTGGTTCATGGACATTGATAGAATTTGATGAAAATGGAATGACAAATTCCTTTGACCAAATTCCTTGATGATGTTTAATTAGTGGATTGAACTGATTAGATTCCATTGAATTCCATGATTGAGAGGTCTGATCATTCCTTGAAAGAAGTGAAGGAGTTGAATTCCATTTCATGGCAAATGTTATAATTTGATTTTAGGAAGACAAAAATAATGTTTGCATCCAAGTTAACGAACATCCCCACCCTCACGAACCTCGACCACCCTTACCAGCCCCACCATGTAACCCTTACCATCGTTATAGTAGATATTTATTGAATAAAAAGTATAGAAGTAACATGTGTTTTATGTTAAATGTTAAAAGAGAACCGTAATAATAGATGTAAACCGATGTTTAAAAAGCTTACACGATCATTCAGTTTGGGACAAAGGCTCAATTAATATGGTACAGAGGAAGTGAAATAAAGGGGCCTCTCTGATTTTTGTACTTTACTTTCTGAAAGAGTGTCTTATGGTCTTCTTATAAGATAAGACACTTTTTTCTAGTTTGTTGCTTTAAGGATAAAAGTTAGGTAGTCTAGAAGGAGCCTCTCAACCAAGCCATAAATGTGAATGAAGATACAACAATTAAATAGTGATAATAAATATTCTGATGAAACAACAAAAAAGAACTAATGCCTTGCTCATGTGAACATTGGTAGAGAACAAAGTACCTAGTGTTGTAATCAGTTATCACATTTGATGGTTTGACTAACTTATCCAACAGAACCTGCAAAATAGGCCAATTAGGCCTATGTGCATGAGAAATAAATGTTTGGTTAAAGTTTTAATAGTCGCTAACTATGATAAAGTTGAATTACATAGATTATTAGATTAGTTGGAAACTATCAAATAATCGTATTACATAGATGATGGGAAACAAGACTTGCAGAGTCATACCGACAAACTAATACCCTTGGCCAGTGCATCATTAAGGGTAGTTTATAATCATGTTAGTTGGATTTTCTACTCGGGGAAAGAGAAAACAAATCATGAAAACAAAACCTAAATCATCCTGGAAAGAACAAATCTGTAGCAGACATTTTACAAGCACATTTTTGATGGGCCTTGGTCCATTTAAAAAATATGGCTTGAGAGTATATATATGCATCACTTAAAGCATAAGTGGATACCAACTCCTCATAACTTGGTAACTTCAACTAAATAAGAAAATGTACATGTCCTCTAAAATTTACTAGTGTTACTCTTTTGAGCTCGAACCCTCATTGGTGATACACTGGATACATAAAGAAAGAAAATCAAATTTATTCAACGAAGTATTCAGTAATCTTGAAAATCATGTAAGTTCGTTGTGCTACCTATAAGTTCACTTATAGACCTAGGTTTCTTGATTAATTATGAGAACTCAAAAGATGATCCGGTTGGCTATGATATACAATTATACACATACAAGTGGGAACAAAATATAATCTCTGATTTGGCATCCACATAATCACAGGGAAGGATGCAATTATGCACAATCATGACCTTTATTGTTGCACCCACGCATCATAATTGAAAACCATAAGCCACTTAAATGATTGAATATCAAGTTGCATTGCAGTTGACCTCATTGGTAACAAAAACCAACACCGACGAAGAAATTATTCTTAACAAGTGTTTGACCTTTTTTACTACTCAAAAGAAATCCATATGTCAATCCAAGATGGTTTTTCATAACATGGACATGGTTGGCAGCGTGGTATGCAACTTGGCACTATTTGTTATTGTCATGACTCATGAGCTCTTCACATAATTCTATTCCCAATGAAAACAATTCCCATAGGTTGAGCAACAACCATGTACTTATCCTAATCATTAAAAGACATTTCTCGAATGCAACTTTAGTCTTCCGTGGTTAAATCATTCTCTAACATGAAGAACATCTTTAGAACCAAAACCTTACCATTTCACAATCAATGGCCACCACTTCGTGCACGAATTTTCCTAATGGAGCATGAAGAGTTGAAAGAGAACCTGAAGTATATAAGTCAACAAATTAGTTGAAGAGTATAACATTTGTCACAACTCACCACTCGAGCAAAAGCAAGTAAATAAATAAATACAATAGTAGTAGTCTGGTACTTGGTTGATCATGGTGCTACCATTATCTTCTAATTCCTTTGATGTAGGAGTATAATATGATATAGGAAATGGAATGTCTTTCACGAGCTCAGCTAAGGAAAAATATTTGTGAATAGGACATGTACCTAATTGATTGACAATTATTTGTATTTGATGTGTTAATATTAACTGTAATGCCCCAATTTCCTTACAACATCAGGTGTTGTTACTTCACATTATAATACTACTAAATCTTGAACAAGAACTTGAAATTTAACTTTATTTCTTTAATGTTGCATCAGAATTGAAACACAAGCGGAAAATGCGTAAAATACTAATACATTGTTAAAATAGTAACTACTTCATGAGGTCCTTACACCTTCTTGCCTGAGATACATACATGAGATACGTAAGCTAGAAGCTTAGTGAGTATTTATGGTTTTCATAAATGAATCATTTTCATGATATTTGAATAATAGTTCAAATCAGTATTTTCCATGCATATAAAAACACTATTCTTTGTCATGCATATGTGTAAAACCATGTTTTGAGATCTCACTTGTCACATGTACGTATACTGTTGGTCCCAATAAGGATCTACAAGAGTTAAATATTAAGTAAACAGTTTGTAGAAGGGGAGGGGGGTTGAATACAAACAGACAGATTTAAGTTTTTAAATGAGTTTATAGAAAATAAACAAATTTACAGTTACAAGCGGAATTAGAACAAGTTAAAAACCTATTCTATTGTAACTAAAGAAACACACAGTTTGATGCACAAGAGGATGAAAGAAAGAATACAGAAGGTATAGACTAGAAGGAAGCATGCATGAAGATGAAGAAGATATCTTCATCTATTTATACCCGTTTGCATTTAATGCAAAGCAAAAGGTACATGCCACGTGTCAAGCTTAGATAGGAAGCTTGTCCTTGTAAATAAGACAACCATGCTTTTGGCCGAATATGAACAGTACCATATCAGATATGATGGGGACATAAGAGACAAGTCGTATGTCCTTTTCTGACATGGTTCTAGGTTTGACTTTTGTGCATCGAGGATAAGATCAAACTTTAATCTTGCAGAGGAAGCTTCATTTGATCGCTGATACTGAATGTTCAAGGATGAACTTCAGTGTTGCTGAGGATTCACAAGACTTCACACTTTGAGTAGATAATCGCTGCTATCGCTGAACCGCTTCAGGTCACTTAGCTGATTATCTCTTTCTTCAGCTTTGGTCTTCGACTGTCGCTGAATGGTCTTCTGGTGTGATAGCTGATCTTCAGGTCTTCAGAGATAATCTTGTTGATCCTTGATCTTCAGCGATCGCTGATAGCAATCAGCGTATGCTATCGCTGAATTTGAATAGAAGCTTATCTAAGGAATTTCACTATGTATAGTAAAGGAATCATATTCAAATCACTGAGAGGAGTTATGATCAACAATCTCCCCCTATTTGATTATGATTAAGCAACATAGGAAAATTGCTTTTAAAAGATTAGCAGGGACTTATAAAATTTAAAATAAATTTTCTAAGTACTAATCTATAAGATCTTTTTCAGCTTCTATTATCTGAATTGAGTTTCATTTATAAGGATATGAAATCACAGTTTTTACAAGTAGAAGAGCTTAAAGTACATTCACTGATTGAACTTTCAGAGTGAAGGTTCAGTGAGCTAAGAAAAGTTAAGAAGATAGAACTCTTATGTTCATTGTCCCTTTTTACTTTTTTCTGGGATCTTTTCAGTACGAGATGGAGTAAAGTACTCGAGTGTATTTCATTGATCATAATCTGAAGATATTACATAGAAATGAAATTACAATCATTAAAGTGAAAGTACATTTACACTGAAGAAAATATTACAAAGGAATAAAAAGCTACTACCAATCAGAGAGGCTCACATTTCTTCTTTGTAACTCATGTTCAAAAAGCATCTTCTGTCTGATTACCAGAGGGTCATTAGACCAGCAGTAACAATATAAGATTTTTATGAAACGAGTAGGGGCTTTATGAAGTTCCTTGTTTCTGAAGAGACGAAGCTGTCTTTCATTATCCAAGAAAATCATGCCAGATTCAGGGAGCGAGATGACTTCACTTTCTTCATATAATCGATTTGTAGGAAGAGAGGTATCCAGCATAGATATATCAGGGAGCGTCATATGACTGATGATGCTTTCAAGATCAAATTTGACACTATGTTCATTTCTTAAGCTTGGGCCTTCTTCAGAGGTTGATCTTCTTTTCTTAGATGATTCAGGGAGAGAGGGAACTTGTACATGTTGTGACATTCTCTGCAGCAACTGATTCAGCTCATCTTCTACCACATTCTTGAACTTGGATTTGGAACCCTGAATGGCATCTCTAATTTCGAGCCATTCAGTGTATCCATATAACCTTAAGAATTTTGCTTCTTCTCTCTCTATTCTGGATGGCCTTGTCATTCTTACATATACCTTTGGACCACCTCTGTTGGAGTATCGCCCTTGGATAGTTGCGTGAATGATTTTGGAATCAGAGATCTTCGAAAGTTCAGCATCTCTGTGCACCAATCCAGTTCTTTGTCTTTCTGAGTTGTGGCTTCAGTGTTTAGTGCAGTGAGAATCTTCTGTTGAGCGAGAATGGGATCTACATTCAGGTTTTCTTGTACAAGTTCTTTCTGAGCCAGAGCTGCAGCGAGCCGTTCACTTTTTTCTAATTGTTCTTTTTCTGCTTTGTCTCTTGCTGAGTCTTCCCTGAGAATCTTCCTTGCTAAAGCAAGATCATTCTCAGTTTGCTTTATTTCTTCATCTCTGATCCTCTGAGCTTCCAGAGCTTGTTCTCTCTCTTCTTTGGATAAAAAGTAGAATTCATCTACCATCCTGATTGGTACAGCGTTTATTGGGTCTTCCTGGGGTACCCTTATTCTTTTGGATTCGAATTCCCTTAGGAATTTTATTCGCCTTTCTTCCTCTTCATGCTCGCTTATAATCTTCTTCTGAACGCGACATCGAGGAATGAGGCCTTCTTCTTCCTCAGAGTCAGTTTCAACTATGTATATAAACTGCTCTTTAGAAGAAGGTTCCCTCCTTATGGATGAGTCCTTTGGGGGACAGGGATCACTGAGGGAAGGAGAGAGAGGAGATTTATCAGAGAGAGGGTTTGAAGGAGGAAGGGTTATATATGGGGATTCAGAGAGAGGAGTAATATAAGGGATAAGCTGAAGTGATACCTTATCAGCGGTCTCCCCCTCTGATATAGGGATGGTGGCCTCCAGATCAACCACTCTGGCTGAAGGTCCAGCTCCGTCCCCCAAGGGCTCTAGCTGAGATGTGCTTGGTCTGGATAATCTGAAATGCTCCATTGCAAATCCCAAGTCATCATCATCATCATCATCATCATTATCATCATCATCATCATCATCATCATCTCCAAAGTGAGGGATGTGTTCCTCTTCTTCTTCTTCTTCATCATCATCCTCTTCTTCATCATCAGCAACGAACCTTGCAGAAGGTTCTGGTCTTTGAATGTAAGGAGAGATCCTTTCATCTGGAAACCGTCGATTGTGCTCGCCGATAAGTTCGTCAGCGAACTATTTGGCCACCTTCTCCCCCTCAATGTTATCATGGTGCAGAACGTGGACCATCAGAGTGCGAACATTCATGTGCACGACCTCAAGCATGGTCCGATCAGTAGCAGCAAAGGAGGGACCAGTCCCGCTGAGCCTTGAGAGAGCCTGCATTATGTCAGATTGAGTCTTTTGAATAGACTCGAGGACAGTGGCCTGAGCATCAACCTTTTGCTCAATGTTGATGAGGGATTGGTGAAGATCCTTGTGGTCGTCCTTCAGAGTCTGAACATCAGACACCAAGTTGCTGACGTTCGTCTTTATTCCTGGAGTGCTAGCGACCTGCCAGAAGATCAACTCCGTAGAAGTTTGCAGTGTGTCCAGCCTGGCTCTGGTGAGAGCACACTCATTGACCAGATGGTCAACGGCAGGGAACGTGGGAGCAGGCAGGGACACAGAAGGCAACTCAGTGACCCTGGGAGGAAGCTTGGGGGCAAGGTTCTCCATCTTGACATCCCGGAGCTTTTTGGCACTGGGAGGGCGCTGAGGAGACTTCATCGCTGTCTTCGATGTGGTGGTGGTGGTCGCTGTCGTCGAGTAGACAGCAGTAGTGGCAGCAGCTGATGACATTGACAAAGAGGCGAGAAAAGAATCCGGATCAGATGATGGATGAAAAGTATCATTATTTTCCTTGAGAATATCAAGAGGATTACTCTCAGGGACTACTTTTGCAGAGGTAGTGTCCTGAGGATCACTGACCAGTGTCTTAGAGTATCTGAAAGAGATACTCTGAGGTCCTTTTAAATTGGCTTTCCAAAACTCAAATTGCCTAAACAATTTTGAGGTTTGGACTGCGTGCATTTCAGCATTATCAGATATAGGGACAACTATCACTGAGTCACTTGCTGATGTGAGGACCAAAGAAGTAGAGATGGAAGATGTAGAGAGGGCAGTGAAAGTAATACCTGATCCAGCTTCAGCAGAGCTGGCTATAACACCTTCAAAGACCTTAGTCCCTGATGGTGGTGGTAATGCTGATGAAGCTTCAACGGCAGCAGAAACCGTTGGAGTGGCTGTGGATGAGGGTGGTGATTGTAGTACACCAAAATCAGAGAGGATGGTCTGTTGAGAGACCACCTTCTTAGGTTTCTTTGAGGCGATGGTCTTCTTATGACCATCAGTGGGGGTTTTCCTCTTTGCAGCAGTAGTGCCTTGGGTACTCACTGAGGGGATGGGCAGCGAGGAGGTCACTAAAAGAGGTGCTCCTATAATTTGTAGCATATAGGGAGTGAGAGGAGCATCACCTGGACGTTCTTCCAGGTCCAGGGACTTCTTCCCTACCATTGAGAAGGCAAAGTCACCGACTTTCGGGTAGCTCTCCCCGAAAGCCTCTTCAAGGATGGTGGAGAAGAAACGGGGGTAAGGGATTACAGGATGTCTGGTGGAGGCGTTGAGGCGGCTGCACATATCGCTGAAGATGTAGTCAGCGTAGTTCAGAGGATGACCCGTGCAGAGAGAGAAGGCAAGGTCTTGAAAATGTTTGCTCGCCTGATCGTGGGAGCCAACCTTGGACCCTAGGCACTGAATGACGTGGGTGAAAATATACTGCCAGCGAGCAGGGGGTCGCTTCTTTTCCAGCTTTGAACCCACCGTCTTCACCAAGGGGTTCTCCCATTTGTAGCCAATGGATTCCAAGAAAGCATCAATCTGCTGCTTTGTTGGTTCAGCACCCCATTGCTCATTCTTCTTGCGCTGAGGGAGTCTTAGCGCCTTGCGTACAAACCCCGCTGAGAACGCGAAGAAGCCAAGATCAGGGATGGTGAAGGAAATAGCTGAAGAACAGTGCCTTTATCGGTTTTCAGAGTGGTACATTGCGCCGTGTACCAGAGAGCCTGAAGGTGAGAGGCAATGCCCACTGGGTTGTGGACGAAGGCATACATCAGAGGGCATGCCTTGAGGAAGGTTGCAGCGTTCTTGAACTGAAGGCGTTCAGAGGGAATGTCCACCAATGCAATGTAATTGCATGGCTTGAAAGTTGACTTTTCCAGCTCAAATTGACAGGTTGGTGCGGCGACCAACTGGTTAGCAGCAGCAGTTTCAGCGACGTTGGAAGCAGAGGCCATTTCTGTAGGAAAAATGGCAACACCGAAGAGATAAATCATGGTTTTAATACATGAATGTATAAACCAGAGTGTTGGTATAAAAAGTACCAAATGTAAGAGCAAAGAAACAAGTGTTTTGATGAACAATATCAAAATGCTTGTTGGCAATAAAAAATTTAAAGGTAAATTAAAAATATGATAAAAAAAAAATTCTGTTATGAGAACAGGGTTTTGAAAGTGAAAAAGCTTTTCACTTTTAAAAACAAGATTTTATTGATTTTAAGAATGAAAAAAGATAAGAAAGGTGAAACAAGTTGTTTCCAGTTCTTGATATAAGGTTTAAATCAAACCTTAAACGTGTGAAGGAGAAAAACGCACAAGTGCGTGTTCTTGGTGTTCTTGGAGAAAGCTTGAAGAATCGAAGGTTTCCTTTGCCTTTAGGGAAGTTATGAAAGCGGAAGGAACAAAGTAAGGCAAAAAGAATGCTTAAATAGCATGAGGAGAGAGAAAGAAAGGATTGCTAAACGACGGTTTTAGCTTTTTGAAAAAGAAATGATGACCTAGCGCACGTTCCAAGAAAGGAGATGGAATGGAAACGTCGTGGTCCGTCGTGTGTCAGAAAAATGTCTGACGTGTCCTTTTCTTTTATTTTTAAAAGATTATAATGAAGGTTATCCATAAGGAAGGTTTATCATTAATAATTTTTAGAAAAAAATCTTCATCACTAATAATAAAGGATTGTCAGTGATGAGTTTTAAATAAGAGAGGCATTCTTTGATGAGAGAGGATAACAAAGAGTGTTAAGAAATTAGAAGATAATACCTGAGGAGATGGCCTAGATATCGCTGAATCAGAGTTCAGAGAATGGAAAGTTCGAAGGCTTTATTTGTAATCCTTTGTTGGTCACTGATTAATAAATTATTCAGCATTCAACATACCAAGTTCGCTGATGAGTAGATTGAATCTAGTTTCATCAAGAAGCTTGGTGAAAATATCAGCGACCTGATATTCAGTAGGAACAAAATGGAGCTAAACTTCACCATTCATCACATGATCTCTGATAAAGTGATATCGGATCTCAATATGCTTGGTTTTGGAGTGAAGTACAGGGTTGTTAGCAATTGCTATAGCACTTGTGCTATCACAGTATATAGGAATTTTAGAGAGCTTTAGATCGTAGTCTCTGAGTTGATTTCTCATCCAAAGGATTTGAGCACATACCAGCTGCTACGTATTCAGCTTCAGCGGTGGAAGTGGACACTGAGTTTTGCTTTTTACTTGTCCAACTTATTAACTTTCCACATAGCAGCTGACACCCACCAGTGGTGCTTTTCCTATCAATCTTACAACCTGCAAAGTCACTGTCAGAGTAACCAATAAGATCAAATCCTGAGCTTTTGGGATACCAGAGACCAAGATTTGGAGTTCCTTTCAGGTATCTGAAGATTCGCTTTACAGCGATTAGATGGGATTCCTTCGGTTCAGCTTGATACCGAGCACATAGACAGGTAGCGTACATGATGTCTGGTCTACTCGCTGTAAGATACAGCAGAGACCCAATCATTCCTCGATAGGCAGTGACATTGACTGGTTTCCCATTGGGATCCTTGTTTAATGTCAGAGGAGGCGCCATAGGAGTCTTCATCGCTGAGCATTGATTTATGTCAAATTTATTCAGCATGTCTTTAACATATTTGCTTTGACAAATAAAAATTCCTTTGTCAGATTGCTTAATCTGCAAACCTAGAAAATATGTTAGTTCACCCATCATACTCATTTTATATTGTTTTTGCATTCTTGCAGCGAAACGAGTGCATAGCTTGGGTCTTGTTTTACCAAAGATAATGTCATCAACATATATCTGAGCGAGAATCGTATGACCTTTATATTTTCTTAAAAACAGAGTTTGGTCAATTTTTCCACGAACAAATTTTTCTTTAAGAAGAAATTTAGAGAGGGTATCATACCAAGCTCTAGGAGCTTGTTTTAACCCGTAAAGAGCTTTTTCAAGTTTAAAAACATAACCAGGGTGGTTAGGGTCTGAGAAACCAGGGGGTTGTTCAACATAAACTTCCTCGCTGAGTTTTCCATTTAGAAAAGCACTTTTAACATCCATTTGAAAAACTTTGAAGTCTTTATGGGTAGCATAAGCTAAAAAGAGTCTTATGGCTTCTAAACGAGCTACAGGGGCAAAGGTTTCATCATAATCAATTCCTTCTTCCTGTCTATAACCTTGAGCAACAAGTCTAGCCTTATTGCGAATTATAGTCCCGTTTTCATCTAGCTTATTTCAGAAAACCCATTTGGTTCCTATGACGGTTTTATCAGAGGGTCTAGGAACAAGATTCCAAACTTTATTTCTATGAAATTCAGTCAGTTCTTCTTGCATAGCTGAAACCCAGCTAGGGTCAGAGATAGCTGATCTATCTTCTTAGGTTTCAGAGAGAGAAATGAAGTTAACATAAAGACAGATATTACCTGTGCCTCTACGTGTTTTGATACCTGCAGTGGGATCACCAATAATCTGATTTATTGGATGGTTTGCAGTCCATCGCTGAGCTGGTGGTTGAGGAGAGAGATCAACGGTATTCGCCGACTCCGTTCTTCGTATTCTCGGAATAGGACTTATTTCAACAGTGTACTTCATTTAGAATCAATTCGGGGGATTGATTTTCGAAGAGGTTTGGTTATTCACGAGAGGAATTTCCAAGAGATGAATCAGCAACTGGAATCCGATTTAAAGGAGTAACATTTATCCCTGAAGATGGATTATTGTTACTTGTTGAGTTTACAGGGATTTCATCATCACATACATCAGCTGGAGTTTGATTGCTGAAGTATGTTTCAGGTTCCCCATAATGAGATTCCATCCAAGCATTCAATTCTTCATCATCATCAAGATTATGAGAAGGATGAATGAGACGAGATTCATCAAAGTTGACATGCATAGATTCTTCAACGTGTTGTCTTCTTTTGTTGAATACTCTGAAAGACTTAGATACAGAGGAGTATCCAAGAAATATACCATCATCAGCTTTGGGATCAAATTTACCCAAATGATCTCTGTCATTTAGAATGTAACACGTACATCCAAAAATGTGAAGATATTTTAGAGTGGGTTTTCTCCCATGAAATAATTCATAGGAAGTCTTCTTGAATCGCTTAACAATCAGGGATCGATTCTGAGTAAAGCACGCTGTATTGACAAATTTCGTAATTGAGTTGGAAGACGAGATTCGCTGAGCATTGAGCGAGTTGCTTCGATTATAGTTCGATTTCTTCTTTCAGCAACACCGTTTTGCTGAGGAGTTTTTACTGAAGAGAAGTTGTGAGAGATGCCTTTTTCTTCAAAGAAACTAACCAAAGTACTATTTTTGAATTCAGTACCATGATCACTTCTTATGGAGCGAACAAGTAAGTTGTTCAGCACTTCCATTCTATTGATAAAAGAGATTATTATTTCAGGGGTATCACTTTTGGATCGAAGGAAGAACACCCATGTGTATCTGGAGTATTCATCAACAATCACTAAAGTGTATTTCTTCCCAGAGATCGATTGGACATTGACAGGTCCAAAGAGATCCATGTGGAGTAGCTGAAGAGGAGTGGTCACAGAAGAAACTTGCTTTGACCTGAAGGAGGCTTTTGTCAGCTTTCCCTTCTCACACGCTGAACAAAGATATTCCTTTCTAAATGTGTGATTAGGGAGGTCTCTGACTAAGTCTTTTTGAGACAATTCATTTATCGGCTTAAAGTTGAGATGAGAGAGTCTTTTATGCCATAACCAGTTTATGTCTGTGGATGCTTTAGAGATGAAGCACACGTTTTCAGAGTGAGAACTATTCATGTTTATGACATATACGTTTTCAACTCTTTTTCCAGAGAGGGCAAGCTTATCATTTCCGTCAGTGACAGCACATCTATTCTTTAGGAATAGAACTTTGAAGTCTTTGTCACACAACTGACTAACGCTCATGAGATTGTGCTTTAGTCCCTCAACGTAAGCAACACAAGAAAAAGATGTGGCTCCGTTGGACAGAATTCCATAACCTTTAGTGTATCCTTTGCCATTTCCACCAAAGGTCACTGATGGACCAGCTTCTTCTTTGTAGTCAGAGAGCAGAGATTTTCTGCCAGTCATATGCCTCGAGCATCCGCTATCAAGATACCAGAAACCTTTGGCACTCTGCATACAACAAAAGATTAATTGTTTAAAGGTAACCATATTACTATGGGTCCTGCTTGGTTTGATACCGGATTGGCGGATGTACTACTAGCTGAAGAACTCTCTTCAGTGGATATCTTCACCTTAGTTGGTTTAGCAACTTTGGTGGATTTCACTCTCGCTGATTTATCAGCTTGAGATACTTTCTTTCCATGAGCTAGTTTATCAGCTCTAGTAGCATTAGGACACTTGCTTGCAATGTGGGTTGTTTCACCACAGTGAAAGCATTTCCTATACTTAAAAGGTTTGGAGATAAGAGAGGGAGCAGAAAGTTTCTCAGGGATAGGTCCAAGAATTCCTTTATCCATGGTCCTTGGAGGTATTATAACCTTGTCAGGGGTAGGAGTGAGATCGATTTTAATCTTGGGAGTTGGTCTCTGAGAATAATCAGGGACCCTCTTCCCAGATTTAGAAATCTTCTCAGAGGACTTCTTGTTCTTATCAAGAGTTTTCTTATTCTTAGGAACATGGTCAAGAAACTCGTTTTTGATCACCTTCTTAGAATAATCCACATGAAACTTCTCTTTAGAGAAAGAGGAAGAAGAAGTTGAAGAAGAAGGATCAGGGATAGAAGAGACAAACATTCCAAACTTGAGCATGGAACGATCATTCTCTGATTCTTCCTTTTTAGGGTTATAGCCTAACCCACTTCTCACTTTCATAGATATTTGGGCATTGATGATCTCATTGACTTTATCAGATGCCTTACACCATCCTTCGATGGTTTCCTTTTCAGACTTGAAATCAGTGATAGCCTTTTCCCTATCAGCGATAGCTTGTTGTTTCTCAATGCTTATTGTTTGATTTGCAAAAACTTGGTCTTTGAGAGAATCCTCAAGTTTGGAAAGTTCTTTGATTCTTATGTGGCAATTTTTTAATTGTTCAGATAAGTTAGTGTTAATTTTCTCAGCTTTTATCTTTCCATTCAAAGCGTTGTAAAAATCAACAGTCATTGCATCGAGAGCCGACAAGTTATCTTTTTCAGAGAGTAAGGAGTCAGAGGGAATGTTTACCTGAGTAGACGGAGACTCAGAGGAAGAAGTTTCAGAGACTTCTTCAGCATCCTCTATTCTTGCCATTAGACAGAGAAAGGCAAGATCTTCTTCATCCGAACCGTACTCTTCGAGGTCTTGGCCTTGGTCATCTTCAAAGATCCCAGTCAACTTCTTCAGCGACAAGGCCTTTGCCTTTTTGCTGGTTTTTCATTTTCAAATACTTTTCCTGTTTATCAGAGGTATGGTAGGTAGTGGGAGCAACAACTTTCTTCGACCTGCATTCACTTGCAAAATGGCCCTTTCTCTGACAATTAAAACAGATCGCTGAGGCTTTTTCAGCGGGCAACGTTTTCTGTTTTTTTCAGAGTCAGAGAGGTTAGAAGATTTTTGAAAATTTCTCTTTCTAGAAAATCTTTTAAAGTTGTTGGTTAAAAGAGCTAGAGAGTTATCAAACTCAGAGATGTCAGCATCAGTGAGTTGATCTTCTGAATCAGTTTGACCTAATTCAGTTATGGAGGTGATAGTAGAAGAAGAACCATTTTTAGAAGAAGTTCCTTCAGAAGTCACAAGTGCTAAAGAAGTACTTTTAGCACCTTTGAGTTCGTTAAGAAGGTTTTTCCTTAGAAGCTGAGAATGTTCCTCATTTAAGAGCATACCATATAATGCACTTAAAGACAAAGTTTCAAGATTCTTTGACAGTTTTATACATGTAGTGTACACTGCCCATTGATCGGGCAATGCCTCCATGAATTTTGTCAGAATTTCAGCGTTTTGAATATACCCTATCGACTGATTTAAGATCAATCAACAGACAGTTAAATCTCTAGTGAATTTGAGAGAGAGATTCACCCTTTTGATACATAAAGCTCTCGTATTTTCTTACAAGGTTTATGCATCTAGTTACTTTAACCTCAGAAGTTTCTTCATATTGGATACATAGAGTATCCCACATGGCTTTTGAAGTTCTCATTTTCATTACAGAATGATATACTTCATCAGGTAAAGACATTGCTATTATAGATCGTACTTTCGCATCAATAGCAACTTCTTTCTTGTCTTCCTCAGTCCATCGATCTGGAGTTTTTACAATACTCCTTTTAGCGACGGCTAGGGTAGTAGCAGTGGCAGGTACAGCTGCTACTATGGCTGTAGGAACGAACGGTCCGTTTTCTACATAGTATGGGATCTTAGGATCAGATCCCTCTAGAAAAAGTGACATTCTTTCTTTCCATAAAGGGAAATTATCATGGCTGAACCTTGGAGGTTTAGCTAAAGATCCGTTATCGTTGTAGTTTGTATTAGGGTTTATCATTTTAAAATATGATCTAAAGAAGAATATTTTAAAGAGAAAGTTAACAACACCGCTCTGATACCACTTGTTGGTCCCAATAAGGATCTACAAGAGTTAAATATTAAGTAAACAATTTGTACAAGGGGGGGGGGGGTTGAATACAAACAGACAGATTTTAGTTTTTAAATGAGTTTATAGAAAATAAACAAATTTACAGTTACAAGCGGAATTAGAACAAGTTAAAAACCTATTCTATTGTAACTAAAGAAACACACAGTTTGATGCACAAGAGGATGAAAGAAAGAATACAGAAGGTATAGACTAGAAGGAAGCATGCATGAAGATGAAGAAGGTATCTTCATCTATTTATACCCGTTTGCATTTAATGCAAAGCAAAAGGTACATGCCACGTGTCAAGCTTGGATAGGAAGCTTGCCCTTGTAAATAAGACAACCATGCTTTTGGCAGAATACGAACAATACCATATCAGATATGATGGGGACATAAGAGACAAGTCGTATGTCCTTTTCTGACATGGTTCTAGGTTTGACTTTTGTGCATCGAGGATAAGATCAAACTTTAATCTTGCAGAGGAAGCTTCATTTGATCGCTGATACTGAATGTTCAAGGATGAACTTCAGTGTTGCTGAGGCTTCACAGGACTTCACACTTTGAGTAGATAATCGCTGCTATCGCTGAACCGCTTCAGGTCACTTAGCTGATTATCTCTTTCTTCAGCTTTGGTCTTCGACTGTCGCTGAATGGTCTTCTGGTGTGATAGCTGATCTTCAGGTCTTCAGAGATAATCTTGTTGATCCTTGATCTTCAGCGATCGCTGATAGCAATCAGCGTATGCTATCGCTGAATTTGAATAGAAGCTTATCTAAGGAATTTCACTAAGTATAGTAAAGGAATCATATTCAAATCACTGAGAGGAGTTATGATCAACATATACCATACTTGTCTTGAGGTTTGATATCACCCGGGTCCATTAAAGGTTGTCCCATAAGGTTCGTTTGCAAGATGCCCCTTCGTGTAATGTCCTGTACTTTGGATATTATGGTATACATAACCTGTAGAAACTTTCATACCTTGTGTACACATACTTGTATCATAACATGTAAACATTTTCATGCCTTGTGTATGAAACACATACTTGTACCAGAACATGTAAACATTTTCATGCCTTGTGTATGAAACACATACTTGTATCAAAACATGTAATCATGCATATCTTGAATACATACATACACACATATATATATATATATATTCAATATTTTCTTGTAAAGATAACATGCCAACATATATTGTAATGCAAAAAGTACTTTTTGAATACATATATATATATATATTCAATATTTTCTTGTAAAGATAACATGCCAACATATATTGTAATGCAAAAAGTACTTTTATGTAGCATGTATGTAACTCATAAATCACATAAGTACTTACCTTGATTAATCTTAGCTTTTCCTTAATCCCTTTCTTCAAGCTTGATTATAGAGAGATTTGTTATGGATTTTGGTATGAACTAATAGTGATACTTCAAGCCCTATTTGTAGATAAATTCAATGCATCAACTACTTGTTCCTTTTGCTCTCAAAGTTGTACTTCTATCATAGTGTACCACCTCAACCTTTAAGGATAAGAGAATCGAACCACCTTATGCTTATAGTACATTTGGTCATGTTCTTTAGACTTGCCTTGCAATCCATTAGCCTTGCCAACACATAACTTTTAACAATTCATCCTTTAGCTTGCTTATTCATCGTTGTAGACTTGCCAACACATACCTAGTTCTAACAACTTATCAACTAGATTGATTTCTCATGTTTTTTACTTGGAAATTACTTTGTTTTGTAAATCAGAAAAAGGTACAACTGCTGGACTTTTTAGAGTGCTTAAAATATTCATAAAAGTTTGCATTTAAGGCTTAATCATAAAGATTAAGAAACTAGGGTGTTACAATTCTCCCCTTCTTACAACATTTTCGTCCTTGAAATTTTAGTCAAAAAGATGGAGGTATTTATTCCTCATTTCTGATTTGACTTCCCATGTTGCTTCAAATCCATGGGAACAATCCCAATGAACTAATACCAATGATACTTCCTTATTTCGAAGCTTCTTAACCTTACGTTCTGTGACGACTATGGGCTTTTCTACGAAAATGAGTTTATCATTAACTAAGATTTCTTCAACTGGAATCAAACGTCTTCTTTAGTAAGGCATTTCCTTGAATTGGACACATGAAAAGTACTGGGTATCTCCCTCAATTCTTCTGGTAATTCAAGTTGATATGCTACTGCTCCAATCTTTTCAATGATTTTGTATGGTCCGATGTATCGTGGTCGTAGCTAGCCCTTTTTGCAAAACGTAGGACCCCTCTCCATGGTGATACTTTCAATAACACCTAACTTGGAATTCAATAGGATTTCTTCTTTTGTCGGCATAACTTTTCTTCCTATCTTGTGCGACTTTGAGTCTTTCTCTTATTTGAGTTACCTTGTCGGCTGTTTGTTGGATAATTTCAGGTCCGAGTAATACTTTTTCACCAACCTCCATCCAACAGACCGGTGTTCTACATTTTCTTCCATATAGAACTTCATAAGGTGCTGCTTGGATCTGTTATGGTAAATGTTGTTATAAGAAAATTCAATAAGCGGTAAATGGCTATCTCAACTACCCTTTAAGTCGATTGCACTCTTACCATTAGTTTGGGGATGATATATGCCGTACTCATCCTAATTTGTGAGCCCAACTGTTTTTGGAAGCTCATCCAAAAATATGAAGTAAAACGGTTATCTCGATCCGATACAATCAATATTGGTATGCCATGTCTTGCAACAATTTCATCTATGTACATCTTGGCTAATGTCTCCAATGTATATGTTTCCTTATATGGCAGAAAATGCGTTGTTTTGGTTAATCGATCAACAATGACCCATATAACATCAAAACCTTTTGTTGTTCTTGACAACCTTGTTACGAAATCCATAGTGATATGTTCCCATTTCCAAACAAGAATATCTAATGGTTGTAACTCTCCATAAGGTCTTTGGTTTTCAATCTTAACCTTCAAACATGTGAGACACTTTTTAACGTAATTAGTTATTGACTTCTTCATTCCTAGCCACCAATACAAAGTTTTTAAATATTCGTACATCTTATTGCTTCCAGGATGGACATAATATTTGGACTGTGTGCTTCATCCAAAAT
The DNA here is from genome assembly GCA_036898165.1 of Silybum marianum. Classification (NCBI taxonomy): domain Eukaryota; kingdom Viridiplantae; phylum Streptophyta; class Magnoliopsida; order Asterales; family Asteraceae; genus Silybum; species Silybum marianum. Next base: position 24,443,693 of record CM072529.1, read on the forward strand.
TACTTCTCTACAGTCACCAATTTTGGGAATCCAAATTCTCACTTGAATCTTTTGCTTCCTTGACTGTCAGTATCTAGTAGTTTGACTTGTCCAAAAATTCGTTCTTTCTTTTGATTGTCTTGCTTCAATGCTTCTTGTTGAAATTCATGAACTCGTTCCAATAAGTTATTTGTACCCAACAAACTTAATGCCTTAACATGAATAGGTTGAGTCGGTTCCGTCCCACTCAAGGCATCAACTACAACATTGGCCTTTCCTGGATGGTATTTGATTTCACAATCATAATCTTTCAACAATTCCATCCAACGCATTTGCCTCATGTTTAATTCTTTCTAGCTAAATAAATACTTAAGACTTTTATGATATGTATATATAGTACACACTTCATCCCATCTAAATAATGCCTCCATATTTTCAAAGCAAATACTACTGCAGCTAGTTCCGAATAATGTGTGGGGTATTCTTTCTCATGTTCTTTCAATTGTCGAGCTGCCAAAGCAATTACCTTACCTCTTTGCATAAGTACACATCCTAAGCCTTGTTTGGATGCATCACTGTATACTACAGTCTTCACTTCCTTCTGGCAAACTTAAGATTGGTGCACTACTCAACTTACTTTTGAATGTTTGAAAAGTTGTTTCTTGTGAATTCCCAAATTGAAGTTACAAGCCTTCCTTGTTAGTGCCGTGAGCGGGGTTTGTTAAGATCTGAAAGATTGTTTCATAAGAGATAAGAGTTCTGAAGATGAAGAGTTTAGAGGTTCTGAACTAGTGCAGAAAAGATATAGCTAAGTCGTCTTCAGAAGAAGTCTCATAAGTCTGAGTATTAGACTTCAGAAGTAAGAGTTTGAAGAAAATCTTAAGGCATAACTTCTGAAGTGGAGACTTCAAAGTTCTGAAGGAACTCTGAAGAGAAGTTCTGAAGAATTCTTAACACTTGCATATATGTTATTGGTCTGTGATATTAATAGCTGTTAGTTTAACATATCTATACGTGTATAAATACAGAGTCAATTAGACAGTTAGAAGTTGAATGTGAACGACATACTTGTACATTCTATACTTGTAATCATTGTGTAATATTTGTACTTAAAATCAATACAACAGCCGACATCCTTGTCCTAATTCTTGTGTCCTTAATTGTTTCATTGACATTCTTATATACAGGACATATCAATTGGTGTCAGAGTCTTTCAACTGTTTCTTGATTTCGATATTGATCAAATTATTCTTGATATGTTAATTCTTGAAATTTTTTGATCAATCTTTGTTCGATTGATCAAATCTATCAATTCAAGCAAATTATAGTTGAATTTACGATCATAAAATCAAAATGTCGAACGAATATGTGTCTGTTGGTTCGGAAACTAAACCTCTTCCTCTATTCATTGGGGAATATCATCAATAGAGGATCCGGATGATTCAGTTCTTGGATAATATTGATGAGGAGTTGATGAAATCAATTACCAATGGACCTTTGAGGTTTTATGTTGAAATAGATGCTGTTCCAGCTACTGCCAATACTCCAGAAATACCTGCAACTAGAATCAAGAAGAGTACGTCCATGTACAATGCAGCTGAGAAAGCCTAGTTGAAGATTGATAGACGTGCCCTAACTCTTCTTACTATGGCCTTACCTAATGAAATATTCAATAGGGTTGACAGTCTGCAGTCAGCCAAGGCTATGTGAGATGAAGTAGAAGCCCAAATGCAGGGGAGTAAAAAGGCTCAAGAAAACAAACTGAACATGTGCATTGGAACTTATGAAGGGTTCATGGCTAAAGAGAATGAAACTCTGTCTGAAACATACAACAGATTCAATAATATACTTAATATGATATGAGAAGAAATGGTATGCAGAAGCTGAATTCAGAAATAAATAATAAGTTTATGAAAAATCTAAATCCAGAGTGGGATTCATTCACTAGTAACTTGGTTATGAAAAATTTGTCCAAAAAGACTATTCATGATATATATGGGGTGCTGAATCAGCAAGTGGATAAAATCACATCAAGAAAAACTGAGAAAAAGAAGGTGAGTGAATATATTGCCCTCTTGACAAACAAAATCAACACTCAAAGGAAAATTTCGGCTTCTACATCCATTGAGATTCCAGAACTAGAAGATTTCTCTAAACATGAATCTGATGAGGAAATGAAGAAAATTGTCATCATCTACATTTCATTCAAGAGTTCAAATTTTTGAAAAAGACCAATCTTCAAATTCTACACCTAAATCTGAGATTAAAAAAGTTATATCTGACTCTGCAAATAAAAAGGTCAAACTAAAGTCTTTCAAATCCATTATTGCTAATCCTCATTTCTTATCTTTTTTAGAGCAGTCCTCTTTAGTTTGGAAGAAGAAAGACTCAAGACTATCATCAAAGAAAAATTAGATTGTTTTGTTTCTAAGATTGATGTAACAAATTTGTCAATAGTGAATGAAAAGAAATATTTTGTTACAAATTCTCATTCTGTTCATTCTTATTTATGTGATAAACTTCTTAAATTGATTGAGAATAATATTCACTGTGAAAATTGTAGACATCACACCATCAAACTAAATACAGATGATAAAAAGAAATATCTGAAGAAAAATATCAAGTCATCAAGTCTGCTCAATCATCTTATAAATCTAAAGTAATAAAATCAAACATGAAAGATAAATCTGTGATGAAATGGGTAATAAAAGATAAATCTGAGATTAAAATTGAAGAGAAACCTAAGAAGATTAAGAAAGTCAGAAATTTAAAGTTCAGACTTCCTTCTTTTATTACTAACTGAAAGGACCCATTTTCAAATGGGTACCTAAATCTAAGTAACTGTTTCTGTAGATCCGTCATGTGTGGGTCTTAGATTCTGGTTGCTCAAGACACATGACACCATTTAAGAATCTTCTGACTAATTCTACTGAGAGAAATGGAGGAATAGCCAGCTTTGGAAACAATTCAAAAGGATATATCAAATGATATGGAACGTTCATCAAAGGGGATGTTAAAGTAGAAAGAGTTCTATATGTTAAAGGCCACATAATCTCTTCAACATAAGTCAGTTTTGTGACAAATTGTGTACAATTCACTTTGACATAGAGTTTTGTCATATTCTGAACTCTGAGAAGAAAGAGGCTTTAACTGCTTACAAGAATGGTGACATTTACACAGCCACATTCAAAGGGGATGGTCAACTTAAAGGAGTATGTTCATCTCTAAAACTACTATTGAGGAAGGTTAGCTTTGGCACAGAAGAATGTCTCATCTAAACTTCAAATCTATGGATGACTTGGTCAAGAATGATTCTGTTATTGGACTTTCCTACTACAAAATTATTTGTAGGTAATTCCAAAATATTTCTGAGCTGAGAAACTGACAGAGAAAACTGATAGCCCCCAACAAAAGAAGTGATCGTGTGATCTTCAGAATCATACTTGATGAAATGCCACCCTTATTGTAAGTATATTTCAGGGACTTGAACACTATTTATGAACATTTTTCGAAGTGGATGTTTCTTCATAGTTTCTATCAGAATAAGTTGATCTTCCTTAAATTCATCGGATCTTAGATTTAAAGAACAATTATTCTTCTTGATTTCAACTAATTCGTTTGTAGGAACCACCATTTTACTCGGAATTGGACCAGATGCCCTTGACTTATCAGTCGTTTGAGTTGGATTATTTGATCGAACATCACCAATATCTCCATGAGATTTTTTAGGATCAGCCATGGATTCAGAAATAACATTAATGGGTGCATCTTGATGTCCCTCAATTTCAGCGTCCTGGTTAGGGCTTTCAGCAACATTGTGTGTTTGAATGTTTTCCGTATCTTTTAGGTTAGGATCATTGGTTAATGGGACCTCAATATCACCTACCATGACTGATTTTGCCACTAATTTGTATGATCCTGCAGATGTCGAATCATCATTGCTGCTTCCAAAGCACGATTGAGCGGTTTCTAGTGGTTTCTGAGCTTGAGAGTGAGTTTGAGACATGATTGATTCATAAGATTGATAAGAAATTCTATGAATAGTAACTTCAGATGTTTGAATCTAGGAGGGAAAGACAAAGATTGCATATGAACTCTGAAAAATAAATCAAAATGATAGATATATCGATTTGGAAATGAACGGGGTTTTTGTACATGGGACACGTGTCAGAAAAAGAAACAAAAAGTAATCACGATTAGGCGTAATTAATCCGAGTTTAAATGGGCAAATTACCACTGAAACATCTTTAAGACGTGGTGATCACAATCAATAAGAATAAAACACGTGGCACGAACACTAAGTGTTGACTTAGTCAGACGAGAAAAACTCTTAGAAGTGCTGACGTGTTTTCTGAAGAAAGACTTCCGAATTTTTCTCAGATTCTGAGAAATTCCGTTCAGATTCTGAATTCCAAAAATCGATTAAAATCTAAGTTCTGAATTTTTGAAAAATCATGATTTTATTCAGAAGTAATTTGAATAATTCAAAGATATTTTCACATTATAAGTTTGTCCAAACTTCTTAGTGATTTAGCTAAAAGGTACGGTTTACCTTGTCAGATCTTCTTCAAATGAAAACATTCAAACATAAGAAGTTAGCGTTAGTAAACAAAATATGATCAGAAATGAATGATTAAAGCTCCCCCTTTAATCATGCATGGTTATAAAAGCTCCCCCTTGAAAAATGAAGTATAGAAATGAAAAAATATTATAAATTATGAACTATTATTTCAAAGTTAGAAAAATTCTGGGAAAAATACTTTCAAAAGTAAATGAATAAGTCTGAAATTCTTTTTATCAGATATGTTATCAAGTTCCGAGGATAGAGTTTCAGAGTTCCCAGAAAAAAAATTCAGACTTCTGAATTTTATTTTTCAAACTTCTGAATTTTATTTTTCGGACTTCTGAACTTTATTTTTCGGACCTCTGAACTTTAGTCTTCAGAAGTTCGATACTTAACTCTATTTCTTATATTCATAATTTATTTAGACAAATTTAACATACCCAATTTACTCACTAAGAAATTAAATCTTTTCTCATCAAGAGCTTTAGTGAATAAATCGGCTAGTTGAAATTCAGTCTAAATAAAGTGATACCTTATGTCTATGTGCTTAGTCTTATAGTGTTGAACATGATTAGCAGTTATGGTATTGCACTCTTGGAGTCACAATAAAATGATATCTTTATGAATGTATAGTCATAATCTTTTAGTTGAATCTGCATGCAGATCACCTGAGAGCAACAACTTGCTGCAGCAACATACTCTGCTTTTGTAGTAGAGGTTGATACACAGGTTTGCTTTTTAGAAGTCCAGCTAACCATCCTTTCTCCCAAGAATTGACATGATCCAGATGTACTTTTCCTGTCTAGTTTACAACCACCATGATTTGCATCTGTGAAGGCAGTTAGCTCAAATACAGAATTCTTTGGATGCCAAAAGCCCTAAGTAGGTGAACCTTTAAGATATCTATGAATTCTTTTAACAACAATAAAATGGGATTCTTTTGGATTTTCTTGATACCTAGCACAGACACATGAAGCAAACATAATATCTGGTCTACTAGCAGTTAAATATAATAAAGACCCAATTATGCCTCTGAATTTTTCTGATCTATAGATTTACCACTTAAATTTGCACCCATTTTTATTCCAGCAGGCATTGGTGTCTTTATACTTTTACAATCAGACATATTATAGTTTTTAAGTAAGTCTTTGACATACTTAGCTTGATTGATGAATATTCCTGTGGGGAGTTGTTTCACTTGTAGACCAAGAAAGAATGTTAACTCTCTCGTCATACTCATTTCAAACTTTGTTTGCATAATTGTCTCATAGTTTTTACAAAATTTAGAATTAGTAGATCTAAATATTATATCATCTATATAGATCTGTATTAGGATTAAATCCTCAACTTTCTTTTTCAGAAATAAGGTAGTATCACTTGTACCTCTCTTGAATCCAAATTTGAGTAGGAATTTTGTAAGAGTTTCATACCATGCTCTTGCAGCTTGTTTAGACCAAACAAAGCCTTATCCAGAATGTACACATGATCAGGAAACTCTTTACTTTCAAAATCTTCAGGTGGATCAACATACACTTCTTCATGTAAAATACCATTCAGAAATGCATATTTGACATCCATTTGGCAGACCTTCAAATTCTTGTGTGCAGCGTAGGCCAAGAAGACTCCGATGGCTTCTAATTTGGAAACTAGTGCAAAGGTTTCTTCATAATCAATGCCTTCTTATTGACAATTGCCCTTAGCTACTAGTCTAGCTTTGTTTCTTACAACTATTCCATTCTCATCCTTCTTATTTCTGAATACCCATTTAGTTCCAATTACCAATTTACCCTTGGGTCTTGGAATGAGCCTCCAGACTTTGTTCCTTTTAAATTGATTTAGCTCATCTTGCATATCTAGATCCTAGTTGTTGGTTCCGAAGGAGTCTACAATAGTTCAAGGATATAGAAACAGTTTGTAGGGGGGGGGGGGTTGAATACAAACACAAACTTTTTAAGTTTTTAAATAAGTTTATATTGAATAAACAAATTTATAGTTGTAAGCAGAAATAAGAACAAGTAATTAAACCTTTTCTATTACAACTTAAGAAATCACTAAGTTTGATGCACAAGGAAGGATAAGAAATAAAAGCAGAGGTTTGAGGAGAGATTATGCGTGCATGAAGATGAAGGAAGACTTCACATTCTGATAAATGAACCTTGCTGTCGCTGAACCGCTTCAGATCACGAGCTATTCATCTATTTCTTCATCTAGGTCTTCGACTATCGCTGAATGGTCTATATGTGTGAATGTTGTTCTTCAGATCTTCAGAGGGAAGGTATTGTTCCTGATCTTCAACGATCACTGAGTGCAATCAGTGTATGATATCGCTGAATATGAACAATAACTTATTCTTGGAATTTTCACTAAGTATATGAGGAATCATATTCAAATCACTGAAAGAAGTTTGGATCAACACTAGTGTGGATCCCAGTAAATCAGGTAACGAGTGAATTAATAAGAAAAATATGCAAGAACACGATGAATATATTGATAAGAACACTTATGTTGTATATCTCACTTGAAGGAATTCTTTAATACAAAGATATCTATCTTAAGGTCTCTCTAGAATGATATGAATTAATGACCTAGTTCTCTAATGCTAGCCTTAACCTTGTATTTATATGCTAGACATTTATCATTATAAGGAAACCATAAGATAGACATTATACACTTGCCTTAAATAGAATCCTTCCTAATCCTTAAACCTTTTTAACATTTAAACCATTCCATATTGATGACTTTGTTGACTTTACACTTTAGCCCCTTCATGTCTTCAATAGTTGTCATCTCGGATACAATATTTTCAGACCTAACAATCTCCCCCTTTGTATTCGAGATTGAAATTCAGAAAATCCGCACTTTTGAAGACGATGAAATTTTGTCAACAAATAACTATCTTGAATATTTTGCTCCCCCTACGAATATGATCACATGATAAGTTCTATAGCTCCCCCTTAACCTTAGTATGTAGTTCAGAAAATCGAAGGAGGCATGATGTCGTAGGGTAAAATCTTTATTCGAGTAGAACTTGTCGTATGATGAAAGAGACAAAAGAAATAAAGAATGTCGGATCAAAATATCGCGATATCTTTGAGGTTGTCGGGTTAGGCATTGAGGTTGTCGGATGATGCGATGAATTTTCCTTTGATGAATTTTCCTTTCTTTTCTTGTTTTCTCCATGTTATCTTTTTGTATGTGTCTTTGATACATTATTTCTCCCCCTCAGAATTATAAGGAGAATCCGAATCATTATGAACATTATCAAAGACAATAAGCGAAATGATGGGTAAAAAGGTAGCATAGAAGCACAAATAGCAACTATTATCACTTAAATGAAAAATAAATTTAATTTAGTGGCCTATTTTCAGTGTTGGCAGCGGGTTGACACTGATAGGACTTCCAGTTATCACAAAAGTAAGTTATAGATCTAACTTCTCAAACTGTTCCGGCATAAACACAAAGATATGCAATTTGAATCACAAAGAATCGTGCATGTGTCAAAGAAATATTGTATATATTATGGCTCAAAAATAAACTCGATGTGCACAAAATATGAAGTTAGAAGACCGGAGGTGTGTCTTCTTGTTTCAATATCTAAACCTTCCGAGTGAAGAATAGATAGATGATATGCTAAATCTCCGTGATATGTGAAACAAGAATCTTTTGTGAGATACTTGAGTAGCTGGGTGGGGTGACACAAGTTATCGACATTGGGTCCATGTCTATTTTCAATATTCATCTCCAAAGAATCGAGAATGAATAGATTGTGTGGCTACCCGGATAACTGTTTAGGTTTGGTGAAGACCAAATATTTTCTTTTAAGTCTTGTCACACTCTCACATTTTTCTTTTATCTTACAAGCACTCAATTTTATTTTAATCATACCCTTTCAAGATATCTAACCTAGGGATGTGTTTCATGGGTAGGTCCTTCCGGCTCTGGATTGACCATTGAAACTTCTAAATCCTATCACACACAAAGAATTGAAATTTTGAAGTTCGAGTTCTGAACTGATGTATTCAGAAGTCATAATGTTAAGAGCAGGTTCGTAGCTGAGATACTATGAAGCAAAAAAAAAAAAATAGAAATATGGTACTCCCCCTCAAAAACAATATAACCTTTTTGAGTGATCATGTCATGTGATGTGAATATTCTAAATTTAGAACACACATGACATACCTACAAAACAGATTAAAAAGATTTTGGTACCCAAGCTTTGTTGGATCCTTGGAGGTTAGATTGAGAAAGAACAAATGGAGAATTGGGGATACTATACGTACCATATCATTTATGAGTGAATCTTTGATCAACAAAATCATTTGTTCCGCATGTAGAATAAGAAACATTTGTGGCGCTTAAACTGATTAGCTGATTGATGAATTTGACAAAGTAAGACTAATCAGTCTTGGAAACATATGATTTTGTATCAACTACAGGAGTTGTATGAGGCATGTTTCCAACATTATCATATGTAGTTGATTTCTTTCTCTAAACCATTCTAAATTTCTTGAAATTACCGGAATTAGCAACAAAATCATTGTGAGATAAATTAGAATAATGAGTCCGAGAAGTTGAAGAACTATATGATCTGGAATTGTTAGAATAACTGTTTGTTTTGACACTTAAAGACGAGTTATTCTTACAGACATTTATTGTAGAAAGAGAATTCATCTTAAACTTGAAGCAATGGTAAAACCTTCAAGTTTTTTAATTTTGCACAATAGATGATCTCTATCTTCCATAATCACTTCAATTTTTGTTTGAGATTCGGATCTCCTTTTTCGTTCATTCACAAGATTTGTTTCTAAAACAGATAATTTGTTTGAAAGTTTACCAATTTTCTCTTCAAAAGTTTTCCTTGGGTTTTCAAAAACTTTTTCCAAATTTTTGCTTTTAGCAACGATCAAAACACTTTTCTTGATTAAATTCATCTTATCGATCTCAAACACTTTTCTTTCACTATCTAGAATTTTCTGAAGCTCAGAAAGTTGTTTTGATAGCTCCAGACATTTCATTTAAGATGTTTTATTCTCTCTAAAATCACAATTTGTTCAAAATCTGATACTTGTTCAGAAAGTTTTCAAATTGTCAACTCACAAGTTTTAATTTTGCTTCAAATGTTTTTTGCTCAATTTCAAACTTGTGTTTCTCATTAGAAATTAACATTCTTTCTTTCTCAAGTTCTTTTCTAAATCAGATATTTTATTTTTGGAATCAAATTTCTTATTAGACTCAGAAATATTTTCTTTCAACTTTCTATTTTCTTTTTCTAAACTTGCATATTTCCCTTTTAAATCATCGAGTTGAATCGCCGTTTTTCTCTAACCCATATAGTATTCATATTCAATGAATTTTGGATCGAGTACTAATGGGTTAGTAGACATCTTGATTTAAGCTTTTTTAAAACTCAAACACACAAAATTAATAAATTGTAAGTACTGGTTACCTAATGAAGTGATCTCGATCGGTGAGTTTTGGAAAAAATTCTAAGATTTGCTGTGAAAACTGTTATTTTATCTCGATTGACAAAGAGTAGACAAAGATTTATGTCGAGTTGGGTTGGCTCGACAAGAATTTATGTCGAGTCTTGAAGACTCGATATAAAATTATATAGGGTGACACAGGCTCGAGAAGAAAATAATATCGGCCTTATTGAACTCGACAAGAAGTTATGTCGGGTTACTTAGGTTCGAGAAGAAATTTTGTAAAACACGGGACTCGAGAGGCAAAGATTTTAGACTAAGGGGACTCGAGAAGATTTTTAGGTCAGAGAAATCGAATTCTGAAATTTCTTAATCGATTAAACAAGAAAGCAAGAACGAAGGATTCTTGACTAAAAAGAACAATTCTTTTTGTGGACAAGAAGAGCTAAGTTCTTGGGTTTCCAATTTGTACAATTTAAGAATAAATTAAAATTACTAAGGTTTATGATTTTTATTTGAGATTAAACCAGAAAACCTGCAGGAGACAATAGTTCCTGAGTTTTCTATTGTAAAAGAAAAGCAAAAGTAAACAAAAATAAACGAAAGTAACCTAACTGAAACAAGATTCGATAATCTGATGCTTTAAATACTTTTCGAGTGATATGAAGGCAGGTTGGTGCGACAAGTATTTGAATTCGAAAAAAAAGAATCTAGAATTAAAGAAACTCACAAATTGAATCAAAAAGTAATAAACTTTTGAATGAAAAACAATCTGGAAATCAATAAAAAAATTGGGTTTTTCGAAGATTATGAGTTTTTATCGATTGACCCTTAAGAAGAGTCAGTCGATAACAGACTTATGAAGATATGTCGATTAAGCAGGTTTTCTGGGTTTAAAGATTTATCGGCTGAAAATATTGCTGTTGGAACCCAAATCCCTTTCTAACAATTAGTCGATAGATCAAAATAAGTAATTATGAGTGGAAGCAAACATATCTATGATAAACAGTGAAATTAGTAAGAACAGAATTGAAGAACAAACGCAATTCGTATTGAATTGCTTTGAAAGATAATCAAAAGTGCGTACAATTTTGCTCTCAAATTTGTATATTTCGAATCACACTATTACAATCTGTGAAAGAGCTATTTATACGATTACAAACATGAAAGTCAACTATCTAGCCTATTACAACTTGACACGTAACCAAGTGAATAACAAACTTAGTTACACACGGAGGGTGTGTCTGCCACGTCATCAAATATGAATATACTTGCATAATTCTGAATCATACTTCTAAAAAAATAAGGTCTAACAATCTCCCCCTAAGTATTAAATTCAGGATGCTGCACGCGTAGCTTCGCTGTTCTTTCATAGACTCAATAGTTTGACAATAAGCACGTGTTATAATTTGTCAGAAGGGAGCTGTTTGAGAGATGACTTTGAAGATGGAATCTGTAACTTCTCTGAGCTTCATTAGTTTGTCAAGTCTCTTCTCAATCTTCTCTCTGACTTCTGCATCTTGATTGTCAACTGCTATAGAAGCATAACATTTTATAATATAAACGACTTCTGTAGAGTATCTATGAGCATCTTTAATTCTGAAGAAGCCTTTCTTGCTCGGCCTTCTGAACACAATTCCGACTTCTGGTTGGGTTATCACTTTCCCAATCCTTAGTGCATTTATACCCTCCAAATTTTCATTTGGAGCAGAGATACACAAGTTATCCACTTTGTAGTTCAAACCCGTTTGGAAGTGTACTTGCCTTCTGTATCGAATGAAGGACTTCATGAAATCAATGATACGGAAGTAAGCAACTTTATCTTGATCATCTCTCCCTCTGTTCATTTGATTCTTCATAAATTTATCCAGAGTTATCAGATCAGAAGGATTGATTGACAAAAAGTCATTGTCACAGAAGTAGGATGGTTTGTTGTCTTCTCTGAAAACCTTGTAAATTGTGTACCAGATGGGTGTTTGTTCAAATTGTGCATGTCTGTATGATATGGTCTTGATTGGAACAATGGAATAAGCCTCCTTCCTTGGTTGCCTGTGAGTTATGAATTTGTCTTTTATCTCATCACTGACTTGGTAATCATTTGAAAAATTCGGCATACATGTGCTTATTTTTGATTTCTAAGTTGGGTAGCTCGAGTCTTCCCAACTTCTGCATCTTTTCTTCATTTGAGGCTCTGAATTTTGTAGACTCCCTTCTTTTTGATTCTTCAAAGTTAGCACGTGCCCTTTCAGCAACTTCTTTAGCCTTTCAGCTTCCTCTCTTTCTTTTTCTGCTTGAGCCATAGCTTTCTCTGCTTCAGCTTTGGCTTTTATAGCTTCTTCCTTAGCTTTTTCTGCTTCATATTTAGCCTTTTGTTCAGCCACATATCTTATTCTATTCTCTTCTTCTGTTCTAGCTGCCTCGGCTCTGGCTGCCTTAGCTCTGGCTTCTTCTGTTCTGGTAGCTTCTGCTCTGGCAGCTTCTGCTCTTGCTGCCTCTGTTTCTGCTGGGTGAGATTGCGATTTAGTCTTGCCAATTATATCCAGTATGAATTTGGCAATTTCTGGATCCTTGGGCAAGGGACCCTTGTGAGTATCTAGAGGAGTAGGCGTCAATGGAGTCTGTTTAGAGGGAGGAGGTGCAGAAGGAGAAGGTGAGGAGTTTGAAGCTTTACCTTTGTCTTGTTCCATCTTCTGACCCATTTCAGTTTTCCTCTTTTTAAGGTTTCCATGTTCTCCCCCTTCTGAGAATCAGGATCCTGATCCTCAGAACGTTTGTGTTTTAACTCCGCCTTTTTACATGCCCAAGCTTCTTTGGATTTCTTACAGTCTTCAAAGGAAGCAGATAATGTATCAACCAGAGAGGGTAACTTTGAGACATAGGTTTCCAGAGACATGAGCTTTTGGTCCATATGCAAGGTGCTGGAGTTGGTTTTGGAGGCATACTTGGAGGCCAGAGTATTGACGCGTTCAATCATTGCTTTTTGAAAGTGTGCCATATCAGACTTCTTGACTAGAGAAGAGGCAGAAGCAGAAGTATCTTCAGAAGGAAAAACAGCCTGTATTAGTTTATGGATGTCAGCAACAAATGATCCATATTCGTCAGCAGAGATTGTGACTTCTGGTGTAGATATATCTGAAGGAAGGTTAAAGATGGCCTTGGCATTAGATTTAATTCCAGCGTTGAGAGCCTGGAAGTGAGCATTAGCAGAATTCCGTTGAGCCTCTGCATTATCAGAGAGAAGCTTTCTGATAGCCTCCAATGTTTGATTTTGAGTTGCTTGGTGGGCTTGAATGGCTGTGAGAGTTTGTTGTTGAGAAACCAGGGATAATTTTATATCTTCCATAGATATCTGAATTTGATCACCAAATGCCTTGAACGCTGCATTGGTGACAAATTCAGAAGAGGTAACCGGTGCATCTCCAACACATGGAGCCCCTTGTCTCTCGCGTTTAGAGAGGCCCTCTTTCACACCTGTTTCGGCGTCGAGTGTGGAAGGACTTCCAACCTGTCTTCGAGGGCTGTTATTCACAGACACCTCTTCGGTTGTTCTGAAAGGTTCAACTTGATCCCGATCATCAGAGGATGGGGAGCTGAACACAATGTGCTTACCTTTAGGAAGGGTTAAGACCCCGGTAAGAGGTGCATCCTGTGGCTGTAACCCCTCTGATAGGATTTCATCAACATCTAAACTAACAAAGGGCATGGACGTACCCTCAGGTTGCCCTATGACATCATTGGTCACGAAGACATCAACGTTCTGTGTGGGTGGTGGCGAGTTCTGGGGCAATTGAACTCTTATAGTTTCATCATCATCCTGTTGAGAGGATGAGGTGGATTACCCTGATGTGCGTGATTCAGAGGAACAAAGAATTCCCTCTGATCGGTTTGGCTGTTGGTGGTTTGGACTGGGTTGTCCTTTTTCAATGAGAGTAGATGTGTTGACAACTACCTTAGGAGATGTGGGTACCCGTGGGGATCTTGGAGAGATTCGCTCAAATGTGTCTCTGTGGACATCTTCTGTACCCTCTTGCATTAAGAGGTCGTGATGGATAGAAACTCTCTGGTGTTCACTCGAATTTTTTTCAATCTCAGTCTCACTTGACCCCTCACTTTCTAATCTGGGCTCTAAGTGCTCTGGGGTAGATACTCTTTGTTCTGAGAATATCTTAGAGCGTTTATAGGATATGAGAGTAAGAGAGGTTGAAGGAATAAGACCTATCATGTACCTAGAGAGATCTCTGGAGACAGGATAACCGTTGTTGTCAATTGTTGGCTTGTGAGAACTCATTGAAGCTATTTTGAAGAAAGGCTGAAGCAGAGGAGCTTTCAATGCACCAATAGCTGGGAAGGTAAAGAGTGATAGAAAGCGTGGGAACATTAAAGCAGGAAGTGGTTTCCCTTGGCTCTGGAGGGAAACTTTTGTTTGAACGACAACTTTCATTTCTTGGAAGATAAGGCTTGTGTAGTCCAGAGGTCTGTTAAAGAACATTCCATACATGATTGTGAGAACATTCTTACTGGCTTGATCGAGATACCCAATTTTGCAGGTGAGGCTCTTATTCAGAATGGAGACTAGGACATTCCACATCGGGGGTAGCTTCTTCCTTTTGAACTCAGATAGCCTATGGAGGTGTTCATTGTAGCCCAAGAAGCGAATAAAGGCCAGTAGAGGTTCTGGTGTGAGATTAGGTTCTAGGTCAGGGTTAGGAACTGTTTGACCGTCAGCTTCAATGTAGGCTTGAGGAAGATGAAAATACCTTGCTATTTTCTTGCGTGTGATTGGGATTTGAACGGCAGTTTCAGGTTTAGTGGGGTGTCCAAAGGTTCCATTTAGGGTATTGTCATCCTTGATGAACATGGTTTGTCGGACCTCTTGCACATAAATTTCAGGAACATTTGGATTTGTCAAGGTTAGGGTTCGGTTCAGGGAATGGTTTTGCAAGAACTCAATCATGATCCTGAAATCAGATAGATAAGTGTTGGGATCGAGAAGAACCTGAACATTGTTAGGTTTCAGTGGTAACTTGACAATTGGAGCACTATCAGCTGTTGAAGTGACCAAGTTACCGTCGTCGTTTTGGGTATTAGGATTTGCAATAGGAGACGCCATTGATGAAGAATGCTTTGGAGAGAATAAGACGCCGATTGAGAAGTATGCAGATTCTTGAGGAAGAAGATGAAGCACAGTACTATTAAATTCCCAAATCGAGGTTTATATATGAGAGAGATAGAGTAATCGAGTGATTTTTTAATGGGAAGGGTTTTAATTTGGGGACTAACAAAAACGGTTCGTGTTTGCTGAGGTAAGCGCGCAGGCGTGTCAACATGCAATGGCATGATGAGTGACACGTGTAAAGGAGACCTGACAAGTGAAAAGGTTTAGCACCTAAACCGATTGAGTATTCCCTCCTCAAAAAAATTAAAAGGAAATTAATTAAAAGAAAATTACAATTTAAACAACCAGATAAACTGTTGATTAAAAAATAATTTTAAATTAAGTAATTCCTTTTAAAAAAAATTGAAAATCAGACATTTGGATTGAAAACTTATTTGCACCAAATGAAAGTTTAATATTCGAAGCCAAGTATTTAATTAAGAAATTAAAAGATAATAAGAAAATTTTAAGTAACCTTGAAGGCAAGAGTTAAATAAAAGAGGCTTATTAAAGAAAATTTCAAAAAAATACAAAGATAAAGAATATCTGGTCATAGAAAATAATTTTGACCATGAATGTCAAAGAACATCTTTTTAGAAGAATTTAAGTTGAATATGAAACGTCTTCGTAACCTTGACGGCAAGAGTTAGTCAGAAGAAACAAATTCAAAGAAAATTGTTAAGTAAAGAGAGGTTCAGAAGACAACTAACAGATGTTAGACTTGACGTGCTCCCCCTTGAAAATTTCATTTTGCCCCCCCTCAGAAATTGCATTCTACTCCCCCTAAAAAATTGCATTCTGCCCCCCTCGTAATGATAGGAGTTTGCACCCTTTCTGATGTCACTTGGATAAATGTAAGATTTATTCAATGAAGAACAGAGGTGTCTAGAGGCTTCTGAGTGCCTCTGAATTAGATCATCAGAGGTGACCAGAGGCTTCTGGTGGTTCTAGTATGTGCGAAATATATAAGGACATAAATAAGTAATTTTGACAGAATTCTCGGAAGATCAAAGAATTAAGTTAAATTACATATTTAACATGCCCAACTTGCTGACAAGGAAATTGAATCGTGTTTCATCCAGAGCTTTGGTGAAAATGTCAGCAAGTTGAAAATCAATAGAGACAAAGTACATTTCGATTGTGCGTTTCTCTACATGATATTTGATGAAATGATACCTGACATCGATGTGCTTTGTTTTTTAATGCTGAACTGGATTTTCAGTAATGGCGATAACACTCTCTGAGTCACATAGGATAGGGATTTTGTCGTATATGAAGCCGTAGTCTCTGAGCTGAGTTTTCATCCAGATTACTTGAGAACAGCAACTGGCTGCAGCAACATACTCAGCTTCAGCTGTTGATGTTGACACACAGTTCTGCTTCTTGGATGTCCAACTTACAAGTCTGTTACCTAAAAGTTGACAGCTTCCAGAGGTACTCTTTCGATCCAACTTGCAACCTGCATGATCAGAATATGTGTATGCCATTAAATCAAATTCAGAATTTTAGGATACCAGAGACCAAGTGATGGAGAACCCTTGAGATATCTAAAAATTCGTTTAACAGCAGCCAAATGTGATTCTTTAGGATTCGCTTGATAGCGAGCACATAGGCAAGTGGAAAACATAATGTCTGGTTTACTTGCAGTCAGATACAAAAGTGATCAAAAACGTAGATAGGCGTTCGTACCATGCTCTAGGTGCTTGTTTTAGACCGTATAAAGCTTTGTCGAGAAGATAGACATACTCTGGATGTTTAGCATCTTTAAAACCAACAGGTTGTTCGACATACACTTCTTCTTTGAGATACCCATTCAAAAATGAACATTTAACATCCATTTGATATACTTTAAAGTTTTTGTAAGCAGAAAAAGCCAGAAATAGTCGTATCGCCTCAAGTCTTGCTACAGGGGCAAAGGTTTCATCGTAATCGATTCCTTCTTCTTGGCAATACCCTTTAGCAACCAGTCGAACTTTGTTTCTGATCACTATGCCGTCTTCATCTTTCTTGTTTCTGAAGACCCACTTTGTACCAATAGCTACTTTGTTCTTTGGTAAATGAACTAGGTTCCAGACTTTGTTTCGTTCAAATTGTAGCAGTTCTTCTTGCATAGCGGTCACCCAGCTAGGTTCTTACAAGGCTTCATGAACATGTTTTGGTTCGATCATGCTAAGAAATATTACAAAGAAAGCTTCATTTGCAGTAGCAGATCTTGTCTTAACACCTTCATAGGGACTGCCAATTATGAGATATGGAGTGTGTGACTTAGTCCATCTCGTCATCCGAGATTGAGATACTGGTTGAGCGTGAACTTCTGTTTTAGAGGATGGCAACACTTCTTCTGGAAGGGATTCAGAAACAGGAGGATTATCTACAATCTCCCTTTCAGATGAAGGTACAGAAGTGACTTCTGGACAGTTATTAGATGAAATAGGAAGGACAAAAGGGTCAGATGAGCTCTCAGCAGGTGATTCAGGACCAGAAATTGTAATTCCAGAAGCCTGGAGAACTTCAGGAATACTTAAAGATGGATTGGTTGGGCTTTGCTCTGCCAATATTTCTTCGCCCATAAAATCTTAAAAGATAGCATCTATTTCAGACTCTCTGGTACCTGAGAGATAATCAGATGTTACTGTGTTAAGTTTAAGTTCAGAAGTAGAATACTCAGAAGTTAATTGAGTTTGATCGTCAAAATCGATGTTAATACTTTCCATTTTGAGTTATTACTCTTGAGCATTCTTTCCCAACGAATCTGATGAGGCAGTAACCCTATTCTAATAGTAGATTCCGAATGATAGTTCAAGTTTGTATGCTGTAAGTTCACATAATCTTCTTCATTCAAAACCGGAGCATATGGATCTTTGAACCCTTGTTTTACTTGATTTCGCAGATTCTTAACATTAACCAGTTCATCGTTGATTCATTCCAGTTCAACTGCGCGAGACATACTCCCAAAGTCAAAATATCTGCCATGGGCTTTTCAACCGTTGGCTGATTTACTTGTTGATGCATGGGAGGGATGCTTTCTGTGGCATAATGTGATTTATTCATATAGATCTGATAAGCAGAAGTGTTTGGAGAATAGCCGCGAAAATATGCTTCGTCAGCTTTGACATGAAGTTTGCCACGATCCTCGTTATCTTTCAGAATAAAGCATCGACTTCCAAACGTACGAAAATGATGAATGGAAGGAACCCGTTTACTGATCAACTCATAAGGGGTTTTGGTAAACCGCTTGTTGACCCAAAGATAGTATGGTAGTTTGGAATGAGCGAGCATGGTGCGAGCAGCTTCGACTGAAGTACGGTTATGTCGTTCGACCACACCATTTTGTTATGGGGTTCGAGCCGCAGAAAACGTATGAGAGATGCGAACTGAGGTGAGAAATGTGTCGAGCATGCGGTTCTTGAACTCGGTGCCTTTATCCGTGCGAAGGGTTTGGACGGAAGGCTCCAATTTCACTTGAATGTTCTTCAATAAGGCAATGATTGTCTTCGTGTTTTGTGCGAAGAAATTTGACTCATGTATAGCGAGAATAATCATCCACCATGACAAAAACGTACTTCTTGCCGTGAATGCTTTGAGTTCGCATGGGTCCGCACAAATCCATGTGAATAAGCTGAAGAGGACGAGTCGTGCTGTGTTCCACTTTGGGCTTGTGTGAAAATTTCTCCATTTTGCCCATATCGCAAGCACCACATAAGTGAGTCTTTTCAAATTTAATCTTTGGTAAACCGGTGACCAACCCTCCATTTGCGAGTTTATTAATATTTTTAAAGTTTAGGTGAGAGTGTCGGCGATGCCACAACCAGTTTTTGTCATTCGAGACTTTGGAGACCAGGCATAGATGGCGTTTCAACTTTTGAAAGATCGATGGTGTATAGATTTGACTTGCGAGATCCGGCTAATATCTCATTTCCTTCGTAGGTTCTAATACAACATCTTTCGGAACGAAAATTTACTTCAAGTTCTTTGTCACAGAATTGGCTAATGCTTAGAAGGTTGTGACTAAGGCCGTTGAACATATGATACTTTGGAGATTGTGAGATTGTTGTTAATGATGTCTCCGTATTCTCGGATTGGTGAAACATGATTATTCCCGAAGCGCACAGTGCCACCGTGTTTTTCGATGTAATTGGCGAGAAGCTCCTTTTGTCCAGTCATGTGTTTGGAGCATCCAGAATCTAAGTACCACACATGACTAGCCTGCAAAAAAATCAGGCAGATTTAGGTACCCAGTTGTAAATGGGTCCTTCGGGGTTAGTTGACTTTACAGCCTTTGGTACCCATTTGAATTGGGACTTAGGTGCCATAGTCAAGGGCCTATTGGGAACCCATTTATAAATAGGATAATTTGGAAAAGGATGGATTTGATGATAGTTGTATGAATTATGCATATTAGAATAGTAATCATAACCATATGAATTTAAGCGCACAAAGTCATTCACACCACAATTTGAGCAACAAATTTTATTTCTTGAAATTTGAATTAAATGTTTGAACGAATGAATAGTATAAGGAAACTTAGAGCTATTATTTTTTCTTTTTGACATTAGAGAAAGTAAATTTGTTAATCTTATTGCGGGGTGTAGACTTTGCTTGCCGAGTGCCTTTTTCAATCCAAACTTGCGTTTTCTTTAGAGGGAGTAAAGCTGAAACATTTAAAGGAGCTTGATCAGATTTAGAATGATGAATTTTAGATGTTGAGGCATGCATAGATTGATCATGTTGTTGAGACTGAGAGTGGTTTGAGAAACTAGGAGAGCAAACAGTGTATTTCAGGAATCAATTTTGGTTCAACGGATTTCTTGCCTTTATCCAAAAGTTCCACATGACTTGGAAGAGTAGGATTAAAGTCAAATGTGACAGCTGAATTATTTAAACATTCTTGAGATTTAAGTTTTGAAGAAGGATTTGAGTTTTCATTATGATAGTTCATGTTTTCAAGGTCATCTAACTCCTCGTCTATTTGTTCGGGAGAAGGGAAGTTTGATGTTTAGGAGGACAATAGTTTGGATCATGTTTGAATATTTCTTCACAGTCATCTAAATAATTGCTAAGGAATGCTTTACATGAAGAGATATTGGAAGTTGTATCAACTTCAGGAGTGTCATTATGCAAAGCTTCGTTTTCAAGATTTTGGATTTTTGTGATTAGAGCCTCCTTTTCCTTTGCCGACGAAGAGCGTTCAGATTCCAACATTTTTTCTAATTGAACAATTTTCTTTTCTATAAATAATGTGGGAATGTAAGGTTTAGAAATTGGAGGTTCAGTTTGAAGCTCTTCATCGGTGTAGGAAGGAAAATAATTATTTGGAAGAGTTTCGTTTGAAAGATCATTTTCTACTTGCTTAGGGTAGCAAAATGGAATTTGGTGAAACTTCTTGTTCTTCCTATTCCAATCTTCCCTTTTCTCGACTTTGTGATTAGACTTCATAAATTGAATTTTATAATCTGGACCAAGATCTAGATATTCAAATTTATACAGCGTCGGAGTATTATAACTGGCCTTATCTAAACATTTGAGATTTTTAAAACCTAATCCAACTTTTGAACTTAAATCTTTCGGGGCGTTTAGATGAATCTCTTGTTCTGTTTGACCAATTTTATAAAGTTTTAGTTCCAAAGCCTTGAGTTTTGCTAAAAGACCGTTTCTTTGAATAGTGGCAAACTCATATTTGGATGAAAAATCTTCGGCCTCACGTTCGGATTTGGTAAGTCGTTCCGTGAGATCCGAAAGTTTTTGTTTAAGATCTAAATTCTCATGTTTATAAACATTCCTTTCTGTTTGTAAATTTTGAACATCACTCTTAGAATTGGCAAGTTCGGATGTAGCAATTAGAAGTTGGTTATGATTATTTTCTAAACGTGCTTCTAAGTTGGAAACCAAGAGTTTCTCAGTTTTCAATTTAGATTGAAATTCATGCAATTGTATCATTAAATCATTCATTTGTGCAAAAAAATTGTCATAGTCAGAGTGAATTACCTCGGGTGTGTAGTCGGAAGCGTGGGATGAATCGTCACTAGAGGGGTCAAAGTAAGCCATCAGACTGAAGTGTGCTTGGATTTCCTCATCTGGTTCGTTGTCATCTTGATGAAGCCAGTGTTCGTCTTCTGCCAAGAGAACTTTACCGGCTTCCTCTTGTTTAGCAAGCATAAGTTTGTAAGAATAGTAGTTAGAATCTTTGACAACGGGCTTCTTGCATTCGCGTGCATAGTAACCAGATTTATCGCAGTTATATCACATACTCATTTCTCTTTTGAACTTCTCTTCAGATTTGGTTGGTGGACGCTTGTCTTCTTTTCTTGGTTTTTGTTCGAAGATTGTTTTTTGCTCGAAGTTCTTTGGTCCCGAAGCATATTTTTGTTGGTTGGAGTTGGGACGACGGGAGAATTTGCGTTGGAAGTTGAAATTGGGCTATCTCGGGGTCATCAAATTCTTTGTTTTCCAACTCCGGAAAGTTATCTTGCGAGATGCTTCGTGATGGAATTGTCTCTTCTTTGGCCATAAGTGCGATTGGTCGGAAGGCTTTTTGATTTTGTTATTGGCCTCCATCACTTCTAGAACTTC
Source organism: Silybum marianum (assembly GCA_036898165.1). Classification (NCBI taxonomy): domain Eukaryota; kingdom Viridiplantae; phylum Streptophyta; class Magnoliopsida; order Asterales; family Asteraceae; genus Silybum; species Silybum marianum. Next base: position 24,465,384 of record CM072529.1, read on the forward strand.
CTCTTCATCTTGTTTCAAGGTCTCATACACTTCGTGAAGATCAAGTTCATCGAGAAATTTGCTATGTTTAATTTGGTTGGCAAAGCGGCGCCATTCGGGTTGGAGAGTGCTAACAAACTTCATGTTGTTCTCGTTTTTTAACCTACGGATTTCGTTTTTGCTTAGTTCGTCTACTAAGTAAAACAAAGCAGGTGTAGGTATTCGTAAGACTTTCATCATCTTTGGCTTTGAATTCTTCGTACTGAGTGATGAGTTTGTGATCTTCATTTGGGTTCAAATCTTTGTGCCAAGCATGAACTTCTCGATTTGTTCCCACATCCCTTTGACTGTTCTTTTATGACTATCAATACTTATGTAGATTTCATTCGGGATGCTGAGTAGTAGATAAGAACGTGTAAGTTGATCGCCTTTTGCTCTTCGAGTTTCAGCCTCAGTGTACTTTGACTTTGGCTTGATTTCTTGTCTAGCTGGAAGAGGTTAGACATTGTTTGGTATTGCGGAAATTTCATGATACAGAACATGTGGTGGTCCTTCAGTGATGGAAAGCAGAATATCTTCCGCATAGTCATGTCTTTCGACAAAGTCGAGAAAACGATCTTTCCATTGCGGATATTCTCCCTGGAAGAGAATTGGGGGGTTTTGTGTCTGAACCAATAGACATGGCTTCGCGTGTAGTCATTGTACTTGATTTTGATTTGATCTCGATCAGTGAGTTTTGGAAAAATTCTAAGATTTCTATGAACGTAGGTGAAAATTATCTCGACTGACTAGGGGCGATAACAATTTATGTCGGGTAAAGCTGGTGAGATAACAATTTATATCGGGTAATACGAACTCGATAAAAAGAGATGTCGATTCAATGAGGTTCGATAAGAATTGTTTGTTAGGTTACTAACATGCGAGAAGACAGTCTGACTTGAAGCAAAAAAAAAAAAAAGATGTCGGACTAAAGAGAGTAGAGAAGAATTCAGAGATATTTAATCCTGATTTTTCTTTAATTGATAAACCAGATAGCAAAAACGAAAGATTCTTGACTAAAAAGATTTTGAGTAACAGAAGTTATCTAGTCTTTTTATGGACAAGAAGAGCTAAGTTCTTGTGTTTCCAATTTTCTCAATTAAGATTAATGCAAACTTACTAAGGTTTATGATGTTTACTTGAGAATTCTTTAACCAGAAGCTGCAGGAGTCACTAGATCCTGAGTTTTCTATTGTGAAATTACTGAGTGTGATGCGACAAGTCTTCAACAGGATGAAGATTTCGATATCTAACTAAACACAGATTTCTTGATTAAAAGAAGCACAACTTAGTTCGAAATTACTAGACAACCTAAAGACAGAAGGCAAAAAATCGGGAGAAGGCAATATAACTAGGTTTAAAAGAAATCGATTAAAACTACTGTGGTATGACTCGATAAAAACTCAAACAAACGGAGAAAAACTAGGTTTTAAATATATGTCGATCGAAGCTACTGCAGTTAGACTCGATAACAATAAAAACAGAAAAAATCGAGAGTTTTACCTATTTATCCATGATTTCGATTAGAAGCAGTCCAAAACTCAGATCGATTGGCTCTGATACCAATTGTGGATCCCAAATTTATATCAAGTACGAATATAGTATAGTAAACACACGAAGAACAAGATGAATATGAATAACAGAAGTCGTATATCTTACTTGTGAATATCGAATACAATGTAAGCTCTCAAAATAATATCGGCTCTCTCTCTTTCTATCGACTTCTTCCTCTAATGAAACCCCTTGACCCCTATTTATATTGAAGGACTAACGCATATAAGGAAAGTAAGAGTTTTAGGCATCATAGACTTGCCTTTTACAAAACACATCATTATCCTTTACTTATTCTAACACAATTAAAATACAGTCCTAACAATACATATTCAGCTTCAGCGGTTGATGTGAACACTGAATTTTGGTTTTTGCTAGTCCAACTAACTAACTTTCCACCGATAAGCTGATAGCCTCCAGTTGTGCTTTTCCTGTCAATCTTACATCCTGCAAAATAACTATCTGAATAACCAGTTAGATCAAACCCTGAATCTTTGGGATACCAGAGACCAGGATTAAGAGTCCCTTTCAGATATCTGAAGATTCGCTTTTGTTTAGTACATAAAGATTACTTCAAAAGAGATGGGGTTCTGAAGTCAAGAGTTCAGATCTTCTGAACTAAAGCAGAATAGAGAAAGTTTAAGTAAAGTTCAGAAGAACATGTCAGAAGTCTGAAGATGAGATCTCAAAAGATAAGCTTGAAGAAAATTCTAAGGCATAACTTATTAGGTAGCAACTTCATAAGTTCTGAAAAGTTCTGAAGACTTCTGAAGAAAGTTCTGAGGAATGTCTGAAGAGAAGGTTTCACGTGTCTAAATACTATTGGTCGGCGATGTAACCTACATGTCAGTATAGTATTTCCTTTTGTGTATATATAAAAAGTTAGTTAGTTCGTTTTAATTGGTTAATTCATACTTGTACTTTCACGATTATACAGTTTGTAATATTGTCAAGATTAATACAACAGCCGACTTAATTGCTCCAAATCTTATATCTTTGATATCTTTCTTAAACATCTTGATCTACAGGAACTTTCAATTGGTATCAGAGCCATTCATCTGTTTGTTAGTCAATTCTTGATCAGATTCTGTCAGATCTGACAAGATTCTTGAATTTATTTTTGTGATCAATTCTTTCGAGATTGATCAGATCTGCTGAAAAGTCAAACAAATGAATTTTACAATCAAATACTCAAGATGTCGAAAGAGTATGTTTCAATTGGGTCTGAAACTAAGCCACCTACCTATTTCTTGGGGAGTACCATTAATGGAGAATAAGAATGATTCAGTTTTTGGACAACATATATGAGGAATTAATGAAATCTATCATTAATGGACCTCTTGAGGTGTATGTGCAAATCGATGCAGTCCCAGCAACTGAAAATAATCCAGAGATCCCTGCTACTAGAATCAAGAAGAATCCAAGTATGTACAACAATGCAGAAAATGCTCAAATGAAAGTTGATAAAAGAGCTCTAACATTGTTAACAATGGCAATACCTAATGAAATCTTCAATAGAGTTGTTAGTCTCACTTCTGCTACAGAAATGTGGGATGAGGTAGAGGCTCAGATGCATGGGAGTTCCAAATCACAAGGACATAGGCTTAATATATGTGTTGGAACTTATGAAGGGTTCAAGGCAAAAGATGGCGAATCCCTTACTGACTCTTACAATAGATTGAACAATATTCTAAACGACTTAAGGAGGAATGGTGTTCAGAAACTTAATTATGAGATAAACAACAAGTTTCTTAAAAACTTGGGCACTGAGTGGGAATGCTTTACTGACAATATGGTCACAAGAAATCTGTCCAAAAAGACCAGTCATGACATATATGGTATCTTATTTCAACAAGAAGACAAAATAAAGGCTAGACAGAATGACAAGAAGAAAACTAATGACACTCTAGCTGTGTTAACTCAGAAAGTAAACAATCCTAGACTTATGTCATATGTGACCAATATTTGTGAAATCTCAGAAGTTGAATTGTATGATGGAAATGAGTCAGATGAAGAAATGAAGAGGATGGCTGAAGGAATAGCTTTTATAACTAAACAGTTCAATCAAAAATATAATCAGAAATATAAAGGAGAAGCTAGAACTGAGATTGGAGCTGAAAAATTTCTGAAGAAGGAGGTTGTGAAGAAAGAAGAGGCTGATCTTGCAAGATGCTTCAACTGTGGAAAACCTGGACATTTTGCTAGACAATGCAAAATGCCCAAGGTTAAAAACACTACTTATTATGAAAAAAAGCATCTATTATAAAAAAAGAAAGATGGAAATCCAGCTATGTTTTCCAAATATGAAAAGGGTTGGCTCATGTGGAGTGATGATGAGTATGATGAAGAAGTTGCTCACTATGCTGCAAACTGCCACATGTGCCAAATGGATCCAGAATCTTCACATGATCATGACTCTGAGGTACAAAATTCTTCTGAATTCTCTTCTGAACCAACTTTTGAAAATAACCTGCAAGAACAAATCATAAAATTGACTTCTGAATTTGAAACCTTAAGAAACAAAATAAAAGGTGAAAGGATTTTAGTAAACAAATTCAGAGAAGAAAGTCAAATTTATAACCTGAATTGCATTAATACTGAAGCACAACTTCACAAAATTTCTGAGAGAAATCTATTTTAAAAGACAAGTTGGATACTCTTCAAAATGATATCAGTAATGAAAAATCTGAAAATGAGGTTTTAAATATTAAAATGGAATATCTGAACAAAGAAAGACTTGAATTATACGAAAAGATTAAAGAATTAGAAGACTTAAATTTCAAAAGAGGACAGACTGAACAAACTTTAAATCTATTAACAAGTCAGCCTAATAATTCAAAATTTTACAAAATCAAAGCTGGATTAGTTTGCACATGTTGGAAACTAGATCCCCATTTATACTTAATATGATGATATTGATTATGAATAAGATAAACAATAAGCGGAAGCAAATATAATCAATAGTCAAACTAGAACATGTAAACAGTAACGCAAGAGTATTTCAATGTGAATCAAATGCTAATTTGTATTTCACTCAAGGTGCCAATCATTACAGAATAAGAAATACAGATTAATCTCTCAAGCTCTGTCCAATACCATCGACTCTCAATACAGTGATGGATCTTTCTATTTAAATGATTACAATTGGGATAGTCAATCAGCTAGCCTATCACGTATTGACACATAAGCAAGTCTTATAACAGATTCAGTTATGCACGGAAGGCATTACTTGCCACGTCATTTAAGCACGCGTGTAGTTCCTTAGGTAATATCAATAAGATGCTCAATCTTCTGGATCGTCAATGTGGCTTCTGAACTAAACCTCTGGAGTGGCTGTCTTCTGAAGAGGCTTGCTTCTGGAGAGTTTAACCTTGTTCTACAAGATAGGTTCTGATCCATACTTTTACATACAAATAGAGTCTAAAAATCTCCCCCTAAGTATGAATTCAGAACAAAGGCAAACAAAGTAGAGAGAACAAAGTTGAAATTTCATTACATTACAAAAAATTGAATTACAAGAAGTAAAGTACAAGTAATGACTAAAATGGAGCCTATGAATGCCCGCTGATAACTTTGTAGAATTGGTTAGTAATCTCCCTTAACTTGATTACTCCTTCTATGTGCCTTTCCATCTCAAAGGCTTCCTTCTTGATTTCTACATTAACATCTTCTTTTTTTGCAGCTACCAGACCTCTGATAACATCCAACATCCCTTCTTAGTACTTGAATGATTCCTTTAATCTGAAGAATCATTTTCTCATAAGTCTTCTAAAACGATTCCTTGTTCTGGTTCAAGTACTATGTCACCAAACCTCTTTGTTTCAATATCCTTTAGATCTTCATTCCGAGCTGTGATACTTAGCCGATCAATCCCTCTTTCAAACCCAATCTGAAAATCAACTTTGGCTCTATAGTTGACAAATGATTCCATACAACTCAGAATTCTGAAATAAGCAATCTTATCATCTTACGACAAATCTTTTCTTTCCTTCATATAGCTCCCAAGAGGTATTAGATCAGAAGGATTCAGAGATAGCAAGTCATTATCACAAAAGTAACAGATTTGGCGATTTGCTCTCTCCGCTTAATATACAGTGTACAAAATGTCTGTCTTTTCAAAGTGTTTTGTTTTGATTCCAATCATTCTTCTAATTGGTGAATAGTCAAAGACTGTTCTTCTATCCTGTCTAAACCTTGCAAATTGGTCTTTGCTTGATCATCTGCACTTGAATCTTCAGCAAAGTTAGGCATTACCAAAGTTACCCTTTCTTCTCTTTCAACATATAACTGGCTGAAATATATTTCTCTAGTTGCAGATGTTTGGGAACTGGCAATTCTTTCAATCTGCACTGGGTCCATATTCCTTTGAGCAACCACACTTCTTAAAAGTGTTTCAGATTTTGAAAGAAATTTAACTTGTGACTCTTTTGCAGCTTGAGCTTCTGGATGGTTTCCTTTGGAGATCCTTGACCAAGTTCTTGAGGTGCAGAGGTATGAGCTTCAGAAATTGGGACTTCTTGTGTGTTTGTCGCTGGAATTGGGGTTGTTTCAGGAATTGGGGTTGTTTCAGGAATTGGAACTTATAGATTAGGGAATTTGAAGTGTTTACTTCTGGAGTTGTTTGTACATTTAGGGTAGAAGTGGCTGCCTGACCTTGAGCTCTTGGTCATGTGGTTGTATTCCTTGGTCTTTTGGGAACATGAAGAATTAGTTGCCTTCTCGTTCGCTCAAGACCTCAGATGAAATTTGCAACTTCTGGGTTTAATGGTAAGGGACGCATTGCAAGTGGAGTTGCATTGATTGGAGCAGAAGTAGATGGAGTAGAAGGATTCTCTTGTTGTTTCTCTTGCTCTGTAGGTTGTCGCTCTAAAAGTTGTGGTTGAGTTGAGGGGTTGAACTTGAGCTTGTTTAGAAGAAGATCCCACCTTCTGTCTAGATCCTGATCCTCAGAACGTTTTCTTTTAAGCTCAGCCTTTCTACAAGCACTTTCCTCCTTTGCTTTCTTCCTTCAAGATTGATTCTCAAAAATAGATTGGACGGTCGTTTTACTGGATTCACAGAGGTATCCTAGGCATATATCTTCTGGGTAAGCTCAGTTGCTGGGGTAGACTTAGTCTTTGAGACGAACTTGGCATTTACATAATTGAATTTGTCGAGCATAGCTTTTTGAAAATTTGCCAAGTCGGACTTGGATATTAGGCCAGAGGAAGTAAAGCCTTCTGGAGAAACAACTGTATCTAACAGCTTCTTCATGTCTGCATCGAAGGCACTGAATTCTTCTGTAGTAATAGTAGTTGGTGGAGTTGGCAGTTCAGAAGGAAGCTTGGAGAAGGCTTCTGTGTTAGCTTTCAAATTACTCTCCAACTTTTGAAATTGGTCTATGGCAAGATCTCTTTGAGCATCATGTGCAGAGATTAGAAATTTATGAAATTGATCAAGCTTATTGGTGTGTTCTTTCTGTGTGGCTCGTATATCACAAAGAGAAAAGTTTACTGCGGTGAGCTCTTTAGTTAGATTTGCCTCTGTTTGCTAAATTTTAATTTTAAGATCATTCAAGGATGCCTTCATTTGATCAGCGAATTCTTGAAACGCACCATTCATGACAAATTCAGGAGGGGGTGTAATTGTTGTATCCACAACACATGTGGCCGCTTGTCTCTCGCGTTCAGAGAGGCCCTCATTTACACCTGTTTTGGCTTTGAGTGTAGAGTGACTTCCATCCTGACATTGAGGGCTCTTTTGAGCTACCTCTTTGAATGTTTCGATCTCATTGACTTGGTCTCTAATGTCAGAGCTTGGAGAGTCAATGTAGATGAGGGTACCTCGATGCATTGCAAGTACAGAGGACCTATGTATGCACTGTTGTCATAACCCTTATGACGGGATTTCGTTGGCATTTGTAATGGGAGTTGCCATGGATGTAGCAACTTCCATCTAATCTATATCATCGGTCACATAGACATCGATGTTGTGTTGAGGAAGTGGGGAGTTCTGGGCAGTTGAACTCTTATATTTGCATCTTCATCCTGTTGAGAGGAAGAAGATGAACTGGTTTCCCCTGATGTGCTTGATTCAGAATCATTTGAGATAGCTTCTGATCGGTTGGTTTCTGGGTTAGGGCTCGGACTAAGCATACGTCCTTTTTCAATAGATCCTGGTGCTTGAACACCAGTTCTAGGAGATGTGGGTGCTTGGGGTGTACTTGGTTGGAATCTCTCATTTGTTTCCATTTGGACATCTTCTATACTCTCTTAGCAGTCTCTTGGCATTGGTAGAAGCACTCTGGTTGTCTGTCTCATTATTTTCAATCTCATGCTCACTCGACTCCTCACTATCTATTCTAGATTCTAAATACTCTTGGTAGATGATCTCTGTTATGAGATCACTAGAGAGCCCCTATAGTTTTGGAGGGTAGGAGAGTTGGGAGAGATAAGGTTAAACATGTACCTGGAGAGTTCTCGAGCTTTACTATTGCCATCCTTGTGAATTGTTGGATGATGGGTTTTCATGACATGGATTTTACAAAAGGGTTGAACACATGAAATTTTCCATTTAGATATTGCTCCTTGAATGAATAGGGCCAGAAATCGTGGGATCATCAACACTGGGAGAGTTTTGCCTTTTTGTTGGAGAAGAACCTTGGTGTGAACGACATTGTAGATTTCTCGAAACAAGAGATCAACAAAATCCAAAGGTCTGTTGAAGAACATTCTGTACATCATCGTGATAATATTGGTACTTGCTTGATCCATCGAGCCGATTTTGCAAGTAAGGCTTTTGTTCAAGATGGAAACAAGAATATTCCACATAGGGGGTAAGAACTGTCTCTTGAAGTCAGAGACCCTGATTATGTCTTGGTTGTACACTATAAATTTTAGGAAATCAACCAGAACATCAGATGTTGGGTTTGGCTCAAGTGAGTCGATGAGTAAGGTTTGTAGGTCTAGAAGAAGGAAGATTTTTGCAATCATTTTCCGTGTTATTTGCACTTCTACAACATGTTCTTCGTCGTTTGTAAGATTAAAACTTCCATTGAGGATAAAGTCGTTCTTGATGTAAAGGGATTTCCAGACTTCTTGTACATTTGGGTTTAAAACAGTTAGGGCTTCGTTTAAAATGTGATTTTGGAGGAACTCTATCATGATTCGATAGTCTTCACTGTAGGTTAAGGGGTTGAGCAATATTTGGAAGTTGTTTGGTTTGTTTTGTAGGAACACTAATGGTGCACTTACAACAGTTGAATCCACCATTTAATCTTCTTCGTCATGCACATTTGCAAGAATTGCATTTAGAGCAACCATTTGAGAAAGTTAGAGTTTCGATTTGCAGGTATTTGGCTTTTGGAGTTTTGATAGCACGAACACTTTTAGTAATGAGAATGGTAAAAAGAATGGTGGAAAATAAAATCGAGTTTATATAATCGGATTTGAAAAAGTACTCGAGTGGTATTGGTAATGGAACGACGAGGACGATGTAGGCTATGAAACGTTTAAGCATGCGGACCATAGCATGTGGACGCGTGTCTGACGGTTCATACTTGGATCGTTTGAGATTTGGACACGTAACTGCGTCAGAAAAAGAAACCGTTGAGAGGAATAGGTGTGTGTTGCTCTTAGGTATCTTCGATTTGTTACCCTTAGCCCTTTGAATATGAAAGATCATTCCAGAAAGTTTTATGAAAAACATTTTTCAAAAGAAAGAATAAGTGATAAAGAGTCTGCTGAATAACCTTGGCGGCAAGAGTTACTCAGAGATGATTATGTCTTATGTTTTCTTTTAAAATGTCTTTGCATAAAGTTTCATAGACATACCAGAGGCTTCTATATAACCTTGGAGGCAAGAGTCATGGCAGAAGCTCTGGATGACTATGGTACTTTTGAATTTTTTTTCTTAAGTATTTCTTTAGTTGTGATCTGATCCAAAAGTTTGTGGATCACAAGAAAATCTTTTAAAATCAATCAATTGGTCGAATAAAAACGTTTTGGGACCAATAGAAGGTTTGAATAATTTTAATTGATTTTTCATAGAAAATTATAGACATGTCAGAAGCTTTTGTATAACCTTGATGGCAAGAGCTAGTATAGACGGGAATGACATGAATAATTTTCAGAGAAAAATACATTCAACAGGTTGATTAGACAATCCAGAGGCTTCTGTATGACTTTGAGAATCGGATTTGGTATAGAGGTTCTGGATGGCATTAGCACTTGCAAAAGTTGAAATCTAGAAAGAACGATAGACATTCCCGAGACTTCTGGTTAACCTTTGCGGCAAGAGTTAATCCAGAGGTTCTGGATGTGTTATCTTTTGAAACTTAATTTTTCATGCAGAAATTGAAATTTCTCCCCCTTGAAATATGCATGAGTGTTTGCTCCCCCTTGACATGTGCAATCGCTGTTTCTACGCTCCCCCTCAAACTGTGGTTGGATCAGAAAATCGTGAAAGATATACATTTTGAGGTGCAGAGATATCGTTAGCATTGGTTGAAGCTTCTGGTATGCTTGCGATGAAAAAGTGAGTTCAGAATATGACAGATAGAAGGTTTTGACAAAGACATGCTTAATGAAAGGATACAGAAGAACTATTTTAACAATAGATTCTGGACTTTTATCACATATTAAGCAAGCCCAACTTGATGATTAAAAATTCTAATCTGTTTTCATCCAAAGCTTTTTTAAAGATGTCAGCAAGTTGGTAATCAGTAGAAACAAAGTACATTTCAATTGTATCTTTTTCCACGCGATCCTTTATGAAATGATACAACGAGCCGGGGACAGGGATTTATTTTCATACTCGAAACGGGGCCGGGGATGGCATTACCCGCCCCTAATATACCCGATTAATTTTTTAATTTTATTTAATACATGTATATAGTGTGTGTTTAAATAAATAAATAAATAAATAAATAAACAAGTATATATGTATTTATTTATTATTAAATAGAAAATATCTTTGTTTTTCAATATTGTTGATTAATATAGTAACGATTTCTTTTTATAATCTTAATTTTAAAATACGTGGCTTTTTACTAAACGGGTACCCAACGGGTTCCCCGAACCCGTCGGGGATTCTTTCCCCTGGAACTCGTCGGTGATTAGTCGGGACGGGGGTGTTAAACGGGGGTCGGGGACAGGGGATGCATTACCCGCCAATATCCGCCCCGTTTCCATCCCTACGTGCAGCAACAACATATTTTGCTTTTGCTGTTGAGGTTGACACACAATTTTATTTCTCGGATGTGCAACTTTTTAGCCTGTTTCCACGGAGTTGACCGCTACCAGAGGTGCTTTTCCTGTTTAATTTACATCCTGCATGATCTGAGTCAGTATATACAATTAAGTCAAAGCCAAAATGCTTTGGATACCAGAGGCCCAATGAAGGTGTTCCCTTAAGGTATCGAAAATTTCTTTTCACAACAGCTAGATGAGATTCTTTGGGATTGGCTTGATATCTAGCACACAAACATGTGGAAAACATTATATCTAGTCTACTTGCAGTTAAGTATAGAAGAGATCCAATCATACCTCTGTAATTCTTGACATCTACTTGTTTCCCAGAGGGATCAGAGTCAAGTTTAGTACTTGGTGAAATTGGTGTTTGCATTGTTGTGGAATTGTGAAGTTTGTATTTCTTTAAAATATCAGAGACCTACTTGGCTTGATTTATAAAAATGCAGTGTTTGTATGTTTGACTTGGAGCCCTAGGAAGAAGGTTAATTCTCCCATCATGCTCATTTCAAATTCACTTTCCATCAAATTTGAAAACAAATCTACTTCTGCTTGATTAGTAGAACCAAAGATAATATCATCCACATAAATTTGAACCATTGTTAACTCACCTTTGCAACGTTTGATGAACAGTGTGGTATCGATTTTACCTTTTTTGTATTCATTGTCCACCAGAAATTTTGATAAGCGTTTGTACCAGAATCGAGGAGCTTGTTTTAAGCCATACAGAGCCTTGTCCAGAAGATAGACATATTCTGGATGAGTTGCACTTTCAAAACCAGGGGGTTGTTGGACATATACTTCTTCTTTAAGCTTGCCATTCAGAAAGGCACATTTGACATCCATTTGATATACTTTGAAGTCCTTGTATGCAAAGAAAGCCAGAAACAATCAAATTGATTCAAGCCTTGCTATAATAGAGCAAAGGTTTCATCATAGTCAATGCCTTCTTCTTGACAATATCCTTTGGCAACTAATCTGGCTTTGTTTCTTACAACTATTACATCTTCATCTTTCTTATTTTTAAAGACCCACTTTGTACCAATTGCTGTCTTGTTATTAGGCAATGGTGTTTTTGTCAAATTGGAGAAGATCTTCTTGCATTGCATCGATCCAGCTAGGGTCTTGTAGAGCTTCATGGACTCGTTTTGGTTCTACCATGCTTAGGAAATTTACAAAGAAAGCCTCATTTGCAGTGACAGATCTGGTTTTGACACATTCAGAAGGATCACCAATTATTTGATCGGCTTTATGATCTTTTGCCCATCTTTTCATGCGAGTCTGGGAGACTTGTGGGGGTTGCATTGCAATTTCTGGTTCTGCTGGAGCATCTTCTAGAATTTCAACTTCAACTTCTGGAGAGGAGCCTAATCTCTCCCCCTCAAATGAAGGCCTAGAGGAAGTTGGAGTATGGACATAACTTTTTGCATCGGGATGAGACGGAGATTCCTCTGGTCTTACATTTGAACTTGATGAAGGCTCCTAAGTAGAACTTGTATTTGTGATAGAAGGACCAGAAATGTAAAACCCAGAAGCCTGAAGTACTTCTGATGGATTGAGTGGGGGGCTTCTGTCTACTTCTGCAGAGGGAATTTCTTCTCCAAGAAAATCTTCAAATATAGCATTGATTTCAGATTCTCTTGAACTGGAGGGATAATCAGAGGTGACATTGTTGAGCTTGAGTTCTTAATCAGAAAAATCAGAAGTCAGTTGTGCCTGATCATCAAAGTCTACATTAAAGCTTTCCATGACCGTCTTGGTTCTGAGATTGTAGACTCTAAAGGCTTTTGATGTCAAAGAGTATCCCAAGAACTTGGCTTCATCGGATTTCTTGTCGAATTTTACAAGTTTTTCTCGATCATTTAGGATATAACACCTACAGCCAAAAATGTGTAAGAATTTGACATTAGGTTTTCTATTATTGATAAGCTCATAAGACGTTTTGAGATGTCTCTTGACAATGATGGATATGTTTTGTATAAAACAAGCAGTGGAGATAGCCTCAGCCTAGAAGTGTGTGGGTAGTCCAGAAGCTGCAAGCATCGTTCTGGCAGCTTCAACTAAAGTACGATTTCGTCTTTCCACGACACCATTTTATTGAGGAGTTTGTGCAGCTGAGAAGTTTCGGTGATATTCCTACGTGGTTCAGATACTCATCAAGTTTGGCATTCTTGAATTCTGTATCGTTATCACTTCTCAGCTTCTGAATTTGACATTGTAGAAGCACTTGTATCCTCTTCAACATGTTAATCAATACAATTGAGACCTCTGATTTCTTTTTGACAAAAGCAAGCCATGTATATCTGGAAAATTCATCTATAAGTACAAGAGTCTACTTTTTACTAGAGAGACTCCGCACTGCAATAGGACCACAGAGGTCAACATGTAACATATGCAGAGGTCTTGGACAATAATGATCACTCTTTGTTTTATGGGAAGCTCTTTTTATTTTTCCCATTTGACAAGCAGGACAGAGATGATCCTTCTGGAAGTGACCATCTGGGAGTCCCTCAACCAGGTTTTTTTTGACAAGCATTCCAAGATTTTGAAAGTTTAGATGAGAAAGCTTGTGATGCCAGAGCCAAGCTACTTCACTCTTCTTTGAGATAAGACAAAGTGTTTCTGTGCCATCTTTAGAAGTGAAATTCATCATGTACAAATTACCTTTTCTATCGGCTCACCGTAACTCTTTACCTGCCTTAGATAGTAAGTACCAATGCTTTTTATCAAAAAGAACCAACATTTTAGCATCACATAGTTGACTTAAACTCAGAAGATTATGTTTTAATCCAAAAACGTGAGCAACCTTTGATAAGGTTACATTTCCTTCTTGTAGAGTACCATAACCTTTTATTTGACCCTTTCAATTATCTCCAAACGTTACTGCTCCACCAGTTTTGTCTTTAAACATGGAGAGTAAGTTTCTGGTTCCAGTCATGTGCCTCTAGCATCTAGAGTCAAGATACCAGATGTGCACACGCTGTTTCTGCAATACAAAATTAGAGAGATTTAGGTACCCATTTCATAATAGGTCCTTTGTAGTTAGGCTTGAGATTTTTGGTCGATTTTTCTTTAAGTTCAGAAGAATTTGCAGGTTTTCTAGAGGCTTCTGGTTTGCCTGATTTAGTTTGAAAGTTCTTTTTCTTATGGTTTTTGAAATTTGAGCGTTTATTTAAATCAGAAGGGAAACAATGTGGGCTCAAGAAGGATTGCTTTAGTTTAAGAAATTGAGAGAAGCACTGAGAGTTCTGAGACATAAAAGAATTCATTGAATTTTCATTTCTGGAATGATAATTACAAGATTTTTTATTGTTGTCTATTCTAGCATCAGTTGTTCGATTGAACTTCTTATCTAGCCTAGACTAATGCTCTGGAACAGGAGAATTCTTCTCTGAAGGCTACTTCTTGGGAGTCCACTCTCTTTGAACTTTTGGCCAAGTTACTGAAACATAATGAACATGATCATTAAATTTCCATTTAGCTTTTTGTTCTCTGGTGAACTTTGTGTTCTTCTGAGGCTGTGGCATCTGAGGCTTTTGCACAAGTTTAGCTTTCTTCTTTATTGCTTCTTCCATTTCAAGATCAAGACAAGTCTTAGCTTGAATGTACATACCGAGAAAATCTAGATGAATGAGAACCTCTTTTCTCTATTCTTTTGGAGGAGCAGAGTTCAGGGGTATTACATTTAGAATTTTTTTAACTTCTTGTCTAGTAGTCCTTACTTCTGGTGGTTCATTTGTATACAAGAAGGGAGCAAAGCTATTCTTAATACAAGGTTTTAGCGGAACATAAGTGGGAGACATACGATTTTCAAACTTAGTGAGTAATTTATTTGACACGTCAACGAAATCATCATAACTTTGATCTTCGTTTTCCCAGGGATAAACATCAAACTTATCATTGTGCTTTTCTTGACAAAGATTTAAATCAATAAACGAACAGGGAGTAATTTCTAGATGGTTTTCAAAAGTTAAAGATTTTTTCTTCTTGTTCCTTCTGAAGAGATAATATTTTAAGTTCTATACTACTTTGAGTAGCACACTCATCCAGAGTTTTAAGAATATCTTTTTCAAACTTGAGTCTTAGTTCTTCTTCTGTATTAATGGGTATAAACTCATCAGCTTCTGGATTTAAAGTTATATGAGTAAATAAATCAAAGTGAAAAATGTTATTCTTCTTCTGAGTTTGTTTAAGATCAACTTGACTCATTCATTCAGAAGAATAATTTATATTTTTATATTTGAGTTTTCTTACTTGATGTCCATTCTCATATTTTGACCTTTTGAAAACTTATTGTTCATATAAAACAGGAAAATCAAGTTTTTGTTTTTTTCCCATACAAAATACAGAATCTAACGTAGATCTCTTTTTACAAGTATAAGGGTCTAGATCATCGAAACCAAGACCTATTTTCCCTACTTGTGTATTTATTTGTTCATGCACCTTCTAAGCATCTTGATGTTTTTTTAATCTAGAGCTCCTTCTTTTGAAGACCAATGTGTAGAAACTCCCTTTGCTTTTGAAAATAATTTTTAAGTGCTACACAGTTTAATCTGTCACTTTCTTTTGCCTCAAACTCTTTGTCCTTAGCTTTCAGAAGTTTATTTAACTTATGAATTTCTCCTTTTAACAAGCTTTCTGTGGAATTTTTAATTTTTGAAATATTTTGATTTTCCACAAAGAGTTCTTGTTTTTCTTCATTTAGAATTTCCATTTCTCTTTTAAAAATATTTCTTTTTTTTTTCGATAAGAGCAAATGATATTTGAAGATCTTTTCTTATTTTCTTTTCATTTTGAAGCTTCTGTTTCAGATTCTCAAAATCAAAAGTTAGGTTTATAGTGATTTGTTAAAGTTCAAAAGGTTCAGAAGTAGTGCAAACTGATGTTTCAGAAGGTTGTTCTTCTGCATCACTTGACATAGCCATTCCACAAAACATGGCTTCTGCATCGCTTGACTGGTCTGAGCACCAATTCTCATGTTCATTATATTTGGCTCTTCCATCTTTTTTGTACTTGTACTTATTTTTGTAGTACAAGTTATCTTTGAAAAGAGCGCATTTGCAATCTTTAGAATAATGGCCAGGCTTGCCACATCTATGGCACATACCCTTCTTCTTTCTCAACTTCTCTTCTTTCTTCCTTGCCTCTGACTTTTCAACCCTTGGACCTTCTTGTCTGGGTACTTATGTTTGAGTTGGGTGTTCACTTCTGTTATCATACCTTCCTTTGTTCTGAAATGAATGATTATCAAACTTTCTAGTGAATTATTTAGTAATAAGAGCTAGAGACTCAGTAAACGCAGTGATATCATCATCTTCTGATCCAGAAATACCAGCTTCTGTATCAACTTCTGAGATTAAGGCCTTGCTCTTCCCTTTCTTCTCAGCTTCTCTATTCCTTCTCTCTGACCCTCTGGTTTCAGAAATAAGGGCCAAGGGACCACCAACACTTACTTTCTTCTGTAAAACCTCTTTCTCATGAGCTTGTTGTTGGAACCCAAATCCCCATCTACTCAATTGATATTGATTATAAAAAAGATAAATAGTAAGCGGAAGCAAATTATAATCAATAAACGAACTAGAATGCGATCAGTAATGGAATGAGAATTAACAAGATGAATTGCAAAAGATAATCTATACTTTACTCAAGATGACAATGTATACAATACTGGAAATACAGATTATAGTCTCAAGTTCTATCCAGGATGATTGACGCATAATACAGTGATTGCTTTCTCTATTTATACTATTACATTAGAAAAGTCAACTAGCTATCATATCACATATTGACACGTAAGCAAGTCTTCTAACAAATTTAGTTACGCACAAGATGCATGACTAGCCACATCATTTTGTCACGTGTAGTTCATAAAGTAATATCCAGAAGATGCACAATCTTCTGGATTGCCATTGCAGCTTCTGAACTATACCTTCTGAAGAGACTTGCTTCTGGAAAGATTAACTTTGTTCTTCAAAGTAAGTTCTGATCCATACTTCAAAATAAAATCTAACAATCCCCCCCTATGTATTAAATCAGAATAATTACAAAAAAAATAAAAATAGAAAGAACAAAGTTGAAATTTCATCTCATTATAAAAATTTGAAATACAAGAGATAAAAAGAGAAATAATTAAAATAGAGCCTGAGGATGCCCGCTGATCACTTTATAGAACTGGTTCGTGATCTCCCTCAACTTGATAACACCTTCAATGTGCTTTTCCATTTCTTCTGCTACTATTATGATGTTAACAATAATATCTTCTTTCTTTGCACCTATCAACCCTCTTATGATGTCCAACATCCCTTCTGAATATTTGAAGGCATCCTTGATTCTGAAAAATCTTCTTCTCCTTGGTCTTCTAAACACAACTCCTTGTTCAGGTTCAAGTAAGATGTTACATACCCTCTGTGTTTCAATATCTTTTAAATCTTCATTAGGAACTGTGATGCTTAACTTATCCACACCTCTTTCAAACCCGATCTGAAAGTCGACTTCGGATCTGTATTTGACAAAAGCTTCCATACACTCTAGAATCCTCCAATAGGCTATCTTGTCATCTGAACTCCAGTCCTTCCTTTGGTTCATGTACCTTCCTAGAGGAATTAGATCAGAGGGATTCAAAGATAGCAAGACGTTGTCACAAAAGTAGCAGATTTGTCTATTTGCTTTTTCCAAGTGATATATATTGTATACAATGTCTGTATTTTCAAATTTCTTTGTTTTGACTCCAATAATTTTTCTAATTGGTGAAGAGGAAAAGACATTATTTCTGTCTTGTCTAAATCTTGAAAATCTGATCTTGGCTTGATAATCTGCAGTGGAATGTTCAACAAAGTTAGGCATTATCAATGCAATCCTCTCTTCTCTTTCAGCATATAGATAACTGAAGGTTATCTATCTCGATGTAGATGTTTGAGAAGAAACAATTCTTTCGAGTTGCTCTGGTCCATATTTCTTTTAGCAGCAGCCCTACTTAAGATTATTTCAGAACTTGTAAGAATTTTATCTTGTAATCCCTTTTCAAGTGGAGCTACTGGGATAATTTCATCTGGAGGTGGTTGATCGGATTCTTGATTTGCAAAAGTTGGAACTTCAGTACTGGGACCTTCTGGGATGTTTGTTTCAGGGACAGGAGTGTTTTCTTGAATTGTAGAAGAGGTTGGGATTTCAGAGGTTGGATTTTCAGCGGTTGGAGCTTTTGAAGTGTTCACTTCTGAAAGATTTGTTTGTACATTGGGTGCAGAAGTGGATGCCTGACTTTGAGGGATTGAATTGAATGTTTGACCAGAGGCTCTGGGTCGTGTGTTTGTATTCCTTAATCTTCTAGGAATATGAATTCTGGTTCTTTCAAGATAAACTTCACAACTTCTGGATCTCTAGGTAATGGGCGCATTACCAAAGAAGTTGCAGATGTTGGAGAAAAAGTAGAAGGATTAACAGAGGGAGTTTCTTCTTGTGGTTGCTCTTGCTCATTGGGTTTTTTTGTGGGTTGTTGTTGGTGTGGTGGTGATGAAGGTTGATCTTGAGCCTGTTCAGAAGTTGAACCCACATCCTTTTGCCTTTTATCCCCATTCTGAGGATTTGAAACATCCGGATCCTGGTCCTCAGATCTCTTTCGTTTGAGCGCTGCCTTTTTATTGGCTCTGTCTTCCTTGGCCTTCTTTCTTGATTCATTCTGCGCAGAGATATATTGTACGGTTGTTGTGAGTGTATTTTTACAGAGGTATCTCAGGCAGATACCTTCTGGATAAGTTCAGCTGCTTGGGCAGTGTTGATCCTTGAGACAAACTTGGCATTGACATCATTGAACTTGTCAAGCATGGCTTTCTGAAAGTTTGCCAAGTCAGCTTTAGTGATCATTTCAGAAGAAGTAGAAGGTTCTGAAGGGATAACAACATCGAGTAAATTCTTCATATCGGCGACAAAGGCATTGAATTCCTCTGTAGTAATAGTGTTGGTAGGAGTTGGGAGTTCAGAGGGAATCTTTGTGATGGCTTCATTTGTGCTTTAAGATCACTCTCTATTTTCTGGAACTGCTCAAAAGATAGGTTTCTTTGGGTGTCATGGGCAATGATTAAGAAGTTCTTCATCTGATCCAGCTTGTCTGAGTGAGTCTTCTGAGTGTTTCTTATTTCACAAAGTGAGAAGTTCACTTGTGTTAGCTCCACATTGAAATTTGAATCAGAAGTTTCAACAAATTGTTTTAGATCTACCATGGATCCCTTCTTTTGATCAACAAATGTTTCAAACGCAGCATTTGTGACAAATTCAGGTGGGAGGGTAACTGATGCATCTCCAACACATGGAGCCTCGTGACCCTCACGTTCAGAGGGGCCGTCATTCACACCTGTTTGTACGTTGAGTGTGGAGGGACTTCTATCCTGTTCTTGAGGGTTCCTAGGAAGCGCCTCTTCGGATGTTCTGGGTACATTGACTTGATCTCCATCATCAGAGGGTGGAGAGTCAATAGTGATGTGAGTACCTTTGAATAGATTAAAAATTGAGGTACGTTGTGTGTCCTGTTGCCATAACCCCTTTAATGGGATTTTGTTGGTTTCTGGAATGGGAGCTACCATGGACGTGCCAACTGCCATCCAGTCTATATCATCGGTCACAGAGACATCGATGTTGTGTGTGGGTGGTGGCAAGCTCTGGGCAACTGAACTCTTATATTTGCATCTTCATCTTGTTGAGAGGAAGAGGATGAGGTGGTTTCCCCGGATGTGTCTCGATTCAGAACTACAAGAACTACTTCTAATCGGTTGGTTTCTGGGTTTGGGTTTGGATTGAGCTGATGTCCTGTTTCAATATGTGTTGATGTGTTGGCATCAACCCTAGCAGATGTTTTAGCTCTGGTTGGATACTCACATTTGTGTCCATAAGGACATCTATACTCTCTTTTAACAACCTCTCAACATGGGTAGAATCGCTCTGGTTGTCACTCATATTATTTTCATTTTCAGCCTCACTCGCCCCTTCACTTTCTATTTTGTATTCTAAAAACTCTAGGGTAGGTGATCTCTGTTCTGAGATCACCAGAGAGTTCTTATAGTTTTGTAGATGAGAGGAGGTGGAAGGAATGAGATTTAGCATATACCTCGAAAGTCTTCATCACGTGAAGTTTGCGGAAAGGTTGGACACAGGGGATACGCCACTTGGAGATTTCTCCTTGAATAAATATGGACAAGAAACGTAGGAACATGAGTGCTGGTAGAGGTTTTCCCTTCTTCTTGAGAAGAACCTTGTTGTGAACGACGCATTGTATTTCTCTAAATAAAAGATCAGTGTAATCTAGAGGCTTGTTGAAAAACATCCCCTACATCATTGTTATCACATTGGTGATTGCTTGATCCATTGAGCCGATTTTGCAGGTAAGGCTCTTGTTTAGAATGGAAACAACTACATTCCACAAGGGTGGTAGACATTGTCTTTTGAACTCTGAAACTCTTGTTATCTCTTGGTTATAACCCAACATTTTCAGAAAATCAACCAACACACCAGAAGTTGGATTTTGCTCTAGGTCTGGATTTGGTTTGAGAGAACCGTCGAATAGGATATATGAATCTTGTAGATGAAATGCGCTGACAATCTTCTTCCTCGTAATCTGCACTTCAACCGCATGTTCTTCGTCGTTGGGGATATCAAAACTCCCAGTTAAGATGAATTCGTCTTTGATGTACATAGAATGCCAGACTTCTTGAACAAATTTTTCAGGGATATTTGGGTTGGCGATTGTTAGTGCTCTATTCAGGGTGTGATTCTGGAGGAATTCTATCTTGATTCGATAGTCTTCAAGGAAGGTTGAGGGGTTGAGGAGTACCTGGAATTTCTTGGGTTTTGATGGTAGAAACACTATTGGTGCACTCTCAGCAGTTGAAGCCACCATTTGATCTTCGTCCTTGTGCGCATTTGCAGGAATTCGGTTTAGAGCAGCCATTGAATGATTAGGGTTTTTGAGAGTTGCAGATATACAGTAATGGGGATTCTTGAAGCACAAGGAATTTCGAGGACAGGGATGGTAAAAGGTGAATGTGAAATGGTGAATCGAGTTTAAATATTAAGAGTGAAAAGTGTACTCGAGTGGTAAAAGATAAGGAACAGTTTTGATGAAATGGGCTACACATAGAGAAAGCATGCGGACCATACGACGCTTACGCGTGTCCGACGGTTCATATTTTGCTCGTGTAGGGTTTTGACACGTGGATGTGTCAGAAAATGAATCCGTTAAGGGGAGGATGCGTGTGTATATGTCATCATCGATTCATTTCTTTTATCCATTGAACGTTCAGGATCATCCTAGAAATATTTTGAAAATCGATCTAGTTAATCTTAAAAAAAAATTGATGACTAATAGAAAGTTTTATAAGGAGCATATTTAAAAAAAAAGATAATAAAATTTTTGTATAACCTTGGAAACAAGAGTTATTCAGAGAATGGTATTACTTAAGTTCTGGATGACTATGATACTTTGAGAATTTTTTTTTACTTAAGCATTGCTTCAGTTTTGATTTTTTATCCAGAACCACATATGCTTGTGGATTACAGAAAAACTTTAAAATCAGTCAACTGGTCAAATGAGAAAATCGTTTTTAGGACCAAGAGAAAGTTTGTACAAGTTGCACAAATTTTTTCAGAGAAAACTATAAACATATCAGAAGCTTCTGTATAACTTTGACGGTAAGAGTTAGTACAAAAGAAAATGATATGTATGAATTTCAGAGAAAAATTTATTCAACAGGTTTTTAAGACAATACAGAGGCTTCTATATTACTTTGAAAATAGGAATTGGTACAGAAGTTCTGGATGGCATTGTACTTTGCAGAAGTTGGAAAAATCAGAAGGAACAATAGACTTGCCAGAGACTTTTGGATAACCTTGGCGGCAAGAGTTAATCCTGAGGTTCTGGAAATGTTATCTTCTGAAACTTGATCGTTATGCAGAAATTGAAATTTCTCCCCGTTGAAGTATGCATTGGTGTTTGCTCCCCCTTGACATGTTAAGACTCTGTTTCTCTGCTCCCCCTCAAACTGTGCTTGGATCACGGAAATCCTAAAAAATGTACAATTTGAGATGCAGAGATATCGTTAGTATAACCAGAAGCTTCCGGTATGCTTGCGATGATAAAGTAAGTGTTAGGGTTTAGTTTAATTGTGTCAAAATAAGGAAAATATACTTTATTGTAAATATGGCAAGTGTATAATGTCATTCCCTTTATTTCCTTATATCGTTTAACCCTTTCATATAAATAGGAGTTTTAGGGTCATTATTTTGAGGTGTGCGAAATTAAGAGCTAAATCAGTGGGAGAGCTGATATACTTTTGTAAGCATTATTACAATACAATTAAAACATCCGACTTCAGATCTTCATCATGTTCTTCGCATTCCTCTTTAGATTCATATGTACTTGATTAATCTGGGATTCACAATTGGTATTAGAGCCTCACGATCTGAGTTTTGATCTGATTCTAATCGAGTTCGATAATTAAAAGGTACAAATCTCAATTTTTTCTTCTGTCCAAAAACGTATCGATCCAAGCTGTCATAGGCTGGATGGACAAGAATTTTTATCGCCTCCTCATATTTCGATAAGCTTTTTTTTCGCATGTTATTATATCGACAATATTTTACATCGATCCATTAATATCGACAAGTTTCTTTTAATAAGAATTTTTTTTCTCTTAATTACTTTAGTTTAATCCGTAGTACTTTTGCTTCACTTTTATTAGAAAACTCAGTCACTGACTTCTGCAGCTTTTCTAGTTTAATAGTTCTCAAGTACACGCCTTAAACTTTTGTAATTCCCTTTTTTACTTTATTTTGATATTTTTGGGGACTAGGGAACTTAGATCTTCTCTTCCATAAAAAGACTTGTTCTTTTTTGTCGATGAAGGCTTCGTTACTGCTCTTCAGTATTTCAAAATTAAGATAAAAACGAAATTTCGGTATCTTGTTTTATCACGTCCTTTAGACCCGATAAGAATTTTTGTAGCCTCTTTAAGACCCGATATAAAATCTTGTCGACATCTTTTTACCCGATATAAAAACTTATCGACTACTTTTTACCAGATATAAAATCTTATCGATCATCTTTAACTCGATAAGTATTCTGGTCGAGATATCTAAACCCGACAAGTTTACTTATCGCATCCTTTATTATCGACAATTTTTTTTTCTTTTTCCAAAATCGATATTTTATTTCAAGTTCTTAAAAACTCTTAGAATTTTTTCAAAACTCCTTGATCAAGATCACTCTGTCAAGTACTATGACTTCACGCGAAGCAATGTCTATCGGTTCGGACACAAAACCCCCGATTCTGTTTCAAGGCGAATACTCTCAAAGGAAGGATAGGTTTCTAGACATCGTTGAACGCAATGATTACGCCGATGAAATCATACACTCCATTAAAGAAGGACCTCCACCCATCTTCTATCAAGACTTCCCTGCTGTACGAAATGCTGATCCTCTCGTCGCAGCGAGAAAAAGGGTCAAGCCCAAATCCGCCTACGATGACAATGAGAAGAGAATCACAAAAGGTGATGAACTAGCACGCTCATACCTCCTAATGAGCATCCCAAATGAGATCTACATGAGCATCGACAACCACAAAAGATCTGCCAAAGAGATGTGGGAAGAAATTGAAAAGTTTATGCTAGGCACAAAGATTGGGACTCAACTGAAGATCACCAATTGTATCTCATAGTACGAAGAATTCTAAGCCATAGAGGGTGAAAGTCTTACGAATACTTAAACTCGTTTTGTTCAATTGGTGAACGAGTTAAGTAAAAACGATATTCGTAAGACAAAGATCGAGAACAACGTGAAGTTTGTTAGTAATCTTCAACTAAAATGGCGTCGCTTTGCCAATCAAATCAAACACAGCAAATTTCTCGCTGAACTCGATCTTCACGAAGTGTACAAAACCCTACAACAAGACGAAGAGGAAGCACTTGAAGCTATGTGGGCAAACAACAAACTTCCCTTACTCCCAATCAAATTAATGCAGAAGTAGATAGCCTTGAACAAATGATTTTTCCGGATAAAAATATTAATCCTTCTCAATCTAAATCTGGCGAATATTTAAATGAGATGAATGCTAACTTTGACTTCAATCCTACACTTCCAAGTCATACATAATTTTTGGACAAAGGCAAGAAACCAATAGAAACAGTGTTGATTCCGAAGGATCAGAATGAATGTTTCACTAGTCAAACTAAAACCACTCATTCTAACGAAACGAATCAAACTAATTTTTTCTCAAAAGGTGCTAACCATGGTCTTGTTGATGTTTCAGCTATTCATACTTTAAAGACCAAGCAAGTTTGGGTTGAAAAAGGCAAAAGCACTCCAAAGTCGTCATCCCGCAATAAAGACAAATTTACTTTTTCAAATTCTACAAATGTCAAAAGAATCAATCGTCATTTTTTATTTCCGTATACTATTCATTCGTTTCGACATTTAATTAAATTTTCACGTAATCAAATTTGTTGCTCAAAGTGCGGTGTGAATGACTTTATGCGCTTAAATTCTTTTGATTATGGTTATGATTATGATTATTATCCAGACATGCCTTACCCTTTCAATTATCATCAAGTCAATTCTTTTCAAAACTATCTTGTTTATAAATGGTTTCCTAAAAAGACCATGACTTCCGCACCTAAGTCCCACTTCAAATGGGTACCCAAAGGTGCCAAGTCAACTAACCCCGAAGGACCCATTTACAAATGGGTTCCTAAATCTGCCTAATTTTGTGCAGATCGGTGTTGGTACTTAGATTCTGGATGCTCCAAACAGATGACCGGACAAAAGGAGCTGCTTGTCATCTTCAAAGAGAAAAAGGGAGGATATGTATGTTTTGGCAACAATCATTTAGCACCTATCAAAGGGCATGGAGACATTATTCAAGACAACATCACTATTTCGGACGTTTCCTATGTTCAAGGCCTGAGCCATAATTTGCTGAGCATTCGCAAATTCTGTGACAAACAACTTGAAGTTAACTTCCGACTCGAACGATGCTATTTGCGAACCGTTGAAGGAAAATAATTATTAGCCGGCTCTCACAAATCCAACTTATACACTATCGATCTTTCACAAGTTCAACCTCCTTCAAATGTTTGTCTACTATCAAACGTCTCTAAATCCAAGAACTGGCTTTGGCATCAACGACTATCTCATCTGAACTTCAAAAATATCAGTCGCCTCTCCATTAATGGATTAGTCACCGGATTACCAAAGATTAAGTTTGACAAACCTCACCTATGCGAGGCATGCGAGTTTGGAAAGATGAAGAAAGTTACACACAAACCCAAGGTGGTACATAGCACAACACGACCTCTACAGCTCATTCATATGGATCTGTGTGGCCCAATGCGGACTCAAAGTATACATGGCAAGAAATACGTTCTCGTTATGGTTGACAACTTTTCTTGATTTACGTGGGTTAAATTTCTTCGCTCAAAGGACGAAACCCCCGAAACAATCATCAATTCCTTGAAAGCCATCCAACTCAAATTGGAACTTATCGCTCAAACCATCCGCACTGATAATGGAACCGAATTCGAAAATCGATTCCTTGACAGCTATCTCGAATCAGTTGGAATTACACACACATTTTTTGCGGCTCGAACTCCACAAAAATGGTGTGGTCGAACGCCGAAATCGTACGCTAGTTGAAGCTGCTCGAACTATGCTTGCCTATTCCAAACTGCCACACTACCTTTGGCCCGAAGCAATCAATACCGCTTGCTACACTCAAAACCGTTCGGTCATCAACAAGCGATTCACCAAGACTGGTCTACAACCGCATCCCGTCTATCGATCACCTTCACACTTTCGGAGGTTGCTGTATCATTTTGAATGAAAAAGAAGATCGTGGAAATCTCAAACCAAATTCTTTGCTACTCTCCAAAGGCCGCAACTTATCAGGTCTACATGAAACATGCTCATTGTGTCACGGAAAGTGTCAATGTCCAGTTTGATACTAAAGCCGAAATGGCTCTTGAACAAGACAGTTCTGGACCCGCACTCACTGGTATTTTAGCTTCCGAACAACTCCGTTCGGAACTTGCTCCAAAACCCGCTCATTCAAATCAAGCTTCCTCTACCAAAACTGCTACCTCAGATCTGGCTGATTTATTCGAACACTTTTACTCGGATTATTTTGGTCCCTACACCAAAATACCTAAGAGCATCACCCCGCCTACCTTGGAGGTTGCCGAGACAACAAATCTTTCTGGACCGCCAGTATCTATGGAAACTGTCTCAACTGCTGCAACTCCAAGCTCTTCTACATCTGCTGCTCTAATCCCTCCTCCTACGCAACCACGTTCGGAACCTGCAAAACAGGTTACCCCTATCATTTCAAACACACCAGACCCACTTCCTGCAAATCAACCTCGCTCGAAACCAGCATCCTCTCCCCCACCATCGACCACAACTTCCAAGGATGTCTCAAGTTCCACTCGCTCTTTCGAAATGGCTCCAGCCTTTGAATCAATTCAAGATCTTCCACTCGGCACATATGAGGATGACTATCCGAACCCCAACACCTTTCAACCTCTTCCTCACACCACTAAATGGGTCTGTTCTCATCTAACCGATCAGATAATCGGAGATCCGACAAAACCAGTCACAACGAGATCCGCCTCAGCCAATGATTGCCTGTTCTCTTCATTTCTAAGAAAAATCGAACCCACATTCATTCAAGAAGCAATGAACGATCCTGATTGGATTGTGACTATGCAAGCAGAGCTCAATCAATTTGAAAGTTTGAAAGTATGGCGACTCGTTCCCCGTCCACAAAACAAGACCATCATCGACACCAAATGGATCTTCAAAAATAAGCAAGATGAAGACGGGATTGTCATACGCAACAAAGCCCGACTTGTCGCCAAAGGATATCCCCAGCAAGAAAGTATTGACTATGACGAGACATTCGCCCCTGTCGCCCGCATTGTAGCTAGTCGAATGTTCGTAAGCATGTGCGGCCCACAAGAACTTTCTGGTTTTCCAAATGGACGTCAAAACAGCCTTCCTAAAGGGCGATCTACGTGAAGAAGTCTATGTTTCTCAACCCAACGGGTTTGTCGATCTTTCCAAGCCGAATCATGTGTACATCCTCGATAAGGCTTTCTATGGCTTGAAACAAGTCCCGAGCGCATGGTATGACAGTCTTTCCAACTATTTGGTGAAAAACGTGTATTCCAAAGGTAAGATCGATCCAACTCTATTAATTAAAAAGGAAAATGGTGATATTATGTTTATTCAGATTTATGTAGACGACATTATTTTCGGCTCGACTAACCCCAATCAGTGTAAGCAATTCTCCAAACTCATGATTGCCAAGTTCAATATGAGTATGATGGGAATGATGAATTTCTTCCTCGGTCTTCAAGTAAAACAATTTTCAACCGGAATATTCATCAACCAATCGAAATACATCTCGGATATATATTACATAAACATAACATGACGACACGTACTCCGCTTAGAACTCCCATGTCTCCAGGTTCGAAACTACACGCTGATCCCTTGGGAAAAGAGGTGGCTTCTGAAACCTATCGGGGAATGGTTGGTTCCTTATGTATTTAACGGCTAGTCGACCGGACATAATGTTTTCCACATGCTTATGCGCTAGATATCAAGAATCTCCAAAAGAATCTCATCTTAGTGTTGTAAAACGTATTTTTCGATATTTAAAAGGTGCTACTGATCTTGGTTTATGGTATCCCAAGGATACTAGTTTCGAGTTAACTGCTTTTTTAGATGCTGATCATGCCGGATGCATGCTTGATCGAAAAAGCACAACGGGCCATATTCAGTTCTTAGGAGACAAACTAGTGAGTTGGTCTTCGAAGAAGCAAACATGCATCTCCACCTCCACTGCGGAAGCCGAATACATTGCTAGCGCAAGTTGCTGTTCCCAAGTCTTGTGGATGCGCATGCAACTCAAAGACGATGGTTTCTGGTTTGATAAGATCCCCATCTATTGTGACTCCAAAAGCGCAATCACCATTTCCAGTAATCCAGTTCAACACACAAAGATAAAACACATCAATGTCCGGTACCTTTTATTAAAGACCATGACGAACGGGGTACGATTGAATTATGTTATGTTAATACAGAATTTCAGCTTGCTGACTTGTTCACAAAAGCATTGGATGAAAAATGCTTCCTAGTGTCCAAGTTGGGCATGCTTAATCTCAAAACCTTATTCACGATCAGTGTTCTCTAAATACACAAAAACCCTATTCAAGTATCAATGCACATTCACCTTTTTTGGGTAAATATTCATTGTTCTTGAATTCTCGTTTTGTGGGTTCTAATTTTTAAAATTAAGTTTTATAGTATTTTCAATTTATTTTTGTCTCGTACACTTTTCGTCATGATTGTGTCTTTTTCTGGTTTAAAATCTGTCTCGATGTTTGTTTGTGACTATACCATTCAGCATTCAAGGAGGAGCGACCAGACAAGTTTCTCTTAAACTCACGGTTGTTGGGGGAGCTAAAATTTCTTACTTTTAGGCACAATTCAAGGGGGAGCACTTATAATTTTTTTTTTCTTCATAAAATTCGTTTTTCAAAATCAGTTTAAATTTATCGGCCCAGTAACACCCGACAAGACTTCTTATCGAGTGCCAAAGGCCCGATAAGCGCCCTCTCGACAACCTGTGGCTCGATAGGATTTTACCACGTGTCATCCTCTGATGATTTCACTATTTAAACCACGGGACCCACTTGCTTTATTCACAACTTTCAAAACTTCCTTTTCCCTCTTTTCTCTCTTTACCTCACTCGACATTCACAGCTGCAAAGATTTTTTCTCAAAATCTTTGAGTTTTTCAAATCAAAGCACATCACCAGGTTCGTAATCACTTCTATATCAACTTTAATTCTTGGTTTTTTCGATTTTGATCACTGCATGCGTGTTAATTTGATGCTTGACTGTTGGTTTCCAAATCCTAGGTTTAACGATTTTTGGCGATTCTAGGTTTGTTTATATCGATTTAAACTTAGACTGAGTTTCAATAAATGTTAATCGAACCCAATCGCACTTAGTTCTAGGCTTCAATCTCGTTAAAACTAATTTTTTTATCTGGGTAGAATTTGAGGCTTATCAGACCTGGCAAACAGCTTAGAATATTCTTAAGTTTTTCCTATAAACATATCGAGTCCCTAAGACCCGACATCTTTTCTTGTCGGATGATAAAGACTCGACAAGTTCATCTTCATAATATTCTAAGTTTCTTTCTCGCCTTGTGTCACCCGATATCATTTCTTGTCGCATCCTACTACTCGATATACTCTCAATATGCAACAAGTTTTTGTGATTTTTATAAGTTTTTATGTCGCATGCCTTATCTCGATATACTTTCTATCGGCAACTCACAGGTTTAATCTGCAATTTAACTCTAAGTACTTGTTCGTCATAGACCCGACATAAATTATTGTGGACCATTAAGGACTCGATATCCTTGCTTCATCATCCTAACACAAAAAGTTAAGTGTTTATGTCGCCCCCTTTACACGCGACATACTTTTATGTCGACTACTCTATGCCCGACAAAGTCACTTAGCTTTTTGAAAACTCTTCCTAAGCATCTATATCGATCCTTTGTCTCTCGACATACATTTATATCGTTTCTTTGGCATCCGACTTCCACACTTGGCAATTTTTTTTCACTCGCGAATATTTCTAGCTTGACATCTATGGTTTTCTAACAATGCTTTCAGCTTCAATGGCGGCTAACCAAGATCCAGACGTGTCTGATGACGAAAACCATATGCCATCCGAGAGATCCACGGCCCCCAGTATCAATGCGGCCAACCTAGATTACATCCTACTGCCCCGAATGCTATAGGGGAACTCAAACAAAACAACCATCGCCTTAACTTAGACATGAAACTGGATCACCCCGTTATCTTGGAGATAATATGCAACTACCCACTTCGGGTTGCTTTCGCTCTCGAACATCGGGTACCTGTCTTCTACTTACAGTAGTTCTGGCACACATTGGAGTATCACCCTGTGGAAGTCAATCATCACTTCACTGCTTAGTTAGATGAGTTTGTAACAAAAATCACGCCAACGAGACTCCGCCGTATTCTACAACTTCTAGCTGAAACTGTGGTTCCTGGCCTTGCCACATTCGAAGATCCACCCAGCGAGGAAGAGATGTATTGTGACTTTCGTGCTCTAGGCTATAACGACGACGAATTCAACTCCTTTGGCCAGTTCAAACGGATGTTTATTCCCCCCATATACTTCACTATATTTTCACTAATCAACCGATGTCTCACAGGAAAGCATACAAAAATGGATCGGGCCAGCGCAGCCGTGCTATGCATATTCCATGGGTTCATATAGAGTCGTCATTACGACTATGCGTCACTCATTTGGAACGACCTTGTTGCCTTTGCCGTCGATAAAGAAAACCGACGAGCATGTGATTTTATTCCATTCCAACGATTTTTTCAAATAGCCATCCATCGAACAATGAATGAACGTGCGGAAATTCCAAGATGTAGTAGCACACCACTTGGACCATCGTACGTTCAAAAGTACTTGAAGCTCAGCAAAACTCCTTTTCCTATCATAATGCCTCTACCTGAAGCCTTACTATCCCTCGCTGGTCAGAATGCACCTAGTGTGACAGCATATAGGGAGAGTACCGGGTTAATGGCTCCCCAACAATCGGGACAGCCTGCCAAGAGCCAAACCGTGAGAAACATCAAAGAATGGGCGAGGGTATTAGATTAGAAGAGCAGGTTTAGGATCAAAGGGATCCTGAACAGGGTGTTGAGAGAACAGCAGATGTAAGGGGAACTAAAGTGGGAGGTGCATCTGATCTGCCAAACCCTATTCCTACTACCGTTGCCCCAACCATTCCATCCATCACTCCATCCACCCGTCGTTTAAAGATTTGCGTTAGCCGGAGTAGAGTTTATTAACCATCATCCGAATCTGATACTGAAGAAAACCTTTTCGATGACCTCCAACGTAGAAAACGACGACGCATTGATGCATGGAAGACGCTGCCTTACAACGAATTGGCCGACTGCCTTCAGTTCCTGAATCCTCCTCGGACGCTACTACTGACACCTTTGATTTTGAGCATTTCTCTGAACCTCAATCTGACCCTATTCTTGAGCAGATACTTGGAGAAATAAGGAGAACGGAGGGCGAATTCGTTGAAACTTTTGACGTGCCCGTGAGTGAAGGAGGGGTAAATATTACGAAGAGTGAGACACCTGCCACCTCTACCCGGGTTACCGAGTCCGTTTTTGTTATTCATTCGTTGGGTTCCGACTTTGGACATGACGTTGTCAGCCCAACAACGCAAATGTACGCCTCTCCTAGCCACTCCATGAGCTCACAACAACCTATAGTTTCAGATATGCTTGTGAGTTTAGCTCCTCATCTAGCTGCCCTCTCTTCGGGAGACATAGCTATTTAAACCAGAAGTAGTATCTCACCTACTTCGACTTCAATTCTACGCACTTCGAGTCTAGAGCCCTCTAGGGAACACGTGTCCTTACACACTGAGAGCCTTCGTGGCCCAGTCGGAACTTCCATAGTGATGTCCATTCCGGACATTCCACGAGGATTGGAAGGAAATCCTACCAGCGCTACATCATTGCCAATGCTGAACGTAAGTCACACAGTTGATTCAACTGTGATGTCAACGGGCAATCTAAGTGATCCCGGTGTTTCCCGTTCAGGTACCTTCACAGTCAATCCCGAGACTCAAGCTTACATTGATGCACAGTACAAAAGAGCCCAAGATTCTTTAAATGCTCACGAAGTTCGCATAACTGCTCAGATGAAAGATTTTGTTCAAGAAGTAATTGCAGCTGCTCGCTCCCAACACACTGATCCAAATCAAGCTAGCTCTTCCCGTCCAAGCTCAAGTCGCTCTTCACCTCCACCACCTCGAGACTCTAATCCGAATCCAGATCCTCATGACCGTCCTCCATCACCTCAACGATATGAGTATAACAACGATGACTCATGTCAATGATTTATGCCAATTTACTTGCTGAAGCTACTGCTCGTGGTTTACCTGAGGACGAACTCATGGGTCTTCTTCGTCGCAACAATGAGATTTCCAGTGTTACTCGCTATGAGTTCGATTTGTTCAATACTGATATCAAGTCACGGCTTCTTGATATGGTGACTAAACAAAAGCAATCAACTAACGAGATTCTTGGTGCCATCACTGCTTTTCGCACTTAGATTCAACAATCTTGTCGTCCCGCCACGTTTGTTCCACATCGTCGACCTGATCATGTCTTTTGTTGAATCTTTTTCACGGCTCGATAGATAATTTGATAAGCCAATGATTTTTTTCCGTGTTTCAGAAGATCCGGCCTCTGGTCCAAATCGCCCTGGGGGGGGGGGGACACGCCGCCGGATTACAAGAGCCCAAGTTCAATCCCGACCTTCTGCTGCTACAACTTCTGGTCTATTTTCTACAGCTATTCCGTCTCGACAACAACAACAATCTGCTCCATCTTCCACGCAACAACAATCTAATCAGCCAACAGTTGAAAAGGCCACGACAGATTTTGAAACTGGAAGTGGATCACATACTGTTGAACCGGAACCAGAAAATGAAGAAGTGGTTAATGTTCAAAATCTAAGAGACTCCGTCAGAAATTGGTTCCGTGATCCGTATGAACCCGTGCTAAAAGAAGTAGATTATGTAAACCTAATGCACGCAGAAAAGAAGTTTCTACCAACGAATATTTATCAACACCGTTGCTGCCATACCAAATTCGTTGGGAAAGAATTCTTTCAAACAACAAGTGGGTAAATCCACAAGTCAGAACTCCGTATCTAGAAGAAACCATGCAAAAGATCTTTGTGGAAAAGAAGAAACCAGAAGACCAGTCTCGTATACATCTGATCATGGAAATGGATCCGCTACAATTGACTGAATATGTGAGCATTCTGAAGACTAAAGCAAAGGATCCTAAAGAAGTCGTTTCAACACACACAAGATTGTAGCTATCATGGAGATCGGATGTGATAAAGCATTTCAAGTAGAATTTCCAACGGTTAAAGTAAGAAGACTTTATGGAAAGGTCTACTACTTCTCTGAGGTAGATTTTGCGAGACTAGATGTGTTGGATATCGAAACGCTATACACAAAGCTTAAAGACAAAACCAGAAGATTAGAAACGACTCAGATATAGTTACCTTCATGATTTTCAAAGAGCGATTGAATGTAAACAAAAGAAGGTGTATCTGCCAAAACCTGATCAAGATATCTCTGGACAGAAGAACGTGAGAGTTACTCAAGTGTTGACACGACCAGCACACGGAGTTGTTTACATGAAGACAAACGGGGAAATGAGATTCTTAAGATTCAGTAAAGTTGCTTCTTATTCTGATGGAACTTTATTGGCAATACGAAACAGACTATCTGTGGCAAATGAAAGAGAAAAGAAGAAACAACTAAAGGCAAATGAAAGAGAAAATATGCTTAATGCGATATAGTTAATTGACAAGCGCATTATCTACTGACAGACCTTTAGATGATTTCAAGGCATGTTTGAGGTCAAGAGATGAAGATTCATTTTGCCACAAAGGGGGAGATTGTTAGGGTTTAGTTTAATTGTGTCAAAATAAGGAAAATATACTTTATTGTAAATATGGCAAGTGTATAATGTCATTCCCTTATTTCCATATATTGTTTAACCCTTTCATATAAATAGGAGTCTTAGGGTCATTATTTTGAGGTGTGCGAAATTAAGAGCTAAATCAGTGGGAGAGCCAATATAATTTTGTAAGCATTATTACAATACAATTAAAACATCCGACTTTGGATCTTCATCATGTTCTTCGCATTCCTCTTTAGATTCATATGTACTCGATTAATCTGGGATTCACAATTCAGAAGATGACAGATGAAGGTTTTGCTAAAGACGTGCTTAATAGTAAAAGATCAGAATAGCTATTTTAGCAATAGATTTTGGATTTTAATCACATATTTTGCATGCCTAACTTGCTGATTAAGAAATTAAATCTATTTTCATCCAGAGCTTTTGTAAAGATATCAACAAGTTATTAATCAGTGGAAACAAAGTACATTTAAATGGTACCTTTTTCCACATGATCCTTTATAAAATGGTGCATGACATCAATGTGCTTGGTCTTTGAGTGTTGTACTGGATTTCCTGTGATGGCAATTGCACTTTCTGAATCACACGGGAATGGAATTTTGTCATAAATAAGACCAAAATCTCTGAGTTGTGTCTTCATCCAGATAACCTGTGAACAATAGCTTGCAGCAGCAACATATTCTGCTTCTTCTGTGGAAGTTGACATACAGTTTTGTTTCTTGGATGTCCAGCTTATTAGCCTGACCAAGAAGTTGGCAACTAACAGAGGTGCTTTTCCTATCTAATTTTCAACCTACATGATCTGAGTCAGTGTAAGCAATTAAGTCAAATCCATAATGCTTTGGCTACAAGAGGCCCAATAAGGGTGTTCCCTTAAGGTATCTAAAGATTTTTTTGTCTGCAACCAGATGAGATTCTTTGGGATTGGCTTGATATCTAGCACAAAAACATGTGGCAAACATAATATCTGGTCTACATGCAGTTAAGTAGATCTACTTGTTTCCCAGAGGGATCAGAGTTAAGCTTTGTATTTAGTGAGATTGATGTTTTCATTGTAGTGGAATTGTGAAGTTTGTATTTCTTTAAAATTTTAGAGACATACTTAGCTTGATTTTTAAAAATGCCAGTATTTGTCTGTTTGACTTGAATCCCTAGGAAGAAGGTTAGTTCTCCCATCATGCTCATCTCAATATCACTTTCCATTAGTTTTGAAAACAAATCTACTTCTGCTTGATTAGTAGAACCAAATATAATGTTATCCACATATATTTGAACCATGGTCAACTCACCTTTGCATCTTTTGAACAACAAAGTGGTATTGATTTTACCTTTCTCATATTTATTGTCGATCAGAAACCTTGATAAACGTTTATACCAGGCTCGAGGAGCTTTCTTTAATCTATACAGAGATTTGTCTAACAGATAGACATAGTCTGGATGATTTGCATTTTCAAAACCAAGGAGTTGCTGGACATATAATTCTTCCTTAAGTTTGCCATTTAGAAAAGAACATTTTACATCCATTTGATAGACTTTGAAATCCTTTTAGTCAGAGAAAGCTAAAAACAAACGAATTGCTTCAAGCCTTGCTACTGGAGCAAAGGTTTCATTATAATCAACGCCTTCTTCTTGACAACAACCTTTTGCTACTAGCCTGGATTTGTTTCTGACCACAATTCCATCTTCATCTTTCTTATTTCTAAAGACCCACTTTGTACCTATTGTTGTTTTGTCTTTTGGTAATGGTACAAGCTCCCAAACATTGTTTCTGTCGAATTAGAGAAGCTCTTCTTGCATTGCATCGATCCAGCTGGGTCTTGTAGAGCTTCATGACCTTTTTTTTTGTTCTACCATGCTTAGAAATTGACAAAGAAAGCTTCATTTGCAGTGGCAGACCTGGTTTTCACACCTTCAGAAGGGTCACCAATTATTTGATCAGAAGTATGATCTTTTGCCCATCATTTCATTCGGGTTTGGGAGACTTGTAGGGATTCAATTTCAATTTCTGGTTCACCTAGAGTATCTTCTGAAAATTTGAACAAATGCTGGAGAAGAGCCTAATCTCTCCCCCTCAAATGAAGGCACAGGGGAATCTGATTGTGAGTTGAGCCTAATCTCTCCCCCTCAGGATGAGACATAGATTTCTCTGGACTTGCATTTGAACTTGTTGATACAGAGGGACCTGAAAGTGTAATTCCAGAAGCGCGAAGTACCTCTGATGGAATGACTAGTGGACTTCTTTCTATCTCTTTAGAAGGAACTTTTTCTCCAAGAAATTCTTCGAATATAGTATTTATTTGGGATTCTCTGGAGCTGGAGAGATAGTCAGAAGTGACATTGTTGAGTTTGAGTTCTGAATCAGAACACTCAGAAGTTAATTGTGCTTGAAGATCAAAGTCGATGTTGATGCTTTCCATGACTGTCTTGGTTATGAGATTAAATACTCTAAAGGCTTTTAGAGGTCAGAGAATATCCCAAGAATTTAGCTTCATCAGATTTCTTGTCAAATTTTCCAAGCTTTTCATGATCATTCAGAATAAAACACCTACAACCAAAAATGTGTAAGAATTTAACTGTAGGTTTTCGATTATTTATTAACTCTTAAGGTGTCTTTTGACGATTATAGATATGTTCTATGTAAAGCATGAAGTAGAGACAACCTCAGCCCAGAAGTGTGTCGGAAGTTCAGAAGCTGCAACCATTGTTCTTGTTGCTTCAACTAATATGCGATTTATTCTTTCCACCACACCATTTTGTTGAGGAGTACGTGAAGCTGAGAAGTTTTGTGAAATTCTTTCGTTGGTTAGATACTCATCAAGCTTAACATTCTTGAAATCAGTACCATTGTCACTTGTTAACTGTTGTATTTTGCTTTGCAAAAGCACCTGAATCCTCTTCATTATGTTAATTAAAACAACTTGGACTTCGGATTTTTGTCTAACAAAAGCGAGCCAAGTGTACCTGGAATATTCATCAATTAGCACAAGGATGTATTTCTTTCTAGAAAGACTTTATACTACAATGGGACCACAGAGGTCAACATGTAGCATTTGCAGAGGTCTTAAACACGATCACTTTTGTTTTATGGGAGGATCTTTTTATTTTTCTCTTTTCACAAGTAGGACAAAGATGATCCTTCTGGAAGTGAACCTCTGGGAGGCCCTCAACCAGGTTATGTTTGACAAGCAATTCGAGATTCTGAAAGTTTAAATGAGAAAGCTTGTGATGCCAGAGCCAAGCTACTTCACTCTACTTGGAGATGAGACAGGGGATTTCTGTACCATCTTTAGAAGTGAAGTTCATCATATACATGTTACCTTTTCTGTCGGCTCTCCATAGCTCTTGACCTACCTTAGATAGTAAGTAGCAATGTTTTTCATTAAAAAGAACCAACATTTTAGCATCACAAAGTTGACTTACACTCAGAAGGTTATGTTTTAAACCAGAAACATGAGCAACCTTTGATAAGGTGACGTTTCCTTCTTGTAAAGTACCATAACCTTTTATTTGACTCTTACCATTATCTCCAAACATTACTGCTCCACTAGTTTTGTCTTTCAACATGGAGAGTAAGTTTCTTGTTCCAGTCATGTGCCTCGAGCATCTAGAGTCAACATACCAAATATGCACACGTTGTTTCTGCAATACAGAATTAGAGAGATTTTAGGTACCCATTTCATAATGGTTCCTTGGTAATTAGGCTTGAAATTCTTGGTTGATTTGTCTTTAAATTTGGAAGAATTTACAGGCTTTCGAAAGACTTGTGGTTTGCCTTTTGTAGTTTGAAATTTCTTTTTCTTCTGATTATTGAAATTTGAGCATTTATGGA
This sequence comes from Silybum marianum, assembly GCA_036898165.1. Lineage (NCBI taxonomy): Eukaryota > Viridiplantae > Streptophyta > Magnoliopsida > Asterales > Asteraceae > Silybum > Silybum marianum. The sequence continues at coordinate 24,502,635 of CM072529.1, forward strand.
AATTAGAAGGGAAACAATTTGGACTTGAGAAGAATTATTTTTGTTTAAGTAATAGAGAAAAGCATTCAGAGTTCTGAGACATAAAAGATTTCATTGAATTTTCATTTCTGGAATGATAATTACAATAATTCATATTCGTGTCTAGTCTAACATCAGTTGTTCGATTGAACTTCTTATCTAGTCTAGACTTATGATTCGGAACAGGTGAATTCTTCTCTTTAATCCTTTTATTGGGAGTCCATTCTCTTTGAGCTTTTGGCGAAGTTACTGAAACATAAGGAAAATGAACATTAAATTTCCATTTAGCTTTTTGTTCGCGAGTATACTTCTGAGGTTGTGGCTTTTGAGGTTGTTGCACAAGTTTGGCTTTCTGCTTGATTGTTGCTTCTTTTTCAAGATTAAGACAAGTTTTAGCATGAAAACACATGCCAAGGAAATTTGGATGAATGGGAACCTCTTTTCTCTGTACTTTTGGAGGAACAGAGATTAGAGGTATTCCATTTGGAAGTCGTTTAACTTCTGGTCCAGTAACCCTTACTTCTGGTGGTTCATTTATGTTAGAACTTAAAAGTATGAATCTGAACTTGATCAAGAAGCAACAAGATACTCTCCAGAAGCAAGCACTTCAGAAGTTCAACTCCTTAGAGGTGATAGTCCAAAAGCTAGAACGTTAATCCAAAAGATTGGCCATCTTCTGGATTTTACATTGTGGATTACACGTGCTTCAATGACGTGGCATGTCATTCTCATTATGCGTAACTGATTCTGTTACTAATACAGCTGACGTGTCCACCAATGATAGGCTAGCTTGTTAACTTTTTCTATGTAATAGTATAAATAGAGATAACCTTCACTGTGTAAAGTGTAGATTGAATTAGAGAGAAACAAAGAGAGTAAGTTGTGTACTATAATCATTGACATATCGAGTGAAATACAAATTACTATTGTTCTTCATATTGGTCTTCATTAATTTCTTATAATTCTATATTACTGTTAATTGAATTGCTTCCGCTTTATACTCTTATATTTCGTGTTCTAATCAACTGTATTTGAGCATTTGGGGATCTGGGTTTCAACAATTGGTATCATAGCCATCTAATCAATGTATTGATTATTTGATCTAATCCAGTATGGAACAATCCCCACTCAATTAGAATTGTCTCGATTTTATGCTAATGTGATCAATTCTACCCTGTTTTACGCGTTTTTATTGTTCTTACACAATATTTCTCACATTCAGTGGTATTTCTAGCCTAAATCTGAGTCTCATTATTCATCGACAATCAAAGTCAAGTTCAAGCTAAAAGAAATCATTCTTCAACCTTTTATTTTCTCTTAAAACCCTTATACTATGTTTTTCTCAGACATGGCTATTCCTAACCTAAATACCATGTATAGCTCCGACTCTCTAACAAAACCTCCTACTCTAATAAGGGAATAATATCCTCAATGGGAAATACGCATGATCAATTTCCTTGAAGGTCTAGATCTCGATCTATACGCCTCTATACTGAATGGCCTCTTTATTCCGGTTTCCAACATTCGCAGGGTTCCTGCAACTGCCACTACTGAAGAAATTCAGCAAGGCAGGTTCCTAAAGAAAACAAGAATTGGATTGATGATGACAAAAAGAAGAATGATGCTGATAAAAAGGCAAAGACATTTCTCATTATGGCACTTCCGAATGACATCTTTCAATCTCTGGATCAATGTGCTTCAACTAAGGATCTATGGGATCTGTAAGGAAACCAACTTGAGGGAGGATCCAAGATGAAGAAAACAGAAGAGCTCAGGTGCTGAAAGAATATAACAGTTTTTAGGCCCTTCCAAAAGAATCTCGTGAGCAGACATTCCATAGGTTCAACACATTGTTTAATCAATGTAAAAGATGTGACATCGTTAGGTCACAAGAAGATAACAATGTGTTGTTCCTCAAACGTCTGAATCCTGAATGGTCAAATTTGTCCATGTCATTACAAGCAAACCAAGATCTGGAATAGTGGTCCTTACATGTTGTGTTTAGAACCCTTCAAACTAATTAGAAGGAAGTAGTACTGAAGAAAGAAAGTATTGGTGGTCCCTTGGCCCTAATCTCTGAATCCAGAGGGTCAGGGAGGAGAACTAAAGATGTTGAGAAGAAAGGAAAGAGTAAGGCACTGATCGCTGAAGCTGATACAGAAGCTGGTCTTTCTAGATCAGAAGATGAAGAAATTAATTAATTTGCTGAGTCCTTGGCTCTTATTACCAGACAGGTCACTAGAAAGTTTGGTAATCGTTCATTTTCAAGTAATAGAAGGTATGATAACAGAAATGAACGCCCTAGTCTAGCTTATGTACCAAGACAAGAAGTTGCCAAGGTTGAAAAGACAGAAGCTGAGCTGAAGGAAGAGAAACTGAAGAAGAAGAAGGATGTGTGTTATAGGTGTGGCAAACCTGGTCACTACTCAAAAGATTGTAAAGGTCCTCTGGTTAAAGATGACATGTACTACAAGAACAAATATAAGTACAATGTCGACATAAGAGCTCAATACACTGATTATGATAATTGGCTATCTGGCCAGTCAAGCGATAAAGAAGCCATGTTTTGTGGAATGGCTATGACTAGCGATAAAGAGGATCAACCGTCTGAAACCCCGGTTTACACTACCTCTGAATCCTCTGAATCTGCTGAATTTGAGAAAACTATTTTAAACTTAACTTTTGATTTTGAAAATCTGAAACAAAAGCTTCTAAATGAGAAAAATATACGAAAAGATCTTGAAAACTCCTTTACTCTGATAGTGTTGGAATGTATTTTATGAAGTATGAATCAAAAATGCCTAAGTGTCAAACTTCAGAAGGCAATCTAGAAGTTCACCATATGACATCTCCTCCAGAAGCGCCCAGAGACTCCAAAGTCCTCTGGATTTCAACTGCCATTCCATATGCGCTTCAGATGACGTGGCATGTCACACTTTCCATGCGTAACTAATTTTGTTAGTCGTACAAGTTACGTGTTACTTAGTGATAGGCTGTCTTGTTGACTTTATCATTTGTAATCGTATAAATGGAGTCAGTCTTCACTGTAATAGATGTCGATCATCTTTGAGATAAATTGTGCTATTTCATTCCAACGTATTGTAATCAATTTCCAGATTATTAATACGAATTCTCATTTGATCTTCAAACTGTTCTTACCTTTTAATCACTGTTTCAGTATTAATCATAGATCTATATTGCTTCCGCTCATACTTTGTTATTACGATCTATTGATAAACTGTTGTAAAGGGGATATGGATTCCAACAATTGGTATCAGAGCTGGATAATCAATCTATTGATTATTCGATCTCGTCCAGTTTGGAGAAATCCCTATTCTACAAACAGTAAATTTTAGTTTTAACTATTGTTCATCATTCTACCCTGTTTTACGAGATTTTGTCATTTCATACAAGTTTCTCAAAATCAGTGGTAATTCCGGTTTATTTCTAAAATCAGTAAGGATGTTGTTTCGATTCGATCTATTTGAAGTTTAATTGTTCTAAATTTCAACAGTATTTCCTGCAATATTTGAATCCCTGTTTTTCTGCAAATATGGCAAATCAAAACCTAAATTCCATATACACGTCTGGATCCTTAACAAAACCACCAACTCTGATTCGAGACTGTTGGAACCCAGATCCCTTTTAGAACAATTAACCAAAAGATCGAAATAACAAAGTATGAGCGGAAACAATACAGATCTATGATTAATACTAAAAAAGTGATAAAACAGAAAGAACAGTAAGAACATTTTGAAGATCAAATGAGAATTCGTATTAATAACTTGGAAATTGATTACAATACATTGGAATGAATCGCACAATCTCTCTCAAAGATGATCGATACTATTATATTGAAGACTAACTCTATTTATATGATTACAAAAGATAAAGTCAACAAGACAGCCTATCACTAAGTGACACGTTACTTGTACGACTAACATAATTAGTTACGCACGGAAAATGTGACAAGCCACGTCATCAAGAGCGCGTGAGTAAAGCAGTTGATATCCAGAGGTCTTCAGAGATCTCTGGGCACTTTTGATGAGAAAGTGATCAGAGGTTGAACTTCTGGATTGCCTTCTGGATTGCCTTCTGAAGTTTGACACTTAGGAATTTCTGATTCATACTTCACATAATACTTTCTAACAATCTCCCCCTAAATATGAAGTTCAGAATTACAAGAATTTATAAAAACAAACGTTCATTTCTATTAAGAAACTATTACAAGAAAGACAAATAGATTACAAATAAAAAGCATTAGAAAGGTGCATCGGGCTGAAATGTGATAATCTTGTGAAATATCTCTATGATCTCTCTTAGCTTATTGATTAGAATGAGTTTTTTCCTCAATCCTTTCACCGATGATTCTTTCCATAGCATTTTTCCTTGTATTGTCTTTCTGAAGGGAGGCGTAACTCTTGACGATGCTTATCACTAATGCAGAGTATTTATGTGCTTCACTAATTCTGAAGAAGCTTTTCCTTGTAGGTCTTCTGAATACAATGCCATCTTCAGGTTATGTTGACAACTCTCCAACAGAGAGATGGTCAAGACCCTCTCTATCTTCATTAGGTGCAGTGATGCTCAGATTTATCACCTTGTGATCTAGACCCGTTTGAAAGTGTACCTGTCTTCTATACTTGATGAAAGCTTCCATGCAGTTAACAATTTGGAAGAAGGCAACTTTGTTCTGAGCATCAGTCCTTTGATTCATTTTATTTTTCATAATACCTTCCAAGAGGTATGAGATCAGAAGGATTGATGGATAATAGATCATTATCACAGAAGTAGTACTTGTTGTTGTCTTCTCTCATCACTTCATAGATTGTATACATAATCTTTGTATTTTCGAATTTGACATGCTTAATCCCAGAGATTTTCTTGATTTGTAAAGTTGAGTAAGCCTCTGTCCTTACTTGCCTATGACTATTTGTTTTTGACTTCATCGCTTATATGATAGTCATTGGCGAAGTTAGGAAGCATGAGGAAGACTTTTTGTTCTATGATTGAGTACATGTGTCTGTACTCAATTTCCAATGAAGTTGGACGTTCATACTTCTTCAACTTATCCTTTTACACTTGGATCTCAGCCCTTCTTTTGATTGACTTTTCCCTCTTGATTCTTTGAATTTCTGCCTTAACTTTTTCAGCTTCGACCTTAAGCTTGGTTTGATCAGAAGTGGGTTGTTCAGAAGCAGAAACAGTGGTATTTGGACTTAGATCAACAGGGAACTCTCTGTTCTAGCACCTGAAAAGGTTGGCTGAGTTTATTGTTTTGGTGATTGAGGTTTTGGTGGTTGAGGTTGTGGAGATTGAGGTTTAGATGAACTTGCACTCTGAGGTTTACCTTCTTTCTTTCTTTTGTTTCCTAAAAGATCGAGAATGAAGTTAGCCAAATCTGGATCTTTGGGAAGTGGGCCAGAATTCACAGCCAAAGGAGTTGGTGTAACAAGGGTTTATTTGGATGATGGTGGTGGATCAGAAGGTGTAGAGGCAGAGGCTTTACCTTTACTCTGAGTTATAGTTTCAGCACCATCGGTTTTGGCCTTCTTTTCCATACTCTCCCCTTTCTGAGAATCAGGGTCCTGATCCTCAGATCTTTTCCTCTTCTTCTCTTCCTTTTTACACGCTCTGGCTTCCTTGGCCTTCTTTTTTGCTTCAAATTCTTCAGAAATGGAGCTAACTAATGGAGTTAGCTTGGAGACAGAAGCATCTAAGGTAAATACTTTCTATGCTAACTCATTAGAGCTAGATTTGTTGATCTTGGATACAAACTTGGCATTGATGGCATTGATTTTATCCATCATTGCCTTTTGAAAAGATGCCAAGTCTGATTGACGAATAAGAGAAGAACCTGTTGATGTAGAAGCCGCAGAGGGTACAACAACATTTATGAGTTTCTGGATGTCAACAACAAAGGATCCGTATTCAGAGGCTGAAATGGTGACTTCTGGAGAGGGGATAGCTGTTGGAATATTGAAGATGGCTTTTGAGTTGGCTTTTATTCCAGAATCCAGCCTATTGAAGAGATCAGAGGTAGAGTTCTTCTGTGATTCAGCATTGTTAGAGAAAAGTTTCTTGAGGTCTTCTAGAGCTTGAGTCTGCTCTCTGAGTTGTATGAATTAAGCTTATAGAAGAGTTCAGAGTCTGGATTTCTGACTTTAGGCCTGCCTCCGAGTTTTGAGTGAGTTGTTTTAGATCCACCATAGATCTCTGAATTTGATCATCAAATGCCTTGAAGGCTACATTTGTTACAAATTCAGAAGAGGTAACCAGTGCATCGCCAATACGAATGGCAACGGGGCGGGTTCAGGCCGGGAATCGGTATCCCCGTCCCCGGAACCGATAAGAAAAATTGTCCCCGTCCCCGTCCCGATCCCCGTCGAGGATCTTATCGGGGATCCCCGTCGGGTCACCGCGATTTCCCCGATCTCCGTTGGGGAACCCGTTATTCAAAAATATCACCGTTACCCGTTGGGTTTACCCGAAACCGAACCCAAAACCGAACCCAAAACCTAAAACCCGAACCCGAAACCGAATAGCCCATTTATTAATTTTTTAAAATTATTTATATTATATATTATTAATACATAAATATCTATACTACATTATGAAGTATTCATATCAAAACTCTTAAAAACAAGTAACAAAGCCTATTGTACAACCATTTTATGCATACTTTTCAAAAAACTATGAATTACAAGTAACAAAGCTTATTGTACAACTTTTTAATACACAACCAGCAAAGACAAAGCATATTTGAAACTAAGTGAAACTTTCAGACAGAAGCAATCTTCTTCTTGGTTATGGGTAGTTCAATGGCATTTTCAGGTTTTATAGGATGGCTAAACCTTCCAGATAAGGTTTCATCGTCGTTGATATACAAAGTCTGCCACATTTCTTGAACATACACCTCCGGAACATTGGGATTTGTAAGCGTTAGGGCTCGGTTCTACTGATGATGTTGCAAAAACTCTATCATCACTCGATATTCAGATAGATACGTGTTGGCATCCAAAAGAACTTGAACGTTGTTGGGTTTGATGGGCAATCAAATGATTGGAGCTGTTAGGACCCAAACAATCAAGATATCAATATATGGAAAGATTTTAACAGGAATGTGATAGCCAAATGTAATATGTATTGATTGAATGTACAGTATTATAGAATATGTCTTTACAAGGATAATGGAAACGTTAGTTTTAACTATCTAACTAACTATCTATTTATACATGAAATAGAAAGACTAAAGTAACAGTACATTCATAACAGACAAGTTCAGAACAGGTTCTGAACTTCTTCAGAAGTGTCTTCAGAAGTGTCTTCAGAACTTCTTCAGAAACTCTTCAGAAAATCTTCATAACTTCTGAAGTTGACACTTCAGAAGTTTATGCCTTAGGCTTTTCTTTGTCTTTTCTTCATATCTTTATATCTTCAGAACCCAGTCCCTTTTGAAGCTATTATGATATCTCTATCAATCTCCCCCTTAGCTTCAAAAGTTCAAATCATACTTCTAGAAATTCAGAATTTCTCTAATATCTTTCAGAATTAAGTTCCTGTATTCTAGCAAGGACTCAGCAATTCTAATCATCTCTTTTGCAAGCTTCTTGTGCTTTTCCCAATCTTCATTGCTCAGATTCTTTGGTCTTTTATTCTGTCTTTTCATCAAACGATCTCTGATAGCCATGAGGGTTCCATTGCAACATTTGTGGAGTTCTTCAAATCTCACAAATAATAGTTCCTGAAAGCATTTGCAAACGAAGCCTGGAGGTTGAATTACTAAAGTGCTTTTCTTCAAATTCTGAATATCTGGTAGACTCAAATTTGGTTTGCTCAAGTGTACTTGTTTCTTGTTTAGAACATAAGCAACTTGGAAATCAGTCTTTGCAGCCCATATGAATTCTCTGTACAAACCATCTCTGAGAATTGGAAAGGATTTTCTGAACTTGGTGATTGAATCATGAAAAGGGTAAAGACTTCTATAAACTCTGAGTAGATCTCTAAGATATACATTTTGAAAATCAGCTTCAGAAAAGGTAGAAATCTCACCATTTTGTCTTTCAACTGTAAATAATGCATACTTGTAACTTTGTCTTGTCTTCAAGTCAGCATTAATTACCTTAACCACTGGACTTTCCTTTCTTGCTTCATTAACTGGGATTGTTATTTTTCTAATGATATCTGAATACCATTGTTTCCAACCAAAGGACTTTCGAATCCAGCAGTCAATATAGTTGAACTTTTGTTCATATTCCATGAACATTTCTGGATGGAAATATTCAAGAAACATGGTAAAAGCACTTTCTTCTATTCTTTGCACTTGCATTTGTTCCTCTTCAGATATTTGCTCTATAGGAACCAACTTTTCAGAAATATGTTTTGAAATGACTTCTTTTCCTTTCTCTTTATCCTTCTGACTTGGTTCAGAACTTTCAATATTCAGAGAAAACTTCAGAATTTCTTCCAAGTCTTGTTTTTTTGAGTGAATTTGGAAATCATAAGTATCACTAAGTATATAATCAGCTCCTCTGATATTGTTTTCTCTTTTATGACCAGCTGAATAACTTTTCCTTACAATTTCTCTGAAATGAACTCTTTCTTTGATCAGATATATGATTTCTTCTTTGACATCTGAATCTTCAATATAATCCTTGGCATAAGTAAGAAACCAATTCAGAGTTGAGTTAGAGTATTTTGGAATATCTGAAATTAAAAAAGTTTTATTTCCATCTGCTGTATATCTGAACCCAAGATCTGGACTAGTGAACACTCTAGTCATTGTATTTTCAAGGTTTATAGGTTACAACAGATTCACTTTAGATAACCCAAATTCCAGAGCTAATTGAAAGTCATGCTTGATTAAGTTCCTTATGTAGATTCCCAGAATTCTTCTAACTTCAAAAACAAGCTCAACTTCACTTCTAGCAACACAATAATGAAGAACTGTCAGTTTGTCTTGCAATCTTAATTTGTACAGATCATACTGAGTAAATTCACACAAATATCCATTTCTTCTTTCTGCTCCAAATATGAATATTACTAGATCATCTTCAACAGTCTTTGAAAGACATCTAATCTTCTCTATAAGAGTGGAGTCATTCAGATTTTCAACTCCATGCTTCTGAACAAAGTTTCTAACTTGAGAAATTTGATCTTCAGACCACTCATCACTTACAAAATTCTCCAGAGTTGCAAACCTCAGATTGGTTTTGTATATATGAAACTAAATTTCTTCAGGAAACTCCAAGCTTGTTTCTACAGAAAGAAATATATCTTCTTTTTCATAAACTTGATCTAGAATAGGTTCTTCAAGTAGAGGAATATCAACTTTGGGAATAGTAATGCAGGATCTGACTCTTACTTCAAATTTTCCAGAATAGACCATCAAAATTTCATCTGCAATTTCAGTTCCTCCCATATGACTTAGGTCAAATTCTAGTTCAACTTTTTCATCTGGTTGATCAAGAAAATCTCTTAAGACAGAAAACCTGTTGTCCAAAATTCTACACTCCAGACTTCTTGGATTATTCAAAAAGAGATGCACCTAACAGAATTGGCTAAGTATTCTCCATAGTTCTTCAGAAGCTCTTCTGTATTCATCACTTAAAGATTGTTGGGGCTTCCATATTACCAAATCTTTTATTTCATTGACTTCAGAACTTTCTCCCACATAAGCTCCAGACATGTCTTCTTCAAACATAATAACATCAGAGAGATCACTGGGCTCACCAATGACATCTTTAAATGCAAGATATTCCCTTAGCATATCTTCATTTGAATCAGGAATAATGTTTGTATTATCTGAGCTTAAGTTACCTTTGAATCAAAGGATAACTTCTATGTTTCATACCCTTCCTCTACTATATCTTCAGAAGAATGAAAATTTGTCTCTTGCCCTTAATGTTCTGCAAATAAGATATCATCTATTGCTTCAGAGACTCTGTTAGATGCTTCACCAACATTCTGAGCATCTTCAGAAGTTTTCTCAGAACTTTGCTCGTGAATATTTTTAATATTTTCTGGTTCAGACACTCTCTGCCTTTTCTCCCCCTCTTGATTATCAGGATCCTGATCATCAAGACTTCTTTTAGAAGTATCTGACTGAGGCCTGCATTCTAGAGCAGATAATCTTGTGCCTAAATCTGTCTGAGAACTCTGAATAGAAGAAAGTTGATTTAAAATCTGAGTAATATCAACCTTGGTTGCATAAATGGAAGAATCTTGATGTGCAGAAGAAGAAGAAGTCTGAGAAGCTTTCAGAGAAGAAACAGAAGAAGCCAGTTCAGAAAAAGCAGTCAGAAGTGCTTGTTTGAAAGAATTCAGATCATTAGAGGATTGAAGTTGAAAATCAGTCAACTTATTTACCAAACTTTCCCCTTGTTTATCCAACCGATCCTCCATCACCTTTTTGGTTGTATCCGTCAATTCCATGACGTCCTTCTGAATCTTTGCAAATTCAGAAGTACAGAAATCTTTGAATTCTGTGAATTCAGAAGATGTGGGTAAGATTCCAAGACCAACAGATGGTCTTGTTTGCAGTCCTTCAGAAGAAGGCTGGCCTGTATGTGTCACAGAGACATCATGAACCACATTTGATTCTGTTAATGGGGCTTTTGTGATGTTCACCCCACCAGGTCTTCCAACTAATCCTTGATATCCAGAAATAGGAATATCTATAGTTGTTGATGCAATGTGACAAACACTTTGCTTAGTGACATCTAGAGGATGTGTGCTAGTGTGAATGGATTCCACATTAAGTGGTTCAGTAGGCTCAATGTTGAGTGGACTCTCAGACTCAATGTGCTCAAAATGATGAAGGGGGGACATATATCCTTCATTTTCAACAAAAGGAGCCTCCAATTGGGGTCCTAATGGATTATAAGCTGCTTGCCCCATATGTGTTGATGAAACACCCTTCTGTTGAGAGATGAGTGAGTGGCTGGAGGGGTTAATCAAATTTGCCATGGGCTCACTGGCTTTTTCAATATCATCCACCAAAGACTGTGGAATGATAGAAGATGTGGGTGCCCTACTGTGTGGTTCACAGGTTTGTTTTTCTTTTACCTGTGTTCTCCCCTCATCAATTCTTTTTCTTACTCTTCTACCCATTCTCTCATTTTCATTTTTCCTCTTTACTCTTTGAGGTTGTTCTCCCCCTTGAACAACCTCCCCTCTCTTTCTATTAATTCTAGACTCCCTTGCATTATCACCACTCTGGTTTGAATCAGGGGAGGGGACTACTGGTTGAGGTAATCCCATAGATTCTAAATGCTCACTCACAATCCTATTTGGTGGACTTACAAGATCAATTAAATGAGAAGGAAGTGGAACTGCATTTGGAAATGTAAGTTTTGCATTTGGAGGTCTTAAACTGTCCATAGTAAAGATAGGAACATGTACCTCATGTGCTAGAACAGGGATATTTGATACAGCTTTCATTGCTCCTTTGATGAGAGTTTGAAAAAATCTCTAAAATGGTATGTAGTTGAATGTGGACTCTTCAAGATTGCAGATTTGAGTTCATCAAAAATAAGACTAGAATAATCATAGTGCTTGTTGAAGGCAACTCCATGAAAGATAATCCTCCCATTTGCTGAAGCTTGATCCAAGCTTGAACTTTTCCCAGATAAACAAGTATTCAGAATTGAGAATAAACAGTACCATATTGGAGGTAAACACTTTCTTCTAAAGGAACTTAAAGCATTTAGATTTTCAGAATATCCCAAACTCATGAAATCTGAGATCATTTCTGTTGAGGAAGGAATTTGATCATAAGAAGTTTTCCCAAGAACCTCATCTGACTTTGGCAAGAAGTGAAGGCATCTAATATCATCCACAGAGATACACACCTTGTAAGCAGGAACATAGGAGACAATTTCATCTTCAGATTCATCAACCTCAGCATAGTGCCAGAATTGTTGAAGGTAAGAAGCAGGAACAGAGAATTTTCTATAAAGTAGAGAACGGAGTGGATGTTTCTTCAGAATGTCAATCAAAATTATTTGATCATCAGTAAAGTCTTTCGATTTAAAGTTTAAAGCACAGTTATTTTTCTTGATTTCTAGCAGTTTCTCAGCATGAACATACAGTTTTGACATATCATTACTTTCAGCACGAGTCTGGGATTCACTATCACCAGCATTTGATTCAGAAACAACTTCCATAGGTTCGATTTGTGTTTCCCCAATTTTATCAGTTCTCGGGTTAGGGTTAGGGTTAGGTTTTGAAGGTCCGGCTTGATTAATAGCAGTTGTGGCTGTGTCTTGAACCATTTGATCTTCAGGAAGTGAAACTTCCATTGTTCCAACAACCAGTTTCTGAGGTACGATCTTGAATGAACCATCACTCGATGATCCATTGCTGTCATTGTGACTCGAGGAAGTAGAAACCATAGCTTTGGAAGTAGACATGATAGTTGAAGAACAAGGATTCGAAATAGAATGAAGATCAATGAAAACAGATAGGTTTTGCAGAGTAAAATCGATAAAAAATGAAGATGATGAAGAATCCATTGATTTATAAGACTAGATAAGCGTTGATGGACACGTGGCCAAAAGGTAAATGTGATTAGAGTAGTAATCATCATTTATTTGGATAAATGAATCGTTTAAACGACGTGATTAATAAATATCCAATGAAATTAAAACACGTGGTACACGCTTAAGTGATACTTAAGAAAATATCAACGGGAAGTTAAGTTCTGAGAACAAGTTCAAAAACTTCAGAAATTGTTCAGAACTTCTGAAAATAAGTTCAGAAGTCTGAAAGAAGGAATTCAGAAGAACCACAGAATTTTTAAGTGTAGTTCAGAACTAAACTTGGATCACTTTAGAAGACCAAAAATCATTTAAAAATACAAACTTCTGAAAAATATAAAACATTTTGAGAATTCAGAAGTAGGTTTGAACAAACAGAAAACTTATTTTATCTAAGGAAGCTTGTTCATACTTCTTAGATATGAAGATCAAGACTTGATTTCAGCAATTCAGATTTGTTTTGTAGGAAAGAATAGTGCAGAATTTTGAAATTAATACCACTCCCCCTTGAATCATTAGCAATTATGATTCTCCCCCTTAATCAGTGCAACTTTATTAAAGAAACAAGAAAATATTAGAAAAATGAGAAAGAGAAAAAAAATTGAAAAGTATTAAAAGACAATCAACCTAGATAAAGAAGAATTATATTTCTGAGATTGAAAAGAAGCAAAGATCTGAATGTTAAACTTCAGAATATTCAGAATATTTCTGAAGAGCAAACTATCCAGAATTTGAGATAAAAACTTCAGAATATAATTTTGAGAGTATAGTTGATGTGTAATACTTACATAGACATATTCATCATGCCCAATTTACTTACCAAGAAGTTAAATCGTTTTTCATCAAGTGCTTTGGTAAATAAATCAGCTAACTGATAATCTGTCTGAACAAAAAACATTTCAATATTACCTTTTTCCACATGATCTTTGATAAAATGATATCTTACATCAATGTGCTTGGTCTTTGAATGCTGAACAGGATTGGCAGTGATGGCTATGGCACTCTTTGAATCACAATACAGAGGAATCTTTTTGAAAGTATAACCATAGTCTTTAAGTTGAACTTGCATCTAGATCACTTGTGAGCAACATATTGCAGCTGCCACATACTCAGCCTCTGCTGTAGAAGTAGAAACACAATTTTGTTTCTTTGAAGACCAGCTTACCAGTCTATCACCCAGAAACTGACATGATCCAGAAGTGCTTTTTCTGTCTAATTTGCATCCACCATGATCTGCATCTGTAAAGGCTGTTAGTTCAAAACTAGAATCCTTAGAATACCAAAGTCCCAATGAAGGAGAACCTTTTAGGTATCTAAGTATCCTTTTTGCAGCTAGAAGGTGTAATTCCTTAGGATTAGCTTGATATATGGCACAAATACATGTAGCAAACATTATATCTGGTCTACTAGCAGTTAAGTAAAGCAAAGATCCAATTATGCCTCTGTACTTTTTCTGATCAACAGATTTTCCATTCAGATCAGGTTCTAACTTAGTTGCAGTGGCCATTGGAGTTTGAATACTTGAACAATCAGTCATGTCAAACTTCTTAAGTAAGTCTGAGACATACTTGGATTGATTAATGAATATGCCAGTGGGAAGTTGTTTAACTTGAAGACCAAGAAAGAATGTTAATTCTCCCATCATACCCATTTCAAATTCAGTTTGCATGATTTTCTCAAAATTTCTACAAAATTTTGGATTTGCAGAGGCAAATATAATATCCTCTACATATATTTGTACCAAAATCATATCATCACCCTTCTTTTTCAGAAATAAAGTTGTATCAACAGTACCTCTTTTGAATTTAGAATTCAGAAGAGAAGTTGTAAGAGTATCATACCATGCTCTTGGTGCTTGTTTAAGTCCATATAAGGCTTTGTCTAAAATATAGACATGATCTAGAAATTCTTTGTTGACAAAGCCTTCTGGTTGTTCAACATACACTTCCTCATGTAAAATACCATTCAGAAATGCACATTTCACATCCATTTGAAATACCTTCATGTTTTTATGAGCAACATATGCAAGAAAGATTCTAATGGCCTCTAATCTAGCAACAAGAGAAAATGTTTCATCATAATCAATCCCTTCTTGTTGACAATAACCCTTAGCTACAAGCCTTGCCTTGTTTCTTACAACAATACCATTTTCATCCTTTTTATTTCTGAATACCCATTTTGTGCCAATGATGGATTTACCTTTTGGTTTTGGTATCAATCTCCAGACCTTGTTTCTTTCAAATTGATTTAACTCATCCTGCATGGCTAAAATCCAGTCTGGATCTTGAAGTGCTTCATATGGCTTTTTGGGTTCCATGCTACATAAGAAATTTAAATACAGACATTCATTTTCTGTTGCAGACCTTGTTTGAACACCTTTTGATGCATCTCCAATAATTTGATGCACAGGATGACTGGATGAAACATTGTTTAGAGAATCATAATCATCAACAATTGCTTGAGTTTCAGTATCATGATTGATAACTGAATGTAAATCTGAAGTCTTCCCCTCAAATGAAACATTCTGAATTTGTTCAGAACTTTGATGTACATGCTCAGAAGTATCTTGAACTGGTTCAAAAAGAACTTGAACTGGTTCAGAAATAGCTTGAACTGATTCAGAAGTAACTTGAATTGGTTCAGAAGTAACTGGAACTGATTCAGAATTTGGATGTACATATGTAGAAGTTGGAAGTTCTGAATTTCAGGTTGAAATTTGTGGTGCTAATGTACTTGAAATTTGTATTTCTGAAATGTCTTGATTTTTTAAGCTTCTGATGAGAGAAGGATTTTGATAATCTGCAGAAACATTTACAGAAATATCAAATAAGTCTTGACATAGAATGTCTAAATTTGTTTTAAGTAAAGTTTGAGATTCAGAAGAAGAGTTTGTCTGATTATGTTCTGAGTCTTAACTTTCAGAAATTGGTTTAAGTGCGAGTTCTGAACTGTCTTGTTCAGAAGTCAATGTTGGCTCATGAAATCTGACATTTGTAGTCTCAATAATCCTTTGAGTTCCATTAATGAGTACTCTATAAGCTTTGGATCTTTGAGAATAGCCAACAAAGATACCAGCTACACCTTTTGGTGCAAAATTGTCAAGATGCTGAGTATCATTCTTTAGAAAATACCTGCAACCAAAGATTTTAAAATAATCAATAGAGGGTTTTCTTTGTTTTAGCATTTCATAAGGAGTTTTAAGAAATTTTCTGTTTAGAATGGTCCTGTTCTGAGTAAAACATGCAGTAGCAATTGCCTCTGCCCAAAGAGAAAGAGGAAGTTCTGAATATGCAAGCATGGTTCTTGCAGCCTCTACCAAAGTTCTATTCTTTCTTTCAACCACCCCATTTTGTTGAGGAGTTCTTGCAGCGGAAAAATTATGTGAAATTCCAACAGATTCCAAAAAGTTCTAAAGTGTAGAATTTGTGAATTCTGTTCCATTGTCACTTCTGATCTTTTGAATTGGGAGTTGAAGAAGAACTTGAATTTTCTTCAGAAAAGGTATAAGTCGTTCAGAAGTATCAGAGGATGAGAACTTCTTTTGATCTTCCCTAGTTCACACGTAGAACAAAGAGAGTTCTTTTAAAATCTGATCTTTGGTAGTCCTCTTACAGATTGATGTTTGCCTAGTTTAGAAATGGCTTTGAAGTTCAGATGTGACATTCTTCTGTGCCAAAGCCAACTATCATTTTTCATTGATGTAGACATACAACATACACCTTGTAGTTGACCAGTTGTAGTGAATGTTGCTGTGTAGATGTCTCCATCTCTATAAGCAGTTAATTCATTTTTGTTTGTTGTACTCAGAACATGACAGTAATCTATGTCAAAATTAACCTTCCAGTATTTGTCACAGAATTGACTAATACTAAAAAGATTATGTCTTAGTCCCTCAACATAGAAAACTTTCATTACTTTCACATCTCCTTTAATGAAAGTGCCATATCCTCTTACATATCCCTTTGCATTGTTTTCAAAGCTAACTGTTCCTCCATATCTTTCATGATAATCAGTTAGTAGTTCTTTGAAAGCTGTCATGTGTCTTAAACATCCAGAATCTAACACCCACACATGACATATCTGCAAAAGAGATTATTGAGTTTTAGGTACCCATTTCAGAATGGGTCCTTTGAGATTAGTAATAAAGTTGAAGTTCTGAACTTTTTCTTCAGATTTTTCAATTCAGAAGTTTGTTCAGAACTTTGAGATTTATCTTTCTTATTTTTATTTTTATTTTTATTTTTATTTTTACTTTTAATTGAATTTGTCAATATAACTGAACATTTCTGAATAGATTTCATCAATTTTTTTTTGTTTGTTTTGGAATTAAGATGAAAATTATGATGACCACAATTAATACAGTGAATATGATTCTTTAAAGTATTTACAATGGCAGTAGACATATAAGAATCAATAACATTTGATTTTTCAACAAAGATTCTTTTATTCATTATCTTTGATTTAGGTACATCACTTTTATTTAAAATTGAAAAACTATCTAATTTGTCATTCTTTGACAGTCTTTCTTCTTTCTTTCTCCATACTAAAGTGGATAGCTCTGTAAAAGATAAGAAATGAGGATTAGTATAAGAAATTCTTTTGTTTTCTTTAGATTTAACTTTAGAATTTGAGTTAATTATCTGAACTTCAGAGAGAGATTTTGAGGATTGTCCTTTTTCAAAGTTTTTAACTCTCAGAAGATGTTACTGAATATGGTGATGAAGTTAATGAAGTGTTTGTTGTGGTAGAAGAAAAATTTGAAGAAGTAAAATTTTCAGATATCTGAAATTCTGGTTTTAAAAACACAGAACCAAACATTTCTGAAGGTATCTTTGAAGCTTCTGTTTTTAGTATTTCTCCTTCAGTCATACAAGATTGTGATTTGTAAACCAAATAGCCATTTTTATCAATGACTTGCACCATATGATCATCATCATCTTCTGAATCAGAAGCATTTATTAGTTCTGAAAATTTATTGTGAGTCATACTTTTTGCAAAAATATTTGAATTTGTTGTTGTTGTAGACTCATCATCAGAATTATCAAAAAATATATTGGGATTCTCATCAACATCTTCTAAAGATTCAATTTCTGAGAATTCATCATATTTTTCTTCATGTTCTGATTTATTATCAGAAGTATCTTCTGAAATGACTTCAGAATTATATTCAGAAGTTATCTCAGAAGTAACTTCAGAAATTATTTCAGATTTAACAATTACTTCAGGTTTTTCTTCAGAAATAATATTTGATTCAGAAGATTCACAAATGTTTGAACTTGTATTTGTTTCTTCTGTTTCAGAAATTATTTCTGGTTCACCAGATTTAAGATGTGTTTCTTCTGAAAACAAAGTCTCTGATTTTACAAATGGTATTCTTTCAGGCAAAGAATAGTTCACAGGTTTAGAAATGACATCGGTATTTGATTCATTGAAAATTTTCATTTTAGAATAATCATACAGATTTGCAGGTGCCTTTTTCAGTATTTGACTGTCATTATACCCTAAACCAGCTTTTATATTGTAAAATTTTGAGTTCTGAGCCTGACTAGTTAAAATGTTCAGAGTTTGTTCAGTTTGTCCTCTTTTAAAATTTAAATCTTATAATTCCTTAATCTTCTTATAAAGATCAAGTCTCTCTTGATTCAGAAAATTCATCTTAACATTTAGAATTTCCTTTTCAGATTTCTCATTAATTACTTCATTTTGTAAACTATCCATTTTTTCTTTTAAAACAAGTTTTTCTTCAGAAATTTTTTCAAGAATCTGTTCAGCTGCTTGACAATTTTCTTTATATATTTGACTTTCAGCTCTGAATTGATTGACCAAAATTCTTTCACCTTTGATTTTGTTTCTGAGGGTTTCAAATTCAGAAAACATGTTTTGAAATTGATTTTTCATTTCAAAATCTACAGTGTTATGTTCAGAATTATGTTCGGAATTTTGTTCAGAAGAGTAGTTCATTTCAGAATTTAATTCAGAAGATGAAGAAGATACCTCAGTGTCTTGTTTGTCTTCTTCTGGATCCATTTGACACATATAGCAATTCGTTGCATAGTGAGCAACTTCTTCATCATCATCTCCATCACTCCAGTTTAACCAATCCTCTTCATACTTGGTTACTAAAGCATGATTAAGTTCCTTTTTCTTGGCTAACAGATGCTTCTTCTCATAGTAGCCGGAATTCTTCACTTTGGGCATCTTGCATTGTCTTGCATAATGTCCAGGCTTTCCACAGTTGAAGCATCTTGCTGGTTCAGATGTTTCAGATTGACCGGCTTCTTGACCTTTCTTAGGTCCACTTTCAGATCTAGGTTTATTCTGATATTTTTGATTGTATCTTTGTGTAAATTGCCTTGTCATAAATGCAATATTATCAGAAATCCTTTTTAGCTCCTCATCTGATTCATCCCCATCACAAACTGTTGTCTCTGGGATCTCACACACCTTCTTGGCAGAAATAGTCAGAGAATTATTATACTTCTTGCTTAACAAGGCTACAGTTTCATTTACCTTCTTTTGTTCATTTTGTCTAGTTTTGATTTTGTCTTCTTGTTGAAACAGAATACCATAGACATCATGAATGGATTTTCTTGATAAATTTCTAGTAACCATGTTATCAGAGAAGCTTGACCATTCATTACCCAAGTTGTTTAGAAATTTTTTGTTTATCTCAGAATTTGATTTCTGAACACCATTTCTTCTTAGATCATTCAGAATATTGTTGAATCTATGATAAGTCTCTGTAATGGATTCATTCTCTTTATATCTAAACTTCTCATAAGTACCCACACAGATATTCAGTGTTTGTGCTTGGGCTTTTGTACTATCCTGCATTTGATCTTCAACTTCATCCCACATGGCCTTAGCAGATGTTAAGCTATCTACTCTATTGAATATCTCATTAGGAATAGCCATTGTAAGAAGAGTTAATGCTCTTTTGACAACTTTAGCTTGAGCTTTCTCAGTGGTGCTGTACATACCTGGGCATTTCTTAATTCTTGACGCCGGTATTTCAGGAGTAGATTCAGTTCTAGGAACTGCTGGAATTTCAATAAAGACCTCTAGTGGGCCATTTGTGATTGATTGCATTAAAGCTTCATCTATGTTGTCCAGAAATTGAATCATCCTGATTCTCCATTGATGGTATTCTCCCAAGAAAAGAGTTGGTGGTTTCGTTTCAGATCCGATTGAGACAATTTCTTTAGACATCTTTGATTGTTAGAAGATCGAGAATTCACCTGATTTTGAATTTGAAATCTATCGATCAAGAACACCAAGAATTGTCGGGTCTGACAATTCTTTCACAAATCTTCAAGAACAGATGAATTGGCTCTGATACCAATTGTTAGGACCCAAACAATCAAGATATCAATATATGGAAAGATTTTAACAGGAATGTGATAGCCAAATGTAATATGTATTGATTGAATGTACAGTATTACAGAATATGTCTTTACAAGGCTAATGGAAACGTTAGTTCTAACTATCTAACTAACTATCTATTTATACATGAAATAGAAAGACTAAAGTAACAGTACATTCATAACAGACAAGTTCTGAACTTCTTCAGAAGTGTCTTCAGAACTTCTTCAGAAACTCTTCCGAAAATCTTCATAACTTCTGAAGTTGACACTTCAGAAGTTTATGCCTTAGGCTTTTCTTTGTCTTTTCTTCAGATCTTTATATCTTCAGAACCCAGTCCCTTTTGAAGCTATTATGATATCTCTATCAGGAGCACTATCTGTGGTGGAATCGATCAACCTGTCTTCTTCATCATGAACATTCATGTTTGCACTTGGGTTTGCCATTTGTGAATTTTGGAATTTGAAAATCGAAAGTTGCAGGTTCGCATTAGAGCACAATAATGTTGGAGGTTGAAGACGGTGAAAAGTGAAATTGGAGGTTAACTCGAGTTTATATAGTAGGATTTGAGAATGCACTCGAGTAATTTTGAAAATTAAGGGTTTAATTGAGATTTGGTAAAGGGGATAGAATGGGAACGGTTTATTTGGGAATTGGGGATTTGAAAACGGTTCCCGATTGATGATGTCAGCCTAAAAGGCGTGTAGACATGCAAACTATGGATTTATGACAAGTGGAGGTTCAAACACGCGTGTAATGAGGGATGAGGGACGCGTGTTGACAGCATTTGGCACTGTAACGTTTCGTGTGGGTTTTTGATGAAAACCGGTTCCTCTTTCATTATTTTGAATATTCGCTCCAAATATTAATACTAAATTTACCAATTAATCAACATTAAATGTGGATTAACAGAACAACTTTGAAAATTACTTTTATAAAAGGAATATTAAAAAAAATTCATTAAAAAAAATTAAACTTAAATGAAAGCTTTTTAACCTATAAATATTAATTTTTGAAGAAATTTGATTAAATAAGAAAATTCTAAATAACCTTGAAGGCAAGAGTTCGTTTAGAAGTAATCTTATTAAGAAAAATTTCAAAAGAAATTAAAATTTATGGAACAGCTACTCATAAGTTTGATGAAAGAATTTGAGAACCAAAAATGAAAGCATTTGATAAGTGATAGTCTTTTCAGAAGAAGTTTTATTGAATTTTGAGAATTCTGAATAACCTTGACGGCAAGAGCTAGTTCAGAAGTAACAAATTCAAAAAAAAATTCTAAAGAAAAAAAAATCGGATGACAACTAACAAGAGTTAGGCTAAAAAAATTTCTTTTGATTGAGTCAGAAGATTGTGCTCTTCGAGCTTGCATTGGAATGCTCCCCCTCCAAATCTTCAAATTTAGCTCCCCCTCGAAGTTTGCATATTTGGCTCCCCCTAGGCCTCTGCAAATTATGCTTCCCTTTCTGTTTTTACTTGGAACTAAAAGTGAAAACAAGTATTCTTTTGAAAACAGAGGTGTCTAGGGGCTTCTAAGTACTTCTGAGTGGATATTCAGAAGTGACCAGAAGCTTCTGGGCAGTTCTAACTTGTTGTTAAACACAAATTTGACTAAGTATGAGAATAAAGATATACTAAACAAGTGAAATGGCTTAATCCTATGAGTAATAGAAATTAAGGAAATTACATGTTTAGCATACCTAACTTGCAAATTAGGAAATTGAATCTCTTTTCATCCAAAGCTTTTGTAAAGATGTCAGCAAGTTGGTAATCAGTGGAGACAAAATACATTTCAATAGTCACTTTCTCCACATGATCCTTTATAAAATGATACCTTACATCAATGTTCTTGGTCTTTGAGTGCTGAACTGGATTCTCAGTGATGGCAATAGCACTTTATGAGTCACATAGGATGGGTATCTTGTCGTACACCAGACCATAGTCTCTGAGTTAAGTTTTCATCCAAATGACTTGTGAACAACAACTAGTAGCAGCTACATATTCTGCTTCTGTTGTGGAAGTTGAGACACAATTCTGTTTTATTGGATGTCCAACTTATCAGTCTATTTCCCAGAAGTTGACAGCTACCAAAGGTGCTTTTTCTGTCTAACTTGCAGCCTGCATAATCAGAGTTCGTGTATGCAATTAAATCAAATCCAGATATTTTTGGATACCATAGGCCCAGTGATGGAGTCCCTTTTAGGTATCTAAAAATTATCTTTACAGCAGCCAAATGAGATTCTTTTGAATTTGCTTGATATCTCGCACAAAGACAAGTGACAAACATTATGTCTGGTCTACTTGCTGTCAAATACAGAAGTGATCCTATCATTCCTATATAGCCTGTAATATCGACTGATTTCCTAGAGGGATCAGAATCAAGTCTTGTACTAGGAGAGATAAGTGTTTTCATAGTGGTGAATTGTGAAGTTTGAATTTCTTTAACATGTCAAAAATATACTTGGCTTGATTTATGAAAATTCTAGAGGTAGTTTGTTTGACTTGGAGTCCTAGGAAAAATGTTAATTCTCCCATCATACTCATTTCAAATTCACTTTCCATCAGTTTTGAAAACAGATCAACTTCAGTTTGATCAGTGGATACAAAAGTAATATCGTCCACATAAATTTGAACAACAGTAAGCGTACCTTTGCCTCTTTTGATGAACAAAGTTGTATCAGTTTTACCTTTTTCATATGAATGTTTGATCAGAAACTTTGATAACCATTCATACCAGGCTCTAGGTGTTTGCTTTAGCCCATACAGAGCTTTGTCCAGAAGATAGACATGATCTAGATTTCTTGCATCCTCAAACCCGGGAGGTTGTTCAACATACACTTCTTCTTTAAGATCTGCATTCAAAAATGCACACTTGACATCCATTTGGTACACTTTGAAATTTTTGTATGCTGAGAAGGCCAAAAAGAGTCTTATTGCTTCAAGTCTTGTAACAGGAGCAAAAGTTTCATCATAGTCAATGCCTTCTTCTTGACAATATCCTTCGGCCACTAACCTAGCCTTGTTCCTGATCCCTATTCCATCTTCATCCTTTTTATTTTCTGAATACCCACTTAGTACCAATGGCAACCTTATTTTTAGGTTCTATCATGCTCAGAAAGTTAACAAAGAAGGCATCAATAGCAGTTGCAGATCTGGTTTTAACCCCTTTAGATGGATCTCCTATTATTAGATCTGGTGTATGAGACTTTGTCTATCTTTTCATCCTTGTTTGAGGAATTTGCTGGGCTTGAACTTCTGTATCTTCTACTTGAGTTTCTGGAATAGATTCTTGTTCTGGTTTTGGAGAAGCTTCTGTATCTTCTGCTTGAGCTTCTGGGATGGGTTCTAATTCTGATTCTGGAGAAGCACCTATATTCTCCCCTTCAAATGAAGGCTCAGAGGTTACTTCTGAATTAACATTTGGTGAGCTTGAAATAGAAGGACCAGAGAGAGTTATTCCTGATGCTTGAAGAATATTTGGAATGTTCAAGGTAGGAGATGTGGGAATTCTCTCTAAAGGAATCTCTTCACTCAGAAAATCATCGAATAAGGCATTAATTTTGGATTCTCTGAATCCTGAAATATAGTTAGAGGTAACTGTGTTAAGCTTGAGTTCTGAATTAGAATAATCAGAAGTCAATTGAGTTTGATCATCAAAATTAATCTTTATGCTTTCCATTAGAGTCTTAGTTCTTAAGTTAATAACTCTAAATGCTTTTGCATTTAATGAATATCCTAAGAATTTGGCTTCATCCGACTTTGGATCAAACTTGCCAAGCTTTTCTCGATCATTCAGAATGAAACACCTGCAACCAAAGATGTGAAAAACTTTGACTGAGGGTATTCTGTTGTTAATTAACTGTTGGAACCCAGATCCCTTTCTAACAATGAATTGATAGATCAAATAATGAAATTCGAGCGGAAGCAAAGTAAATCTATGATTTAATACTAGTTAATAGCAATTAACAGTAAGAACAGTAAGAATAATAATGAAGAACAATTGTTAATTCGTATTGATAACCTGGAAGTCAATTACAAAACGTTGAATGGAATGCGCAATTAGCTCTCAAAATTTCTTTTAGATCGTCACCTATTACATTCATGAATAGAGCTATTTATACAATTACAATGACAAAAGTCAACAGTCTAGCCTATTAGAAATTGACACGTAAACTAAGCTAGTAACAAATTCAGTTACATAACTAATTACACGGAAAGTGTGCAGGCCACGTCATTAGGAGCGCGTATGTTGCATCTGTTGAAGTCCAGAGGTTCTTCCAATCTCTGGGCGTCTCTGTGATGAGTGGGATTAGAAGATAAACTTCTGATCATCTGCACTTGAACAATTCTGGTCCATACTTCTCTGTAAATGAGGTCTAACAATCTCCCCCTAAGTATGAAGTCCAGAATGTGGAGATCATAGCCTTGTTTGAAGATCAGAAAGGAGTGCTTGAATAAGATGAAACAATCTTGAAGAACATATAAGTAAGTTCTCTGATCCTCAAGATTGTGTTGAGTTTTTTATTTATTCTTTTGGCGACGTCTCTGTTCTTTAAATCCTTTGCAGTATTATCAACCTGAAGAGAAGCGAAGCTCTGGACAATTTGCACAACTCTTGACAAGTATTTGTGAGCTTCTTTAATTCTGAAGAAGCTTCTTCTGGTTGGTCTTCTGAATACAATACCATCTTCAGGTTCAGTTAAAATTGCTCCAACAGTCAGATGGTTGAGTCCTTCTCTTTCTTCATTTGGAGCAGAGATACATAAGATGGGCATCTTGTGATCTAGCCCAGTTTCGAAATCAACCTGTCTTCTGTATCTGATGAAGGCTTTCATGCAGTTTAAGATTCTGAAGAAGGCAATTCTATCTTGATCATCAACCCTTAGATCCATTTGGATTTTCATAAACTTTTCCAGAGGTATGAGATTAGAAGGATTGATAGATAAGAGGTCATTGTCACAGAAGTAGTACGTCTTGTTATCTTCTCTTATCACTTCATAGATCGTGTACTTTATCTCTGTGTTCTCAAAATTTACATGCTTGACTCAAGAGACACTTCTGATTGGTACAATAGAATAAGTCTCTTTTCTCACTTGCCTATGACTCATAAATTTATCTTTTACTTCATCACTTACATTTTAGTCATTGGCGAAATTTGGTAGCATTAAGAATACTTTTTGATCTGAGACGGCGTACATATGCATATTTTCTATCTCCAGAGTTGGAAGATCTAATCTCCCCAACTTTTGTCTTATTGCGTCTGTTTCTGCTCTTTTCTGGAGTGATGCTTCTCTTTTTGCCTTTTCACCTTCAGCTCTAGCCTCATCAGCTTCAGCTTTGGCTTTTTTAGCTTCAGCCTTGGCTTTTTCAGCTTCAGCCTTGGCTCTTTCAGCTTCAGCCCTAGTTCTGTATTCAGCTTCAGTTCTGATTCTGTCTTCTTCAGCTCTGGCTCTATCGGCTTTAGCACTGGCTTTTTCAGCTTCAACTCTACCTCTGTTTTCAGCTTCGACATTTGGTTGTTGAGGGGCAGGGGCAGAAGTTCTGGTGAATTCTGAAGTTCTTGCACATGATGGTTGAGATTGTATTTCCAAGAATCTCAAGTAGAAACTTGGCCACCTCTGGATCTTTGGGAAGAGGACCAGAGTGTGAAGCTAGTGGAGTTGGTGTTAATGGAGTTTGTTTAGAAGAGGGAGGAGGTGCAGAAGGTGAAGAGGCAGGAGCTTTACATATGTCTTGATCCATTTTCTGACCAATTTCGATTTTCACCTTTTTAAGTTTTTCAAGATTCTCCCCCTTCTGAGAATCAGGATCCTGATCCTCAGACTTCTTTCGCTTTAGATCAGCCTTTTCGCAAGCCCTTGCCTCTTTAGCTTTCTTCCATTCATTGTAGGCCTCGGATAGAGAGTTGACTAGAGTCGATAGCTTCAAAACAGAGGTTTCTAAAGTTGTGACCTTCTGATCCATGTTGGAATTACTTGTATTTGTTTTAGAAACATATTTGAAGTCAAGGCATTTATTTTGTCTATCATGGCTTTCTGGAAAAACAGTCATATCAGATTTCTTAACCTGATAATTTTCTGAATGTCAGCAACAAAGGAACCGTATTCATCAATAGAAATCGTGACCTCTGGAGTAGGAAGTTCTGTTGGAAGATTAAAACTGACTTCTGAATTAGCCTTAATGCCAGCTTCCAAGGACTTGAAATGTTCAGAAGCAAAATTCCTCTGAGATTCTGCATTGTCAAATATGAGCTTTTTGATGACCTCCAGAGCTTGAGTCTAAGCAAGTTGTTCTGTACGAATATTATTGAGCACGGTTTGCTGAGATTCAAGGGATTGTTTTAGATCTTTCATAGATCTCCGAAGTTTATCACCAAATGCCAGAAACGCTGCATTAGTGACAAAATCAGAAGTGGTAACCGGTGTATCTCCAACACATGGAGCCCCTTCTCTCTCGCGTTCAGAGAGGCCCTCATTCACACATGTTTTGACGTTGAGTGTGGAGGGACTTCCAACCTGTCTTCGAGGGTTGTCATTGACAGGCACCTCTTCGGTTGTTCTGTTTGGTTCAACTTGTTCCTCATCATCAGAGGATGAGGAGCTGAAAACTATGTGCTTACCTTGGTGAAGTATAAATACCCCTCTGATGGGATTTCGTCAGCATCTATACTATCAAAGGGTATGGACGTACCCTCTGCTGTCCCTAGGACTTCGTTGGTCACGGAGACATCAACGATTGGTGAAGTTTGGGGCGAGTTCTGGGGCAATGGAACTCTTATATTTTCATCATCACCCTTTTGAGAGGATGACGAAGAACAGGTGGTTTCCCTTGTTGTGCTTGATTCAGAGGATTGAAGAGTATCCTCTGATCGGTTGGCTTCTGGGTGGTTTGGACTGGGTTGTCCTTGTTCAATGAGAGTAGATGTGTTGGCATCTACCTCAGGTATTGTGGTTACCCTTGGGGGACTTGGTGAGATTCTCTCATATGTGTCTCTGTGGACATCTTCAGTACCTTCTTTCATTAAGAGGTCAGGATGGGTAGAAGCACTCGATTGTTCACTCAAATTCTTTTCAAGCTCAGTCTCAGTTGACCCCTCACTGCCTAAAGTAGGCTCTAAATGCTCTGGGGTAGGTATTCTCAGTTCTGAGTATACCAGAGAGCGTCTATAAGAGATGAGATTAAGAGAGGTTGAAGGGATAAGATTTAGCATGTACCTGGAGAGCTCCCTTGGTGAGGAATAACCATTGTTGCCGATTGTAGGCTTGTGAGAACTCATGGATGCAATTTTGCAGAATGGCTGAAGCAGTGGAGCTTTCAGATCCCCTATTGCTGGAAAAGTGAACAAGGACAAAAACCTTGGAAACATTAGGGGTGGAAGGTCTTTCCCTTGGTTCTGGTATGAAACCTTTCTGTGTACAGCAGCTTTCATTTCTTGAAAAATCAAGCTCGCATAGTCCAGGGGTCTATTGAAATACATTCCATACATGATTGTAAGAATGTTCTTGCTCGCCTGGTCTAAGGAACCGATTTTGCAGGTTAGACTTTGTTCAGAATTGAAACTATCATGTTCCACATTGGAGGTAATTTCTTCCTCTTGAACTCAGATAGCTTCGTGAGTTGTTCATTATAACCCAAGAAATTGATAAAGGCAAGCAGGGTTTCTGGGGTAGGGTTTTGTTCAAGGCCAGGATTTGGCACTTTTTGACCTGCAACATCGATAATGGGTTGGGGAAAATGAAAATACCTTGCGAGTTTCTCACTTGTGATGGGTATTTCCACAGCAGTTTCAGGTTCGTTGGGGTGGCTAAAGTTTCCAAGAAGAGTTTCTTCATCTGCTACATACATTGATTGCCATACTTCTTGGACATAGATTTTATGGACATTGGGGTTGGTTAAAGTTAGGGTTCGATTTAGTGAATGGTTTTGTAGGAACTCGATCATTACCCTGTAATCAGCCAGATAGGGGTTTGGATCAAGAATAACTTGAACATTGTTGGTGTTCAATGGCAGTTTAATGATCGGAGCACTATCGGCCGTTGAATCGATTAACCTTCCTTCTTCGTCTTGGACATTCAGATGTGCAGATTGGTTCGCCATTGATGGAATTTGGGGTTTTTGGAAAGCGTGAGAGAACATGTATGCAATTTCGAGTAATAGCTTGAGGAAGAAGACGAAGCACTGTAGTTGTGAAGTCCTAGTTTGAGGTTTATATATGAGAGAGGAAGAGTACTCGAGTGTGATTTGGGATGGGAAGGGTTTTAATTTGGGAATGGGCAAAAACGATTCGTTTATGCTGATGCAAGCACGCAGGCGTGCAGTCATGCAATTCCACGATCAATGACACGTGGACAATATGGTAGTGTGTATTTGATGACTGGCGCGTGTATTGATGAGTCACTGAAAAGGTTTTAGCTTTAAACCGTTGAGTATTACCTCCAAAATTAAAAAGAAATTAATAAGAAAAATTATTAATTAAACAACAGGTAATCTGTTGATTAAAATAATTTTTGAGATTAATAATCTTTTTGATGAATTTAAAAGCAGACATTTGGATGAATAAATTAGTTTCATACCAAATGAACATTTAATATTCTATGACAAGTATTTCTTAAGAAATTTTAATAAAATAAGAGAATTTTAATTAACCTTGAAGGCAAGAGTTAATTAAAATAAACTTATTAAAAAGAAAATTTCAGAAGAAAAAAAAAGTCAGAAAATATCTGGTCAGAGAAAACAGTTTGTGACCAATAATGTCAAAGAACATCTTTTCAGAAAAAAATTTAGTTGAATATGAAAATTCTTAGTAACCTTGACGGCAAGAGTTATTCAGAAGAAACAAATTCAAAGAAAACTTTTAAGTAAAGAGAGGTTCTGAACACAGCTAACTTCCGTTAGACTTGATATGCTCCCCCTCGAGTTGTTCTCTATACTCCCCCTCGAAATGTTGCATCTTGCTCCAGCTTGCTTTTTCAAGTAATGCTCCCTTTCTGTCATCACATGGTTCAAAAATATAAGATGTATTCTTTGATGAACAGAGATGTCCAGAGGCCTCTGAGAACCTCTGGAATAAAACATCAGAAGTGATCAGAGACTTCTGGACAGTTCTGATTTACTCGAACAGAAATAAAGATAATTACATATTTAACATGCCCAACTTGCTGACTAAGAAATTAAACCGTTTCTCATCCAGAGCTTTTGTGAAAATATCGGCAAGTTGATAATCATTAGAGATAAAATACATTTCTTTTGTGCCCTTCTCTACATGATCTTTGATAAAATGATACCTGACATCGATGTGTTTTGTTTTGGAGTGCTGAACTGGATTTTCAGTGATGGCAATAGCACTTTCTGAGTGACATAGGATAGGAATTTTGTCGTATACTAATCCGTAGTATCTGAGCTGAGCCTTCATCCATATAACTTGGGAACAGCAACTGGCAGCAACAACATATTCAGCTTCTGCTATAGATGTTGAAACACAGTTCTGTTTCTTGGATGTCCAACTAATGAGTCTGTTTCCCAGAAGTTCTACTAGAGGTACTTTTTCTATCCAACTTACATCCTGCATGATCAGAATCTGTATATGCAATTAAATCAAATCCAGAATTTTTAGGGTACCAGATACCCAGTGATGGAGTTCCCTTTAGGTATCTAAATTTTTTTTAACAGCAGCCAAATGTGATTCTTTGGGTTTGGCCGGATATCGAGTACATAGGCAAGTGGCAAACATAATATCTGGTCTACTAGCTGTCAGATACAGAAGTGATCCTATCATACCTCTATAGCCCGTAACATCCACTGATTTCCCAGAAGGATCAGGGCCAAGTTTCGTCCTAGGAGAGATAGGAGTTTTCATAGTTGAGGAATTTTGAAAATGAAATTTCTTTAGCATGTCAGACACATACTTGGCTTGATTTATAAAAATGCCAGAGGCATTTTGTTTGACTTGGAGTCCTAGGAAGAACGTTAGTTCTCCCATCATACTCATTTCAAATTCTTTTTCCATCAATTTTGAAAATAAATCAACTTCTGTCTGAAGAGTAGAGCCAAAGATTATGTCATCCACATAGATTTGGACAACAGTTAACATACCTTTGTCTCTTTTGATGAACAAGGTTGTATCAGTTTTACCTTTTTCATAACTATTACTGATCAGAAACGTAGATAATCGTTCCTACCAGGCTCTTGGTGCTTGCTTCAAACCATATAAAGCTTTGTCGAGAAGATAGACGTACTCTGGATGTTTAGCATCTTTAAAACCAGCAGGTTGTTCAACGTACACTTCATCTTTGAGAAATCCATTTAGAAATGCACATTTCACATCCATCTGATACACTTTGAAGTTTTTGTATGCAGAGAAGGCCAGAAATAGTCGGATCGCCTCAAGTCTTGCTACAGGGGCAAAGGTCTCGTCATAATCTATTCCTTCTTCTTGACAATACCCCTTAGCCACCAGTCGAGCCTTGTTTCTGATCACTATGCCGTGTTCGTGTTTCATGTTTCTGAAGACCCACTTAGTACCAATTGCGATTTTGTCCTTCGGCAAAGATACTAAGTTCCAAACTTTATTTCGTTCAAACTGAATCAATTCTTCTTGCATAGCTTCCACCCAGCTAGGTTCTTGCAAGGCTTCATGAACATGATTTGGTTCGATCATTCTAAAAAAATTTACATAGAAAGCTTCATTTGCAGTAGCAGATCTTGTTTTAACACCTTCAGATGGACTTCCAATAATGAGATCTGGAGTGTGTGACTTTGTCCATCTCTTCATCCTAGTTTGAGGTACTTGTTGAGTTTGAACTTCTGTTTCAGAAGATTGGATAACGTCATCTGGAATTGATTCTGAATCTTGAGCAGCATCTAAAGTCTCCCCCTCAAATGAAGGCACATAAGTGGCTTCTGGACAATCACTTGATGGAATGGGAAGGACATAAGTTATTGGTGGAATCTCTTCAAATAATGCAGTACCAGAAAGAGTAAATCCAGAAGCTTGGAGAACTTCAGTAATACTCAAGGATGGATTATTTGGTATTTGCTCTGAAAATAGTGCATCGATTTCGGATTCTCTGGAACCTGAAAGATAATCAGAGGTAACTGTATTAAGTTTGAGTTCAAAAGTAGAATACTTAAAATTCAATTGAGTTTGATCATCAAAATCGATGCTTATGCTTTCCATAACAGTCTTAGTACATAAATTAAAAACTCTAAAAGCTCTTGAATTTAACGAGTATCCTAAGAATTTAGCTTCATCTGATTCTTATCAAACTTGCCAAGTTTTTCTATGTCATTTAAAATAAAACAACTGCAGCCAAAAATATGAAAGAATTTGACAGAGGGTTTTCTTTTATTTATAAGCTCATAAGAGGTTTTGAAATGCCTCTTGACTATAATGGAGCGATTCTGAGTGAAACAAGCAGTGGCTACAGGTTCTGCCCAAAAATGGATAGGGAGTCAAGAAGCTGCAAACATCGTTCTGGCTGCTTCCACCAAGGTTCTGTTGCGTCTTTCTACTACACCATTTTGTTGAGGAGTGCGTACAATAGAGAAGTTTTGTGTAATTCCATGTTCAACAAGGTATGCTTCAAGTTTGGCATTCATGAACTCAGTATCGTTATCACTTCTTAGTTGCTGAATCTTCTGGCGTAGAAGAACTTGGATTTTGGTCATCATATTCTGCAAAACGATAGGCACTTCTGATTTCTGTCTCCCAAATGCGAGCCAAGTATACCTGGAAAATTCATCAATTAGTACCAGTATATACTTTTTACCAGATAGACTCTGAATTGCAATGGGACCATAGAGGTCGACATGTAACAATTGCAGACGTCTAGTGCATGAATGATCACTTTTTGTTTTATGAGATGCTCGTTTTATTTTTCCCATTTCACATTCCTGGCAGAGGTGATCTTTTTGGAAATGAACTTCTAGAAGACCAGTTACCAAATTGTGTTTAACTAGCATCTCAAGGTTATCAAAATTTAAGTGAGACATTTTGTGATGCCATAACCACGCAACTTCACTCTTTTTGGAGATAAGATAGAGGGTTTCTTTACCGTCCTTTGATGGGAAATTCATCATATATAGATAACCTTTTCTGTCAGCTCTCCAGAGTTCTTCACCTGCCTTAGAAAATAAATAACAATGCTTTTCAACAAATATGACAAGTAATTTAGAATCACAAAGTTGACTTACACTCAGCAGGTAATGTTTCAAGCCAAAAACATGAGCTACTTTAGATAAGGTAATATTACCTTCTTGTAGAGTACCGTAGCCTTTTATTCGAACCTTACCGTTGTCCCCAAACGTTACAGCTCCACCACATTTGTCTTTGAATTGGGAGAGTAAGTTTTTCGATCCAGTCATGTGCCTCGAGCATTCTGAGTCAAGATAGCAGACGTGCACACGCTGCTTCTGCAATTAAAATCAGAGTCATTTAGGTACCCATTTCATAATGGGTCCTTTAGTGTTAGTTTTATGCTTTTGAGTCTTTTTATTTTGCAGCTGATTTGATGTGGCAGGTATTACGGGTTTGCTCTTTTTATTTTCATTGATTTTATTTGGTTTAGTTCTGAAGTTTGTAAAATTATTATATGAGCGATCAGAGGGCCTCGAGAAAAATTGCTTTAGTTTTAAGAAAAAAGAAAAACATTCAGAATTCTGAGACATATAAGATTGCATGGAATTTTCATTAGAATAATGATAAGTACAATTCTTCTTATTTCTATCTATTCTAGTATCAGTACTCCTATTGAACTTCTTAGCTAGGCTAGACTTATGTTTAGAATCATAAGTGTTCTTCTGCCGAGGCTTCCTCTGATAAACCTTCTTAGGAGCTTTGAGAGTTACTGAAACAGGAGCAGAAAGGTTAGATTTCCATTTAGCTTTTTGAGCAGGAATAAACTTTGGAGGACTTGATTGCAGAGATTTTTGCTGAGCATTCAATTTCTTTTTAAGACTATCTTCTTTCTCAAGATCAAGACAAGATTTGGCCTTAAGACACATCCCAATGAAGTCTGGATGAATGGAAACATGTTTTCTCTGTCCTGTTGTAGGAATAGAGGGTATTGCTATTCCACTCGAATGTTTTTCAACATTCAGACCAGTGGCTCTGATCTCCAGAGGTATATAAAAAGGGTGCTTCCTCATTCTTACATACCTCTGGAACATTTTTGTAAACATGAGGTAATTGATTTTCTAAATTTGAAAAATATTTTTCTGAGTTATCAAAGAAATTATCACCTTGATCATCATTCTTCCAGGGATATGTGATTATTTCCAAATTGTCTTGAGTTTCTGAAAGATTTAAATCGACAAACGAACAAGGAAATATCTCTGGATGGTTTTCTAAAGAAATTTGCTGAACATTTTCATGTTCAAGTTTAAAGCATTTATCCAGAGTTGAGAGAATATCATTTTCAAAACTAAGCCTTATCTCTTCTTCTGCTTGTGTAGGAATAAATGCATCAGTATCTAGATTCAAAGTTATATGAGCATTTGATCCAAATCTGAAAATGTCACTGTTTTCTGAATTTTATTCAGATCAACATTTGTTTTTCCAGATGAATACTCAATATTTTTAAACTTGAGTTTTCTTTGATGATGACCATTTTCATATTTTGATTTTAAAAAAATAGATGGCCTATACAAAATTGGAAACACAGGATTTTGTTCTTGTCCTAGACAGAAAACAGATTTTAGAGTGGACCTCTTTTCACACGTGTAGGGATCCAATTCCTCGAAACCAAGTCCGGATCTCCCTACTTGTGTATTTATTTTATCATGAACTTTTTGAGCGTCTAGATATGTTTTGATCTCTAACTTTATGTTTTGACGTTCGATGTGTAAAAAACTTTCTTTCCTTTTGAAAATAGTTTTTAAGTGCAACAAAGTTCAATCTGTCACTTTCCTTAGTCTTAATCTCCTTTTCTTTGTCTTCCAAAAGTTTAATGAAGTTCAATTTCTCTTCCTTGAACTTAACTTCTGTATTTTTTAAAACTTTGGAAATCTTCTCATTTTCAGCACTTAGCTCCAGTTTTTCTTCTGTTAAAAGATCCATCTCTCTTTTGTAAATCTCTCTTTCCCTCTGAGTTACTGAAAGAGTTTGTTCAATATTATTTCGCAATTTCTTTTCAACTGTAAGCTTTTGCTTAAGTTCTTCAAAATTATTTGACAAACGCAGAATGGTGTTTTCGAGTTCAGATGATTCAGTGGGAGTACTAACCGGTTTTTCAGAAGGCTGATCTTCTGATTCATTAGTTGTGGCCATTCTGCAGAACATGGCTTCATCTTCACTAGACTCGTCTCCTAGCCAGTTCTCTTTTTCAGCATAGTGAGCTCTTTCAACGACATTGTACTTATATTCGTTCTTGTAGTACGGTTTGTCTTTTTCAGAGCTCCCCTGCAATCCTTTGAATAGTGTCCTGGCTTACCACATCTGTAGCACACATCCTTCTTTTTCTTCAGTTCTTCTTCCTTCTTCTCTGCTTCTGTCTTTTTAGTTCTCTGGATCTCTTTTCTAGGAATGTAAGCGGGAGAAGAGCGATCAAATCTTTTGCTTCCTTGGAAAGATCTATTTCCAAACTTTTTCGTGAATTGTTTGGTGATAAGAGCTAGTGAATCAGCAAAAGCTTTGATCTCATCATCAGAGTCAGAATCATCTTCTGGGATTGCTTCTGATATGAACGCCTTACTCTTTCCTCTCCTTTTGATTTCTTTACTCCTTCTGACCGATCCTCTAGATTCAGAAATTAGAGCCAGAGGTCCACCAATTGTGGTTTTCTTCTGAACGACCTCTTTCTCATGAGCTTGAAGTGTACCAAATACATCATGCAGAGACCATTGTTCGAGATCCTGATTAGCTTGAAGAGACATTGATAGATTTGACCATTCTGGATTCAATCGTTTGAGAAATAAGACATTGTTGTCTTCCTTAGATCTGACGATATCACACCTTTTGCATAGATTTATCATAGTATTAAATCTATGAAAGGTCTATTCCAGAGATTCTTCAGGAATAGCTTGGAAGCTATTATATTCATTCAGAGCTTGAGCTCTTTTGTTTTTCTTCATTTTAGCTCCTCCTTCTAGAATATTTTCTAGCTGATCCCATAGCTCTTTAGCAGTATCACACGAATCCAGAGACTGGAAAATCTCATTTGGAATTGCCATGATTAAGAGACTCTTTGCCTTTTTGGCCAATTCCACTTTTGCCTTTTCTTCATCAGACCAGTTATTCCTCAGCTTTGGAACTTGTCTAGCAGGTACTTCATCGGTATTGGCAGTACCAGGAATCCTCGTAATGGTTGTCATTGGAATAAACGGACCATTTTGAACAATAGTATTGATCATAACTCCTCTCAGTGATTTGAATATGATTCTTTTACTATACTTAGTGAAATTCCATAGTTAAGCTTCTGTTCAAATTCAGCGATAGCACACGCTGATTGCTATCAGCGATCGCTGAAGGTCAAGGAACTACGAGCTTATCACTGAAGATCTGAAGATCAGTTATCACACCAGAAGACCATTCAGCGACAGTCGAAGACTCTAGCTGAAGAAAGAGATAATCATCTAAGTGAACTGAAGCGGTTCAGCGATAGCAGCGATTGTCAACTCAAAGTGTGAAGTCTTGTGAAGCTTCGGCGACACTGAAGATTCATCCTTGAAGATTCAGTATCAGCGATCAAATGAAGCTTGCTTTGCATGATTAAAGATTGATCTTATCCTCGATGCACAAAAGTCAAACCTAGAACCATGTCAGAAAAGGACGTACGACTTGTCTCTTATGTCCCCATCATATCTGATATGGTACTGTTCATATTCGCCCAAAACCATGGTTGTCTTATTAACAAGGACAAGCTTCCTATCCAAGCTTGACACGTGGCATGTACCTTTTGTCTTGTTTCAAGGACAAACGGGTATAAATAAGATGAAGACATCTTCTTCATCTTAATGCATGCTTCTATCTAACTTATACCCTCTTTATTCTTTCTTTCATCTTCTTGTGCATCATACTTCGTGTTTCTTAGTTACAATAGAATAGGTTTTAAACTTGTTCTAATTCCGCTTGTAACTGTAAATTTGTTTATTCTAATAAACTCATTTAAAAACCAAAGATCTGTGTGTTTGTATTCAACCCCCCCCCCCCTCTACAAACTGTTCTCTCTTGATTGAACTCTTGTAGACCCTTATTGGGACCAACAAGTGGTATCAGAGCAGTGTTTGCTTCTTAACTCTTTAAAATATTTTTTCTTAAAATTATTTTAAAATGTCAAACCCTAATACAAACTATAACGATAATGGATCTTTAGCTAAACCACCTAGATTTAGCCATGATAACTTTCCATTATGGAAGGAAAGAATGTCTCTATTTCTAGAGGGATCTGACCCCAAGATTCCCTACTATCTGGAAAATGGACATTTGTTCCTACAACTATAGTAGCTAGTGTTCCTGCCACCACTACTACTCTTGCAATTCCTGAGAGGAGTATTGTTAAAACTCCTAACAGATGGACTGAAGAAGACAAGAAAGAATTTGCTATTGACTCTAAATCTAGATCAATAATAGCAATGGCTTTACCTGATGAGGTCTATCACACTGTCATGAAAATGAGGACTTCAAAAGCCATGTGGGATACATTATGTATCCAATATGAAGGAACTTCTGAAGTTAAAGTAACTAGATGCATAAACCTCGTAAGAAAATATGAGAGTTTTATGTATCAAAAGGGTGAATCTCTTTCTCAAATTCACCAGCGATTTAACTGTCTGCTGATTGATCTTAAATCAGTCGATAGAGTTTATTCAAACGCTGAAATTCTGACAAAGTTCATGGAGGCATCGCCTGATCAATGGGCAGTGTACACTACATGTATAAAACTGTCAAAGAATCTTGAAACCTTGTCCTTAAGTGCATTATATGGTATGCTCTTAAATGAGGAACAATCCCAGCTTCTAAGGAAGAACCTAATTAATGAACTCAAAGGTGCTAAAAGTACTTCTTTAGCACTTGTAACTTCTGAGGGAACTTCTTCCAAAAATGCTCCTTCTACTACTATCACCTCTATTACTGAATTAGGTCAAACTGATTCAGAAGATCAACTCACTGATGCAGACATCTCGGAGTTTGATAACTCTCTAGCCCTTTTAACTAATAACTTTAAAAGATTTGCTAGAAAGAGCAATTTTCGAAAACCTTCCAATCTCTCTGACTCTGAAAAGCAGAAAACGTTGCCCGTTGAGAAAGCCTCAGCGATTTGCTTCAACTGTAAGCGAAAGGGTCATTTCGCAAGTGAATGCAGGTCGAAGAAAGTTGCTGCTCCCACTACCTCCCATACCTCTGATAAAAAGGAGAAGTATTTGAAACTGAAAAACAAATACAAAGATATGAAGAAAAACCAACAAAAAGGCAAAGGCCTTGTCGCTGAAGAAGTTGACTGGGATGCTGAAGATGACTGGGACAAGACCTCTGAAGAGTCTGGTTCAGATGAAGAAGATCTTGCCTTCCTCTGTCTGATGGCAAGAATTGAAGACGCTGAAGAATTCACTGAGACTTCTTCCTCTGAGTCTCCTTCTACTCAGATAACTATTCCCTCTGTCCCTTTACCTTCTGAAAGTGAAAACTTGTCAGCTCTTGATGCTATGACTGTTGATTTCTATGATGCTTTAAATGGAAAAATTAAGGCCGAGAGAATTAACACTGACTTATCTGAACAATTAAAAAATTGCCATATAAGAATCAAAGAACTTTCTAAAATTGAGGAATCTCTTAAAGACTAAGTCTTTGCAAATCAAACTATAAGCATCGAGAAACAACAAGCTATCGCTGATAGGGAAAAGGCTATCGCTGATCTCAAGTCTGAAAAGGCAACCATCGAAGGATGGTGTAAGGCTTCTGATAAAGTCAATGAGATCATCAATGCTCAAATACCTATGAAAGTAAGAAGTGGGTTAGGCTATAACCCTGAAAAGGAAGAATCAGAGAATGATCGTTCCATGCTCAAATTTGGAATGTTTGTCTCTTCTATCCCTGATCCTTCTTCTTCAACCTCTTCTTCCTCCTCTTCTAAAGAGAAGCTTTCTATTCTTAATTCTAAGAAAGTGATCAAGAACGAGTTTCTTAATCAAGTTCCTAAGAATAAGAAAACACAAGATAGGAAAAAGAAATCCTCAGATAAAGTTTCTAAAACTGGGAAGAAGGTCCCTGAATTTTCTCAGAGAGCAACCCCCAGAATTAAAATCGATCTCACTCCTACTCCTGAAAAGGTTGTTATACCTCCAAGGACCTTGGATAAAGGAATTCTTGGACCTATCGCTGAGAAATTTCCTGCTCCCTCTCTGATTTCCAAACCATTTATATATAGGAAATGCTATCACTGTGGTGAAACTACCCACATTGCAAGTAAATGTCCTAATGCTACTAGAGCTGATAAACTAGCTCATGGAAAGAAAGCAGCTCAAGCTGATAAATCAGCGAGAGTGAAATCCACCAAGGTTGCAAAACCATCAAAGGTGAAGATATCCACTGAAGAGAGTTCTTCAGCTATTAGCTCTTCCGCCAATCCTATATCTAACCAAGCAGGACCCATATTAGTATGGGTACCTTTAAACAATTAATCTTTTGTTGTATGCAGAATGCCAAAGATATCTGGTATCTTGATAGCGGATGCTCAAGGCACATGACAGACAGAAAATCTCTGCTCTCTGACTACAAAGAAGAAGTTGGTCCATCAGTGACCTTTGGTAGAAATGGCAAAGGATACACTAAAGGTTATGGAATTCTGTCCAACGGAGCCACATCATTTTCTCGTGTTGCTTACGTTGAGGGACTAAAGCACAATCTCTTAAGCGTTAGTCAGTTATGTGACAAAGACTTCAAAGTTCTATTCTTGAAAAATAGATGTGCTGTCACTGACGGAAATGATAAGCTTGCCCTTACAGGCAAAAGAGTGGAAATGTATATGTCATAAATATGAATAGTTCTCACTCTGAGAACATGTGCTTCATCTCTAAAGCATCCACTCACATAAACTAGTTATGGCATAAAAGACTCTCTCATCTCAACTTTAAGACAATAAACGAATTGTCTCAAAAAGATTTAGTCAGAGACCTCCCAGATCATACCTTTACAAAGGAATCTCTTTGTTCAGCATTGAGAAGGGAAAGCTGACAAAAGCCTCCTTCAGGTCAAAGCAAGTTTCTTTAGTGACCACTCCTCTTCAGCTACTTCACATGGATCTATTCGGACCTGTCAATGTCCAATCGATCTCTGGGAAGAAATACACTTTAGTGATTGTTGATGAATACTCCAGATACACATGGGTATTCTTCCTTCGATCCAAAAGTGATACCCCTGAAATGATAATCTCTTTTATCAAAAAGATGGAAGTTTTGAACAATCTAATTGTTCGTTCCATAAGAAGTGATCATGGCACTGAATTCAAAAACAGTACTCTGGATAATTTCTTTGAAGAAAGAGGCATCTCTCACAACTTCTCCTTAGTAAGAACTCCTCAGCAAAATGGTGTTGCTGAAAGAAGAAATCGTACTATCATTGAAGCGGCTCGCTCAATGCTCAGTGAATCGCATCTTCCAACTCAGTTCTGGGCTGAAGCAGTTAATACAGCATGCTTCACTCAAAATCGATCCCTGATAGTTAAACGATTTAAGAAGACCCCTATGAATTATTTCATGGGAGAAGACCTACTCTGAAATATTTCCACATTTTTGGATGTAGATGTTACATTCTGAACGACAGAGACCATTTAGGTAAATTTGATCCAAAAGCTGACAATGGTATATTTCTTGGATACTCCTCTATATCTAAATCCTTTAGAGTCTTCAACAAAAGAAGACAACATGTTGAAGAAACCATGCACGTTAACTTTGATGAATCTCGTCCCATTCATACTTCACACTCTCATGATGATGATGAAGAATTGAATGCCTGGATGAGATCTCATTATGGGGAACCTGAAACATACTTCAGCAATCAAACTCCAGCTGAAGCAAGTGATGATGAAATCCCTGTAAACCCAACAACTAATAAACATCCATCTTCAGGGATGAATGTTACTCCTCTAAATCAGATTCCTGTTGCTGATTCCTCTCTTGGAAATTCCTCTGTGAACAACCAAACCACTTCTGAAAATCAATCCCCTGAATTGATTCTAAATGAAGTACCTGTTGCTGAAACAAGTCCTATTCCAGAATCTGAAGAACAGGTCGCTGAATCTATTGTTGATCTCTCTCCTCAACCACCAGCTCAGCGATGGACTGCAAATCATCCAATAAATCAAATTATTGGTGATCCCACTGCAGGTATCAAAACACGTAGAGGTACAGGTAATATTTTTCTTTATGTTAACTTCATCTCTCTCTCTGAACCTAAGAAGATAGATCAAGCTATCTCTGATCCTAGCTGGGTTTCAGCTACGCAAGAAGAACTGACTGAATTTCGTAGAAATAAAGTTTGGAATCTTGTTCCTAGACCCTCTGATAAAACTGTCATAGGAACCAAATGGGTTTTCAGAAATAAGCTAGATGAAAACGGGACTATAATTCGCAATAAGGCTAGACTTGTTGCTCAAGGTTATAGACAGGAAGAAGGAATTGACTATGATGAAACCTTTGCACCTGTTGCTCGTTTAGAAGCCATAAGACTCTTTTTAACTTATGTTGCCCATAAAGACTTCAAAGTTTTTCAAATGGATGTTAAAAGTGCTTTTCTAAATGGAAAACTCAGCGAGGAAGTTTATGTTGAACAACCCCCTGGTTTCTCAGACCCTAACCATCCTGGTTATGTTTTTAAACTTGAAAAAGCTCTTTACGGGTTAAAACAAGCTCCTAGAGCTCGGTATGATACCCTTTCTAAATTCCT
Source organism: Silybum marianum (assembly GCA_036898165.1). Classification (NCBI taxonomy): domain Eukaryota; kingdom Viridiplantae; phylum Streptophyta; class Magnoliopsida; order Asterales; family Asteraceae; genus Silybum; species Silybum marianum. The sequence continues at coordinate 24,543,432 of CM072529.1, forward strand.
TCTTAAAGAAAAATTTGTTCGTGGAAAAATTGACCAAACTCTGTTTTTAAGAAAATACAAAGGTCATACTATTCTCGCTCAGATATATGTTGATGACATTATCTTTGGTTCCACAAGACCCAAACTTTGCACTCGTTTCGCTGCAAGAATGCAAAAACAATATAAAATGAGTATGATGGGTGAACTAACATATTTTCTAGGGTTGCAGATTAAGCTATCTGACAAAGGAATTTTTATTTGTCAAAGCAAATATGTTAAAGACATGCTGAATAAATTCGATATGAACCAATGCTCAGCGATGAAGACTCCTATGGCGCCTCCTCTGACATTAAACAAGGATCCCAATGGGAAACCAGTAAATGTCACTGCCTATCGAGGAATGATTGGGTCTCTGCTGTATCTTACAGCGAGTAGAGCAGACATCATGTACGCTACCTGTCTCTGTGCTCGGTATCAAGCTGAACCGAAGGAATCCCATCTAATCGCTGTAAAGCGAATCTTCAGATACCTGAAAGGAACTCCAAATCTTGGTCTCTTGTATCCCAAAGGCTCAGGATATTGGTTACTCTGACAGTAACTTTGCAGGTTGTAAAATAGACAGAAAGAGCACCACTGGTGGGTGTCAGCTACTAAGTGGAAAGTTAATAAGTTGGACAAGTAAAAAGCAAAACTCAGTGTCCACTTCCACCGCTGAAGCTGAGTATGTAGCCGCTGGTAGTTGTTGTACTCAAATCCTTTGGATGAGAAATCAACTAAGAGACTACAATCTCAAGCTCTCTAAAATTCCTATCTATTGTGATAGTACTAGTGCTATTGCAATTGCCAACAACCCTGTACTTCACTCCAAAACCAAGCACATTGAGATCCGATATCACTTTATCAGAGATCATGTGATGAATGGTGAAGTTGAGCTCCATTTTGTTCCTACTGAATATCAGCTTGCTGATCTTTTCACCAAGCCTCTTGATGAAACTATATTCAATCTACTCATCAGCGAACTTGGTATGTTGAACGCTGAATAATTTATTAATCAGCGACCAACAAAGGATTACAAATAAAGCTTTCAAACTTTCCATTCTCTGAACTCTGATTCAGCGATATCTAGGCCGTCTCCTCAGGTATTATCTTCTATTTTTTAACACTCTTTGATATCTTTTCTCATCAAAAAATGTCTCTTAAAATTAAAACTCCTCACAAACAATCCTTTATTACTAGTGATGAAGATTTTTCTAAAATTATAAATGATAAACTTTCCTTATGGATAATTATCATTATAATCTTTTAAAATAAAGAAAAGAACATGTCAGACCTTTTTCTGACACACGACGAACCGCGACGTTTCCATTCCAACTCCTTTCTTGGAACGTGCGCCAGGTCATCATTTCTTTTTCAAAAAGCTAAAACCGTCGTTTAACACTCCTTTCTTTCTCTCTCCTCTTGCTATTTAAGCTTTCTTTTTGCCTTACTTTGCTCCTTCCGCTTTCATAACAATCCTCAAGGCAAAAAGAAATTTTTCGAATCTTCAAGGTTTTCTCAAGAACACCAAGAACACGCTTGTGTGTGTTTCTCTTCTAAGAACTCAACTAAGGTTTGATCTAAACCTTATATTATGACTGGAAACATCTTGTTTCACCTCTTCTTCTCCTTAACACTCTAAAAATAAAAATAAAGATAATCTGGATCAAAAATTAAAAAGTTTTTCCTCTATAAAAACCCTGTTCTAAGTTCTTTCCTTAGAACAGAAGACTATTTTTTTAAACTTTAATCCATTTACCTTAGCTTTTTATTATTGTTTATAACAAACATTTTGATATTGTTCATCAAAATATTTGTTTTCTTTGATCTTACATTTGGTATTCTTTATACCAAACTCTGGTTTATACATTTATGTATAAAACCATGATTTACCTCTTTGGTGTTCCTATCTCTCCCACAGCAATGGCATCTGCAAGTAAAACTGCTGCAACCTCCTCTGCTGCTGAAGACACGACTCTGGTCGCTGCACCAACATGTCACTTCCCTCTGGAAAGAGCAGTCTTCAAGTCCTGCAACTACATCGCCTTGGTAGAAATCCCTACAGACCGCCCCCAATTCACTGAAGGAGCTGCTTTCATCAAGGCATGCCCTCTGATGCATGCGTTTGTTCACAACCCGGTCGGCATCTCTTCCCATCTTCAAGCCTTGTGGTATACGGCTCACTGTACCATGCTGACAATTGACAAAGGAACCCAACTCCCTGCTATTGGGTTCAAAATTCCAGAACTAGGGTTCTTCTCCTTCACCCCTGGATTTCTCAGGAAGGCTCTGCGTCTCCCTGTACGCCCTAAGAACCAACAGTGGGGCGCTGAACCGACTAAGATGCAAATTGATGCATTTGTGGACTCCATTGGATACTCTTGGGAGAATCCTTCGCTGAAGACGGTGGGATCCAAGTTAGAAAAGAAAAGGCTCCCTGCTCGCTGGCAGTATATCTTCACTCAGGTGATCCAGTGCCTGGGGTCGAAGATTGGCTCTCATGATCAGGCAAGCAAGCACTTTCAAGACCTTGCTTACTCTCTCTGCACCGGCCACAACCTGAACTACGCGGATTACATCTTCAGCGACATGGTCAGTCGCATCAATGCCGCCACCAGACATCCTGTCATTCCTTATCCTCGCTTCTTCGTGACCATAATGGAAGTGGCCTTCAGAGAAGAATACCCGAAGGTCGGCGATCACTCCTTCTCTATTGTAGGGAGGAAGTCCCTGGACATTGAGGAACGTCCAGATGATGCTCCTTTCACACCCTACATGCTGCAGGTGAGTGGCGCACCTCTTCCAGTGTCCACCTTGCTGTCAAATCCAACAGCGAGCAACCCAGACACTGCTGGTATTAAGAGGAAACAACCAACTGATGGTCATAAAAAGACCATCGCAACCAAAGCAAAGAAGCCAAAGAAGTGGTCTCTCAAAAGACCACCCTCTCTGATTTCGGTGTTCTACCAACACCAACTGCAGCCACAACCACTTCAACGGTCTTTACATCCGTTGTTGCTTCTTCATCACTACCTACATCAACAGCGACTCCGGTCACTGAAGGTGTCTTAGCCAGCTCTGCTGAAGCTGGATCAGGTACTACTTCCACAGCCTTCTCTTCTACTTCTATCTCCTCTTCTTCGGTCCTCAACTCAGCAAGTGACTCAGCGATAGTTGTCCCTATCCCTGATAATGCTGAAATGCACGCAGTCCAAACCTCATTATTGTTTAGGCAATCTGAGTTTTGGAAGGCCAAATTAAAAGGACCTCTGAGTATCTCTCTCAGATACTCTAAGACACTGGTCAGTCATCCTCTAGACACTACCTTTGCAAATGTAGTCCCTAAGAGTAATTCTCAAGATACTCTCAGGGAGTCAAATGAAATTTTTCATCCTTCTTCTAATCCGGATATGTTTTTGGCATCTTTATCTATGTCATCATCAGGTGTCGCTTCTGTTCCTACCTCAGCGACGACAACCACCACCACCAGCGCTCCTCCTATCAGCAAGGATAAGGGAAAATCTCCTCAGGCCCATCCCTCTGCTGCAAAGCTCAGAGAGATTAAACAAGAGGAAACAACTCCCAAGCTTCCCACAGTCGTCGACCTGCCTCCCATTGTCCTTCCCAACCCCACATTCCCTGCAATTGACTATCTGGTCAAAGAATGTGCTCTCACAAGGGTTATGGTGGACAACCTTCAGACATCAGCCGAGCGTATCTTCAGAAGGATCATTGGTACCCCAGCGATCAAGACGAATGTCAGCAACCAGATATCTGACGTTTACGGCCTGAAGGAAGATAACAGGGCCTTCCATCAGACCCTGACAAGCTTGGAGCAGAAAGTTAATGCTCAAGCAACTGTCCTTGAGTCTATTCAAAAGACTCAGTAACGCTACTGATCGGACCAGAAAGTTAATGCTTACAAATCTCTCTAAGGCAAGTTCCTCGTCTTTCAACGCTACTGATCGGACCATGCTTCAAGGAGCTGACGAGAAGCTGAAGGACGTTCAGACCAACGTTCGCACTCTGATGGTGCATTGTCTACCTCATGATAACATTGAGGGAGAGAGATGTGCGAAAGAGTTCGCTGATGAACTCATCTCCGAGCATAACAAGAGGTTCCCTGAAGAGAGAATCTCTCCTTACATTCAGCGGCCTGAAGGTGAAGCTGCTGATGAAGAAGATGAAGAAGAAGAAGATGATGATGAAGAAGATGATGAAGAACCTATCCCTCACTATGGGGGGTGGATGATGAAGATGATGACGACATTGGAAGTGCATTAGAACACTTCAGACTGTCAAGACCTGGTGTCGCTCATCAAGAGCCCTTGGGGGATGGACCGCAACCTTCTCAGGAACAATCCGGTCCCTCAGGCAAAGGAAAGGAAGTGGTAGATCTGGATGCCACTATCCCTATATCTGAGGGGGAGACCACAATTGAGGTATCTCTTCCTCTTATCCGTTTCTCTGCACCTCTCCCTGAAACTCCCATAATCTCCTCATCACCCACAAAAACTCCCTCTGACAATACTATTTCCTCCTCTCCTTCCCTCAGTGATCCCGTCCCCCAAAGGACTCAACTTCAAGGAGGGAACCTTCCTCTGAAGAGCAGTTTATGTACATAATTGAAGCTGACTCTGAAAAAGAAGAAGGCTTTATTCCCAGGCGTCGCGTTCAAAAGCCGATCATAAGCGAGCCTAAAGAAGAAGAACGGCGAATAAAATTCCTTAGGGAATTCGAAGCAAGAAGAATAAGGGTGCCTGAAGCTGAACCCATTGAAGCCGTACCAATAAGGATGGTGGATGAATTCTATTTTTTGTCCAGAGAAGAGAGAGAACAAGCATTGGAAGCACAAAGAATCAGGGATGAGGAAATAAAGCAAACTGAGAATGATCTTGCTTTAGCAAGAAAATTGCTCAGAGAAGACTCTTCAAGAGATAAGGCGACTCAAGAACAATTGAAAAAGAGTGAAAGGGTTGCTGAAGCTCTCGTACAAAAAGAACTTGCACAAGAGCACATAAATGTAGATCCAATTGTAGCTCAACAGAAGATCCTAAGTGCACTATCCTCTGAAGCCACTCAGCAGAAAGACAAAGAGCTTGATTGGTGCACTGACAGGCTGAAATTTTGAAGATCTGAAGCCAAAATCATTCATGCAACTATCCAAGGGCGACACTCCAACAGAGGTGGTCCAAAGGTATATGTAAGATTGACAAGGACGAACAGGACAGAGAGAGAAGAAGCCAAATTCTTAGGAATTTATGGATACACTGAATGGCTAGAAATCAGAGACGCCACTTAGGGTTCTAAATCCAAATTCAAGGACGTGGTGGACAGTGTGCTGAATCAGTTCCTGCAAAGAATGTCACAACATGTGCAAGTTCCCCCTCTCCCTGAATCTTCCAAAAAGAAAAGATCAAACGCTGAAGGAAGTTCAAGTGCTAGGAATGAGCATGAAACTAAGTTTGATTATCAAAGCATTCTTGGTCTTCTTGAGCTCCCTGATATATCAATGCTTTGTACCTCTCTCCCTCAAGACCGAAGATATGTAGAAGACGAAATCATCTCACTGCCTGAACCTGGTATGATATTCTTGGATAATGAAGGATTCTTAGGACTCTTTAGAAACCAAGAAATTCACAAGGCCCCATCATCTCTCATAAAGATTATGCTTTGGCACTGCTGGTCAGATACTCCTCTGATGAATCGACAGAAGATGCTTTATGAGAATGAGCTACAAAGAAGAAATGAGAATATCTCTGACTAGTCATAGTTTTCTACTTCCTTTGTAATATTTCTTCAGTGTACAAGTACTTTACCTTTATAATTGTAATTTCATTCCGCTGTAATTCTTCAGATTATAATTAATGAAATTCAAAGTACTTTACTCCATCCTAGTACTGAAAAGATCCCTGAAAATAGTAAGAGGGACAATGAACATAAGAGTTCTATTTACGTTACTCTATCTTTTACTCACTGATCTTTCACTCTGAAAACTCAATCATTGAATGTACTTTAAGCTTATCTACTTGTAAAAGTTGTGCTTTCATATCCTTATAAATGAAACTCAATTCAGATAATAGACTAGCTGAAAAAGACTTTACAGATTAGCACTTAGAAAATTTTTCTTTAAATATTTCCTAAGTCCTTTACTAGTCTCTTAAAGCAATTTTCCTATGTTGCTTAATCTAATCAAATAAGGGGAGATTGTTGTTCATAACTCCTCTCAGTGCTTTGAATATAATTCCTTTACTATACTTAGTGAAATTCCATAGTTAAGCTTCTGTTCAAATTCAGCGATAGCACACGCTGATTGCTATCAGCGATCGCTGAAGGTCAAGGAACTACGAGCTTATCACTGAAGATCTGAAGATCAGTTATCACACCAGAAAACCATTCAGCGACGGTCGAAGACTCTAGCTGAAGAAAGAGATAATCAGCTAAGTGAACTGAAGCGGTTCAGTGATAGCAGCGATTGTCTACTCAAAGTGTGAAGTCTTGTGACGCCTCAGCGACACTGAAGACTCATCCTTGAAGATTCAGTATCAGCTATCAAATGAAGCTTCCTTTGCAAGATTAAAGATTGATCTTATCCTCGATGCACAAAAGTCAAACCTAGAACATGTCAGAAAAGGACGTACGACTTGTCTCTTATGTCCCCATCATATCTGATATGATACTGTTCATATTCGGCCAAAAGCATGGTTGTCTTATTAACAAGGACAAGCTTCCTATCCAAGCTTGACACGTGGCATGTACCTTTTGTCTTGTTTCAAGGACAAACGGGTATAAATAAGATGAAGACATCTTCTTCATCTTAATGCATGCTTCTATCTAACTTATACCCTCTTTATTCTTTCTTTCATCTTCTTGTGCATCATACTTCGTGTTTCTTAGTTACAATAGAATAGGTTTTAAACTTGTTCTAATTCCGCTTGTAATTGTAAATTTGTTTATTCTAATAAACTCATTTAAAAACCAAAGATCTGTGTGTTTGTATTCAACCCCCCCCCCTCTACAAACTGTTCTCTCTTGATTGAACTCTTGTAGACCCTTACTGGGACTAACAAATAGGGTAAAGTTCTACATCCAAACCCTCATAAAAATTGATCATACGGATCTTCCATTACGGATATTCATCACGAATTAGAGTAGGAGGTTTGGTCAGGGATCCGGAGGTGTATACGACATTCAAACTCGAATTTGTCATTTTTAAAACAGGGATTTGAAAGAATTACTGAATAACTGTTGAAATTTGGAACAAATAAATTTCAGATGAATTGAAACAGGACGATATTCTAACACATTTTCAGATTTAAGCCAAAATTACCACCGATTTAGAGAAAATTGTTATGAAATTAACAAAATCTCGTAAAACAGTGTAGAATTACAAACAGTAGCTTAATATTGAAAATTACTACAAATAGAAGAGGGATTTCTCCAAATGGAAGAGATCTAATAATCAATAGATTGATTTTCAAGCTCTGATACCAATTGTTGGAACCCAGATCCCTTTCTAACAATGAATCGATAGATCAAATAATGAAATATGAGCGGAAGTAAAGTAGATCTATGATTTAATACTAGTTAATAGCAATTAACAGTAAGAATATTAAGAACATTATTGAAGAACAATTGTTAATTCGTATTGATAACCTGGAAGTCGATTACAATACGTTGAATGGAATGCGCAATTAGCCCTCAAAATTTCTTTCAGATCGTCACCTATTACATTCATGAGTAGAGCAATTTATACGATTACAATGATAAAAGTCAACAGTCTAGCCTATTAGAAACTGACACGTAAGCTAAGCTAGTAACAAATTCAGTTACATAACTAATTACACGGAAAGTGTGCAGGCCACGTCATCAAGAGCGCGTATGTTGCATCTGTTGAAGTCCAGAGGTTCTTACAATCTCTGGGCGTCTCTGTGATGAGTGGGATCAGAAGATAAACTTTTGATCATCTGCACTTGAACAATTCCGGTTCATACTTCTCTGTAAATGAGGTCTAACATTAACTCATATGAAGTTTTGAGATGTTTTTTAACAATTATAGAACGATTTTGAGTGAAGCAAGCAGTTGCGACAGCTTCTGCCCAGAAGTGGGTTGGTAAACCAGCGGCTGCGAGCATTTTTCGTGCAGCTTCAACCAAGGTTCTGTTTCTTCTTTCTACAACACCATTTTGTTGAGGTGTGCGTACAACAGAGAAGTTTTGAGTAATTCCGTTTTGGACAAGGTATTCTTCAAGCTTGGCATTCTTGAATTCAGTACCATTATCACTTCTTATTGTTGCATCTTCTGATGTAGCAGAACTTGAATGTGAGTCATCATGTTTTGTAAGACTATTGTTACATTTGACTTTTGTCGGATGAATGCAAGCCAAGTATACCTGGAAAATTCATCTATTAGAACCAAGATATACTTCTTACCAAATAAGCTCTGAATTGCAATGAGACCACAGAGATCAACATGCATCATTTGTAGAGGTCTATTGCATGAATGATCACTTTTGGTTTTGTGAGATGCTCGTTTTATTTTTCCCATCTCACATGCAGGACAGAGGTGATCCTTCTGAAAATGTACCTCTAGAAGGCCTGTAACCAATTTATTTAAGTGTGACAGTTTGTGGTGCCAAAGCCACGCTATTTCACTCTTCTTTTGAAATGAGACAGAGATTATTTGTTCCATCCTTGGAAGTGAAGTTCATTAAGTACCAATTTTCTTTTCTACCAGCTTTCCACAATAGTTCACCTGCTCGAGAGAGTAAGTAACTGTGTTTATCATCAAATAAAGCTAGCATTTTTGAATCAAACGGTTGACTTACACTCAGAAGATTATGTTTTAATCCTGAAATGTGTGCTACTTTGGATAAGGTAATGTTACCTTCTTTTAGGGGGCGTTTGGTTCGCAGAATGGAATTGGATGGAATGGAATATGTCAAAGGAATTTGACTTTGAAGGAATTGGAATTGGAATGTTGTCAGGTTTGACCAGCTGTTTGGTTGGCAGAATTGGAATGGAATCTATTGAAAGAATTGGAATTTGTCTATTTGGTTCACAGAATGTAGCTTTGGAATTGGAATGAAATTCCAGTAAATGACTAAAATACCCTTTTTATTAAATTTAATTTTTAACCTAAAATTAGTTTAATAAAATAATTATTAATTATTTCAATTTTTTTAACACTAAAAATAATTTGAGCTTTTTTACAGCTAAAAACTGCATAAAACAGTTAAAAACTACATAAAACAGCAAAAAACTACAGAAACTGCTAAAACGGCAAAAATCATAATTTTTTTACAGCAAAAATAGCTAAAAACTGCAGAAAAAAGCAAGAAACTACAGCAAGACAATATCTGTTAGGGAAAAACATATTTTAGTTGTTGCAGGAGACGATGGAGAACCTAACTGCTAGGGGTGAGAAAAAACCGAACAAAAACTGAAAAAAAAGACCGAGAAACCGAAAAGCCGAGTGCCGAAAACCGAAAACTAAAAAAACCCCCGAAATACAGGACCGAAATCCAAAACCCGAAAGTTGAAAAAAAACATCCCGAAAAAATGAACCGAATCGAAATCGAAAAACCGAAAACTGAAAAAAAAACCCCGAAAAAACCGAACCGAAAATCCAAGTGAAGAGGTGTCGGCTTCTTTTTTTAGAGATTAGGGTTATAGTTCTTTTTTAAGATGAGGGTATTTTAGGCATTAATAAAAGAACCAATTCAATTCCAATGAAATCCCATGGTTAAGGTAAGGAATCTCAAGTTGCCCCATTTTGGAATTCTTAGGAATTTACCAAATTCCAATTCTTGAAAATAATGAACCAAACAAGGGAATTGGAATCTGGTCATAGGAATTCAGATTCTAATTCCACCAGATTCCATTCCATTCCGACGAACCAATCGCCCCCTTAGAGTACCGTAGCTTTTTATTTGACCCTTACCATTATCATCAAAAGTTACTGCTCCACCTAATTTATCTTTAAATTTGGAGGGTAAGGTTTTGGTTCCAGTCATGTGCCTCGAGCATCCCGAGTCAAGATACCAGATATACACACGCTGCTTCTGCAATCAAAATCAGAGAGATTTAGGTACCCATTTCATAATGGGTCCTTTGATGTTAGGTTTAGGTTTTTGATTTGTGAATTTCTTTTGAGAAGAATTGATTGTAGGATTTCCGAAGACCGCTGGTTTTCCTGTGGTACTCATATTTCTTTTGTTCTGCCTTGAGTGTTTCTTATTATTAGAGAAATAACCAGAAGGCCGTGAGAAAAAATGTTTAAGTTTCAAGAATAAAGAGAAACATTCAGAATTCTGAAAAATAAAAGAATTCATTGAATTTTCATTACAAGAATGATAATTACAATTGTTCTTATTTTTGTCTATTCTATGTTGTTCGATTGAACTTCTTATCTAGTCTAGACTTATGTTTTGGAACATCTGAATTCTTCTTTGACGACTGCTTCTGTGAAGACTTCTCTGGAACTTTAAATTTCACTAAAACAAAAGATGAGGAGTTAGCTTTCCATTTTCCTTTTTCAATGTAAGTAAACTTCTGCGACTTGGATTTTGGAGTTTCAAAAATAATGTTTTCTTTCTTTTTAAGGTCTTTCTCCTTTTCAAGTTCAAGACATGATTTCGCTTTTAGACACATTCCAATAAAATTTTGATGAATGGGAACGTCTTCTTCATGTTTCTCGGGAGAAACGGAGAACATTGGTATTCCATTTGACATTATGGAAACCACTGGTCCAACTGCTCTAATTTCAAAAGGTTCATTTGTATAGGAATGGAGCATCAGGGTTTTTTATAACCTTTGGAACCTTTTTATAAGTAGAAGGCAAACTGTTTTCATGTTTGAATAAAGATTTATCCGTGATTTCAAAAAATCCATCATCATTTTGATTATTATTTTCCCAGGGATATGTAACAAACTCATCGCTGTCTTTGACTTCAGAGTTTAAATCTACAAAAGAACAGGGAATAATCTCTGGATGATCTTCTGAACTTTTGTTAGATAAGATTGTTTGTTCAGATTTGAAACAAGCATCCAAAGTTGTCAATAAGTCATTTTCAAAATTGAGTCTTATCTCTTCTTCTGCCTGCATAGGTATGAACTCATCAGCTTCTGGATTTAAAGATATGTGAGTGAAAGAGCAAAAATTGAAAACATCACCCTTCTTTAAAGTAACATGAGTTATCTTTTCAGAAGAGTATTTGATATTTTTGTATTCTAATTTCCTCACACGATGACCATGTTCATATTTTGATTTTTTGAAGATTGATTGGTCATACAAAATAGGGAACACTGGTGTTTGTTCTTAACCTTTACAGCACACAGATTCAAGAGTATATCTCTTTTTACACGTGTAAGGATCCAAAACCTCAAAACCAAGGCCTGTTTTCCCTACTTGTGTAAATATCTTTCCATGTACCTTCTGAGTATCCAGATATTTCTTTATCTGTAGCTCTTTGTTTTGAAGTTCCACATGTAAAAATTCCCTTTCATTTTGAAAATAATTTTTAAGTGCTAGATAATTTAATCTGTCACTTTCTTTGCTACTTATCTCCTTGTCTTTTGTTTCCAGAAGTTTACGAAAATTCTGGGTTTCATCTCTGAGTTTGAATTCTGATGTTTTAAGAAGTTTTGAAATTCTTTCACATTCCTCATAAAGTTCAAGTTTTTCAGAAGTCAAAATCTCCATATCTCTTTTGAAAATATCTCTTTCCTTTTGAATTGTTGAAAAGGTTTTTTCGAGATTTTTTTCTAAGTTTCTTTTTTAACACAAGCTTCTGTTTTAGATTTTCAAAATCTCCAGTTAGAATTATGATTGTGTTTTCGAGATCAGAAGATTCGAAAAATGAGCTAACCGGTGTTTCAGAAGGTTGATCTTCTGAGTTGTCCGTGTTAGCCATTTCACAGAACATAGCCTCGTCTCCACTAGATTGGACATCTAGCCGGTTTTCTCTTTCAGCATAGTTTGCTCTCTCAACTCTGTTGTATTTGTACTTATTCTTGTAGTACTGTTTATCTTTGACAAGAGCACTTTTGCAATCTTTAGAGTAGTGACCTAGCTTACCACATCAGTAGAAGAGATCCTTCTTTTTGTTCAACTCTTCTTCTTTCTTCTCAGCATCTGATCTCTTCACTTTTTGTATTTCTTGTCTTGGAGCATAAGACTGAACAGGTCGTTCATTTCTGCTGTCAATTCTTCTATTGCTATTGAACGACCGATTACCAAACTTTTTAGTAAAATTTTTGGTAATGAGAGCTAAAGATTCAGGAAATGAATTTATTTCATCATCTTCAGAGTCAGACAAATCTTCTGTGTTGATCTCTGAGACAAATGCCTTTCTCTTGCCTTTCTTCTCTATCTTAATGCTAATTCTGCTTGATCATTTTGATTCAGAGATGAGAGCCAGAGGTTCACCGATGTTGGTCTTCTTTTGAATGACCTCTTTATCGTGTGGTTGTAGAGTTCCAAACACATCATGTAGTGTCCACATCTCTAGATCTTGATTAGCTTGTAGAGACATGGACAGATTTGTCCGTTCTGGATTTAGGCGTTTGAGAAATAGAACGTTATTATCCTCCCTTGACCTAATGATGTCACACTTCTTGCACAAATTTATCAGAGTATTATATCTGTGATAAGTTTGTTCGAAACTTTCTTCTGGGAGAGCTTGGAAGCTGTTGTATTCGTTTAGTGCTTGAGCTCTTTTGTTTTTCTTCATCTTGGCACCTCTTTCCAATTGGTAGGCTAGTTGATCCCATAGATCCTTGGCAGTTTCACAGGAATCCAGAGATTGAAAAATTTCGTTGGGTATCGCCATGATTAACAGACTTTTTGCCTTTTTGGCAATTTCAGCCTTTGTCTAGTCATCATCAGTCCAATTTCCCTTCTCTTTGGGAACTTGTCGGGCAGAAATTTCCTCTGTTGTTGAAGTAGGAGGAACTCTTGGAATAAAAGTCATAGGAACAAAGGGACCCTCCACAATGGTAGCATATAGATTTGCATCTAGTCCTTCATAGAAATTTATCATACGAATCTTCTATTGGGGGTATTCGTCTCGAATCAGAGTTGGTGGTTTTGTTAAGGATCCAGACGTGTATATGGCATGTAGGTTTTGATTTGCCATATTTGTAGAGAGAAAAAAAAACCGGGATTCAAATATTTGCAAGAAATACTGTTGAAATTTAGAACAATTAAACTTCAAATAGATCGAATCGAAACTATATTCTTACTGATTTTAAAAATAAACCTCAATTATCACTAATTTAGAGAAAACATACGTATGAATTGACAAAATCTGGTAAAACAGGTTAGAATGGTGAACAATAGTTTAAAACTAAAATTTACTGTTTGTAAAATAGGGATTTCTCCAAACTGGACGAGATCGAATAATCAAAAGATTGATTATCTAGCTCTGATACCAATTGTTGGAACCCAAATCCCTTTTAGAACAATTAATCAAAAGATCGAAATAACAAAGTATGAGCGGAAGCAATACATACCTATGATTAATACTAAAACAGTGATAAAACAGTAAGAACAGTAAGAACAACTTTGAAGATCAAATGAGAATTCGTATTAATAACCTGGAAATTGATTACAATACGTTGGAATGAATCACACAATTTCTCTCATAGATGATCGATACTATTACAGTGAAGACTGACTCTATTTATATGATTACAAAAGATAAAGTCAACAAGACAGCCTATCACTAAGTGACACGTCACTTCTACGACTAACAGAATTAGTTACTCACGGAAGGTGTGACAAGCCACGTCATCAAGAGCGCGTGAGTAAAGCAGTTGATATCCAGAGGTCTTCAGAGATCTCTGGGCGCTTCTGATGAGAGAGTGATCAGAGATTGAATTTCTGGATTGCCTTCTGAAATTTGACACTTAGGCATTTCTGATTCATACTTCACATAATACTTTCTAACAGAGACGAATACCCCCAATGGAAGATTCGTATGATCAATTTCTATGAAGGACTAGATGCAAATCTATATCCTACCATTGTGGATGGTCCTTTTGTACCAATGACTGTTATTCTAAGAGTTCCTCCTACTCCAACAATAGAAGAAAATCCTTGCCCGTCAAGTTCCCAAAGAGAAGGGAAATTCGACTGATGATGACAAGGCAAAGGTTGAAATTGCCAAAAAGGCAAAAAGTCTGTTAATCATGGCTATACCCAACAAAATTTTTCAATCTCTTGATTCTTGTGAAACTGCCAAGGATCTATGGGATCAACTAGCTTACCAATTGGAAGGAGGTGCCAAGATGAAGAAAAACAGAAGAGCTCAAGCATTGAACGAATACAACAGTTTCCAAGCTCTCCCAGAAGAAAGTTTGGAACAAACTTATCACAGATTTAACACTCTGATAAATTTATGCAAGAAGTGTGACATCATCAGGCAAGGGAGGATAATAACGTTCTGTTTCTCAAACGCCTAAATCCAGAATGGTCAAATCTGTCCATGTGTCTACAAGCTAATCAAGATCTAGAGATGTGGACACTACATGATGTGTTGGGAACTCTGCAAGCACACGAGAAAGAGGTCATTCAAAAGAAGACCAACATCGGTGGACCTCTGGCTCTCAACTCTGAATCAAAAGGATCAAGCAGAAGAAGCAGAGAGACAGAGAAGAAAGGCAAGAACAAGGCATTTGTCTTAGAAATCAATACAGAAGATTTGTCTGACTCTGAAGACGATGAGATAAATTCATTTGCTGAATCTTTAGCTCTAATTACCAAACAATTCACTTAAAAGTTTGGTAATCGTTCGTTTAATGGCAATAAAAGGTTTGACAGCAGAAATGAACGACCTGTTCAGCCTTATGTTCCAAAGCAAGAAATACAGAGAGTACAGACATCAGTTGCTGAGACGAAAGAAGAAGAGTTGAACAAAAAGAAGGATGTCTGCTACAGATGTGGTAAGCCAGGTTACTACTCTAAAGATTGCAAAAGTGCCCATGTCAAAGATAAACAGTACTACAAGAATAAGTACAAATACAACAGAGTTGAGAGAGCAAACTATGCTGAAAGAGAAAACTTGCTAGATGACCAATCTAGTGGAGACGAGGCTATGTTCGGTGGAATGGCTAACATAGACAACTCAGAAGATCAACCTTCTGAAACTCCGGTTAGCTCATTTTCTGAATCTTCTAATCTCGAAAACACAATCATAAATCTAAGTGAAGATTTTGAAAATCTAAAACAGAAGCTTGTGTTAGAAAAGAAACTTAGAAAAAATCTTGAAAAAACTTTTTCAACTATTCAAAAAGAAAGAGATATTTTCAAAAGAGATATGGAGATTTTGACTTCTGAAAAACTTGAACTTTCTGTGGAATATGAAAGAATTTCAAAACTTCAAAAACAATCAGAAGTCAAACTCAGTGACGAAAACCAGAATTTTCGTAAATTTCTGGAAACAAAAGACAAGGAGATAAGTGTCAAAGAAAGTGACAGATTAAATTCTGTAGCGCTTGAAAATTATTTTCAAAAGGAAAGGGAATTTTTACATGTGGAACTTCAAAACAAAGAGCTACAGATAAAGAAGTATCTGGATGCTCAGAAGGTACATGAAAAGATAAATATACATGTAGGGAAAACAGGCCTTGGTTTTGAGGATCTGTATCCTTACACGTGTAAAAAGAGATCTACTCTTGAATATGTGTTCTGTAAAGGTAAAGAACAATCACAAGTTTTTCCTATTCTGTATGACCAGTTAATTTTAAAAAAATCAAAATATGAACATGGTCATCGTGTGAGGAAACTTAAATACAAAAATATCAAATATTCTTCTGAAAAGATGACCCAAATTACCTTAAAGAAGGGTGATATTTTCAATTTCGGTTCTTTCACTCACATATCTTTAAATCCAGAAGCTGACGAGTTCATACCTGCACAGACAGAAGAAGAGATAAGACTCAATTTTGAGAATGACTTACTGTCAACTTTGGATGAATGTTTCAAAGCAGAACAAACAATCTTATCAAACCAATGTTCAGAAAAATCATCCAGAGATTATTCCCTGTTCTTTTGTAGATTTGAATTCCAAAGAAGTCATAGACATCGATGAGTTTGTTACATATCCCTAGGAAAACAATAATCAAAATGATGATGAATTTTTTGAAATCCTGGATAAATCTTTATTAAAAAATGAAGACAGTTTGCCTCTTACTTATAGAAATGTTCAAGAGGTTATAAAAAACCCTGATGCTCCATTCTTATTTACAATTGAATCTTTTGAAATTAGAGCAGCTGGACCAGAGGTTTCCAAAATTTCAAATGGAATACCAGTGTTCTCTGTTTCTCCCAAGAAACAAAGAAAAAAGGTTCCCATTCATCCAAATTTTCTTGGGATGTGTCTAAAAGCGAAATCATGTCTAGAACTTGAAAAGGAGAAAGATCTTAAAAAGAAAGTAAATACTAATCTTCAATCTCAAAAATCTAAGTCACAGAAGTTTACTTACACTGAAAAAGGAAAATGGAAAGCTAACTACTTAACTTCTGTTTCAGTGAAACCAAAAGCTCCAGAGAAGTCTCCACAGAAGCCGCAGTCAAAAAAGAATTCAAATGTTCCAAAACATAAGAAGTTTAATCGATTAACTGATGCTAGAATAGACAGAAATAAGAACAATGGTAATTATCATTCTTGTAATGAAAATTCAATGAATTCTTTTATGTTTCAGAATTCTGAATGCTTCTCTTTATTCCATAAACATAAACAATTTTTCTCACAGCCTTCTGGTTATTTCTCTAACGATAAAAAAACACTCAATCTTTAAAAGACCGAACAAAAGAAATAGCTCAAATACCACAGGAAAACTAGTGGTCTCTGGAAACCCTGCAATTAATTCTGCTCAAAAGAAAATCATAAATCAAAAACCTACACCTAACATTAAAGGACCCATTATGAAATGGGTACCTAAATCTCTCTGATTTTTATTGCAGAAGCAGCGTGTGCACATCTGGTATCTTGACTCTGGATGCTTGAGGCACATGATTGGAACAAAAAACTTACTCTCCAAATTTAAAGACAAATCCGGTGGAGCAGTAACGTTTAGTGACAATGGTAATGGTCAAATAAAAGGCTACCATACTCTACAAGAAAGTAACATTACCTTATCCAAAGTAGCACATGTTTCTGGATTGAAACATAATCTTCTGAGTGTAAGTCAACTATGTGATTCTAAAATGTTAGCTTTATTTGATGATAACCATTGTTACTTACTCTCTCGAGTAGGTGAACTATTGTGGAAAGTTGACAGAAAAGGAAATCTGTACTTAATGAACTTCACTTCCAAGGATGGAACAGAATCTATCTGTCTCATTTCAAAGAAGTGTGAAGTAGTTTGGCTTTGGCACCACAAACTCTCTCACTTAAATTTTACAAATCTTGAACTACTTGTAAAACATAAGTTGGTTACATGTCTTCTAGAGGTACATTTTCAGAAGGACGACCTATGTCCTGTATGTGAGATAAGAAAAATCAAACGAGCATCTCACAAAACCAAAAGTGATCATTCCTGCAATAGACCTCTGCAAATGATGCATGTTGACCTCTGTGGTCCAATCGCAATTCAGAGCTTATCTGGTAAGATGTATATCTTGGTTCTAATAGACGAATTTTCCAGAGAATTTGATTCAGAACACAAGCTTAACACAGTTACCTCTGATTATCTTTCACGTACCAGAGAATCCGAAATTGATGCCTTATTCGATGATTTTCTGCGCGAAGAGATTCCTTCAGAAAGAATTCCCACAACTCCTACCTTGAACATTCCAGAAATTCTTCAAGCATCAGGAATAACTCTCTCTGGTCCCTCTACTACTGGCTCACCAAATGATAGTTTAGAAGTAACCTCTGAGGCTTCATTTGAGGGGGAGAATTTAGGTGCTTCTCCAGAACCAGAACTAGAACCCATTCCAATACCAGAAGTTACAGAAGTTCAAACAGAAGATACAGAAGCTTCTCCAGAACTAGAACTAGAACCCATTTCAATACCAGAAGTTGCAGAAGTTCAAGCAGAATATACAGAAGTTCAAGCCCAACAAATACCTCAAACAAGGATGAAAAGATGGACAAAGTCTCACACTCAAGATCTAACAATAGGAGATCCATCTGAAGGGGATAAAACCAGATCTGCAACTGCTAATAAAGCCTTCTTTGTAAACTTTCTGAGCATGATAGAGCCAAAGAAGGTTCATAAAGCTTACAAGAACCAAGCTGGGTGGAAGCTATGCAAAAGGAACTTCTCCAATTTGAACGAAACAAGGTGTGGAAACTAGTACCTCTGCCTAAAGATAAGGTTGCCATTAGTACTAAGTGGGTATTCAGAAATAAAAAGGATGAATATGGAATCGTGATCAGAAACAAGGCTAGGTTGGTGGCCAAAGGATACTGTCAATAAGAAGGAATTGACTATGATGAAACTTTTGCTCCAGTTGCAAGACTTAAAACAATAAGACTCTTTCTGGCGTTCTCAGCATACAAAGATTTCAAGGTGTACCAAATGGATGCCAAGTGTGCATTTTTGAATAGAGATCTAAAGGAAGAAGTGTATGTTGAACAACCTCCTGGTTTTGAAGATGCAAGAAATCCAGATCATGTCTATCTTCTGGACAAAGCTCTGAATGGGCTGAAGCAAGCCCCCAGATCCTGGTATGAACGGTTATCAAAGTTTCTGATCAAACATTCATATGAAAAAGGTAAAATTGATACCACTCTGTCATCAAAAAGGGAAAAGGTACGCTTATTGTTGTTCAAATTTATGTGGACGATATTGTTTTTGGTTCTACTGATCAAACTGAAGTTGATCTGTTTTCAAAACTTATGGAAAGTAAATTTGAAATGAGTATGATGGGAGAATTAACATTTTTCCTTGGACTCCAAGTCAAACAAACTACCTCTAGCATTTTCATAAATCATGCCAAGTATGTCTTTGACATGTTAAAGAAATTCAAACTTCACAATTCCACCACTATGAAAACACCTATCTCTCCTAGTACCAAACTTGATTCTGATCCCTCTGGCAAATCATTTGATATTACTAGTTATTGAGGAATGATAGGATCACTTATGTATTTAACAGCAAGCAGACCAGACATAATGTTTGCCACTTTCCTTTATGCAAGATATCAAGCAAATCCAAAAGAATCTCATTTGGCTGCTGTAAAAAGTTTTTTTAGATACCTAAAAGGGACTCCATCATTGGGCCTATGGTATCCAAAAAACTCTAGAATTGATTTAATTGCATACACTGACTCTGATCATGCAGGATGCAAGTTAGACAGAAAGAGCACCTCTGGTAAGGACAGGAACTACAAAACACAAGGACACCCCGTTCGTGCTCCTCCCCCGAGGATCACTCACTGCTCCGAGCTGGAGCTCCTAGATATAGAAAGAAAGGGATCGCTCGCTTCGTTGTCAGCTTCTGGGAAATAGACTAATAAGTTGGACATCCAAGAAACATAATTGTGTCTCAACCTCCACAGTAGAAGCAGAATATGTAGCTGCTGCTAGTTGTTGCTCACAAGTCATCTGGATGAAGACTCAACTCAGAGACTATGGTCTGATATACGACAAAATACCCATCTTATGTGACTCAGAAAATGCTATTGCGATCACCGAAAATCCAGTTCAACACTCAAAGACCAAACACATAGATGTAAGGTATCATTTTATAAAGGATCATGTAGAGAAAGGGACTATTGAAATGTATTTTGTTTCCACTGATTACCTACTTGCTGATATTTTTACAAAAGCTTTGGATGAGAAGAGATTAAATTTCTAATTAGCAAGTTGGGTATGCTAAACACGTAATTATCTTAATTTCTATAAATTTCATAGGATTGAGCCAAATCACTTGTTTAGTATATCTTTATTTTCATTCTTAGTTAAATTAGTGATTAACGACAAATCAGAACCGCCCAGAAGCCTCTGGTCACTTCTGATAATTAACTCAGAAGCACTCAGAAGCTTCTGGACATCTCTGTTCTCAAAAGAACACTTGTTTTCACCTTTTGATCCAAGTATAGACAGAAAGGGAAGCACATTTTGCAGAGGTTAAGGGGAGCCAAATACGCAAATTTCGAGGAGGAGCCAAATTTGACAATTTCGAGGGGGAGCATTCCAATGCAAAATCAAGAAGCACATACTTCTGATTCAACCAAAGGAGAATCAATTTTGAGACTAACTCTTGTTAGATGTTTTCTTAATATAACTTTCCTCAGAATTTTTTTAAAATGAGTTACTTCTGAATTAACTTTTGCCGTCAAGGTTAATCAGAACTCTCTCATTTTACAAAAACTCTTATGAAACATTATTACAGTAAAGACATAAAAACTTTCCTCTGATCTTAAAAATGCTTTTATCATAATCAATTGATTGATTTTAAAGTTTTTTTTTCACTATTTCTCAAATTATTTATATTAAATCTCTTAATTAATTTATTCTTATTGATTAATTAATTGTCTTTATTTTTGGGAAACCTTTCAAAATCAGGTTAATTATTGCCAAAAACGTTTCAGTATCTCACTCATCCATACACCTGTCATCTTTTAATACTGATACGCCAAAAGAAAAATCCACGTGTCACCCATCCCTAGTTTGCATATGCTCACGTGTGACAATACACGTCAGCAGTCAGGAACCGTTTCCAATCTCCAATTCCGAATTAAACCCTTCCCATTCTAACCTCTTTCCCAAACTTCAATTAAACCATTAATCTTGAAAATTACCCGAGTGCATTTCTCAATTCTCACTATATAAACTCGTGTAAATCCCCAATTTCACCTTTTACCGTCTTCAACCTCCAGCTTTTATTGTGCTCGATTGCAAACCTGCAAATTCCGATTCTCAAATTTCATCAGTCTCTCAAATGGTAAACCCTAACGTTTACATCAATGCTCATGACGAAGAAGATAGAGTAGTCGACTCAACAGCCGAAAGTGCACCTATTGTTCGATTGCCTCTCAAACACAACAAGGTTCTTCTAGATCCTACAACATCATTCCCTGAATCGTTCCCTCACCCTCACAAATCCAAATGTCCCTGAAACTTACATTCAAGAGGTGTGGCAAACACTTTTCATCAAGAATGATGATGTCCTAGCATGGAGCTTTGGGCATCCAATTGATACAGGACGTGTTATCGAGATCCCCATAACCAGGAAGAAAATTGCCAAAATCTTCAATCTACCCGCATGAATCATTGAAGTTGAAGGAAGCAAAATCCCCAATCCTGCCCTAGTTCAAAACCCTTCAACTGAAGCACTACTAGCCTTTCTAAGATTTTTGGGCTGCATTGAACCTCTGTCAAAGCTATTCTGAACCCATGTGGAATGTACTAATCTCTATTCTGAACAAGAGCCTAACTTGCAAAATAGGATCAATGGACCAAGCCAGCAGAAACATACTTACCATAATGTATGGTATCTATTTTAACCAACCATTGGACTATGCAAATCAGATTTTCCAGGAGATAAAGACAGCTGTGAACCTAAAAGTAATACAACAGAGCAAGGGAAAGGAACTCCCTGCTCTCATGATTCCAAGGTTTCTATTTCTTTTTACCTATCCAGCAATTTCAGTACTAGGGGCACCTCTCATACAACCATTTTGCAAAATCTCAACAATGAATTCTCACAAACCTACAAAAGACATCAATGGCTACACCACTCAGAGGGAACTTTCCAGGTATATGCTAAACCGTATCTCTAAACCCGCTCCTTATCTAAATTCTTATAGAAGCTCTTTGGTATTCTCGGAACCGAGAATACCTACCCAGAGCACTTAGAGTCCAGAGTAGCAAGTGAGGGTCGAGTGAGAATGAGTCTTAAAACAACAGGAGTGAACAATCGAGTGCTTCTAACCATGTAGAGAGGCTTTTAAAAGAGAGTGAAGAAGATGTCCACTGTGACACATTTTTGAGCTCCCATCCTAGTCCAACCAGAGCAACCACATTTACTGAGGTAGATGCCAACACATCTACACTCATTGAAACAGGACAGCTCAGTCCAAACCGCCCTGAAACTAACCGAGCAGAGGGTCTTTTTGCCTCTGACTCAAGCATTGCTGGGGAAACCACATCATCTTCATCATCCTCTCAAAAGGATGATGATGTAAATATAAGTGTTTCATCGCCCAGAACTCGCCACCTCCTACACTTGTTGATGTCTCTATGACCAACACAATCTTAGGAAATACAGCAGGTACGTCCATGCCTTCTACTAGTGTAGATGCCTATGAAATCCTATCAGAGGGGTTCAGGCCAGAGGTTGCACCACTTACCGGATTCTTCTGACTTTTTCAAGGTAAGCACATGTTAATTGACTCTCCACCCTTTGATGTTGGAGAAAAAGTCAATAACGTCAGAACATCTAAAGAGGTGTCTGCTAATAACAGCCCTCGAAGGCAGGATGGAAGTCCCTCCACGCTCAACGTCAAAACAGGCGTGAATGAGGGCCCCTCTGAACACGAGGGAGAAGGGGCTCCATGTGTTGGAGTTACACCGGCTAAAACACCTGACTTTGTCACAAATGCAGTATTCAATGCATTTGTTGATCAAATGAAGGGATCTATGGTGGATCTAAAAAAACTTGTTCAAAACTCTAAGGCAAGCCTAAAATCAGAACTCCAGACTCTGCATTCTACCAATAGCTCAATCCATACCACCCAGAGCGAAATGACCAATGCTCTAGAAGCTCTCAAGAAGTTGATTATAGATAATGCTGAAACACAGAGCAATTCTACCTGGGATCACTTCAACAAGTTGGACGTTGGAATAAAAGCCAACTCAGAAGCCTTTTTCCACATCCCAGAGACCATTCCCTCTCCAGAGGTCACAATCTCAGCAGCTGAACATGGGTCCTTGGTCACCGATATACAGAAGATTATTCAAGCTATGGCATCTACAGAAACCTCCACATCAAATCCTTCAGCTCTCATCAGACAAACGTACTTAGCATCATTTCAAAACGCAATAATGGATAAATTCCTTAATGTTAATGCTAAGTTCGTATCCCAGAACAAGTACACTGCCCAAGATCTAGCCACAAAAACATCAATCTTGGATACCTCTGTTAACAAATTAACCACCATTGTCAGTGCCCTTTCTGCTGACTTTGAGGCTAAGAAGAAAAGGAAAGAAGAAAGAATGTGCAAACGGGCAGAGCTCAAAAGAAAGAGGTCTGAGGATCAGGATCCTGATTCTCAGAAGGGGGAGAATGCTGCTAAACGATCCAAAGCTGAAGCTGACACAAGTGCCCCATCTCAGAAAACGGATAAAGAAGCTTCTGGATCTGCGCCCAATGCCCCATCAACCAAACAAACACCTCTGACACCAACACCTCTGGCTGTCAATTCTGGTCCGCTTCCCAGAGATCCTGAAATAGCCAAATTTGTGTTGGATCTCCTTGCAAATAAAAGAAAGCCAGAAGGTAAACCTCAGAATGCAAGTTCATCTCAACCTCAACCACAATCTCAACCTCAACCACAATCTCAACCTCAACTACAACCTCAACCACAACCACAATCACAGCCAGCTCAAGGAACTAGTACTAAAACAGAACATATCTCGACCGGCGCTAAAACCAGAGAATTCCCTAGTGATCAGAATCCTATCTCAAAACTGCCCTCTGTCTCTACTTTTGAACAACCCACTCCTGATCGAGCGAATCTTAAGGACGAAGCTGACAAAGTTAAGGCAGAAATTGAAAGAATCAAGAGGGAAGCGTCAATCAAAAGAAGGGATCAGATACAAGTGGAAAATGTGACAACTGTCAAATCAGAAGCTTCAGGTTAGTCATAGTTTAGGACTTATCTACATTTCAAAACTTATTTAGCAAGGCTTAATTAGATAGTTAAGTGTGTAACCGGCTTAGATTTCCGGTGTCTTATCCCGTTAGCCGCTATTGCAAGTATAGGATAAAATTAATCTTAATGTAATGGCAAAAGTTATTTAATTGCACCAATTATAATAAAAGTTGATGATATAAAATCTTAAAACCAAATATGGTAGTCCATTTTAAAATTTAACCATTTTTACCAAAAATTGAGAAAAATTGGTCTAAAACTAATTGTATTTTATTTCTTCTTTTAAAAAAAAATACCTGAACAATTAAATTGGGCTTTTTATAAAAAAATTGATTTTCTTCTAAAAGGTTATTCTCTGAGTTAGGGTTCTAACCCAAGTGGAATTACTCAAAAATATGGACAACTGTATCTCTTTGGTTAGTCACCCAAAATGCTTGGTTTTTCTTCTGAATCTTAGTTTAATGACTTATCTTTTTAATAAAACTGGTTTCATCCAAAAATATCGAGATTTGGGGGTTCAATCTTTTAAAACAAAATAAAGCTGCAATCTGTTCAGAGCTGACAGATTGTTGCATGCATATTAAAAGTGTCATAGCTCTCTCAAAAATTAATGAAAAAGAGTGATTCTTCTTCTGGAAGTTAGGTTTAGGTGTTAGCTTTGTAATCCATTTGGAATCATTGAAAAAGGACAAGTTTTGACCTTCCAACCAATAGTAATTTCTAGATGATGCATCCTGTCTTGAAGATTGAGACCCTTAAAAATGAAAATAGCTACTTAAATAATTAAAGCCCTCCAAAATTCGTAATATCTTGACACAATGTTCCTAACTCAGTAACTTAAATCATATCAAAATTTGGGTAAGAAATTAATTGAGGAAGATGTGATTTGGTGATGATTTGTAGGGTGATGCATCTTAACACCATTAAGAACTTTCTGGAATTTCATGATTTTATGTGAAACAAGTTGGAACCTTTAAAAAGTGGAGTTAAATAGACAATTTGGACAAATCAAGGACAACATATATTACAACTCTTTATATATTAAATTGGCATTACATAAGATAGGTTTTGATACAAGCAAAGACCTAATTCTTTTAGACTCGAAAAAGGAAAAGTGGCTAATTTCATACCTTGCTTTGATAGGAAATGATTAGGCTGGACAAGTAACCGACTATGCTCATCTTTCAAGATTAATAGCAAACCGGTGAGTATTCACAGCCCCTCTTTTAAAATGTTTTATACGTTTTGGGGCGAAAAGCATGATTAAATGGAATTTTGAGCTAATTATATTATTGAATGCGAAATATTTTGAAATTGATGATATGGGCAGTAAGGCATGTACACTAATAGTTGTATTTTAGTAAAATGTCCTGGAAAAATTTGTACACTACTATTAACTCAAGGGAGGAGCCGAGAGTAATTGTGGATAGCGCTATTTGGACTGACAATCCCACCTAAAAGCTTACAAGTAGGGGAGCACATTACTTATAATAAGGATTCTACATATGTGGGGTTTTAGTCCCACCGCTAAGGTAGAACTATAAATAGCATTGTGGTCGAAAGGTTTAGTGGTAGCTCAAAACTTACTATAAATTAGGGTACAATATGCCTTGTGAAGTTTCGTAATTCAAAGATTTATTAAGTGCCATAAAATTTATCTCAATCAAAACTCATTTATGCAAAAGATGTTTATTGTATTGAAAACCTGTGAACTTACCAACTCTTTGTAGTTGACCTTGTTTTATCATGTTTTTCAGGAGTAAGGAAGGCAAATCGAAATGTTTAGTTATGTGGACGCGTCAACATCAATCAAGTTTTTATTTGAAACCGTTTCGTTTCAACACTATGTTTAGTTTATTTTGTTAAAACTTTAGGATTGTAAGATGTAATTTCAAATTTAATATTTTATGTATTTGAATGGATGCTTAGTGTTGTCTATGTCCTATTGCTATGAAATCGTGAGCTATCACGCCTCGTGTTTCCGCCTTAGCAGGGTGTGACAGACTAGGATAAATTAAGACAGTATGAACGCCTAACTTCATTAGAAATTGAGTACAGGCACATGTACTCAATCACAGAACAAAAGGTCTTTCTAATGCTTCCAAAATTTGCCAATGACTATCATGTAAGCGATGAAGTCAAAAACAGATTCATGAGTCATAGGCAAATGAGGAAAGAACCCTTTTCAACTCTGCAAATCAAGAAAATCTTTGGGATTATGCATGTCAGATTCGAGAATACAGAGATTATGTACACCATATATGAAGTAATGAGAGAAGACAACAACAAGTACTACTTCTGTGATAATGAACTCTTATCTATCAATCCCTCTGACCATATACCTCTGGGAAGGTATA
This sequence comes from Silybum marianum, assembly GCA_036898165.1. Lineage (NCBI taxonomy): Eukaryota > Viridiplantae > Streptophyta > Magnoliopsida > Asterales > Asteraceae > Silybum > Silybum marianum. Next base: position 24,569,637 of record CM072529.1, read on the forward strand.
TGAAAAACAAAATGAGTCAAAAGACTGATGCTCAGAACAAAGTTGCCTTTTTCTGAATTATTGGCTGCATGGAAGCCTTCATCAAGTATAGAAGACAGGTAGACTTTCAAACGGGTCTAGATCACAAAGTAATAAATCTGAGCATCACTACACCCAATGAAGAGAGAGAGGGTCTTGATCATCTTTCAGTTGGAGAACTATTGACAGAACTAGAAGATGTCATTGTATACAGGAGACCCACGAGGAAAAGCTTCTTCAGAATTAGTGAAGCACATAAATACTCTGTTGTAGTGATTAGCATCGTCAAGAGTTATGCCTCTCTTCAGAAAGATAACACAAGAAAAAATGTTGAAGAAAGAATCATCGGAGAAAGGATGGAGGAGAAACTCATCCTAATCAATAAGCTAAGAGAGATCACAGAGATATTTCAAAAAATCATCATGTTTCAGCCCTATGCACCTTTCTAATCTATATTGTAATCAATTTGTTTTCTTGTAATATTTTCTTTATAAAATGAACTTCTGTCTTTGTAATTTCTTGTAATTCTGAACTTCATACTTAGGGGGAGATTGTTAGAATGTATTTTATGAAGTATGAATCAGAAATGCCTAAGTGTCAAACTTCAGAAGGCAATCCAGAAGTTCACCATATGACGTCTCATCCAGAAGCGCCTAGAGACTCCAAAGTCCTCTGGATTTCAACTGCCATTCCATATGCGCTTCAGATGACGTGTCATGTCACACTTTCCGTGTGTAACTAATTCTGTTAGTCGTACAAGTCACGTGTCACTTAGTGATAGACTGTCTTGTTGACTTTATCATTTGTTATCGTATAAATATAGTCAGTTGTCACTGTAATAGATGTCGATCATCTTTGAGAGAAATTGTGCTATTTCATTCCAACGTATTGTAATCAATTTCCAGGTTATTAATACGGAATTCTCATTTGATCTTCATACCGTTCTTACTGTTTAATCACTATTTCAGTATTAATCATAGATCTATATTGCTTCCACTCCTACTTTGTTATTACGGTCTATTGATTAACTGTTGTAAAGGGGATATGGGTTCCCACAGATAGAGAGAGAGAGAGAGAGAGAGATTTTTAAAAGAGAAAGGGATATTCTCACAGAAGAAAAACAAGAATTTTCTGAAGAAAATCTAAAGATTCCAAAACCCAAAGATTCCACAAAATTTACTTAAAAAGAAGAAATAAATGAGCTTAAAAAGCTTCTGATAGCCAATGATAAAGAAATTGACGCTAAAGAACTTGACAGATTAAACTCTGTAACACTTAAAAACTATTTTTAAAAGGAAAGAGAATTTCTGCACATTGATCTTCAGAGGGAGGAGCTCTTGATTAAAAATTATCAAGATGCTCAGAAGGTTCATGAACAGATAAATACACAAGTTGGGAAAACAGGCCTTGGGGTTGAAGATCTGGACCCTTATACTTTTAAGAAGAGATCTATTTTAGATTCTGTATTTTGTGTGGGCAAAGAACAAAAACCCATTTTTCCAATTCTATATGAACAATCAATGTTTAAAAGAGCAAAATATGTGAATGGACATCAAGTTCGAAAACTCGAATATAAAAATATCAAGTATTCTTCTAAAAAGATGAGACAAGTGAATCTTAATCAAATTCAGAAGAAGAACGACATTTTTCATTTTGGTTCATTTACTCAAATAACTTTAAATCCAGATGCTGATGAGTTCATACCCACAAATGTAGAAGAAGAAGTAAGACTCAAATTTCAAAATGATATTCTTCAAACTCTGGATGAGTCTGCATGTGCAGAACAAAAATCCCACTCTTTACAAAAGGAACAAAACGAAATATTTTTACCTTTATGAAACCATCCAGAGATAACTCCTTGTTCCTTTGTTGATTTAAATCTAATTCAAGAAAAAGACAATGATCAGTTTGATGTCTATCCTTGGGAAAACGATGATCAACTTTATGATGATTTCTTTGACATGTCAGATAAATTACTCATTAAATTTGAGAATCGTATGCCTGCTACTTATGTTCCGGTTAAACCATGTATCAAGAATAGCAATGCTTCCATCTTATACAAAAATGAACCATATGAAGTACGGCCAGCTGGAACAAAAGTTAAACGTCTTCCAAATGGAATACCCCTTGTCTCTGTTCCTCCTAAAGAATAGAGAAAAGAGGTCCCCATTCATCCAATATTCCTTGGAATGCGTATTCAAGCTAAGACTTGTTTGGAACTTGAAAAAGAGGCTGAAATCAAGCAAAAAGCAAAAGCTGTGCAACAATTTTAGAAGCCACAGCCTCAGAAGTATATTCGTAAACAAAAAGCAAAATGGAAAACTAATACTTATGTTCCTTCTGTTTTAGTAACTTCATCAAAAGTTAAATATTGGACTTTCATGAAGAAGATCGTAGAGAAGACTTCACCAGTTCTGAAGCATAAGTCTAGACTAGATAAGAAGTTCATTCAAACAACTGATTCTAGAATAGACACTAATAAGAAATATCGTAATTATCATTCAACTAATGAAAATTCAACGAATTCTTTTATGTTTCAGAACTCTGAATGTTTCTCTCTATTTCTTAAACTTAAACAATTCTTCTCAAATCCTAACTGCTTTAACAACAAAAACTAGAAGAAAAGATTTTTTAAGTCAAAATCTGACAAACCAAAAAGCCTCTAGACCACCAGCAAACTCTTCTGGACTTAAAGAAAAATTGCACATGAATCAAAAACCTAACTATAAAGGACCCATTATGAAATGGGTAGCTAAATCTTTCTGATTATGTTGCAGAAACAGCGTGTGCACATCTGGTATCTTGACTCTGGATGCTCGAGGCACATGATCCAGCAGAAGTTGACTTGTTTTCAAAACTAATGGAAAGTGAATTTGAAATGAGCATGATGGGAGAATTAACCTTCTTCCTAGGGCTTCAAGTCAAACAAACTACCTCTGCATTTTCATAAATCAAGTCAAGTATGTTTCTAACATTCTTAAGAAATACAAACTTCACAATTCCACTACAACGAAAACACCAATCTCACCAAATAACAAGTTTAACTCTTCTGTATCTAACTGCCAGTAGACCAAATATAATGTTTGCCACATGTATCTGTGCTAGATATCAAGCCAATCCAAAAGAATCTCATTTGACTGTTGTAAAAAGAATCTTGATATCTGAAAGGAACAACCTCATTGGGTCTCTGGTATCAAAGCTTTCTAGTTTTTATTTGATTGCATACACTGATTCTAATCACGCAGCTTGCAAGTTAGACAGGAAGAGCACCTCTGAAAGCTGTCAACTTCTGGGAAATCGTTTAATCAGTTGGATATTCAATAAGCAAAATTGTGTATCAACATCTACAGCAGAAGCAAAATATGTTGATGCTGCTAGTTGTTGCTCCCAAGTTATATGGATGAAAACCCAACTTAGATATTATGGTCTTGTATATGAAAAAATTCCTATCCTCTATAACTCAGAAAGTGCAATAACCATCACAGAAAATCCTATTCAGCACTTAAAGACAAATCACATTGATGTCAGGTATCACTTTATATAGGATCATGTGGAAAAAGGTACCAATGAAATGTACTTTATCTCTACTGATTACCAACTTGCTGACATTTTCACAAAAGCTCTGGATGAACAAAGATTCAACTTTCTAATTAGCAAGTTGGGCATGCTAAATATGTAATAAATACAAAACCTATAGTTCCCTATTTTTTTGTATAGTGATTTACTTAGCATGTCTTTTTTTTTTCAATTTTCATCTCATTTTCTGCTCAACACTGGTATCCAGAGGGCAACAGAAACTTTTGGATACCTCTGTCTATCAAACAACACTTGTTATTCTTCCATTTTCATGATCCAAGCACAGTTTGAGGGGGAGCAGAAGATTCACGCACACTTGTAGGGGGATCAAGTGTGAATGTCAAAGGGAAAGGTTTTCACCATTTCAAAAGACTGTCAGTTTAGAAATCACCTCTGTATCTTGGTAATTTCTTCTGGCTTGTCAATTTCAAAAGACTTAATTCTTCCAAACTTCTGCAATACAGAAGCTTTTGGTTTATCTTAGGATCCTAATTGAATGACATTTTCTTTGTAGATTCCTGACTTTGATTCTCTTCTGGACTAACTCTTGTCGTCAAGGTTAACCAGAAGCTTCTGAATAGATGAAATGTTCTTTGAAAATTTATTCCAACTTAGGACAAACTTTCTCTTGGTCCCAAAACCTTTTTATTCAACCAATTGATTGTTTTTAAATGATTTAAAAGTGTCATCATTTTTTTGTTTTGACAAGAACTTCTTAATAATGATTTAACTAGACTCAACCTTTAAATTTCTCTTGTTGTCAAGGTTATTAAAATAATTATTTTCTTGTTATTTCTTTTTTATTAAATTTTTCTGTTAAACCTTCTACCAGTTATCAAATGTTTTTTTATTGGTAGATTGTATTTTCATAATCACTTTATGAAACAAACAGTTGGTTTCTTCTGGAAATAAGGAAAAACGATTGGGTTCTCTATGCTCAACCCACGATCATGCCTGACAGGGACACGCGTCATAATCCCAATAATGCCAAATACAAACCGTCAAGCTACGCGTCCCTTCCCTACGGACCGCATGTGTTATCGATGAGCAATCCATGTCAGCAAACCCGTTCATTATCTTTTCACCACTCGAGTACATTTTTTTTTACTCCCAGTATAAAATCTCGAATCTCAGTCATTTCGAATTTTTACCGTCTTCTCTATCGAGTTTTCTTGCTTCATACGAATTTCCTTCTTCAAAAACTTGCAAGGTTACCAAAATCCCCAATCCAAAAATTGCCGCTGTGAAAGAAATTCCCATCAATGCTCAAACTGAAGAAGACACCATGGTTGGTTCAACTGCTAAAAATACTCCACTTGTGCTCTTACCCTCCAAACCGAACAATGTTCAAATGCTACTTGATCCCAAAACCTACCCTACTGATTACCGAGTGATGATTGAGTTTCTTCCGCACCATTCCATGAACCTAGCCCTAAAACTTTCAAACACCAACGTCCCTGAAATGTTTGTCCAACAAGTATGGCAATCAATGTATATCAAAGATGAAGATACACTTGCTGGAAGTTTTGACATCCCACAAGATGATGAACACGCTATTGAAGTACTCATTACCAGAAGGAAGATCTCTAGATTGTTTCGCCTACCCTATTCTGTTGTTCAAGTAGAAGGGAAATTTGTTCCCAACCCTAATCTCGAACAAAACCCTTCTTCTGAAGTGCTGCTCAAGTTCATCAAATTCTTAGGGTACAATATGCAAATTGAAAGGGTATCTGATGTTAGAAGACACAATCTACCCCCAATGTGGAATGTCCCTCTATCCATCATCAACAAAAGCTTTACAAGCAAAATCAGATCTCAAGACCAAGCAAGCACCAATGTGATCACCATGATGTATGGTATGTACATTAATCGCCCCTTGGATTTTGCAGACCTCGTTTTTTAGGAGATGTATGGAGTTGTCAAGTACAAACTCTACTTGATGAAGAACAACAAATGGCTACCTGCCCTGATGTACCCCAGATTTCTATCCCTCTTCATCCAGATGGCCATCACAGACTGGAAAATTCCATGTGTTTAACGGTTTTGCAAAATCTCCACCATGAAGAACCACAAGCCCACAATTCACAAGGATGGCTACACAGTTCAGAGAGAACTATCCAGGTATATGCTCAATCTCATTCCTTCAATCTCCTCTATCTTACAATCTTATCGAAGCTCTCTAGTATTCTCAGAACAGAGGATACCTACCCTAGAGCATTTAGAAACCAGATTAGGCGATGAGGGTCTATCGAGCGTGAGATTGAAAATAATTCGAGCGAACAACCGAGTGCTTCTACCCATGCCGAGCGTTTATTAAAAGAGAGTCAAGAAGATGTCCTTAGAGATACAAATGAGCGACACCAGCTGAGTCCACGCAGAGCAACCACATCTGCTAGGGTTGATGCCAACACATGAAATCAACACCTATTGAAAAAGGACGACAGCTCAGTCGAAACCCTAACCCTCAAACTAACCTTGTGGATGGGGTTCTTTGTCTGTCCACATCAAGCACAACTGGGGAAACCTCTTCATCATCTTCCTCTCAAAAGGATGATGATGTAAATACAAGAGTTCAATCGCCCCAAAACTCGTCACCTCCTACACAACCCATTGACGTCTCCGTGACCGATGACATAGACAGGATGGTAGTTGGTACGTCCATACTAACTCCCAATCCAGATGCCAATGAAATCCCAGTAGAGGGGTTATGGCAACAGGGCACAAAACGTACCTCAATATTTAATATGTTTAAAGGTACGCACACGGTTATTGAATCTCCACCCTCTGATGCTGGAGATAAAGTCAATATCGGTAGAACATCCGAAGAGGTGTCTCTTAGGAGCCCTCGAAGACAGGGTGGAAGTCCCTCCACATTCAACGCAAAAACAGGTGTGAATGAGGGCCCCTCTGGACGCGTGGGTCACGAGGCTCCATGTGTTGGAGATGCATCGGTTACCCCCTATGTGATTTTGTCACAAATGCTGCATTCCAGGTATTTGTTGAACAAATTAAGGGATCTATGGTGGATCTAAAACAAACCATTGACACTTGTACATCCGACTTCTTGTCGGAACAAAACAAAGTCCACGCTTCTCTGGATGAAATTAAAGCAACCCAGAGGGAACACACACAGACCCTGGAACGGATAAAGACGTTTTTGATAATGCCCATGATACTCAACGAGATCTATCCGTTGAGCCCTTCCAGAAGTTGAATTCTTCCATTAAAGCTAACGCAGAAGCTATCTTCAATATGCCCTCTGAAATCCCAGCTCGAGAAGTCACCATCCCGGTAAATGAATATGAATATTTTGTGGCAGATGTCATGAAGTTAATTGATGAAGTGGTTCTTTCAGAAGCCTCCTCATCTTCTGGAATAATCACCAGATCAGATTTGGTCACTTTTTAGACAGCCTTGCTTGAAAATTTTAATACTATCATTGAAAAGTTTGTCCCCAAAATCAATACAACCTCAGCAACAACTCCAGCAACCGACTTAACACAAAAAGTATCTGAACTCGATACCTCTATAACCAACCTCACAACCGCTGTCAGTTCTATTTATGCACACCATGAAGTTCGCCTAAAAGCCAAGAAGGAGAGGGCCTGGAAAAAGGCAGAGATTAAACATAAAAGATTTAAGGATCAAGATCCTGACTCTTCTGATCCTCAGAAGGGGGAGAAAAGGAAAAAAGTGGGTTCATCTTCTATACTGGGTCCATCCTTTGTACAAGGTCATTCTTCTGATCCCCAAACAAATGATCAACCTACAAATGATGCTCCTTGGGATCAAGATCAAGCACAAAAAGAAAGTGCATAGATCCCTCATTCCACAAATCAAGAAGCTCAGACAATGCCAACACCTCTAGCCATACGTCCTCTACCTCAAGATCCATCCATGGCCAGATTTATTCTGGGATTAGAAAGCACAAGAAGACAACCAGTTTTTATTCCAACACCCATAAGACCAAGAAATACCACAACCATACCTAGAGCTTTAAATGCTTTAAATCAATCCCCCACAATTCCAATAGAAGTCAACAAGCCATCCACATCCATCTCTGCAAATCCAAATCATCTTCCCATCCATCTATCTGCACCAACTAATGAAGCCTCTGTTAGTCAACCTGATGCTGATCAAAGAATGAAGGGTCCTATGGTTGTACAATCAGAAGCAGATCAAAGAATGAAGGGTCCTTGGTGAATCATGTTCTCAAGCAAATAGAAGCAGAGTTGATGCACTATTAGACCAAATGGATCCTGCTTAACATGAAAGAATAACTGGAGAACAGGAAAGACTTTCCAGAGAACAAATAGTCACCTCAAGAGAAATAATCTACAGGCATTTATATTCTGAAAGGGAGGAGGTTGTTCGTCTAGTGGTTCCAAACTTTGAAGAAAGTTCAAACGCAAATGCACAAGCAATTGCCAGATTTGTTGTTTTCAGACAACCAAGAAGGAAAGTGTTCATCTCCTCACCAATCAGAAGAATTGTTGAGTTGAGAACTCAACTTTTTGAAAATACAAACATAATGTATACAGTGTACAAAGTTGAAAGGGCTAACAGACAATGATCTTGTAAATTTAAACCCCTCCGATCTAATCTCTCTTGGTAGATATATGAAGCGTTTACGAAACAGAAGTGCAGATGACAACATAACTTATCTGAGAATTCTGCCGTGCATGGAAGCATTTGTGAATTTCAGAAGTCAAGTGGATTTTCAGATAGGTCTGAGAGACTTGTGGACAGAGTGCTGATCTTTGCTCCAAATGAATAATAGGAATAGCCTTCTCTGTAAATTTTGTCCATTGATGAAGAGAGAATATAGAATGTATTTCGTATGCTGTAATCATCGATACACTGAGACAAATACAAATTACTATTATGCTTCAAATTGTTCTTAATATTGTTCTTCGTTCTCTATACAATTCTATTCTACTGTTGATTAAATACCTCCGCTTTATACTCTTATTATTCATATTGTAATCAACTGTTTATGAGTATATGAGGGATCTGGGTTCCAACACAAACCTGTGTCTCATCTCCAAGAAGAGTGAAATAGCTTGGCTCTGGCATCACAAGCTCTCACATTTAAACTTTCAAACTCTTGAATTACTTGTCAAACATAACCTGGTTGAGGGCCTCCCAGAGGTTTACTTCCAGAAGGATCATCTCTGCCTTGCTTGTGAAATAGGAAAAACAAAAAGAGCTTCCCATAAAACAAAGAGTGATCATTCTTGTGAAATGCCTCTGCATATGCTCCATGTCGATCTCTGCAGTCCCATTTCTTTGCAGAGTCTTTCTGGTAAAAAGTACATGCTTGTGCTAATTGATGAATATTCCAGGTACTCTTATGTTAGACCTCATTCACAGAGAAGTATGAACCAGAAATGTACAAGTGCAGAAGATCAGAAGTTTGTCTTCTGATCCCACTCATCACAAAGACACCTAGAGTTTGGAAGAACAGCTGGACTTCAACAGAAGCATCATACGCGCTCCTGATGACGTTGACTGCACGCTTTCCGTGTAACTAGTTGTGTAACAGAATTTGTTATAAGCTTAGCTTACGTGTCAATTTGTAATAGGCTAGACAGTTGACTTCTATCATTGTAATAGTATAAATAGCTCCTTTTATGAATGAAATAGTTGTCGATCTGAAATATATTTTGGAGAGCTAATTTCTCATTTCATTCATCGTATTGTAATCGTCTTCCAGGTTATCAAAACGAATTACCAATTGTTCTTCAATATTGTTCTTACTGTTCATATCGCTAATTGCTTTAATTCATAGATCTACTTTGCTTCCGCTCATATTTCCATATTTGATCTATCAATTAATTGTTAGAAAGGGATTTGGGTTCCAACAATTGGTATCAGAGCTATTTAATCAATCTAATTATTATTAGATCTCTTCCATTTGGAGAAATCCCTCTTCTATTTGTAGTAATTTTCAGTTTTAAGCTACTGTTCGTAATTCTACCTTGTTTTACGAGAATTTGTTAATTTCATAACAATTTTCTCCAAATCGGTGGTAATTTGGGTTTAAACCTGAAAATCAGTAAGAATATCGTCCTGTTTCAAATCATCTGAAATTTATTTGTTCTAGATTTCAAAAATCTTCCTGTTATTCTCTCAAATCCCTGTTTTCTGAAAATATGGCAAATTTGAGTTTGAATGTTGTATACACCTCCGGATCCCTGACCAAACCACCTAATCTAATTCGTGATGAATATCCGCAATGGAAGATTCGTATGATCAATTTTTATGAATGATTGGAAGTAGAACTTTACCGTATTGTTCAAAATGGTTCGTTTGTTCCAATGACAATGATTCCAAGGATTCCTGCTACTGCCAATACTGATGAAATACCTGTGAGACAAGTTCTAAAGCTGAGGAATAGTTGGTCTGATGAAGAGAAGGCAAAAGTAGAATTGGCCAAAAAGGCAAAGAGTCTCTTAATCATGCCAATTCCAAATGAGATTTTTCAGTCTCTGGATTCGTGTGATACTGCTAAAAAGCTATGGGATCAGCTGGAAAACATTCTAGAAGGCGGAGCTAAAATGAAGAAAAACAGAAGAGCTCAATCTCTGAATGAATACAATAGCTTCCAAGTTATTCCTGAAGAGTCTCTGGAGCAAACCTTTCATAGATTTAATACTCTGATAAATCTATGAAGAAGGTGTGATATCGTCAGATCTAAGGAAGGCAACAATGTCTTAATCTCTCAATGTCTCTTCAAGCAAATCAGGATCTCGAACAATGGTCTTTGCATGATGTATTTGGTACACTTCAAGCTCATGAGAAAGAGGTCGTTCAGAAGAAAACAACAATTGGTGGACCTCTGGCTCTAATTTCTGAATCTAAAGGATCGGTCAGAACAAGTAAAGAAATCGAAAGAAAAGAAAAGAGTAAGGCCTTCATATAAGATTCTATTCCAGAAGATGATTCTGACTCTGATGATGAGATCAAAGTTTTTGCTGGTTTACTAGCACTTATTACCAATCAATTCACAAAAAAGTTTGGTAACAGATCTTTCTAAGGAAGCAAAAGATTTGATCGCTCTACTCCAAATTATGCTCCTAGACAAGAGATCCAGAGGGCTGAGAAGACAGAGGCAGAGAAGAAAGAGGATGAACTGAAGAAAAAGAAGGATGTGTGTTATAGATGTCGTAAGCCAGGGCCCTATTCAAAGGATTGCAGGGGAGCTCTGGAAAAAAAACGTACTACAAGAATAAATATAAGTACAATGTCGCTGAAACAGCTCACTATGTAGAAAAGGAAAACTGGCTAGGAGATGAGTCTAGTGGTGATGAAGCCATGTTCTGCGGAATGGCTAAAACTAATGAATTAGAAGATCAGCCTTCTGAATCACCGGTTAGTACTCTCTTTGAATCATCTGAACTCGAAAATACCATACTGCTTTTGTCAAATAATTTTTAAGAACTTAAGCAAAAACTTACAATTGAAAAGAAATTGCGAAAAAATATTGAACAAACTCTTTCAGTAACTCAAAGGGAAAGAGAAATTTACAAAAGAGAGATGGATCTGTTAACAGAAGAAAAACTGGAGCTAAGTGCTATAAATGAGAAGATTTCCAAAGTTTTTAAAAATACTGAAGTTAAGCTCAAGGAAGAAAAATTGAACTTCACTAAACTTTTGGAAGGTAAAGAAAAAGAGATCAAAGCAAAAGAAAGTGACAGATTGAATTCTGTAGCACTTAAAAATTACTTTCAAAAGGAGAGAGAATTTTTATATGTTGAACTTCAAAACAAAAAGCTACAGATTAAAACATATCTGGATGCTCAGAAAGTTCATGACAAAATAGATACACAAGTAGGGAGATCTGGACTTGGTTTCGAGGATTTGGATCCCTACACATGTGAAAAGAGGTTCACTCTGAAATATGTTTTCAGTCTAGGACAAGAACAGAAGTCTATGTTTCCAATTTTTTTATGAGCAATCCTTTTTAAAAAATCAGAATATGAAAATGGTCATCATCAAAGAAAACTCAAGTTTAAAAACATTGAATATTCATCGGGAAAAAGAAATGTTGATCTGAATAAAATTCAGAAGAAAGGTGACATTTTCAAATTTGGCTCAAATGTTCATATAACTTTGAATCCAGAGGCTGATGCTTTTATTCTTACACAAGCAGAAGAAGAGATAAGACTTGGTTTTGAAAATGATATTCTCTCAACTCCGGATAAATGCTTTAAACTTGAACATGAAAATATTCAGCAAAAGTTTTCAGAAAATCATCCAGAGATATTTCCTTGTTCTTTCATCGACTTAAATCTTCCAGAAACTCAAGACAATTTGGAAATAATCACATATCCCTGGGAGAATGAAGATCAAAGTGATGATTTCTTTGATAACTCAGAGAAATATTTTTCAAATTTAGAAAATCAATTACCTTATGTTTACAAAAAGGTTCCAAAGGTACTTAAGAATGAAGAAGCACCCTTCTTATATACAAATGAACATCTGGAGATCAAAGCCTCTGGTCTGAATGTTGAAAAACATTCAAGTGGAATACCAATACTCTCTGTTCCTCCAACAGGACAGAGAAAACCGGTTTCCATTCATCCAGACTTCATTCGGATTTGTCTTAAGGCCAAATCTGGTCTTGAACTTGAGAAATAAGAGGGTCTTAAAATAAATTGAATGTTCAGCAAAAATCTCTGCAATTAAGTCCTCCAAAGTTAATTCTGCTCAAAAAGGCAAATTAAAATCTAATCTTTCTGCTCCTGTTTCAGTAATTTCCAAACCTCCTGAGAAGGTTTATCAGAGGAAGCCTCAACAGAAGAATACTTATGATTCTAAGCATAAGTCTAGCCTAGCTAAGAAGTTCAATAGAACTACTAATACTAGTATAGACAGAAATAAGAAGAATTGTAATTATCATTATTCTAATGAAAATTCAATGCAATCTTTTATGTCTCAGAATTCTGAATGTTTTTCTTTATTCTTAAAACTAAAGCAAATTTTCTCGAGGCCCTCTGTTCATTTTTATGATATTTTTTCACACTTCAGGACTAAACCAAAGAAAAACAAAAATACAGAAAATAAAAAGAGCAAACCTTTAAATCCTACTAAATCAAATCATGTGCAAGATAAAAAGAATGAAAAGTCTAAAACTAAGGTTAAAAGACCCGTTATGAGATGGGTACCTAAATCACTCTGATCTTGATTACAGAAGCAGCTCTGGTATCTTGACTCTGGATGCTCGAGGCACATGACTGGAACGAAAAACTTACTCTCCCAATTTAATGACAAATGTGGTGGAGCTGTAACGTTAGGAGACAACGGTAAGGGTCAAATAAAAGGCTACGGTACTTTACAAGAAGGTAATATTAGCTTATCAAAAGTAGCTCATGTCTCTAGTTTGAAACATAACCTGCTGAGTGTACTGTCAACTTTGTGATTCTAAAATACTTGTTGTATTTGATGAAAAGCATTGTTACTTGTTTTCTAAGGCAGGTGAAGAACTCTGGAGAGCAGACAAAAAAGGTAATCTATATATGATGAACTTCACATCAAAGGACGGTAAAGAAACCCTCTGTCTTATCTCCAAAAAGAATGAAGTTGCGTGGTTATGGCATCACAAAATGTCTCACTTAAATTTTGATAACCTTGAGATGCTGGTCAAACACAGTTTGGTAACTGGTCTTCCAGAAGTTCACTTTCAAAAGGATCACCTCTGCCCTGCATGTGAAATGGGAAAAATAAAACGAGCATCTCATTAAACACAAAGTGATCATTCATGCACTAGACCTCTGCAATTACTACATTTCGAGCTCTGTGGTCCCATTGCAATTCAGAGTCTATCTGGTAAAAAGTATATACTGGTACTTGTTGATGAATTTTCCAGGTATACATGGCTCGCATTTGTAAGACAACAATCAGAGGTGCCTATCGTCTTACAGAATAGGATGACCAGAATCCAAGTTCTTCTACACCAGAAGATTCAGCAGCTAAGAAATGATAACGGTATTGAGTTCAAGAATGCCAAGCTTGAAGCATACCTTGTTAAACATGGCATTACACAAAACTTCTCTGCTATACGCACTCCTCAACAAAATTATGTAGTCGAACGACGTAACAGAACCTTGGTAGAAGCAGCCAGAACGATGCTTGCAGCTTCTGGACTCCCTGTCCATTTTTGGGCAGAAGCTGTAGCCACTACTTGTTTCCCTCAGAGTCGTTCTATTATCGTCAAGAGGCATCTCAAAACCTCTTATGAGCTTATAAACAAAAGAAAACCCTCTGTCAAATTCTTTCACATTTTTGGCTGTAGGTGTTTTATTTTAAATGACAGAAAAAAAACTTGGCAAGTTTGATAAGAAATCAGATGAAGCTAAATTATTAGGATATTCCTTAAATTCAAGAGTTTTTAGAGTTTTTAGAGTTTTTAATTTACGTACTAAGACTGTCATGGAAAGCATTAACATCGATTTTGATGATCAAACTCAATTGACTTCTGAGTATTCTATTTCTGAACTCAAACTTAATACGGTTACTTCTGATTATCTTTCAGGTTCTAGAGAATCCGAAATTGATGCAATTTTTCAAGATTTTATGGGCGAAGAAATATTTTCAGAACAAATACAACGACTCCATCCTTGAGTATTCCTGAAGTTCTCCAAGCTTCTGGAATTACTCTTTCTGGTCATGAATTATCTGATGCGAGTCCACCAGCAACTTCTGTCCATCCCATTGCATCAAGTGACTGTCCAGAAACCACTTCTATGTCTTCATTAGAGGGGGAGACTTTAGATGCTGCTCCATATTCAGAATTAATTCCAGATGAGGTTATTCAATCTTCTGAAACAGAAGTTCAAGCTTAACAAGTACCTCAAACTAGGATGACGAGATTGACTAAATCACACACTCCAGATCTTATTATTGGCAGTCCATCTGAAGGTGTTAAAACAAGATCTGCTACTGCAAATGAAGCTTTTTATGTTAATTTCCTTAGCATGATCGAACCAAAGCACGTTCATGAAGCCTTGCAAGAACCTAGCTGGTTGGAAGCTATGCAAGAAGAATTGCTTCAGTTTGAACGAAATAAAGTTTGGAACTTAGTACCCTTGCCAAAGGACAAACTCGTAATTGGTACTAAGTGGGTCTTTAGAAACAAGAAAGGCGAAGACGGAATAGTGATCAGAATCAAGGATCGACTGGTGGCTAAGGGGTATTGTCAAGAAGAAGGAATAGATTACGATGAGACCTTTGCCCCTATAGCAAGACTTGAGGCAATACGACTATTTCAGGCCTTCTCTGCATACAAAAACTTTAAGTTATATCAAATGGATGTTAAATGTTAATTTCTGAAAGAAGAAGTATACGTTGAACAACCTGTTGGTTTTAAAGATGCTAAATATCCAGAGTATGTCTATGTTCTCGACAAAGATTTATATGGTTTGAAGCAAGCACCAAGAGCCTGGTATGAACGATTATCTACGTTTCTGATCAGTAAGGGTTACGAAAAAGGTATAATCGATACAACCCTGTTCATCAAAAGAGGCAAAGGTATGTTAACTGTTGTCCAAATCTATGTGGATGACATAATCTTTGGCTCTACTCATCAGACAGAAGTTGATCTATTTTCAAAATTGATGGAACAAGAATTTGAAATGAGTATGATCGGAGAACTAACATTCTTCCTAGGACTTCAAGTCAAACAAAATGCGTTTGGCATTTTTATAAATCAAGCTAAATATGTGTCTGGCATGCTTAAGAAATATCATCTTCAAAATTCCTCACCTATGAAAACTCCTATCTCTACTAGCACGAAACTTGGCCATGATCTTTCTAGGATATCAGTGGACGTTACGAGTTATAGAGGTATGATAGGATCTCTTCTGTATCTGACAGCTAGTGGGCCAGATATTATGTTTGCCACTTGCCTCTGTACTCGTTATTAGGCCAAACCTAAAGAATCACATTTGGCTGCTGTTAAACTAATTTTTAGATACCTAAAGGGCACTCCATCACTAGGTCTCTGGTATCCTAAAAATTTTGGATTTGATCTAATGGCATATACAGATTCTGATTATGCATGATGTAAATTTGACAGAAAAATTACCTCTAGTAGCTATCAACTTCTGGGGAACAAGCTTATCAGCTGGACATCCA
Organism: Silybum marianum; assembly: GCA_036898165.1. Taxonomy (NCBI): domain Eukaryota; kingdom Viridiplantae; phylum Streptophyta; class Magnoliopsida; order Asterales; family Asteraceae; genus Silybum; species Silybum marianum. The sequence goes on from CM072529.1 coordinate 24,585,369, forward strand.
AGAAGCAGAACTGTGTTTCAACATCTACAACAGAAGCGGAATATGTTGTTGCTGCCAGTTGCTGTTCCCAAGTAATATGGATGAAAACTCAGCTCAGAGACTACGGATTAGTATACAATAAAATCCTCATCCTATGTGACTCAGAAAGTGTTATTGCCATCACTGAAATCCAGTTCAGCACTCCAAAACAAAAAACATCGATGTCAGGTATCCTTTTATCAAAGATCATGTAGAGAAGGGCACAATAGAAATGTATTTATTCTCTACTGATTATCAACTTGCTGATATTTTCACAAAAGCTCTGGATGAGAAACGCTTTAATTTCTTAGTCAGCAAGTTGGGAACGCTAAATATATAATTATCTTTAATTCTATGATCATCATAGGATAAAGTAATAATTGTTTTTTTTTCGTACATATTTTTGTTTTGTTATTTTCTTTATGATTCGAATTTATCAGAATTGTCTAGAAGCCTCTGGTCACTTCTGATAATTCAATTCAGAGGCGCTTAGAAACCTCTGGACACCTCTGTTCTTCAAAGAATATATCTTATTTTTCTGAACCAAGTGATGACAGAAAGGGAGCATTACTTAAAAAAAGTAAGGGGGAGCAAGATGCAACTTTTGAGGGGGAGCACAGAGATCAATTCGAGGGGGAGCATATCACGTCTAACAGAAGTTAGCTGTCTTCTGAACCTCTCTTTACATAAAAGTTTTCTTTGAATCTGCTTCTTCTAAATAACTCTTATTGGTCACAAATTGTTTTCTCTAACCAGCTATTTTCTGACTTCGTTTTTCCTATGAAATTTTCATTTTATTAAGTTCCTTTTATTTAACTCTTGCCTTCAAGGTTACTTAAATTTTCTTATTTTATTAAAATTTGTTAAGAAACGCCTATCATTAAATATGAAACTTTATTTGGTTCAAAACCGATTTATTCAATCAAATGTCTGATTTTAAATTAATTAAAAAGCTTTATTAATCTCAAAAATTATTTTATTCAACAGATTACCTGTTGATTAATTAATAATTTTTCTTATTAGTTTCTTTTTAATTTTGGAGGGATTACTCAACGGTTTAAAAGCGGTAAAACCCTTTCAGTGACTCATCAATACCCGTGCCAGTCATCATACTCACGCGACCAAATTGTCCACGTGTCGTTGATCTAGTTATTGCATGACTGCACGCCTGCGCGCTTACATCAGCATAAACGAACCGTTTTTGCCCATCCCCAAATTAAAACTCTTTCCATTCCAAATTACACTCGAGTACTCTTTCTCTCTCATATATAAACCTCACAACTACAGTACATCGTCTTCTTCCTCACGCTATTACTCGCAAGTGCATACCTATTCTCTCATCATTTTCCTAAACACCCAAGTTTCACCAATGGCGACCTAATCTGCAAATCTCAATGTCCAAGATGAAGAAGGAAGGTTAATCGTCTCAACGGCCGACAGTGCTCCGGTCATCAAATTGCCATTGAACACTAACAATGTTAAGGTTCTTCTCGATCCAAACACCTATCTGGCTGATTACAGGGTCATGATAGAGTTCTTACAACACTATTCCCTAAACCGCACCCTAACTTTAACCAACCCAAATGTACCTGAAATCTATGTCCAAGAAGTTTGGCAATCCATGTTTGAAGCAGATGAAGAAACTCTTCTTGGAAACTTCAGCCACCCCATCGAATCTGAAACTGCTATGGAAATACCTATTACAAAGAAGAAAATCGCAAGGTATTTTCATTTGCCCCAACCCATTATCGATGTTGAAGGTCAAAAAATGCCCAATCCTGCCCTTTAACAAAACCCTACCCCTGAAGCTCTACTTGCCTTCATCAATTTCTTGGGTTATAATGAACCACTCACGAAACTATCTGAGTTCAAGAGAAAGAAGTTACCTCCAATGTGGAACGTGCTGGTTTCCATCCTAAACAAAAGCCTAACCTGCAAAATCGGCTCCTTAGACCAGGCAAGCAAAAGCATCCTTACAATCATGTATGGTATGTATTTCAATAGACCACTGGACTATGCGAGTTTGATTTTCCAATAAATGAAAGTTGCTGTGCACACAAAGGTTTCCCATCATAACCAAGGAAAAGCCCTTCCAGCCCTAATGTTGCCACGATTCTTATCTCTATTTACTTACCCAACCATAAGGGCTCTGAAGGCTCCTCTACTTCAACCATTCTGCAAGATTTCCTACATGAGCTCACATAAGCTATCATCGACAGCAATGGGTATTCATCACCAAGGGCGCTCTCCAGGTACATGCTAAATCTTATCCCTGAAGCCTCTCTTAATCTCATATCTTATAGAAGCTCTCCGGTATCCTCAGAACCGAGAATACCTACCCAGAGCATTTAGAGCCTAGTTTAGGCAGTGAGGGGTCAAGTGAGCATGAGCTTGAAAAGAATTTTAGTGAACATCTGAGTGCTTCTACCCTTCCTGACCTCTTAATGAAAGAGGGTACTGAAGATGTCCACAGAGACACATATGAGCGAATCTCACCTTCTTCCCCAAGGGTACCTACATTTGCTGAGGTAAATGCCAACACATCTACTCTCATTGACCAAGGACTACCCAGTCCAATCCACCCAGAAGCCAACCGATCAGAGGACATTCTTCTTTCGTCTGGATCTAGCACTACCGGGGATTCCACATCTTCTTCATCATCCTCTCAAAAGGGTGATGATGAAAATATCAGAGTTCCATTGCCCCAGAACTCACCACTACCCACACCACTCGTTGACGTCTCCGTGACCAACGAAGTCCTAGGGCAAGCAGAGAGTACGTCCATACCCTTTGATAAAATAGATGCTGACGAAGTCCCATTAGAGGGGTTACAGCCACATGATGCACCACTTACCGGGGTCTTTACCATTCACCAAGGTAAGCACATTGTTTGCAACTCCTCATCCTCTGATGATGAGGAACCAGTTGAAGCAATCAGAACAACCGAAGAGGTGTCTGTCAATAACATCCCTCGAAGACAGGTTGGAAGTCCTTCCACACTCAACATCAATACAGGTGTGAATGAGGGCCTCTCTGAACGCGAGAGACAAGGGGCTCCATGTGTTGGAGATGCACCGGTTACCTCTTCTGATTTTGTTACTAATGCAGCATTTATGGCATTTGGTGATAAAATTCAGAGATCTATGGACGATCTAAAACAATCCCTTGAATGTCAGCAATCCATGCTTAATAATATTCATAGAGAACAATTGGCTCAGACTCAAGCTCTGGAGGCTATCAAAAAGCTAATTTCTGATAATGCAGAGTCTCAGAGGACGTCTGCTTCTGAACACTTCAATACTCTGGACGCTGGCATAAAGGCCAATTCAGAAGCAATTTTCTATCTTCCAGAAGAGCTTGCAACTCCAGAGGTTACCATTTCTGTTGCTGAATACGGTTCTTTTGTTGCTGATATTCAGAAGATGATAAAGGTCGTTATTCCTTCTGACGATGCTTCTGCCTCCTCCTCCTCTCTAGTAAATAAATCTGACATGGCCGTTTTTCAGAAAGCCATGATCGACAAAATTAATTCATTGACTTTGAAGTATGTTTCTAAGACAAATACTAGCACTTCCAACATGGATCAAAAGGTCACCTCCCTAGAAACCTCTATTTCGAAGTTATCATCAATGATCAACTCCATTTCTTCTGCTTTTGAAGAAAAGAAGAAAGCAAAGGAGGCTAGGGCATGCAAGAAAGCTGAGCACAAGCGTAAGAAGTCTGAGGATCAGGATTCTGATTCTCAAAAGGGGGAGAATTTGGAGAACCTTAAAAAGGTAAAAACTGAAATTGGTCAGAAAATGGAACAAGACAAAGGTAAAGCTCCAGCCTCTTCACCTTCTGCACCACCTTCCTCTTCTAAACAAACTCCTTTAACACCAACGCTATTAGCTACACACACTAGTCCTCTTCCCAAAGATCCAGAAGTAGCCAAGTTTTTACTTGAAATTCTTGGTAATACAAGGAGACAATCTCAACCTTCAAGTGCAAGAGCTTCAGAAACCAGACCTTCTGCCCCTTCCCCTCAACCAAATGCAGAAGCTGAAAACAGAGCCAGAGCTGAAGCTGAAAAAGCCAGAACTGAAGCCAATAGAGCCAGAACTGAAGCTGAACTCAAAGCTAAAGCTGAAGCTGACAAAGCTAAGGCTGAAGCTAATAAAGCCAAGGCCGAAGCTGAAAGAGCCAAGGCACAAGCAGAAAAAGACAGAGCATAAGCTAAAAAGGCTAAAGCTGAAGCTGATGAAGCTAAGGCCGAAGCTGAAAGAGCACGGGCAAATCTTGAAAAAGCTAAACGAGAGGAGTCATTAAAGTGCAGAGCTGCGTATGAAGAAAGACAACAGAAGTTGGGAAGACTTGAGCTACCTACTCTGGAATTGAAAAACAGGCACATGTATGCTCCTGCTGACAAAAAGATATTTTTGATGCTGCCTAATTTTGCCAATGACTATCACGTAAGTGATGCTGTCAAAGATAGATTTATGAGTCATAGGCAAGCAAGAAAGGATGCCTACTCGATTGTACCAATCAAAACAATCTCTGCAATCAAGCAGACTCAATTTGAACGATCAGAGATTTGGTACACTATATATGAGGTAGTCAGAGAAGATAAACAGACTTATTACTTCTGTGATAATGATCTACTGTCCATTAATCCTTCTGATCTCTTAACTCTAGAGAAGTTCATGAAGATTCAAATCAATAGATGGAGGGATAGTCAAGATAAAGTTGCCTACTTCCAGATCATCGAGTGCATGAAATCTTTTATCTGATACAGAAGACAGGTAGACTTTCAAACTGGGCTAAACTACAAAGTAGACAACTTATGCATCTCTGCTCCAAATGAAGATTTGGAGGGTCTCAATGCTCTGAGAATTGGAAAGGTGCTGACTCAACCAGAAGAAGGGGTTTTGTTCAAGAGGCCACACAGAAGAAGCTTCTTCAGAATAAAAGAGGCACACAAATATTCATCAGAGGTCGTATACATTGTCAAATATTATGCCTCTGTTGAAGTTAATGATCATGGCAAAGAAGAAATAGAGAAGATAGTAAAGAGACTTGATAGCGTCATGAAAATCAGAGAAATTACAGATCAGGTCTCCAAGATTATCTCACAGATTGCCCCCTTCTGATACAAGATGAGCTGAATGATCAAACAACTTTATAGCCTAAGAAAACAAATGGAACTGAAGTCAAACGAAGTCATCTTTCAACATTCTAGATTTCATACTTAGGGGATATTTTAGACCTCATTCACAAAAAAGTATGAACCAGAAATGTACAAGTGCAGAAGATCAGAAGTTTGTCTTCTGATCCCACTCATCACAAAGACGCCCAGAGTTTGGAAGAACAGCTGGACTCTAACAGAAGCATCATACGCGCTCCTGATGACGTGGACTGCATGCTTTTCGTGTAACTAGTTGTGTAACAGAATTTGTTACAAGCTTAACTTACGCGTCAATTTGCAATAGGCTAGACAGTTGACTTCTATCATTGTAATGGTGTAAATAGCTCCTTTTATGAATGAAATAGTTGTCGATCTAAAATATATTTTGGAGAGCTAATTGCGCATTCCATTCATCGTATTACAATCGTCTTCCAGGTTATCAATACGAATTACCAATTGTTCTTCAATATTGTTCTTACTGTTCATATTGTTAATTGCTTTAATTCACAGATCTACTTTGCTTCCACTCATATTTCCATATTTGATCTATCAATTAACTGTTAGACAGGGATCTGGGTTCCAACAACTTAGCTAGCCTTTGTTCGACAAAAGTCAGAAGTCTCAGTTGTTTTAATTAACATGATGAAGAGAATACAGGTGCTACTACAAAGAAAAACTCAACAGTTGCGAAGTGACAATGGTACTGAATTCAAGAATTCCAAGCTTGATGAGTAGCTCACCAATGAAGGAATCTTTTAGAACTTTTCAGCTGTACGCACTCCTCAACTAAACGGTGTGGTAGAACGCAGAAATCGGACACTAGTTGAAGCGGCAATGACCATGCTTGCAGCCTCTAGACTGCCCACTCATTTCTTGGTTGAGGCTGTCTCAACTGCCTATTTTACGCAGAACAGATCAATAATTGTCAAGAGACATCTCAAAACCTCCTATGAGCTTTTCAATAAGAGAAAACCAACCGTTAAATTTCTACATAATTTTGGTTGCAGGTGCTTTATCTTGAATGATCGTGATAAGCTTGGAAAATTCGACAAGAAATCTGATGAAGCTAAATTCTTGGGATACTCTTTGACCTCAAAAGCTTACAGGGTATTCAATCTCAAAACCAAGACAGTCATGGAGAGTATCAATGTTGATTTTCATGATCAAGCACAAATGACCTCTAACTATTCTGATTCTGAACTCAAGCTTAACAATGTTACTTCTGACTATCTCTCCAGCTCTAGAGAATCCGAAATTGATGATATCTTTAATGATGTTCTAGGAAAAGAAATTGCATCAAAAAATATAGTCAAAAGCCCTCAAGTCAACATATCAGAAGTACTTCAAGCTTATGGAATTACCATCTCAGGTCCTGAACCCACAAGTACAAACGAAAATCTAGAGGTTTATGTGTCTACTCTAGACACAAAAAGCACAATTTCCTCTGTGCCTTCATTTGAGGGGGAGAGGCTAGGATCAACTCCAGAAGTTGAAATTCCAGAAGAAATTCCTCAAAAACCAGAAGTTGCGATTGAACCTCCACAAGTCTCACAGACTCATATGAAGAAATGAACTAAAGCTCACACAGCTGATCAAATCATAGGTGACCCTTCTGAAGGTGTCAAAACCAGATCTACTACTGCACACGAAGCTTTCTTTGTAAAAAATTTTAGCATGGTGGAACCAAAGAAAGTCCATGAAGCTTTGCAAGACCCAAGCTGGATAGATGCCACGCAAGAGGAGCTTCTGCAATTTGACAGAAACAAAGTATTGCAGCTTGTATCATTACCCAAGGACACAACAACAATTGGTATGAAGTGGGTCTTCAGAAATAAGAAAGACGAAGATGAAATTGTGATCAGAAACAAAGCAAGGCTAGTAGCTAAGGGGTATTTTCAAGAAGAAGGAATCGATTATAATGAAACCTTTGCCCCAGTAGCAAGGTTGGAAGCAATTTGGTTATTTTTGGCCTTCTCTGCAGACAGAGATTTCAAAGTATATCAAATGGATGTCAAATGCGCCTTCTTAAATTGCAAACTCAAAGAGGTAGTTTATGTCCAACAACCTCCAAGACTTGAAAGTGCAACTCATCCAGACCATGTCTATCTTCTGGATAAGGATCTGTATGGTTTGAAGCAAACCCCTAGAGCCTGGTATGAACGCTTATCAAAGTTTATATTTGACTATTATGAGAAAGGTAAAATCGATACAACTCTGTTCATCAAATGGTGCAAAGGTGAGTTAACAGTAGTTCAAATTATGTGGATGACTTTATTTTTAGTTCTACAAATCAAGCAGAAGTTGAGCTGTTTTTTCAAAACTAAAGGAAAGTAAATTTGAAATGAGCATGATGGGAGAATTAACCTTCTTCCTAGGGCTCCAAGTCAAAGAAACTACCTCTGGCATTTTCATAAACCAAGCCAAGTATGTTTCTGACATCTTAAAGAAATACAAACTTCACAACTCCACTACAATGAAAACACTGATCTCACCTAACACAAAGCTTGACTCTGATTCTTCTGGGAAACTAGTTGATGTCAAAAACTATAGAGGTATGATTGGATCTCTTCTGTTTTTAACTGCTAGTAGAGTAGATATAATGTTTGCTACATGTATTTGTGCTAGATATCAAGCCACTCCAAAAAAATCACATTTGGCTGCTGTGAAAAAAATCTTTAGATATCTAAAAGGAACACCTTCATTGGGCCTCTGGTATCCAAAGCATTATGCCTTTGATTTAATTGCATGTACGGATTCTGATCATGCAGGATGTAAGTTAGACAGAAAAAGCACCTCTGGAAGCTGGCAACTTCTGCGGAACAGGCTAATAAGTTGGACATCGAATAAGCAAAACTTTGTTTCAACTTCTACAGCAGGAACAGAATATGTTGCTGCTGCTAGTGGTTGTTCACAAGTAATATGGATGAAGACCCAACTCAGATATTATGACCTTGTGTATGACAAAATAGCCATCCTATGTGACTTAGAAAGTGCAATAGCCATCACAAAAAATCCAGTGCAGCACTCAAAGACCAAGCACATTGATGTCAGGTATCATTTATAAAGGATCATGTAGAAAAAGGTACCATTGAAATGTACTTTGTTTCAAGTGATTACCAACTTGTTGACATATTCACAAAGCTCTGGATGAAAACGGATTCAAATTGCTAATCAGCAAATTGGGCATGCTTAATATGTGATACAAATTCAAAATTTATTCCTCAAAAGCATGTCTTTCTTATTATCCTTCTGCATCGGAACTCATTTTACTATCGCTAGCATACCAAGCTCTGATTACAATAAATCTATCTCTCCATCTTAAATTGTTTATTTTTCATTATTTAATGATCCAACCACAGTTTAAGGTGGAGCATAGATACAAAGTATGCACATATCAAGGGGGAGCGAAACTCAATGCATATCTCAAGGGGGAGAAATTTTCAAATTTCTGAAAGTCTTTTCAATGTCCCAGCAGATAACCTTCTCAGAACCTCTGGTTCAATTCCTGTAGCCAATTCTGGAAATATTGTTTTCAAAGAACCAAATACATCTAAGACTTTAGCACTAAGATTTAACAATCTTCATCACTAAGGCCTCTGGATTGTTTTAGAAGCCTGTGGAATGCATCATTCTTTGAAATTTTTTGCAAATCAATCTCTTCTGGACTAACTCTTGTTGTCAAGGTTATCCAGAAGCTTCTGATTTCAGAAAATTTCTTCGGAATCATCATTCATATATGTTCAAACTTTCTTTTGGTCCCAAAATACTTTTCTTTGACCAACTGAATGATTTTAAAGCTGTTTCAAGATCAAAAAACTTAAGTAATAATGAAGGCAAATGGCTTTGAAGGTAGAAGTAGTCATTCAGAACCTCTATACTAGCTCTTGCCTTCAAGGCTATACAGAAGTCTCTGGTATGTATGCAAAATCTTCTGTAAGAACATTTTTAATGAGGACTTAAGAAAAATAAATCTTTAAAGTTCTCTTGCCGTTAAGGTTATTAGAAGAATTCTTTCTCATTATTTCTTTATTAATTAATTGTTTCTTATTAAAACTTTCTACTAGTTATTCAAATAATTTTTCTTTTAAAACCAGTTAGAATTGATTTTCAAATAAACTTTCTGAAAACGATTCAAATTCAAAAGATTAAGGAAAACGTTTGGGTATCTCTACGTACAACCCACGTTCATACCTGACAAGGACACGTGTCAAATCTCAATTCGAGCCAAAAACAAACCATCAAGACACGCGTTGATTCCCCATGGTTCGCATGACAATTCAATGTCCAGCCCACGTCACAAAAACCGTTCCTATCCATTTTACCACTCGAGTACAATTTTATCTCTCGGTATTTAAAGTCGTTTTATAGTCATTTCGAACTTTTAACCGTCTCCTTGCTCTTGAATCTCTTGCTTTGCACGAATCTCCCTTGCTGAAAACCTGCAACTTCACTAAACCCTAAACTCTCAAATGGCTGCCTTAAGTAACATTCTTGCAAAGGTGAACAATCAAGATGGATAGATGATCGATTCAACTGCTGAAACTCCCCAACTAGTAACCCTACCCAGCAAACCCAACAATTTTTAGGTAACCCTCAATCTCTCTTCCTTCCCTAAAGATTATCGCATCATGATTGAAGTTCTTCAAAACCACCCATTGAACAAAGCCCACACCATTGCAAACCCAAATGTCCCTGGCATTTTTATCCAATAACTACGGCAAACCCTCTACTTAAAAGATGAACTTACTCTCGATGGATGTTTTGGAATGCCGGGTGATGAAGAACATGGAGTAAAAGTGCCAATTACCAGGAAAAGGATTGCCAAAATCATCCAAATCCCTGATTCGCAACTCTGGGAAAACAACATTCCAACACCAAATCCAGACCTCGAGCAGAACCCAACTTCTGAAGTATTGTTGAAATTTCCGGAATTCTTAGGGTACAACAAACAGCTGAACAGACTCTTAGATTTTAAGAGGCAGTCCTTACTTCCAATGTGAAATGTCTTGGTATCAATTCTGAATAAAAGTCTCACCTGCAAGATTGGATCAATGGATCAAGCCAGCATGGATCTAATTTTTCAATCGCCCTCTAGACTACATAATGTATGGAATATTCTTCAATCGCCCTCTAGACTACATGGATCTAATTTTTCTAGAAATTTGTGGCGCTATACACAATTGAGAACTCTCTCATAAAATAAATAAAGCTTTGCCCGCCCTCATGTTTCCACGATTCTTAGCTTTAATTATACAAGGAGCTATTACAAAGTTCAAAATCCCCTGTGTGCAACCTTTTGGAAAGATACACGTGATGAAGACTCATCATCCTACCATCCACAAGGACGGCTACACGATAAAGCGTGAACTCTCCAGGTATATGCTAAACCTTGTACCTTCAACCTCTTCTATTCTCTAATCATATAGGAACTCAACGGTAATCTCAGAACAGAGGTTACCTACCCCTGAGTACATAGAAGCCAATGTAGAAAGTGAGCGAAAGACTCAGCAAAAGCACTATTCTCATCATCTTCTTAACCAGAGAGACCAACTTCTGTATCAGCTTATGAGATTAAAGCCTTGCTCTTCCCTTTCTTCTCAACTTTTCTATTTCTCCTCCCTGACCCTCTGGACTTAGACCTAAGGGCCAAGGGACCACCAACGCTGACTTTCTTCTATTCTACCTCCTTTTCATTGGCTTGTAATGTTCCAAAAACATCATGCAGAGACCATTGCTCCAGATCTTGATTTGCTTGAAGAGACATGGTCAGATTTGACCATTCAGGATTCAGACGTTTAAGAAATAGAACGTTATTATCCTCCTGTGATCTGATTATGTCGCATCTCTTACACTGATTTATCAATGTATTAAATTTGTGATAAGTCTGCTCAAGTGTTTCCTCTAAAAGAGCCCTGGAAACTGTTGTACTCATTTAGAGCTTGAGTTCTTCTGTTTTTCTTCATCTTCGCTCCACCTTCAATTTGGTTAGCTAGTTGATCCTACAGTTCTTTAGCAGAATCACATTGATCCAGAGATTGGAAAATGTTATTGGTGATTGCCATGATAAGGAGTCTTTTAGCTTTTGATCAACTTGAGTCTTCTTTTTATCTCCTTCATTCCCATCCTCTCTCTCCTTTAGAATTTTCCTTGCTGGAATTTCTTCAGCTGTAGCAGTGGTAGGAATGCGAGGAATAGTAGTGCCAGGAATGTAAGGGCCATTTAGCACTGAAGAGTATAGATCCAGATCTAACCCTTCATAGAAGTTGATCGTGCGTATCTTCCATTGGGGATATTCATCACTAAGTAGCGTGGGAGGTTTGGTTAGAGAACAGGAACTATACATGGCATTCAGACTTGAATTTGCCATTTTGCAGGAAAACAGAATATGAGAATTTTGAGAAGTAATTGTAAATTAACAGCGATTTCAATTAACTAAACTTGAAAACGGTTGTCGATGAACAACTAAACTTAGATTTACGCTAGAAATACCACTGATTTTGAGAAAAATTGTATAAGAACAATAAAAACTCAGAAACAGGGTAGAATGAAAAATAATAGCTTAAAAAAACGAGAAAATTCTAGTTGAGTGAGGATTTCTCCAAATTGGATTTGATCGATTAATCAATAGCTTGAGTATCTAGCTCTGATACCAAGTGTTGGAACCCGGATCCCCATTTACTCAATTGATGATTATAAACAAGATAAACAGTAAGCGAAATCAAATTATAATCAATAAACAAACTAGAATGCGATCAGTAATGGAATGAGAATTAACAAGATGAATTGCAAAAGATGTATACAATACTGGAAATACATATTATACTCTCAAGTTCTCTCCAGGATGATTGATGCATAATACAGTGATGGCTTCTCTATTTATACTATTACATTAAAAAAGTCAACTAGCTAGCCTATCACATATTGACGTGTAAGCAAGTCTTCTAACAATTTCAGTTACGCACAAGATGCATGACTAGCCACGTCATTTAGTCACGTGTAGTTCATAAAGTAATATCCAAAAGATGCCCAATCTTCTGGATTGCCATTGCAGCTTCTAAACTATACCTTCTGAAGTGACTAACCTCTAAAGAGACTTGCTTCAGGAAAGATTAACTTTGTTCTTCCAAGTAAGTTCTGATCCATACTTCTAAATGAAATCTAACACTTGTAGAGTACCAAACACATCACTGAGAGACCACTGTTCTAGATCTTTATTAGCTTGTAGATACATAGAAAGATTTGACCATTCAGCATTAAGACGTTTTAGAAATAGGACATTATTGTCTTCCTTAGACCTGACAATGCCACAACGTTTGCATAGATTGATCACTGTATTGAATCTGTGATACGTCTGCTCTAGTGTCTCTTCTGGAAGTGCCTGAAAACTATTGTACTCATTCAAATCTTGAGCACGTCTATTCTTTCTAATCTTAGCACCTCCTTCAAGTTGATTTGCAAGTTGATCCCATAATTATTTGGTAGTGTCGCAGGAATCGAGAGATTGAAATATGTCATTAGGGATGGCCATGATGAGTAGCCGTTTTGCTTTGTTTGCAATTTCCATCATGGCTTTGTCATCATCACTCCAGTCTTTTCTCTCCTTCGGAATCAATCGAGCAGGTATCTCTGCAGTTTCAACAGTAGCCGGTACTCTTGGAATAGTTGTGTATGGGACAAAAGGACCATTCAAGATTGCTTGATATCGATCTAGATCCAATCCTTAATAGAAATTAATCATACGAATTTTCCATTGTGAATATTCATCCCTAACAAAAGTGGGAGGTTTAGTAAATGAGCCGGAAAGTGTACATGGCATTAAAATTTTGATTTGCCATTTCTGAGAAAAACAGAGTACGAGAATTTCAAGAAGGAACTTGAAGTATGAAAAGTGATTTAATTCTATGAACTTGAAACAGTTAATTGACGAATAGCAAAATTCATATTTAAACTAGAAATATCACTGTATATGAGAAAATTTATGAAAACAGTAGTTTAAAATCGAGACAATTCTAGTTGAATGGGGATTTCTCCATACTGGATTATATTGAATAATCAATAGATTGATTATCTAGCTCTGATACCAATTGTTGGAACCCAGATCCCAATTTATACTTGAAATAATGATATTAATTATGAATAAGATAAACAATAAGCGGAAGCAAATATAATCAATAATCAAATTAGAACATGTAAACAGTAATGGAAGAGTATTTCGATATGAATCAAATGCTAACATGTATTTCACTCAAGGTGCCAATGCTTACAGAATAGGAAATACAGATTAATCTCTCAAGCTCTCTCCAATACCATCGACTCTCAATACAGTGATGGCTCTTTCTATTTATACGACTTCAAATGGGAAGGTCAATCAGCTAGCATATCACGTATTGACACATATGTAAATCTTCTAACAGATTTAGTTATGCACGGAAGGCATGACTTGCCACATCATTTAAGCACGTGTGTAGTTCCTTAAGTAATATCCAGAAGATGCTCAATCTTTTGGATTGTCAATGTGGCTTCTGAACTACACCTCTGAAGTTGTCGTCTTCTGAAAAGAGGCTTGCTTCTGGAGAGTTTTACTTTGTTCTACAAAATAGGTTATGATCCATACTTTTACATACAAATAGAGTCTAACAGCACATAAAATAAAATTTTAAAAAACTCACCTTCAAATCTTTACAATTTATCAAAGATGAAATTTTTTGATGAAGGTGTTACAAATGAAATTTCTAAACCAGTTAATCATTCTTTGCCTGAAAGAATTTCTTTTGAACAAAGGTTAGTTAACTCTGAAATTATGTTTACTAATGAAAACACTTTGAGTTCTGAACAATCTAAAGTTAATATCAAATTAGATGATTCAAAAACATCAAACAAATCAACTTCTGAAATTATTTTTGAAGAAAAGTCTGAAAATAAATCTGAAGAAAACAATCAGATCTCTTTAGAAGAAACTTTTGATCATAAATCTGTAAAAACGCCAGAAGTTTTAAATTCTGAAACATATCACGATGCAATCTCTAAGGACAATTCTAATGAAAATTCTGAGGATCAATTTCAAGAATTTTTTAATGATGAATCCATAGAGGACATCCAAAATACATCAGGTTTTCGTTTTGATAAGTTTGATGATGAATCTGATAAGGATATTAATAATAAAGAAGTTCAGAATTCTGAGAAAAATATTAACTCTGAAGAAAGATTCATAAAATTAAAAGATTTTGTTGATACCATGAATGAAGAAAAAATTTCAAATCTTATGAATGCTTCAGATTCTGAAAGTGATGATGATTCTGAACCTTTAGTTGTTGTTCAAAACAAGGACGGGTATCTTTTTTATAAAAGAAAAACTTCTATGATTGAAGGTGACAAGTTGAAATCTGAATAACCAAAACTTCCTTCAGAAATGTTCAATTCTGTATTTTTAAAAGAAGAAGATCAAAAATTTCATGTTCTACAACAAATTTAGAAACTCCAGTTTCTAGTCTATCTGATTCAGAAATTGAAACCATTCTTAATACACAACACTCAGAATTATCATCATCATCATCTTTTGATTCCAGAGTTAATTTTTTTGAAGAAGATCAATCTTCTAACTCTAAATCTGAAAATCAATTCAAGAAGAAAATTGTTCAGAAATCAAATAAGAAAGGTTTAAAATCTTATAATTCTAATCATCATTTCTTATTATTTTCAGAGCAGTCCTCTCTAGTTTGGAAGAAGAAAGAACAAAGACAAATTAGATAGTTTTAATAATTTCAGATCAACTGATGTACCCACTACAATGAATAAAAGAAAGAAATTTGTTACAAATTTTCATAATATTGATTCTTCTTAAGAATCATATTCATTGTATCAACTCTAGCCATCATACATTCCAACTAAATTCTGAATATAAACAGAAATCTTCAAAGAAACATGTCAAGCATGCTTCATATGCTTCCAAAACTATAATTCAAAATCACACAATTAAGACAAATATGTGATGAGATGAGTTATTAAACAAAGTTTTGCATCGAATTCTGAAAACTTAAAGTCTGCATTAAAATCAAAATTGAGAATTCCTTCTTTTATTAATAATCTGAAAAGACCCATTTACAAATGGGTACCTAAAACTAAGTAATTTTTTTGCAGATTCGTCATGTGTGGGTTTTAGATTCTGGATGTTCAAGACACATTACACCTTATAAGGATCTTCTGACTGAATACAGAGAAAAAAATGGTGGCACAGTTAGTTTTGGATATAATTCCAAAGGATATGTGAGAGGATATGAAACTTCTGTTAAAGGAGATGTACAAGTAATGAAGGTTTTCTATGTTGAAGGTTTAAGACATAATTTGTTCAGTATCAGTCAGTTTTGTGATAGAAGATGGACATTTCATTTTGATATAGGTTATGTTTGGCAAAGGTAGCTTACAACTGATAAGCTAGCTTATTACTTATAAGGTAGCTGTTGAATTATAATGTAGCTGATGACTTATATGGTAGCTGATAAGCAAGTCTTGATAAAAACTAGTTGACCGATATGTAAAATGACCAAAAATGACATTTTAAAATTTTAATTAATTATAATATAATTAAAATAAGTATTTAATAAAATAACCATATCAATTCAAACAAAATAGTAAGAAGTAAATGATATAATATATTTTTTTAATAAAATTAAATTTATTATCATATATATTATAATTCTTGGATTTGTTAAAATAAAATTTAGAAAAAAAATTACATTAATTTATGATTTTAAAGTATTATTACACATAATATATGATTACCTATTTGACCATATTATAGTAATCAGTAATTTTTCAAAAAATATAAGTAATAATTCTAAATAATATCAGTGAAAATTTTAAATTTAAAATTAAAATGAATTAGTAATTATTAATTAACTAATTAATTAATTAATAAAATAAAAATAATATTAATTAACAATTACAATCAAAATTAATTAATAAAATTCAAAATAATATTAATTAATATTAATCAGGGTATAATCGGAAGAAAATGATAAAAAGTTCAATAAGTCATTAATAAGTTACTCCCAAGTACTTTTCAATAAGTTAGTTTATAAGTTAACTTATAAGTCATAAGTCAGTTTGCCAAACGTGTACATAGACTTTTGTCATATTCTAAACTCTGAAAAACAAGAAACTTTAACAGCATATAGAGATGGTGATATTTACACAGCTACATTTACAGAAGATGGTCAACTAAAAGGTGTATGTTACATTTCTAAACTAGTTTTAGAAGAGAGTTGGCTATGGCATGGGAGAATGTCACATCTGAATTTCAAATCCATTGCTGATTTGGGAAAACATAATTCTGTAATTGGATTACCAAGGATCAAGTTTCAAAAGAACTCTTTATGCCCAGCTTGTGAATTAGGCAAAATCAAAAAAAGTTCCCATCCTTTAAAAATGCTTACATCCTGTAAATCTCCTTGGAATTATTGCACATAGATTTATGTGGGCCAATGAGAACTCAGAGTTTAGGAGGAAAGAAATACATCTTGGTTATAGTGAATGAATTCTCAAGGTATACATGGGTTGAGATTCTTAGACAGAAATCTGATACTTTAGAAGTTCTGATTACCTTTCTGAAGAGAATTCAAGTTCTTTTTCAACTACCTATTCAAAAGCTCAGAAATGAGAATGGAACAGAGTTCAAAAATGCTCAACTTGAAAAATATTTAGACTCCGTTCCTATATTACAAAACTTTTCCGCTACAAGAACTCCACAACAAATTGGTGTAGTTGAGAGAAAGAACAGAACTTTAGTAGAAGCTGCAAGAACAATGCTAGCTTATTCAGAGTTACCTGTATTTCTTTAGGTAGAAGCTATTGCAACAGCTTGTTTTACACAAAACAAGACACTTCTGAACAAGAAATTTCTTAAAACTCCTTATGAACTAATTAGAAATAGAAAACCAACTATTGATTATTTTCGTACTTTTGGATGCAAGTGCTTTCTACTGAATGATAGAGTAAATCTTGGAAAACTTGATGCAAAGGGCTTATCTGGAATTTTTGTTGGATACTCTTAAAGATCAAAAGAATACAGAATTTATATCAAGAAAACAAGAACAATAATAGAAAGCACAAATGTCAAATTTGATGAACCACCAATGACATCTGAACAAGACAGTTCAGAACTCAGGCTAATTCAGATCTCTGAACAAAATGATTCAGAGAAGGGGTTAACTGATGCATCTATCTCTACTAATGACAAATCAAATAAAGATAAACTAGATTTGTTATGTCATGATTTATTTGATATGTCTATTGGTATCTCTTCAGATTTTCAGAATCCATCCATCATCAGAGATAATCCAGATCATTTTTCAGAAGCTACAATCACATCAAATATTTCTGGACCATCTATCTCAACCTCAACATCAGATATTCACATTTCTGAACCTCCATAAACAATTTCTGAACCTTTGCATTCAGAAATTCATCCAACAGTTGAGGGGGAGACTTCAGATATTAATTCAAAAATTCATTCAGAATTTGAGACACATGGTATCATTGATGAATATGACCCTATAAATAATGTCTTATATATTCAAGCACTTCCTAATGTAAATAGATAGGCATCAAATAATAGGTGATGCCTCAAAAGGAGTACAAACCAGATCTGCAACAGCAAATGAGTGTTTTTATGTTATTTTTCGAAGCAGCATGGAGTCAAAAAAGCCATGTGAGGCACTTCAAGATCCAGACTAGGTTTTAGCAATGCAAGATGAGCTAAATCAGTTTGAAAGGAACAAAGTGTGGAGGCTCATTCCAAGACCCAAAGGTAAATCCATCATAGGAACTAAATGGTTATTTAGAAATAAAAAGGATGAAAATGGAAATATTGTGAGAAATAAAGCTAAACTTGTAGCAAAAATGATATTGTCAACAAGAGGGAATAGACTATGATGAAACCTTTGCACCTGTGTCAAGACTAGAAGCAATAAGGATATTTCTAGCCTATGCTGCACAAAAAAATATGAAAATCTTTCAAATTGATGTCAAATGTGCATTTCTGATGGGTGTTCTTCATGAAGAAGTGTAGGTAGATCAATCAGAAGGATTTGAAAGCAAAGAGTTTCCATATCATGTCCATATTCTTGACAAGACTCTATATGGACTTAAACAGGCTCCAAGAGCATGGTATAAAATACTCTCACAAAATTCTTTCGAAAGTCCAAATTCAAAAGAGATACAATTGATAAAACATTATTTCTAAAAAGGAAGGTGATAATTTAATCTTGATACAAATATATGTTGATGACTTAATATTTTGTTGGTCATAACTCCTCTCAGTGATTTAAATATGATTCCTCTATATACTTAGTGAAAATTCCATACATAAGGTATAGTTCAAATTCAGCGATAGCATACGCTGACTTCAATCAGCGATCGGTGAATATCAGGGACTTAGACCTTATCCCTGAAGATCTGAAAAACAACAATCACACCACAAGAACATTCAACAAAAGTCGAAGACCAAGCTGAAGATAGAGATAATCAACTAGTGATCTGAAGTGGTTCAGTGATAGCAAAGATTATCTAAACTAAAGTGTGAAGTTTTGTTAGGCCTCAACGATACCACGAAAGTTCATCCTTGAAGTTTCAAAGTTCAGCGATCAAGTGAAGCCTTTCAACAAGATTTATGTTGATCTTATCCTCGATGCACAAAAGTCAAAACCTTATACTATGTCAGAAACAGATGTACGGCATGTCTCTTATGTCCACATCAAATCTGATATGGTATTGTTCACACGTGGCCAAATGCTTGGTTACTTTTGAACAAAGGACAAGCTTCTAATGAAAGCATGACACGTGGCATACACCTTCTATCTTGCATTAATTGCGACGAGTATAATTAGATGAGGATCTCTTCTTCATCTTTATGCATGCAACTTTCTATTTCCTCAAACCTCTTCTTTTCTTTCTCAGTTCCTTACGCATCAAACTGTGTGATTTCTTAGTTACAATAGAATAGGTTTAATACTTATTCAAATTCCGCTTGTAACTGTAAATTTGTTTATTTAATATAAACTCAATTAAAAACTTAAAATCTGTGTGTTTGTATTCAGCCCCCCCCCCCCTTCTACAATCTGTTTCTATATCCATTGAACTCTTGTAAACTCCTTTGGGACCAACAAGTGGTATCAGAGCAGTGTGTCTTGGTTACTTATCCTTAAAATACTTGTCTCTTAACCTACCAGATTTAGCCGTGATAACTTTCCATTATGGAAGGAATAATGACTCTATTCATAGAAGGGTCTGATTCTAAGATCCCCTATTATCTAGAGAATGGACCATTCATTTTTACAGCCTTGGTCCCTGCAGTTCCTGCCACTACAACCACTCCAGCTATTGTTGAGAGCAGAATCGTCAAAACTCCAGATCGATGGAGTGAAGATGATAAAAGGAAGTAGCTATAGATGCTAAAGCTAGATCCATAATAGCTGTGTCTTTACCAGATAAAGTCTATCACTCTATGATGAAGATGAGAACTTCTAAAGCCATATGGGATACTCTTGGAATTCAATATGAAGAAACTGATTAAGTTCAAATCGCTAGATGTATAAATCTAGTAAGACAATATGAGAGCTTTATGCATTTAAAAGGTGAAACTCTTTCTCAAATTCAGAGAAGATTGAACTGTCTCTTGATTGACATGAAAACTGTCAACAGAGAATATTCTAATGCCGAAATACTAACAAAATTCATAGAGGCACTACCTGAACAATGTGGAGTGTACACTACATGTCTAAAGCTGTCAAAGAATATTGAAACTCTCTCTCTAAGTGCTTTATATGGAATACTCCTAAATGAAGAGCAATCTCAAGCTTTAAGGAAAAACCTTATTAATGATATCAAGAGTGCCAAAAGTACTTCTTTGGCACTAGTGACTTCAGAGGTAGATCCTTCAAAACAAGTTTCTTCCTCTATTACCTCTATCACTGAATTAAATCAAACTGATTCAGAAGAACTCACTGATGCTGACATCTCTGAGTTTGATAATTCTCTAGCTCTTCTCACAAACAATTTTAGAAGATTCGCTAGGAAGAGTAACTTTCGAAAAACTCCTGCTATCGCTGACTTTGAAAAGTCAAAGACTCTTGTTAGACCTCATTTTTTGGAGAAGTATGATTCAGAATTATGCAAGTATATTCACATTTGATGACGTGGCAGACACACCCTCCGTGTGTAACTAAGTTTGTTATTCACTTGCTTACGTGTCAAGTTGTCATAGGCTAGATAGTTGACTTTCATGTTTGTAATCATATAAATAGCTCTTTCACTTATTGTAATAGTGTGATTCGAAATATACAGATTTGAGAGCAAAATTGTACGCACTGTTGATTATTTTTCAAAGTAATTCAATACGAATTACGTTTGTCTTCAATTCTGTTCTTACTAATTTCACTGTTTATCATAGATCTGTTCGCTTCCGCTCATAATTACTTATTTTGATCTATCGATTAATTGTTAGAAAGGGATCTGGGTTCCAACAATTGGTATCAGAGCCTGATAATCAATCTTATGATTATTAGATCTCTTCCATTTGGAGAAATGCCTTTTCTATTGACAGTATTTTTCAGTTTAAAGCTCTTGTTCTTCATTCTACCCTATTTTAAGAGATTTTGTTAATTTCATTACAATTTTATCTAAATCTGTGGTAATTTCTGCTTAAATCTGAGGTTAGTAAGAATATAGTCTTATTTCAATCAATTTGAAATTTGTTTACTCCAAATATCAATAAATCTTCAGTAAATTTCAAATCTCTGTTTCTGATAATATGGCCAATTCTAATCTGAATGTTGTATATACTTCTGGTTCTATAACCAAACCTCCTACTCTAATACGTGATGAATATCCACAATGGAAGATCCGTATGATAAATTTCTATGAAGGATTGGACGTTGAACTGTATCCTATTGTTCAAAATGGTTCGTTCGTTCCAATGAAAACTATTACTAGGGTCCCTGCTAATGCTGTCACTGATGAGGTCCCTGCAAGGCATGTTCCAAAATCAAGGGATAGTTGGTCTGATGCAGAGAAGGCAAAGGTGGAATTGTCCAGAAAGGCTAAAAGTCTCTTAATCATGGTAATTCCAAATGAGATTTTTCAATCTCTGGATTCCTGTGAAAGTGCCAAAGAACTATGGGATCAACTGCAAAACATTCTTGAAGGAGGTGCAAAAATGAGAAAAACAAAAGAGCCCAAGCTCTGAATGAATATAACAGTTTCCAGGCCATTCCTGAAGAATCTCTGGAACAGACTTTTCATAGATTTAACACTCTGATAAATCTATGTAAAAGATGTGACATCATCAGATCTAAAGAAGACAATAATGCCTTATTTTTCAAACGATTAAATCCTGAATGGTCAAATCTCTCGATGTCTCTACAAGCCAATCAGGATTTGGAACAATGGTCTCTACATGATGTCTTAGGTACTCTACAAGCTCACGAGAAAGAGGTTGTTCAGAAGAAAACCACTATCGGTGGACCTCTGGCTCTGACTTCTGAAACCAGAGGATCAGTCAGAAGAAGTAAGGAAGTCGAGAAGAAAGGAAAAAGTAAGGTTCTCATGTCAGAAGCAACTCCAGAGGATGATTCTGACTCTGATGATGAAATCAAAGCTTTTGCTGATTCACTGGCACTTATTACCAAACAATTCACAAAGAGGTTTGGTAATAAATCCTTTCAAGGTAGCAAAAGGTTTGATCTCCCTACTCCTAATTATGCTCCTCGTTAAGAAATACAGAGATCTGAGAAGACTAAGGCAGAGAAGAAGGAAGAGGAGTTAAAGAAAAAGAAGGATGTGTGCTATAGATGTGGCAAGCCAGGGCACTATTCAAAAGATGGCAGGGGAACTCTGAACAAAGACAAAATGTACTACCAGAACAAATACAAGTATAATGTCGATGAAAGAGCTCACTTTGCAGAAAAAGAAAAATGGCTAGGAGATGTGTCAAGTGGTGATGAAGCAATGGTCTGCGGAATGGCCAGAACATATGAATCAGAAAATCAGCCATCTGAAACACCTGTAAGTACTCTCTCTGACACATCTGAACTTGAGAACACCATTTTGGAAATATCTATTAATTTTGAAGAACTTAAGCAAAAGCTTACAGTTGAAAAGAAACTGCGAAAACAAACTGAAAAAAACTCTCTCTGAAACTCAAAGAGAGAGAGAAATTTATAAAAGAGAAATGGATCTTCTAACTGAAGAAAAATTGGAACTCAATGCTGAAAATGAGAAGATTTCCAAAATTTTAAAAAATACAGAAGTTAAGTAACAAGGAAGAGAAATTGAACTTAAACCAACTTTTGGAAAACAAATAAAAGGAGATTAGAGCTAAGGAAAGTGACAGATTAAATTCTATTGCACTTAAAAACTATTTCCAACAGAAAAGAGAATTTTTACATATTGAACTTCAAAAGACGAAGCTACAGATCAAAACATATCTAGATGCTCAGAAAGTTCATGACAAGATAAATACACAAGTAGGAAGATCCGGACTTGGTTTCGAGGATCTGGATCCCTACACATGTGAGAAACGATCAACTCTGAAATATGTTTTTTGTATAGGACAAGAACAGAAGCCTGTGTTTCCAATTTTATAGTAACAGTATTTTTAAAAAATCAAAAATAGAAAATGGTCGTCATCAACGAAAACTCAAGTTTAAAAACATCGAATATTCGTTTGGAAAAACAAGTGTTGATCTGAATAAAATTCAGAAAAAAGGCGACATTTTCAAATTTGGCTCAAGCGTTCATATGACTTTGAATCCAAAGGCGGATGTATTTATTCCTTCACAAGCACAAGAAGATCTACGTCTAAGCTTTGAAAAAGATATTCTATCCACTCTGGATAAATGCTTTAAAGTTGAACATGAAAATGTTTAGAAAATCTCTTCAGAAAACAATCCAAAGATATCCCCGTGTTCTTTTGTAGACCTAAATCTTTCTGAATCTCAAGACTATTTGAAACGATTACATATCCATGGGAAAATGATGATCAAGGTGATGATTTCTTTAACTCAGAAAATAATCTCTCAACTTTAGAAAATCAACTACCTTCTGAGTACAAAAAGGTTCCAGAAGTAACTAATAATGAGGAAGCTTCTTTCTTATTTACTAATGAACCTCTGGAAATCAGAGCCTCTGGTCTGAATATTGAAAAACATCCAAGTGGAATACCAACATTCTCTGTTCCTCCAACAGAACAGAGAAAACCAGTGTCCATTCATCCAGATTTCATTGGGATGTGTCTTAAAGTCAAATCTTGTCTTGAACTTGAGAAGGAGGAAAGTCTTAAAAAGAAATGTTTTGTTCAGCAAAAATCATCTCAATCATGTTATCCAAAGTTTACTTCTGCTCAAAAAGGCAAATGGAAATCTAATCTTTCTGCTTCTGTTTCAGTAATTCAGAAAACTCCTGAGAAGGTTTATCAGAGAAAGTCTCAACAGAAGAACACTTATGATTCTAAGCATAATGTCGGAACCCATATCTCTTTTTATTAAGCAATCTATAGATCAAATAAGTAATAATGAGCGGAAGCAAATAGATCTAAGATTAACAGTAAGATTAGTAACCGTAAGTACGAAGAACAGTCGTAATTGATATTGAAATATACTTGAATGACCGACAACAGTATGCTCACAACAACAGCTCTATATTTCGTATTCTCAATCGATAGTTTTACAATCAGTGAATAGAGCTATTTATACGAACACAACAATAAAAGTCAACTACTGGACCTATTACAATGAGACACGTAAGCAAGGAAGTAACTAACTAATAGACATACGAAGGATGCTCTTGCCACGTCATCTGATCTTAGTACTTGCTTAATTCTGTTTCATACTTTCCCAAAAAGAGTTCTAACAATCTCTCCCTAAGTATGAAAAACAGAATGTTGCACGTGTATCAGAAGGGAGCTATATGAGAAATGACTTTGTAGATAGCATCAGTAACTTCTCTGAGCTTCATGAGTTTTTCAAGTCTCTTAACAATTTTGTCTCTGATTTCTTCATCTTGATTGTCATTTGTTGCAGAAGCAAAACATTTTGCGATGTAGACAACCTCTGTAGAGTATCTGTGAGCATCTTTGATTCTGAAGAAACTTTTTCTGTTAGGCCTTTTGAATACAACTCCAACTTCTGGTTTGGTTATTACTTTCCCAATCCTCTGCATATTAATCCCCTCTAGGTCTTTATTTAGTGCAGTGATACACAAGATATCAACATTGTAATTTAAGCCAGCTTGAAAGTCTACTTGCCTTCGATATCTTATGAACGACTTCATACATTCAATGATACGAAGGTAAGCAATTCTGTTTTGATCTTCACTTTCTCTGTTCATCTGAGTCTTCATGAATGTCTCTAGAGTAAGCAAATCAGAAGGATGTTAACATTGAAAATATGAACCATAAGATGAAGAACATGACGTGGCACATGCATCTAGCATGTCTACCCTTATACAGCTGATCAGTTAGTTACACGCTCCCATCTCATACGTGTCAGTCTGTAATAGGTTAGGATATTGACTTTTGCATTCTGTTATTGTATAAATAGATCTTTTCTCTTAATGTAAAAGTTGTCGATCTGAGTACTTTCAATTGAAGAACATACTGTGCGTCATTCCAAGTATTTGTAATCGTGATTCAAGGTTATTAATACAAATTCCATCTGTTCTTCATCTTTCTTACTGTTCAAATTATAACTGCTGTTAATTGATATTAAACTGCTTCCGCACATACTTTGATTCTCAAATATATCAATTACCTGTTGGACCTCATTTTTTTGGAGATTGTTAGACCTCATTTTTTGGAGAAGTATGATTCAGAATTATGCAAGTATATTCACATTTGATGACGTGACAGACACACCCTCCGTGTGTAACTAAGTTTGTTATTCACTTGCATACGTGTCAAGTTCTAATAGGCTAGATAGTTGACTTTCATGTTTGTAATCGTATAAATAGCTCTTTCACTTATTGTAATAGTGTGATTCGAAATATACAGATTTGAGAGCAAAATTGTACGCACTGTTGATTATCTTTCAAAGCAATTCAATACGAATTACGTTTGTTCTTCAATTATGTTCTTACTAATTTCACTGTTTATCATAGATCTGTTTTCTTCCGCTCATAATTACTTATTTTGATCTATCAATTAATTGTTAGAAAGGGATCTGGGTTCCAACAACTCTGCCTGCTGAAAAAGCATCTGCTATATGCTATAACTGTCAGCGAAAGGGTCACTTTGCAAGTGAGTGCAGATCTAAGAAAGTAGTTGCACTCACTACCTCTCAGAACTCTGATAAGAAGGAGAAATATTCTAAGTTAAAAAATAAATACAGAGATCTGAAAAAGAACCAGCAAAAAGGCAAAGGTCTAGTTGCTGAAGAAGTCGATTGGGATCATGAAGATGATTGAGCCAAAACATCTGATGAATCATGTTCTGATGAAGAAGACCTTGTCTTCCTCTGTTTAATGGCCAGAATTAAGGAAGCTGAAGAAGTTTCTGAAACATCATCCTCAGAGTTTCCTTCGACTCAGGTAAATATCTCTACCAAACTCTCTTAATCTGAAAGTGATAACTTGTCGGCTCTCGATTCTATGACTGTTAATTTTTACAATGCTTTAAATGGAAAGATCAAAGCCGAACAAATCAATATTGATCTATCAGAACAACTGAAAAATTGCCATTTAAAAATCAAAGAACTTACAAAGATTGAAGAAACTCTGAAGGACCAAGTCTTTGTAAATCAAACAATAAACATTGAAAGACAACAAGCTATCACTAGGGAAAAGGCCATCGCTGATCTCAAAGCTGAAAAAGCTACCATCGAAGGATGGTGTAAGGCTTCTGATAAAGTCAGCAAGATCATCAATGCTCAGATCCCTATGAAGGTCAAAAGTGGTTTAGGATATAACCCTGACAAAGAAGAAAATCAGAGAATGATCGTTCCATGTTAAAATTCGGAATGTTTGTTTCTTCAATCCCTGATCCTTCCTCTCAAAAACCTCTAATAAATGAGAAACGACCTATGTCAAAATCTAATGATTCTAAGAAGATGTAAAAGGACAAGTTTCTTGACCATGTTCCTACAATCAAGAATTTTTAGAAACATAAGAAGAACTCCTCTATTCCTCCAGTGAGTCATCCTAAAACTGGAAAGAAGATCCCTGGATTTATTCAGAGATCTACTCCCAGAATTAAGATTGACCTCACTCCTGTTCCTGAGAAAATTGTTATTCCCCCAAGGACACTAGATAAAGGGATTCTTGGTTTTGGTCCTGAAAACGCTTCTACCTGCTCTCTGAATTCCTTTAATTCCAAACCCATTTTCAAGTATAGGAAATTCTATCACTATGGTGAGACTACCCACATTGCAAGCAAATGTCCTAATGCTACTAAGGTGAAAAATTAGCTCATGGTAAGAAAGTAGCTCAAGCTGATAAATCAGCGAGAACGAGATCCACCAAGATTGGTAAAACTTCCAAGGTAAAGATAACCAATGGAGAAAATCCTTCAGCCAGTAGCACCTCCGCCACTCCGTCCACTAACTCAGCAGGACCCATAGTAATATGGGTACCTATGAAAAATTAATCTATTTGTTGTATACAGAGTGCAAAAGGCATCTGGTATCTCGATAGTGGATGCTCAAGGCACAAGACTGGCAGAAAATCTATGCTCTCTGAACAAAGAAAAAATTGGTCCCTCAGTGACTTACGCTGGAAATGGCAAAGGATACACCAAAGGTTATGCAATTCTATCCAATGGAGCAACTTCATTCAGTCGAGTTGCTTATGTTGAAGGACTAAAGCACAGTTTATGGAGCGTTAGTCAGCTGTGTGACAAAGACTTCAAAGTCTTGTTTTTAAAGAACAGATGTGTTGTCACTGATATTAACGACAAACGTGCCTTAACGGGCAAAAGGTTAGAAAATGTGTACGTCATCAATATGAATAGTTCTCACTCTAAGAATATGTGTTTCATTTCCAAAGCTTCCTCTGATTTCAACTAGTTATGGAATATGAGACTCTCTCATCTAAACTTTAAGATGATCAATGAATTATCTCAAAAAGAACATTGTTTAGCGTGTGAGAAGAGAAAACTGACAAAAGCCTCTTTCAGATACAAATAAGTCTCCTCAGTGATTTCCCCTCTTCAACTACTTCATATGGATCTATTTGGACCTGTAAATGTCCAATCCCTGTCTGGAAAGAAGTACACTCTTGTAATAGTTGATGAATACTCCAGATATACATGGGTATTCTTTCTTCGATCTAAGAGTGACACACCTGACGTAATTATCTCTTTTATTAAAAAAAATGGAAGTCCTGAACAATCTCATTGTTCGCCATGAGAAGTGATCATGGCACTGAATTCAAAAACAGCACCCTGATTAACTTATTTGAAGAAAAGGGAATCACGCATAATTTCTCACCAGTGAGAACTCCTTAGCAAAATGGTGTTGCTGGAAGAAGAAATCGAACGATCATTGAAGAAGCTCGCTCAATGCTCAGTGAATCGCATCTTCCAACTCAATTCTGGGTTGAAGCAGTGAACACTGCTTGCTTTACTCAGAATCGATCCCTGATAGTCAAGCGGTTCAAGAAGACTTCCTATCAATTATTTCATGGAAGAAGACCTACTCTGAAATACCTACATATTTTCGGATGTAGATGCTACATTCTGAATAAAAAAGATCATTTGGGTAAATTTGAACCAAAAGCTGATGATGGGATATTTCTTGGATATTCTTCTGTATCCAAGTGTTTTAGAATCTTCAACACGTTGAAGAATCCATGCACGCCAATTTTGATGAATCTCATCCCACTAACTCCATTCCTCTCCCTGAAGAAGATGAGGAATTGAATGAATGGATGTAATCTCACTATGGGGAACCTGAAACTTATTTCAGAAATCAACCTAATGCTGAAAATAATGATGATGGAGTCCCTGATATTTTTCCTACATCTAATATCGATCCATCATCATCAGGGGTTAATATTACTCCTCTCAATCAGATTCCTCCCTCTGATACTTCATTCGGTGATTCTTCAATAAATAATCAAGTTCAAGTTTCCACTGGACAAACCTCTGAGTCAACTCCAGAGTTGATAATGGATGCTAAGGTACCTATTGTTGAAACAACAAACGTTCTCCCAAAACAAGAACAAGTCGTTGAATCACAAGCAGATCACTTCCCTCAACCACCTGCTCAGCGATGGACTGCAAATCCTCCAATAAATCAAATTATTGGTGATCCGAATGCAGGTATCAACACACGTAGAAGTACAACTAATATCTGTCTCTATGTCAATTTTATTTCTCTCTCTGAACCTAAGAAGATAGATCAAGCTATCTCTGATCCAAGTTGGGTTTCTGCCATGCAAGTAGAACTAACTGAGCTTCGCAGAAACAAAGTTTGGAATCTTGTTCCTCGTCCATCTGGTAAGACTGTTATTGGAACAAAATGGGTTTTTCGAAACAAACAAGATGAAAATGGCACTGTTATTCGTAACAAGGCTCGACTTGTTGCTCAGGGATATAGACAGGAAAGAGGAATTGACTATGATGAGACCTTAGCTCATGTTGCTCGATTAGAAGTCATAAGACTTTTCTTAGGTTATGTTGCCCATAAAGACTTCAAAGTTTTTCAAATGGATGTAAAAAGTGTTTTTTTAAATGGCAAACTCAGCGAGGAAGTTTATGTTGAATAACCTCCTGGTTTCACTGACCTTAAACATCCTGGTTATGTTTTCAAACTTCAAAAAGCTCTTTACGGGTTAAAACAAGCTCCTAGAGCTTGGTATGATACTCTTTCTAAATTCATTCTTAAAGAAAAATTTGTTCATGGAAAAAATGACCAAACCTTGTTTTTAAGAAAATATAAAGGTCATACTATTCTCGCTCAAATATATGTCGATGATATTATTTTTGGTTCCACAAGACTCAAATTATGCACTAGTTTTGCAAACAGAATGTAGAAACAATACAAAATGAGTATGATGGGTGAACTAACATATTTTCTAGGTTTGCAGATTAAGCAATCTGACAAAGGAATTTTTATTTGTCAAAGTAAATATGTTAAGGACATGCTGAATAAGTTTGATATGAATCAATGCTCGGCGATGAAGACCCCTATGGCACCTCCTCTGACTTTGAATAGGGACCCAAATGGGAAACCTGTCAATATCACTGCCTATCGAGGGATGATCGGATCTCTGCTATATCTTAAAGCGAGCAGACCCGACATCATGTATTCCACCTATCTCTGTACCCGATATCAAGCTGAACCAAAGAATCTCACCTAATCGCTGTAAAGCAAAATTTCAGATATCTAAAAGGAACTCCTAATTTGGGTCTTTGGTATCCCAAAGGCTCAGGATTCGATCTAATTGGTTACTCTGATAGTGATTTCGCAGGTTGCAAGATAGATAGGAAGAGCACCACTGGTAGATGTCAGCTATTAGGTGGTAAGTTGATAAGTTGGACAAGCAAAAAGCATAACTCTGTCTCCACATCTACCGCTGAAGTTGAGTACGTAGCCGCTGGTACTTGTTGTGCTCAAATACTTTGGATGTGAAATCAACTAAGAGACTATGATCTCAAACTTTCCAAAATCCCTATCTATTGTGATAGCACCAGTGCTATTGCTATTGCAAATAACCCTATACTTCATTCCAATACCAAGCACATTGAGATTCGATATCACTTTATCAAAGATCATGTGATGAATGGTGAAGTTGAACTTCATTTTGTACCAACTGAATATCAGCTCGCTGATCTTTTCACCAAGCCTCTTGATGAGACTAGATTCAATCTACTTATCAGTGAACTTGGTATGTTAAACGCCGAATATTTTCTATTCGGCGATCAACAAATATTCAGTGACATACAAATTAAGCCTTCAAATTTCCATTCTCTGAACTCTGACTCAGCGATACTTTATTTATCTCGCTCAGGTATGTCCTTCTAAAACCTACCCTCTCTGACTATCTTCATACTCAAAGAATGAATCTCATAAGATAAAACCCATCACTAACAATCCTTTATTGTCTATTGATGAAGAATTTAAAGATAATGATCAACATTTATTTAAATGATAATCTTATTCATATTTTCATATGAGAAAAGGACACGTCAGACCTTTATCTAACACATGACGGACCATGACGTTTCTTTTCTGATCATTTTCTAGAAACATGCGCTAGGTCATCATTACTTTTCAAAAAGCTAAAACCGTCGTTTAGCTTGCTTTTTCTTTCTTCTTGCTATTTAAGCAACTTTCGTTTTCATTAAATTCTTTACGCGCTCATTGTATTCAAAAAGCAAGAATGTCTTTCGAATCTTCAAGCTTTCTTCAAGAACACCAAGAACACGCACTTGTGCGTTTTTCTTTTGAACCCACTTTTAAGGTTTCATCTAACCCTATACTTCCTCCTATAAACAATTACAATGTTGTTTCTTCTTCTAAAAATTTATTAAAACAAGTTTTTTTTTTCTAAAGATTTTTCACTAAATCTGGATTAAATCTTCATAATTTTTTTTAAAACCTGTTCTAAGTTTCTCCTTAGAACAGAAGACCATCTTGGTAAGTTTAATCCAAAATTTCTCTTCTAAACCTTCTAAAAACTCTTTTCTTGGTAACTTTAGACTACCAAAAATTACCAAAATCTCTTTGGTACTCTTTCTTATAACCACAAGTATTTTGATCTTGTTCATCAAAACACTTGTTTTATTTTCCTTAAATTTGGTATCCTTTGTACCAAAACCTTACTCTGGTTTATACATTTTTTTATTAAACCATCATTTTTCTCTTTGGTGTTCCAGGTTATGAAACAGCAATGGCATCATCCAGCAAGATCACTGAATCCTCTGCCGATGTTACCCTTGTGGGTGCTAATACTTTCACTTTCACTCCTGAGCAGGCCACTTTCAAACCCTGCAACTACCTAACATTGGTGGAAATCCCTGCTGATCGACCTCAATTCAAGGAAGGTGCTACTTTCATCAAGGTGTGCCCGCTGATGTACGCCTTCGTTCACAACCCTGTGGGGATTACTTCTCACCTACAGGCGCTTTGGTACACAGCTCACAACACCACTCTCACTACTCCAAAGGAAAACAAACTCCCTGCCATCGAATTAACTATCCCCATCGAAAAAGGAACTTTTTCCTTTACTGCTGGATTCTTAAGGCATGTTCTTCACCTCTCTCTAGAGGTAAGAATCAGGAATGGGCCCCTGAGCCCACCAAGGAACAAATCACTAAATTCTTGGATACCATCAACTATGCTTGGGAAGACCCCGCTGAGAAGAGTGTCGGCTCCAAGATGGAGAAGAAAAGGCTCGCTGCAAGATGGCAGTACATCTTCACCCAAGTGATTCAGTGCTTGGGTTCCAAGATGGGTTCTAATGACCAGGCCAACAAGCACTACCAAGACCTGGCCTTCGCTTTCTGCAACAACTATAACCTCAACTACGTTGATTACATTTTCAGCGATATGTACAACAGAGTGAACGCTGCTAAGAGGGAGAAGCTGCCTTCAAGGACGATTACCCAAAGGTGGCCAACCAAAGCTTCTCAATGGTTGGAAGAAAGTCGTTGGACATCGAAGAACATCCAGGGGAATCTCCTTACACCACCTACATGCTGCAACTTATCAGCGAAGTAGCATCTGTGTCCATCCCATTGACAAACCCATCAGTGAGTATCCCTGACACCACCTCTCAACCAAAACGCAAACAGCCGACTGACGGTCATAAAAAGACCTTCGCTCACAAGCCAACATCAAAGAAGCAAAATACGAGAATGTCTCAAAATACTTCCCTCTGAAAAAGGAGTAACACCAACACCCACACTCAGCCCCTGCCTCGATAATGGTCTCTACACCCGTTGGCGCTTCTTCAACTCGACCACCATTTTCAGCGACTCCGGTCACTGAAAATGTTATAGCCAGCTTCACTGAAGCTAGATCAGGTTCTACATTCACAGCCCTCTCTTCTACTTCTTCAGTCTCTTCTTTGGTCCTCACATCAACATCTAATTAAGAGATAGTTGTCCCTATCTCTGATGATGATGAAATGCACGCAGTCCAAGCTTCAGTTTTTTTTTCGACAATCTGAATTTTGGAAGGCCAGTGTAACAGGACCTCAGAATGTTTCTTTCAAACATTCTAAAAAACAGGCTAGTGATCCACAGGACACTGCCGTTGTATGTGGAATCTCTGAGAGTAATCCTCACGATACTCTCAAGGTAAATAACATGTCTTCTTGTCACCTTTCATCTAACCCAGAGCTCTTTTTGACTGCTCTGTCTATGGTCATCGGGTATCGCATCTCCTATCTCCACCTCAGCGACTACTACCACCACCAAGGCCGCTGCTACTTCTTCCAGCGGTGGCAAAGGTACGTCGCTGAAATCTCCACAGCCAAGAAATGCTAAAGAGTTACGTAAAATCAAACAGGAGAAGTTCACTACAAAGCTTCCCTCCTTCCCTGTTGATATAGCAAAGATTTTTCTTCCCAACCACACATTCCCAGGGATTGACTTCTCAGTCAATGAATGTGCTCTCACTAGGGCCATGGTTGACAATCTCCAAATGTTGGCGGAATACATTTTCCGGACGGTCACTGGTGCTCCCGGAATGAAATCCACTATCAACAACGTCTACACTGACATTCAGTTAGTAAAGGAGGAGAACTCGGCTCATGGGCAAGCCATTGCAAGGCTAGAGAAGGCAGTCGAAGTACAAGGCAAAGTGCTTGAGTCTATTCAGAAGACTCAATCGGACATGACGCAGCTTTTGAAGACAATCACTGATGCATGCCCGTTCTTCACTGCTGTAGATCGGACCTCGCTGAATCAGGTTCTCCAGAACCAGTCTACACACACCGAATCTCTCAAAAATATCGGTTCGAGTGTGCGAAGACTGGTGGTGCACGTTCTTCCCACTGACAACATCGAGGGGGAGAGATGTGCCAAAGATCAACCTCATGAGATCATTGGAAAGGTAAATGAAACAACTCTTGGTACTTCGATATCTCCTTACATTCAGCAAGAGCCTGGTCAGCAAGAGACTACCTTCATCGTTGAAGATGAAGAATAGGAAAACGAAGAAGAAGATGAGGATGAGGAAATCCCTCACTATGGGGGAATGATGATGATGATGATGATGATGACGATGTCCCTCCTGGCGCAAGCCAGTTCTTCGTACAGAGTAGACAAGGAAACTTCATGCCTGAGATCGTCTACAGAGATCCTTTGGGGGACGGACCACCTCCTTCTCAAGGACAGTCCGATCCCTCAGGAAACGGAAAGCAAGTGGTGGATC
Source organism: Silybum marianum (assembly GCA_036898165.1). Lineage (NCBI taxonomy): Eukaryota > Viridiplantae > Streptophyta > Magnoliopsida > Asterales > Asteraceae > Silybum > Silybum marianum. Next base: position 24,618,918 of record CM072529.1, read on the forward strand.
TCAATTCCACCCCCGCACACTCTGAGGGGGAGACCGCTATTGAGGTAATCCTTCCTCAAGTACCTTTTACTCCAACCTCTAAACCCCCAACCTATCCATCTTTTCTTCCGCCAAATGTTGGGACTAATGCTCCTCTCTCTCCTTCCCCCGTTCTTAGTGAGTCTAGTCCCCCAAAGGACTCCACTTTTATGAAGGAACCTTTGTTTGAAGATCAATTTTTGTACATATCGGATACTGACTCTAAAGACGAAGAAGGCCTTGTCCCAAGGCAGCGTGTAAATAGGCAACCAAAAAGCGAGCCAGAAGAAGAGGAAAGGCGAATAAACTTCCTAAGGGAATTAGAAGCCAACAGAATAAAGGTTCCTAACACCGCTGAACCAGAATAATCCATACCGATCAGCGTGGTGGATGACTTCGATTTTTTATCCAAGGAAGAGAGAGCACTGGCTCTAGAAGCACAACGACAAAGGGATAAAGAGATCAAGCAAACTCAAAGTGATCTAGAGATGGCTAGAAAAGTGCTCAGGGAGGATGCCTTAAGAGATGAAGCGATCAAGAAGAAGAACAAAAAAAGTGAAAAGATCGTTGAGGCTCTGGCTCAATAGGAACTGGCTCGAGAAAATCTGAATGTGAAGCCTATTGAAGCTCAAAAGAAAATTCTACATGCGCTGACCAATGAAACCAAAAGCCACATGGAAAATGAACTACGCTGGTGCACACAACATTTCAACTATCGAGTGTCTGAATCAAAAATCATTCGTGCTACTATTGAAGGACGCACTTCTAATAAAAGTGGTCTGAAAGTACATGTAGGAATGTACAGGCACTCGTCATGCGAAATAGAAGAAGCCAAGTTCTTGAAGGTCTATGGATACTCTGAATGGTTGGAAATCATAGATGCCATTCAGGGTTCCAAATCCAAATTGAAAGATGTGCTGGAAAGTGTCTTGGATCAGTTATTGCAAAGGATGTCACAACACGTAAAAGTTCCTCTTCTCCCTGAGCAAGCAAGAAGAAAAAGGTCAAACACTGAAGGAGGCTCATCCTCTAAAAACGAGCTTGAGACTAAGTTCAACTATGAGAGTCTCTTTGGGCATCTTGATTTCTTGACATCTCAATGCTCAACGTCTCTCTTCCTCAGGGCTTACAACTTGAAGAAGGTGATATCATCTCTCTACCTGAAGCTGGTATGGTGTTCTTGGATAATGAATGCTTTCTTTGACTCTTCAGAAACTCAGAGATAACCAAAGTTCCCTCAAAATTTGTCAGAGTTATGTACTATCATTGCTGGTCAAACACAGGGCCAATGTTAAGACAAAAGAAGATCTATCAAAATGAGTTACGGAGAAGACAAGAAAGACTCTCTGATTAATCTTATTAGTTTTACTTTGTAACTTTCTTCAGTGTTATTGTACTTTACCTCATATTGTAATTTCATTTATCTTTGTAATTCATCAGATTATCATTAATGAAATTTCAATGAAGTACTCTACTTCATTTGTGTACTGAAAAGATCCCTGAAAATAGTAAAAGGGCCAATGAACATAAGAGTTCTATTTTTCTTATAAAAACCTTTACTCACTGATATTTCTTTCTGAAATTAAATCAGTGAATGAACTTTAGCTTTCTTACTTGTAAAATTGTGTTTTCATAATCGTATAAATGAAACTCAATTCCAACAAATAGATTAGCTGAAAAAGATCTCTCAGACAATACTTAGAAATTTTACTTTAATCTTTTATAAGTCCTTACTAATCCCTCAAAGGAAATTTTCCTATATTGCTTAATCATAATCAAATTGGGTGAGATTGTTGATCATATCTCCTCTTAGTGATTTAAATATGATTCCTCTATATACTTAGTGAAAATTCCATACATAAGCTATAGTTCAAATTCAGCGATAGCATACGCTGACTTCAATCAGCGATCGATGAATATCAGAGACTTAGACCTTATCCCTGAAGATCTGAAGAACAATAATCACACCACAAGAACATTCAGCAAAAGTCGAAGACCAAGCTGAAGATAGAGATAATCAGCTAATGATCTAAAGCGGTTCAGTGATAGCAAAGATTATGTAAACTAAAGTGTGAAGTCTTGTTAGGCCTTAGCGATACGACTAAAGTTCATCCTTGAAGTTTCAAAGGTCAACGATCAAGTGAAGCCTTTCAACAAGATTTATGTTGATCTTATCCTCGATGCACAAAAGTAAAAACCTTATACTATGTCAGAAACAGATGTAAGGCATGTCTTTTATGTCCACATCAAATCTGATATGGTACTGTTCACACGCGGCCAAAATCATGGTTGCTTTTCAACAAAGGACAAACTTCCAATGAAAGCATAACACGTGGAATATACCTTCTATCTTGCATTAATTGCGACGGGTATAAATAGATGAAGATCTCTTCTTCATCTTTATGCATGCTACTTTCTATTTACTCAAACCTCTGCTTCTTTTCTTTCTCATTTCCTTGTGCACCAAACTGTGTGATTTCTTAGTTACAATAGAATTGGTTTATACTTATTCAAATTCTGCTTGTAACTGTATATTTGTTTATTTAATATAAACTCATTTAAAAACTTAAAATATGTGTGTTTGTATTTAACCCCCCCCCCCCTTCTACAAACTGTTTCTATATCCATTGAACTCTTGTAGACTCCTTTGGGACCAACATATTTGCTTCTACTAATGCAAAATTTTGTAAAAACTTTGAGACTATCATGCAAACTGAATTTGAAATGAGTATGATGGGAGAGTTGACTTTCTTTCTTGGTCTTCAAGTAAAACAACTTCCCACAGGAATATTCGTTAATCAAACAATGTATGTAAATGATTTACTTAAAAGTATGATATGTCTGACTGTTCAAGCATTAAGACTCCAATGGCCACTGGAACTAAACTTGAACCAGATTTATGTGGAAATTTTTTTGATCAAAAGAAATACAGAGGAATAATTTGGTCTTTACTTTATCTTAAAGCTAGTAGACCTGATATTATGTTTGCCACATGTATCTGTGCAAGGTATCAAACTAATCCCAAAGAATCTCACCTTCTAGCTGCTAAGAGGATTCTTAGGTATCTTAAAGGATCACCTTCATTGGGCCTTTGGTATCCTAAGAATTCTGGTTTTGAACTAACAACATTCATAGATGCAGATCATGATGGTTGTAAATTAGACAGGAAAAGCACTAATGGTTCATATCAATTATTGGGAGATAGGCTTGTAAGTTGGTCTTCTAAAAAGCAAAATTGTGTGGCAACTTCCACTGCGGAAGCTGAATATGTAGCAGCTGCAATTTGTTGTTCACAGGTGATCTGGATGCAAATTCAACTCAAGGACTATGGCTATACTTTCAAGAAGATTTCACTTTATTGTGACTCAAAGAGTGCCATCGCAATAATAGCAAACCCTGTTTAACACTCCAAAACCAAACATATTGATGTGAGGTATCATTTTACTAAGGATCATGTTGAAAAAGGTAATATAGAAATGTTCTTTTGTTCAGACATATCATCAATTGGCTGATTTATTCACAAAAGCTCTTGATGAAAAATGTTTTAACTTTCTTGTGAGTAAATTAGGCATGATGAATCTTTTTGAATAAGTTCCTTACTTAGTTCAGAACTCTGAAAAACCAAATTCAGAAGTTCTGAATTTTGTTTCTCAGAAGTCTGAATCTCTTATTTCGGATTTTTTTTAGTAAATATACTTCAGCTTTATTTTCTTTCTTCTGAAGTTATATTTCCTCTTATTCTTATCTCTGAAGTATTTGTATTGGTCCTTTATTTTTTCATTTTTATATAGCATTTTTCAACGGGGAGTTTTAATTTTTTTTTTCTCTATCCTATGCTTGATTCAAGGGGGAGTATTTTTTTTTTAATGCTGGTTTGATTCATTCATAATGCTCATATTCTTCACTGATTGTTGGTTCTCATATCTGATCAGGTGCTTATTGATTATGCGCTTATTCGATTAGAAGTATGGAAAAACTTCTAGTGTGAAACTTATTTTTAATTGTTCAAACTACTTCTGAATGTTAAAAATACTTTTCTGAATTCAGAAGTCAGTACTTCAGAACTTCTGAACTCGTTCTCAGAACTTCTGAATTCATTCTCAGAACTTCTGAACTCATTTCTCAAAAGATAGATTTTTTTGACTAAGTCATCCACTCTAGGGATGAGCATACGAACCGAAATCCCGAAACCGAACCGGTCCCGTACCGAACCGGTATCGAATATAATTATCGGTTCGGTATTCAGTACCAAGATTTTCCATATTCGGGATTCGGTACTTTCGGTACCGGTACCGGTACTAGTCCCGGTAAATCCCGAACCGAACCGGGTAATTTAAAAAGTCATTTTTTTATTTGAATTGGTAACAAACTCTTTCCTTTTTTATAGAAAATCCTCTTAAATATATTACAATTTTCGGTTCTTGTATTTTCCACTCAAATACCGATTTTTTCTTGCAATTCTTCGTATTTCGGTTATTGCAATTCTCCAAAATCAGTTCCGTAATTTATCCAAAACCCGGTTCTTGCACAATCGGCTCCTCCAATCCGGTTTCCGCTCAAGTGATTTTGGTTTTTGTTATTGTGTTTAATGGTCAACGGTGAAAAACGGTTGTCGTCCCAAAAAATGGTACCAAGCGGTTCTAGTCCCGAAAATCCCGGTACCGAACCGGTGCCGGTACCGGTACCGAATTTCTCTTATCGGTTCGGTATTCGGTATTGATTTTTTCCGCTCTCGGTTTCGGTACTATCCGGTTTCGGTACCGGTTCGGTACCGGTCCGGTACCGAGCTCATCCCTAATCCACTCTGCATTGCGTGCCACATGTTATATTTTTATTTGATCATCAGTAACACATCGTAAAAACATTTCAGTAGTCATTTATTCGTAGTTAATCAATAGTTACCTACTAAACGTGCTTACTTTTTGTTTCTTCTTCTGCCATGTGTCCCATGTAAACCACTCCATTGAATCCAACTCGATATATACTTCTTATCAAATTTTCTTCAAAATCTTCTGCCATTTTCCCTACGAAATCAAAATTCTGAACTTACTGCTGTCAGATTATTTCCTATTCATCAACATTTTTCAATCGATCATGTTGACTTCTCAAATCAATCAACCAATCCAGACTACCAAATCCTGTTTCAGTAGAAGTTCTGGTGATTCATCGAATGAAGGATCATTCAAAATTGTGCAAAATAATGTGATGATCGGATCAAACAAAGTTGGAATACCTAATGATCCCAATCTTGAAGATACTAAAACAAACCAAGTGAATCCAAATGTTGAAATTTCAATTTCGAACCCTAATCCTAATCCAAATGACGATGTTGAAATTGGGGGAAATCAAGATAAACCTATTGAAGTTGCTACTAAATCCATTGCTGCTGAAAACGAATCTCCTGGTGATGATGGTGATGCTCCTACAAATACAAAAACTCAAACTGCTGATGTTTCAAGTGCAACATGCCCCATTCAAAGTAAGCTTGATGTACCTTCTGAAAAAGTGATGGAATTCAAGAAAATCAATTGTGCTTTAAATCTGAAATCTAAAGATTTTAAAGAAGATCAGCAAATTTTGATAGAAATTTTGAAGAAACATCCTCAAAGAAAGACGTTTACGAAGTATATGATTGTTCCATAGGTCTATTTGCAACAATGGTGGTGTTTTATTGATTATGAAGAAGAATCTGAGGCTATTACTTCCTTTGTTGGAGGTTATCAACTATGTATCTAGCCAGATCATTTGAGGAAAATTCTGGAATTGCCTGAAAGTGGAGATGTAGTGGGGAAATCAAGCTTTGATAAGATACCAAAACCTGCTGACATGATTGCTGACTTTATGAAGCTTGGATATAATAAGACCTTAACAACCTTAAGTGCTTTCAGACGCAAATGCCTACCTCTAATCTAGTATACTCTATTCTCAATCATCAATACATGTTTATCAGGCAAGACTTCTAGCTTAGATCAAGCTTCATCCAATATTGGAATTATCTTCCATGGTATAGCTTACAATATGCATTAGGATTATGCATCATTGATCTTTGATGAACTAAGAGCAATAGTTACCTCTAACAAAAAGCCAAAATATATCCCCTTTCAAAGATTTTTTTAAATCTGTGTTAAAGGAGCATTGTATACTGAACACAGAATCTCACCTTTGGATGATGCACCAAAGGTTCCTTTGTTTACTATGGACAATCTCAGGCCACCATCATCATCATTGACTCAATTTCCAAATGCTTTGCCTTTACCAGAGTACTGTGACTCTATGGGACTACCAGAACCTGTACCCTTACCTAAGATTCAAATCCTAGAGGTGTGCAAGAAGAGGGGTCTAGTATTTCACATAGGGAGGTTGGGGAGGAAGTTCAAGGGGGTGAACGACCTCACTGTGTCAAGAGGATAAATGTAAATGAGAGCAAGGGTAGAAGGGTGAGAAAAACAATTGAAGAGAGGAGAATACAGATAAAAGATCAAGAAAATTTTGATCTAACTATTACAAGCAGAGCAGCCAAAACATCTGTTATTCCACATTCTTTGGTGGATAACATTGAAATAGCCAGTGAGCCCATGGCAACTTTTGTTAACCCCCCCCCCCCCATCCACTCATTGAAATAGCCATTGAGCCTTCAAGAACACTAGATGTTCATTTCATTCACACAAGCACAAGTCTTCTAGACTTCACTAAGCAAAGTGTTAGCCATTTTGCGACAACATCAATAGACATTCCTATTCAGGATGTTCGAGGATTTGATTGAAGTCCTAGTGGGGTGAACATCTTAAAAGCTCCATCCACTTAATCACTGGTGATTCATGATACTGTGACATCACATGCCATCCTACTTCTGTAGGCATGCAAACAGGACCATCTGTTGTTCCAAAACCAATTATCTGAAGTTCCAAATTTTGTTCCAGAAAAGAACTTCAGATGTTTTATCAGCAACAGAAGCATTCTGAACATCTTCAGAAGATCTTTCAGAAGCCTGAGCTATTAACCCTTCTTGCACATTTTCTTTAGATCCAAAAACCCTTCTCCTCTTCTCCCCCTCATGATCATCAGGATCCTCATCATAATGTTTTATTTTATGAGTTTCTTCTTGTGCCTTACATTCCAAAGAAGAAATCCTTTGCTCAAGGGCAGATTGTGTATTTTGCACAACTGTCAACTTGGCAAGGATTTGTTGAATATCATCCTTAGTTTCCAATGTAGAGAAATTCTGAGGATCAGAAGTTGATAGCATAGAAGTCTTCGAAGTAGAAATAGATGAAACAACTTCTAAAAGAGACTTCAGAATTGTTGCCTGGAAAGAATTCAAATCTTGAGTTGTAACTGTGGCTTCTTCCAAAATATCAAGCCTATCAAGTATTTTCTTTTCCTGAACATCCACCCTATCCTCCATCATCTTCTGAGATTTACCCGTCAATTCCAATATGTCCTTCTGAATCTTTGCAAATTCAGAAGTACATAAGTTTTTGAATTTTGAGAATTCCGAAGAATGGGTAACTGGACCAGGAACAACAGATGTTCATGTTTGCAATTCTGAGAATTCAGAAGAATGACTAACACTTTGCTTAGTGATGTCTGGAAGACATGTGCTTGTGTGAATGAAATGAACTTCTGTGTTCTTGAAGGCTCAACAGAGGTTGGACAACCATACTCAATGTGCTCAAAAGTATGAAGGGGGGCATAATCCTTCTGTTTCAACATTAGGCTCCTCCAAATGGGGACCTAATGGTTGATTAGCTGCGTGCCCCAAGAGTGTTGTTGAAACATCCTTGTTTTGAGAGATGGATGAGTGGATGGAGGGTTAACAAAATTTTCCATGGGCTCACTGGCTATTTCAAAGTTATCCACCAAAGAATGTGGAATAACATATTTTGTGGTTGCTCGGCTTGTAACAGTTAGATCACAGATTTCTTGATCTTTTATCTGTGAATTCTCCCCTCTTCAATTCTTTTTCTCACCCTTCTACCCTTCCTCTCATTTACAATTTTCCTCTTGACACTCTAAGGTCGTTCACCATCTTTAACCTCCTCCCCACTTTCCCTATGTGGAATACTAGACCCCTCATCTTGCACACCTATGGGATTTGAATCATGGTTAGGGGCTACAGGTTTTGGTAGCCCCATAGATCCAAAGTAATCAATCAAAACCTTATTCTTATAGTTGACATAAGCTCTGAGTTATTATGGTAATGGAAAAGCATTTGGAAATTAAGACAATGAAGATGATGGTGGCCTGAGATTGTCCGTTGTAAACAAAGGAACCTTTAGTGCATCATCCAAAGTTGGAATTCTGTCTTCAGTATACAATGCTCCTTTAACACAGATTTGAAAAAAATCTTTGAAAGGGGATATAGTTTGGCTTTTTGTTAGAGGTAACTGTTGCTCTTAATTCATCAAAGATCAATGATGCATAATCAAAATGCATATTGTAACCAATACCATGGAAGATAATTCTAATATTGGATGAAGCTTGATTTAAGCTAGAAATTTTACCTGATAACCATGTATTGATGATTGAAAATAGAGTATACCATATTGGAGGTACGCATTTTCTTCTGAAAGCACTTAAGGTTGTTAAGTTCTCATTATATCCAAGCTTCATAAAATCAACAATCATGTCAACAAGTTTTGGTATCTTATCAAAGCTTGATTTTCCCACTACATCTCCACTTTCAGGCAATTCTAGAATACATCTAAGATGATTAGGCTTGATACAAAACTGATAGCCTCCAACAAAAGAAGTAATGGCCTCTTGTTTTTCTTCATAATCAATAAAACACCACAATTGTTGCAAATGGTACTCTGGAACAATCATATTTTTCGTAAACATCATTCTGAGAGGATGTTTCGTCAAAAAATCTATCAAAAGCTGCTGACTTTATTCAAAATCTTTAGATTTTAGATTCAAAGCACACTTGTTTTTCTTGATTTCCATCATTTTATCAGAACGTACAGTAAGCTTACTTTGAATGGAGCTTGTTGCCCTTGAAACTTCAGCAGTTTGAGTTTTTCTATTAGTTGCAGTATCACCAACATCGTCATGAGATTCATTTTCAGCAGCTATGGATTTAGAAGCAACTTCAATAGGTTTATCCTGATTTTCCCCAATTTCAATATCGACATTTGGATTAGGGTTAGGGTTCGAAATTGAGATTTCAACATATGGATTCACTTGGTTTGTTGCAGTATCTACAAGATTGGGATCATTTGGTATAGCAACTTCGATTGATCCGACCATCACATTATTTTGCACAGTTTTGAATGATCCTTCATTCGATGAATCACTAGAACTGCTACTGAAACAGGATTTGGCAGTCTGGATTGGTTGATTGATTTGAGAAGACGACATGATCGATTGAAAAACTTTGGTGAACAGGAAATGATCTGAGAGCAGTATGTTCAGAATTTTGATTTCGGAGGGGAAATTGTAGAAGATTTTGGAGAAAAGTCGATAAGAAGTATTTATCGAGTCAGATTTGATAGAGTGGTCGACGTGGGACACGTGGCAGAAAAAGAAACAAAAAGTAATCACGTTTAGTAGGTAATCATGGATTAACAATGGGTAAATGACTACTGAAATGTTTTTACGACGTGGTATTGTTGAGCGAATAAAAATATAACACGTGGCACGAGACACGGTGTGGATGACTTAGCCAAAACAAAATTATCTTCTGAAAAATGAGTTCAGAAGTTCTAAGAGAAATTCTGAATTGTGAAAAACGTTAAAAAAGCACTTCTGAATGTAGAAAAGTATTTTTAACATTCAAAAGTAGTTTGAACAATTAAAAATAAGTTTCACACTAGAAGTTTGTTCGTACTTCTAATTGAATAAGCGCAGAATTGATAAGCACCTGGTCAGATCTTTATCAGAAACAATAAACAATTAAGATATGAGCATTATGAATGAATCAAATCATAAAAAAAATACTCCCCCTTGAATCAAGCTTAAAAAAAATGAAAGAAAAAACTCAACCTTGAAAAATGCTATATAGAAATAAAACATAAAAGACCAAAACAAATACTTCAGAGATAAGAATAAGATGAAATATAAGTTCAAAATTTAAGGAATAAAGCTGAAGTATATTTTAAAAAAATATTAATTTATGAAATGAGAGATTCAAACTTCTGAGAAACGAAATTCAGAACTTCTGAATTTGATTTTTCAGAGTTCTGAACTAAACATGTTAAGAAATTACAACTTAACTCTTTTTCTAAGTCAGGAATTTATTCAGAAAGATTCATCATGCCTAATTTACTCATAAGAAAGTTAAATCGTTTCTCATCAAGAGCTTTTGTGAATAAATCAGCCAATTGATAATCTGTCTGAACAAAAAACATTTGTATATCACCTTTTCAACATGATCCTTGATAAAATGATACCTCACATCAATATGTTTGGTTTTGGAATATTGAACAGGGTTTACTATTATTGCTATGACACTCTTTAAGTCACAATAAAATGGAATCTTCTTGAAAGTATAACCATAGTCCTTGAGTTGAATTTGCATCCAGATCACCTGTGAACAACAAATTGCAGCTGCTACATATTCAGCTTCTGCAGTTGAAGTTGCCACACAATTTTGATTTTTAGAAGACCAGCTTACAAGCCTATCTCCCAAGAATTGACATGATCCAGAAGTGCTTTTCCTGGCTAATTTACAATCACCATGATCTGCATCTGTGAATGATGTTAGTTCGAAACCAGAAATCTTAGGATACCAAAGGCCCAATGAAGGAAATCCTTTAAGATATCTAAGAATCCTCTTAGCAGCTAGAAGGTGAGATTCTTTGTGATTAGCTTGATACCTTGCACAGATACATGTGGCAAACGTAATATCAGGTCTACTAGCTGTAAGATAAAGCAAAGACCCAATTATGCCTCTGCATTTCTCTTAATCAAAAGATTTCCCACTTAAATTTGGTTCAAGTTTAGTTCCAGTGGTGTCACACCCCGCTAAAGCGGAAACACGAGGTGTGATGGTTCAAGATTTCATTGCGATAGGGCAAAAACAACACCAATCATCCATTCAAATACATAACAAATTAAAACCGATATTACGTCATACAAGTTCAAAGTTTTAACAGAAAAAAAAAGAAACAAAGTGTCCAGACATAACGATTTCAATTTTTAAAACGTGATTGATGTCGACGCGCTCATATAACAAGCATTTTAGTTAATCTTTCTTTCCCCTGAAAAAAACATGATAAAAACAAGGTCAACTACAAAGAGTTGGTGAGTTCACAGGTTTTCAATATTAAACATCTTTTGCATAAATGAATATTGAGCAAAACAACTTTTATGGCACTTGGTAAATCTTAAGATGTTCAAGGCATTTTGTACCCTAATTAATAGTAAGTAATGAGCCACCACTAAACCTTTCGACCACAAAACTCTTTTTAATTCTACCTTAGCGGTGGGACTAAAATCCCACATATGTAGAACCTTTATTTTAAGTATAGTGCACCCCTACCTGTAGTTTTTATGTGAGATTGCTATCCGCACCCCTACTTATCCGTTTTTAGGTGCGATTGTCCATCCAACAGCGCTATCCACAAATACCCTCTGCTCCTCACTTGAGTTAATAATAGTGTACAAACTTTTATGGAACATTTTACTCAATACAATCTATTAGTATACATGTCTTAGTGCCCAAAAACAACAATTTCATAATGTTTCACATTCGGTAATGCAAATAGCTCAAATATTACATTTTTGTTTTTAGTGAAATTAGTGGCATTTGAAAGGTAACTCATTAAAATAAATTTCAGAAGAAAAAACAAATAATTTGGATGATTATTTTGAGAGTTATGGTTGTTCAAAGTAGGGTTTACCTACTTTTGAACTTCCAGATGCAAATCCAGCTTGTTTTGAGCATTTGGGGGGTCAAAACTCAATGTTTTTGAGTGAGACCACTTAGATTATAACCCCAACTCATAAAATAAACCTTTAGAAGAAAATTCATACCATTTGGACGTGTTATTTGCAAGAAATGAACGACACAAACACAAGTACATATTCTGTCAGCACCAAAAATCACTATTTTCATGAACCAAACCCACATGCAATAGATTTTTACCTACTTTCTTGAGTTCAAATGTTTGGGTCATAGACTGCCAGCACTATATGAACATTTTTACATGTTTTTGGTGTATCATCTCTCCATAAACTCAGAAAATTTCGGAGGTTAGAAGTATGTGACTAAAAATGCAAGAAAAAGTGAGTTTTTCACTCAAAATTAACAAGAAAATGGTGGAGATGATGTTACTACTTACTTGGATGATGAAATGTGTTGAATATCTTTAATAACCTTGCACTTTGATGGGTTTTTTATGAAGAAATTGGCTGGAACTTAAAGGAGAAGGGAGGGTTTTTGAAGAAACCCTTGAGTTTTAGAGAGAGAGAAGAGAGAAATTCAAATTTTCAACATGCAAATGAGGAAGAAATGAAAAAAAAAATTATTTATATGGGGGGATTAGGGGAGGCCATGTACATGGGTCCCACTCCAACCCAATATTTAAAAAAAAAATTAAACTCAAGCCCAAAAAAGAAATTAAAATGTCATTTTTCTCAATTTTGGCATTTTTCCTCAAAATGTAAGTCCAAAAGTGATTAAATTCTATAAAAATAGAAGTTTTATATTTTAAATACTAAAACTATATATTTTATATAAAGTGGGTATAAATTAGAGCATTTGGCACTATATGAGGCGTTTCAGATAGTTACGGGTCAGAATCGGACTTTCTAAGCCACTACCGGTAACTCTAGAAATTTTTCGGTCAATCTAATCTGACTAACTCTTATTCTTATAACTTATCTAGATTAACACTAATAAACTTAATAAGAACTAACCTGGAAGCTCAAATTTGACAGTTGTCACAAGTGGCCATTGGAGTTTTAATGCTTGAACAATCAGACATACCATACTTTTTAAGTAAATCATTTACATACTTTGTTTGATTGATGAATATTTCTATGGGAAGTTGTTTTACTTGAAGACCAAAAAAGAAAGTCAACCCTCCCATCATGCTCATTTCAAACTCAGTTTGCATGATAGTCTCAAAGTTTTAATTTTTTCTTTTTTGCATTAGTAGAAGCAAATATTATGTCATCAACATATATTTGTATCAAGATCAAATCATCATCTTCCTTTTCTAGAAATAAATTTGTATCAATTGCACCTCTTTTGAATTTGGACTTCAGAAGGAATTTTGTGAGAGTGTCAAACCATGTTCTTGGAGCCTGTTTAAGTCCATATAGAGCCTTGTCAAGAATATAAACATGATCTGGAAACTCTTTGCTTTCAAATCCTTCTGGTTGATCCACATACACTTCTTCATGAAAAATGCCATTTAGAAATGCACATTTGATATCTATTTGAAAGACTTTCATATTTTTGTATGCTGCATAGGCTAGAAATATCCTTTTGCTTCTAATCTTGCCACAGGTGCAAAGGTTTGATCATAGTCTATTCCCTCTTGTTGGTAATATCCTTTTGCTACAGGGTAGCTTTATTTTTCACAACAATTCCGTTTTCATTCTTTTTATTCCTGAATACCCATTTAGTTCCTATGATGGATTTGCCCTTGGGTCTTGGAATGAGCCTCCAGACTGTGTTCCTTTCAAACTAATTTAGCTCATCTTGCTTTGCTAAAACCCAGTCTGGATCTTGAAGTACCTCACATGGCTTCTTTGGCTCCATGCTGCTTAGAAAATTAACATATATAAACACTCATTTGTTGTTGCGGATCTGGTTTGTACTCCTTTTGAGGCATCACCTATTATTTGATGAACTGGATGATTTGATGCATATCTATTTACATTAGGAAATGGTTGAACAGATAAGACATTACTTGCAGGATCATATTCATCAATGATAACATGTGTTCCAGATTCTGAATGAATTTCTGAATTAAGATCTGAAGTCTCCCCCTCAACTGTTGGATGAATTTCTGAATGCACAGGTTCATAAATTGCTTGTGGAGGCTCAGAAATATGAATTAAAGATGTTCAGGTTGAGATAGATGGTCCAGAAATATTTGATGTGATTGTATCTTCTGAAATATGATCTGGATTATCTCTAATAATAGATGGATTCTGAAAATCTGCAGAGATATCAATAGGCACATCAAATAAATCATGACATAACAAATCTAGTTTATCTTTAATTGATTTGTCAAGGACATCTTTCAATTAGACAAACACAAATCCCTTTCGTTTATTAAGCCTTATAAAAACCCAATGTTTGAACAATGAGGACATCGTTCGATTCTTTGTTGGGGGGTAGGGGAAAACGAGTTAAAATTATTCGGTTCATATTGTAAAAGTAGAAAATATTTTCTTCGTAAAATTGGAAGAAAACAAAATAAATTTTTTTTAACCCAAAAAGATCCTTAAAAATGGGTTTTCAATAGAGTGTCAAAACCAAAATCGTCCATTAGGAAAAATATCAAAGATATTTTTTTCGGTTTAAGACAAGTTCGAGGGAAAAGAAAGTTGAGTGTTTAAGCCGATACACTAACCCAATAAAGTTCTATTGATCAATTTTGACGCTTCAAGATTCATGAAACGAAGATGTGCACCTTTCAAAGGCTCAAATATACACCATCCACTCGTAAAATCCTTTTTCTTATTTTCTTTTTACTTGAGGACAAGTAACAGTTGAAGTTCGAGGATATGATAACTCTTGAAAATGAGAGTTATTTCGTATTATTTTCCTTCGTTTATTTCCTAAAATTCCTATCTTCTCAGGCCTTTATGCCTTCTTTTCGGATAAAATTGTTTCACGCAATGATTTGGTACCAAGAGTTGTTTTTCTAGTTTTTATTTCTCTTTTTGTTGAAAAGTCGCCACAATCTCACCACTGTGGCATGACTGGTGCTGAATGAATAAGCTGTTGAATTCCAGGGATTATTTCAATGAAGCTTCCTGGAAATTAAAGAGAAAATGCAGCTGGAAATTGAAGACCTTTTGAGGAGCATGGCCTAGTCTAGATAGGGTGATGTTGTGTTTTGTATAATGGTTATTAACCTTTTCTTTTAGTATAAATTGAGGCCTTTGCCTTCATTTACAAATACCCCTTTACAAGAAGAGTTCTCTAACTCTTTCTCTCCTCTCCTCTTCCAGCACTTGCTGGTTCTTTTTATTTTTGTAGTTTATTTTTATTTTCTTGTATTTTAATTTATGCATTGTACCCCTGTCGCCACAACCTCGACACTATGGTGACAGTTTTATCTTATTAATATTAATGCAAGTTATATTTCAGTTTATTTACTGTTTCCCATGTCTTGTAGTAGCTAAATTGTCTCTATGGGTGTGGGTGTGAGTTTAACTTAAGTGTTCGTATAATATGTGGGTGTTCTCATTTTTAATACCTTAACGTTTGGTCATTTAAAATAAGACTTAAACTCGATGGGGATAAGCCGATCACTTTGAAGTGTTAATATAAGATCTTAGACCCAGAGATGGGCGGATCGGAAATACGGTTTAAATGATGCACAAAGATTCAAGAGAACTTTGAATAGTCACGCAAAGATGCAGACTTTGTATGTTTTTAGATAGGATTTATTTGGTGTCATACTTTATATCATAAAGAGATTTGGATATATTCCGTCGTGCCCAATGTAATCTGATTCTAAAGCAACAAACTTTAAAGTAATAAGTATGAGAACTTTATGTAAATTTATAAGTTGTTTACGTGAACTTCACTCCCGAGAGGGTGGTGCGGCTCTGTAGATCCCTTATAACTTTCCAACCATGTTATTATATTTATCTTAAGGAAAACTTGCACCCATATCCATACCCATTCTTTTTATTATTGTGTAATCTCGTTATTTACAATTTCACCAACTCTCATAATCATTCTAAATCCAACCAAAACCAAAAACCAAGAAGTTCATAGGAATCTCAGATTCTCGGTAGTTCCAGTCCTTGAGGGAACGATACAAGTATTTTACCACTTTATTACTTGAAGGCGACCATAGTGTCGGCGTGCACTTGCACCGCCACTGTGGGGACATTGTGCCCACTGTTTATACACGAACGGTTTTCAACCAACAAGTTCTTTTCTGACAAGGTATGGGGTTTTGAATTTTGTGCGTCGAGGATAAGATCAACTTTGATCTTGCTGAATGGGCCTCACTTGATCATTGAACCAGAGACTTCAAGGATGAAGTCTTCGGGTATCACTGAGGCTTTTGCAAGATCTCACACTATGTAGATGACTTATGCTATCGCTGAACCGCTTCAGGTCACTTAATTAATCATCTATTTCTTCAGCTTAGGTCTTTGACAGTCGCTGAATGTCTTCGTTGTGTGAGTGTTTGTCTTCAGATCTTCAAAGATAGAATATCGTTCATGATTTTTAGCGATCACTGAACGCAGTCAGTGTATGCTATCGATGAATATGAACATTATTCTAAACATGGAATTTTCACTAAGTAAATGAGGAATCATATTCAAATCACTGAAAGGAGTTTGGATCAACAGTCCCATTCACCACCATCTCCGGGGAAGATGAACATATCAGATGAAATAAATAGAGAATCACCCGGAAAATGGAGAGCCACACCAAGTCCAGACTTCAAACTAGAAATGAATACCATCAATCAAACGACGGAATCCTAGAACGCAAATCTACTAAAATCTTACAACCAATTCTAAAACCTTTTCTGAAATCAAAAATGGAATTTCAAACAAAACACATCCTGCCAATTTCAGACAAATCCAGATCTAAAAATTCACAAAACACAAATATTGAAACAAATGCATCTCCAACCATCTTCAAACTAAAATCCATAAATAAATTTCCATAGAAATATACAAAAACCATATCATATTTCAACTTAAATTAAAGATATTGAAACAAAACCCAAATCCAAATTTGAAAACACAAGCAGTAAGATCCAAAACCCAAACCCAAAATTAAAAACACAAGCAGTAGATCTAAAACTTGGAGATGAAAAGAGTTGTGGGTTTAACGATATGGAAACCCAAATACGAAGGTCACAATGAAAAGAGTTGCCGCCGGATAATCAAGACTCGAGATCAAACAGAGGTCTTAATAACGATGATGAAGCAGTGGGTTTAACGATATGGCGGCTGTCGAGGGGCGGCTTTGTGGTGGGTAGGAGAGGAGGGGAGAGAGAGAGAGAGAGAGGTTTCTGTTGTTTTTACGTAAATGGATGGTGGATTCAACGTTAATGACGGCCGACTGAGGAGTTCGTGGGGCTCGAGAGGAAACGATGGTCGAGAGAGTGGCGGATTGCGGCGGGTTTTGGGTGGTATGTTTGGTTATTTCGGTGATGGTGGAAGGAGGAGGGGTTGTCGTCAAGTTCGAGTTCAAGTTCTGATGAGGGAGTAAGCCATAGAAGTAGACTTATTTCTATCTTAGCAGCTCCAGCGGCATAGGGCGTCGACGTTCGATGTAAACTATCGGCCTCAAATGTGGTGAATCTAATTGAGGTCACAGTAAAGTGAAGAAAAGGGCGGGAGAAAAAGAGAAATCGACGGGCGGGGGCGTGGGCCGAAGGACATCACCTGGGTAGCCAAAATCGGGCGCCGGATAGCCAAAAAAGGGAGTTGTTCATTTAGGATTGCTTAATATATTTGTGTATCAGTATGTATATATATATAATATACTTATACTAATAATAATAATAATAGATTATATTATAATAATAAAATATATATTTTATTTTAAATGAAAATTAAAATAAGTGAAAAAGGATTAAAATACCCTTTGAGTTAATTGAATATTTTAATAGAAGTTAGTGAGAAGGACCAAACTTGAAACCAAGTAATGACCAAATTTGAAATCAGGTGTGAACCACACTGATCAAAATTGTAATTAATTTAAAAAAGGGACTACTTTTAATAGTAGATGGCAACTATAAGCACCAAAAGTGTAATTACTCTTTGTTTTATGTTACGCATTAGAATATTTTCACAATATGACGATCCTTTTAATTATTTTTTGACGATGTGATATGGAAAGAAATATCATAATAATAAATGAAATTTATGGTATTAACATATATATAATCATATATCAATTAAAATACTTTTAAAAAGTACGTTTTTATTTTAATAAGTTGGATCATTATAATCGTCTTATCGATATTTTCGAAATAAAACCAATATTAAATATTTTTTGATTTTTTGATTTGATTATATTATATATTATATATACTACGGAAAAATATTTTTAATATTTACACTTTATATTTTTATAGTTATTTATTTAATTTGTGGTACATTTTTTGCTTTTCAATTTTCGTGTTATACCCTTATCAAATTAAAATACATAATCCTATATTAACTAAAATATGTTAGAAATACATTAAAAAAATACAAATGTGGGTATATATATATCAAATGTTTTAACATTTTAACATGTGTACTTCCAATGACAACCCACCCCCCGACATCGATATTTTGACCAAATCCCGAGTTTATTGCATCCATACATCACACAAATAAAGATGTAACAAACGATGAAAATTGTGGATTTCGACCGATATTTCCTTGTCTGGGCCATCATGAAAACGAATGGGACATTATCCGTCGATAGTTGATGTTTGAACTAACTGAACTTCAAGAATATAATTATGAAGTGATTGGCAACGAGGTGGTAAGAACTTGCGATGCGTTGAATCTATTTCAGAAGGACGTCTTTGCTCCAACTATGCATTGAATTGCTATGCGTGAAATAGGGATTCTAACCGCTTCAAGATTCAATGTCATGCTACATGTTCTCAACATGACAGACAATTATCTACCGTTTAAGACACAACCGCCGTCAACCGGAGAATACCCAACTCCCACACTTACGCACCATTGGACACTTTATCGACTTCCAGATGCAGATGCATGGATTATCTCATACCAAAATAAATTTAATGCGTATGAATAATATATAGAGTGTACTCGTACTCGTGGGTATATTTGATTTAAAATGAAAAATCAAAGTTTTTAATATATTGTAATTATCATAATACGTTTGTATACAAAAAACGTACGACTTAATACATATGTTAATAATAATATGAAGTTAATTAATTAATTTATATAATTATAGTATAAATTAAAAAATAAAAATACTATTTTTAATATTTTGTTAATTGTTAATAATATAAACTTAATATATGATTATAATATATAATAATGTAGTTAAATAAAAAATATTTAATATTGGGTTCATTTTGAAGGTATTAACGATACGGTTATAATGGTGTAACTTGTTAAAATAAAAACGTATTGTTTAGATGTATTTTAATTGATAAACGATTATGTACGTTAATGTAATAAGGGTGTAAAATGAAAAATTAAAAAGTAAGAGACATTAAGTAACTTATTAAGTAATTATAAGGATCAAAATTGTAATTTTAAATTTAAAATTCGGAAAACAAAAAGGAGTGCAAGAAAGGGAGAAGTAAAGTGTCCAGTAAGCAATCCATGTCAGCAAGTATTAAATCGGAGGGTAGAGATTGAATATATGCGCATGCCAACAAGGCTAAAGAGCATGGCAAACTAATAACAGCCTCAAGCGCGCGAGTGCCAGGCGAGCTTTCATCTGCCACGTCATATCCAACGGTGGAAAGACTTAGATGTAGTGATCCAACGACTCACATTGAAGTCATGTTCACATTCAAAGACTAGTTCATGCTACCTTCCTTTCCCTTGCATAAAACGAAAATCACGCTTAAATCCAACTGTTGCGCCAATAAATTCCCACAAACCCTTTCCGTTCCTTTCCTTATCATCATTCTTCTTTCTTTTCTTCTCCGTTTCGGTTAAGCATCAAATCAATGGAGGTGGCAGGGATTGTATTCCGTCAAGCTCCGTGCTTCCCTTCTTCCAACAGTACTACTGCAAACTCTCACAACTTGCATTCTTCCAACAGTACTACTGCAAACTCTCACAACTTGCATTCTTTTTCGCAATCCAGATCAATCTTTGTTAAACGGAAATCCCTTATTGCTTTAGCGGGTTGTGATGAGTTTTCTGACAAGAGCCACTTACAGTATTACGATAACAATAGTCGTTCAAGGATGTCGATAAAGGAGAAAGAGATGAAGAAACTGGTCAAGGGTTTGTCCAAGAACTTGGCTATTTTCTCTGATTTGGGGTTTGGTTTGAATCTTGATAATGGTTTGGATGAGCAAGTGAGGGGGAAGATGATATCGGTAATATCTCCTTTCTGTTTTTTTTTTCTTTTTCTGATTTAATGTGTTGTTGTTGTTGATATTGATTAAAAATTAAAAATTAAAACTTAAAAGTTAAAAATTAAAAATTAAAAATTAAAAATTAGAAAAGAATGAGAATTGATTTGGGATGATTGTGCAGGAAGCAACAGAGGTTTTAGTTGAACAATTGAAGAAGGTAAAAGCAGAAAAGATGGAATTAAAAAGGAGGAAAAAAGAAGAAAAGGCGAAAAAGAAAGCAGCTAAGATGATGGATAAGGATTCGTCATCATCATCGTCATCTTCTTCTGAGTCTGAATGTGAGAAATTGGCATCTTCAAATGGAGAAACAAGATCATTAATGTTGGTTGAGGAAGTAGAAAAGAAGAGTAATGATAAGATAGAGGTATGTATGGGAGGAAAGTGCAAGAAATCAGGAGCAGCAGTGTTATTGGAGAATTTTCAAAGGGTAGTTGGTAGTGATGAGATGGTGGTTGGTTGCAAATGTATGGGTAAGTGCAGAGATGGTCCTAATGTCAAACTTGTTAAGGAGAATCCTTTATGCATGATGGGTGTGGGATTGGAGGATGTTGATTCAATTGTCAACAACTACTTGTTTGGAACCCCATCTCCATCTCCATCTCCAGCACTGTGAACAACTACTTGTATATATATAGGTATAAATATTTTTTAATCATTTCAACTGAATGCAAGTATAGATGATGCTGCAAGTGTAGAATTTTGGTATAAGAGATCAGTTAATTTCCTTATCTGTTTGTTTAATTTTTTCATGTATAATTAATAATAATTTATCTTATATTAGAAAGTCTTTTTGATGTAAACTTCTATTTTAAAAATAAATATTTATAATTAGAATAATCCTTAGACTCTTGATTAGTTATCAGTTATCACTTATCATCTTTATAAAAAAAATTGTTATCAAAATTTTAAATATGTAATTTGATATATAATATTGGTATAAATTTTTAAAACTTCATGATATTTTTAAATTTATGTTTTATTAAAAAATAAAAACAGTATTGATTTTAGAGAGTTGTTACATCAACATTGATCGACAAATAAAAATAATAAAATGAAATTTTAAAATTGAAATATATCTTGTTAGATATGAATGCATGAATCACGACTCTGTTTCTAGTAACTAATTACTAGAAATATAACTAATTACATATGAAATATAAGTAATTACTGGTGGTATGTTTTTAGAATGAAAAAAAGGAGATGTGCTTGTTTTAAATAAATATTGTGACACCGTCGTCAAGTTTGAATGTTTATCCAAACATTAAAAGTGTTGGTGCATATGTGAAGTGGAAAGTTGAATGAATATTCGATAGAATAATTCTTCTATATTAGGAATTGATATTAAATATTTATCCTCGATTGAATTCAAACCCAAAATTCATACGATAAAACACGAGTGAAAAATATAATAGTTCCAAAATATAATATATATCTTGAGTTATTTTCTATGGTTGTAATCAAATAGATTTCTCATATTTTGTTTCTAAAATATGTGTGGTTCGCCCCTCCCTCCCACCCTTACACATACATTTTTTTTAACGGAAACTATTTAAAAACTATTTTATCATTTATATTAATTAAAAATTAAAATTATAAATGATTATGTATTTAAATAAAGTTTGTTAAAGCTTAATTTTAAATTTATTTAACTAATTATAGATAAGTAAAATCGAAGGAGTTTCATTATTTTGACCAAAATCAAAATCTCATTTACCAAATTGACCAAAAAATTTCCGAGTTGACCAAAATGACCAAAAATCTTTCGAAATACATACCAATAATCGAGTACGTATACACCGAATTCACTCCGCCAAATATTGCAATCCCCCCCGCCAAATACATCAAATTTGGCGGAGGCACCAAAACGACGTCATTTTGGGGCTTTTTTCGCTGTATTATGGGACCGTATATGTACCTCCACCACACTGTAGGAATACCTCCGCCACATGACGGAGGGGCCCCAAAACGACGTCGTTTTGGGTCTTTTTTGCCTAGATACCCTAACTTTGTAAGAGAATATAACAATTACCTATGTTTTGACTTGTTTCTTCTTGTATTGTCTTTCAGTGAAATAGGATCCAAGACATCCCACAATTGCCTGATAAATTACCACCAATCCACCCTTTATTTTCCAAACACAAGTTGTTTTAAAGAGCAAAATTGCAAAGTTAGGGTAAGTTTTATAAATCCATCCTCTATTATATAACAAGTATTTTCTTTTATATCTCCACACATCCATCCTCTATTTTATAAATCCCCACACATCTTAAGAGCAACATTCCAAATTGTAATTTATTTGGCACATTATTATACATTACGTTCGAAAAAATACGCTTCAAGACATTGAATTTGACAACTTTCAGAAATGGCCAACGCTCGTCAAGTAAGTTTTTCTGTTGTACGATTTATTGCTTAAAACTACTAATATATATTGTTACGTGTTTGTTGTTATATGTATACATTTGTAGCAATGTATTTAAAGTTCATAATATTTTCGTTACATCCCCGTAAAAGTTAAGTTAATTTTGCTTAGTATTATGTTTGTCACATTCGTGTGTTTTCATGTAAATATAAAATATTTATAACACGTGTATTTTGAAGCAAAGAAAAAATATTTGTGCTCATTTGTATAACAGTCATAATATATAAACTTTTAAGCTTCTTCTTGTTACTAACTGTTGTATGTTATACGTGGTTGTAATATGTTGTTTGTTTGTAATATGTTTCAAGGTTTAATTTTCTAAGCTTCTGGTGGTAATATTAAAATAGTTTAAAAAAAACTAAATAACAATTAGTAGGGTGCATGTTTTTTTTACCGTTTATTTAAAAGTTTCTGGCTAATAGCTTTCGATTTGTTTTTAAAATATTTGTTTAAAAAGTTCTATAAAAATAACACCAACTTTTACCGTGTTTTTAAAAGTTTTAAAAGTTATAAAAACTATATAAACATTTACGTTTTAATTTAAAATTGGGAAAAAATTTATAAAAAAATTAAGATTATTACGTTTAAAATCATATAACGAGACTTTGTAAATAAAAGTTAACAAAAACGTTAACCCTAACGGAGTTAATAGAATCAACCTTAACGAAATTAACCTTATCTGTCAATATCTAAAACTTCAAAGTCCAGGTAGTAAAGCTGTCAAAACAGAAAGTTATAAAACTAACTGGTCTAGCCAAAAAGGACTAACCTTGTAAAGAAACTTAACCAAAACGTTAACCCTAACGGAGTTAACAAAACTAACGGAAAAAAGGACTAAAATTGTAATAAACCATAACGGAAGTAACCGTAAATGTCTATATGTGTTACAATGTAGGAGGATTTTATGTACTCCTCGTTGGCATTCAAAAGTCGTCTTACCATGATAAAAGATATTAGGACGGTTTTGAACTTCGATGATGGCAAACAGTTGACGTTCAAACGTACACCTTTCGGTCCATGCTTGGACCTTGCCATGACTGCCCACGATCCGTTGTTAGTCAACATGTTTCTGCAGATGGAGGTTTCTGCTACAAACGCAGAACCCGACGAGCTATATTTTGACGTGTTTGGGCACTCATTATGTTTCGGGCGACGGGAGTTCTGCCTTATTACAGGACTCCGTTTCGGACCCGCATCCTCCCTTCCTTCCATACCAACAGAAAGTTTCGTTAGTAGGGTATTTACCGATGAGGACCCAAAAACCTTAAAGACTTCAACTGTTTATGACCGGATGATGCTGAATTACATGAGTGACCTGCCACAAGACGATGTTATTCGTGTGTGCTTAGTGGTGATGGTGGAACTTGTATTCATGGGGCGTGAGCTAAGACAGTTTGTTAGCCAGACAGTTCTTAGGGTCGTCGAGGACTTATAAGTATTTTGCAATTATCCATGGGGTGAACATATCTGGGGCCATACATTCAAACAAATGCATAAGGCTTACAGTAGACGAGTGAAAAAATGATCCGTCAGCATGGACGATGTCTGGGTTTACATACACTTTCAAGGTTAGACAAGTAGTCTAAATGATATTTTAATAACAATTGCTTTCCTAATTTTTACTGTACGTACATGTTTATGGTGTATAACTTTATATTTGGATCTTGGAGATGTTTCCTGTCGCCCTCCACCATTTCCATAAGCAAAATGACAGGTATTGTTGATCCCAGTGTATCAAGTACAAGACAGAAAACAGATTAAAGCAATAATAATATAAATCAATTAAGAACAATAATGAAGAACTTCATAATTCATATATCTTACATGTGAATGTGAATACAATGTAAGAACAAAATATCTATAGCCCTCTCTCTCAATTTATGAAGTAATGATCTAATGAATGATCTAAGCCTCTATATATACTAGAGAGTTTGAGTTGTATAAGGAATGTTTAGAGTTTAAGGTCAACTAAAGTTGCCTTAATTACAAAAGCTTATCCATTCTTTATTTTACACTTTTGGCACAATCTTTCAAGGATTCTACAAAACTAGAAGTCCTAACAATCTCCCCCTTTGTGACATAAAGTGTCTTTATCTTCCCATCTCGAACATCCCTTCAAAACGTCGAAGAGTTTGGCGATAGATCAGTCTCTTGTCAATCAGCTCAATTCCTTTAAGAATATCCTCTCTTTGATCTGTCTTCAACTATCTCGGCTTCTTCTTCATGCCAGTACTGATTTCAGCAGATAATCTGTTGTGAATACTTGTTAGAGTACCATCAGAGTAAGAAGCAACTTCTGAGAATCTGAGAAATCTTTTCTCCCCAGTAGCCTTTAAGTACACCACACCAAACGCTGGAGCATGTCGAAAAGTAAGCACATCGAGTTGGTCGAGCCCCGGAATACTTTGATCTGGCTTGTTCAGATAAATCTTCTTTTGTTTGCTTTCTATACCTCTTTGTAGATCATGAAGATAGCTGAATCTTAGCTCTTTCTGTACATGTTTAACAATTGCTCGTAAGGCCCTTTGCTCATCAATGTTCCTTTTTGGTTTTTCTCGCAGATCCATATATATCTCTTCCATGTCCGTCACGTCAATGTTTGCAAAATCAACTTCGATGAAATAATATTCCTTTCCGTTTTCTCGCAGTACTCGGAAGGATGGAAACTTGACATGTAGCCACTTTTCATAGCTGATTTCTTTGATTCCAACAATCTTGAATCGAGACATAACCTTTTCTGGAGATTGGGCTTTCAGCTTCAATAACCACAGGTACTCTTTTGTTTGCTCTGGATTCATATCCATGACTTGGTGAACGTGAGACAAATCTTCTTCGCTTTTATTTTCCACAAATATCTTGCTCATCGTTTCTTCAAGATAAGGAACTCTTATTTGTTGATTTGCCCATCTGGAGTCTCTTTCAATTAGAATCCTTTCCCACCTGATTTGATGTGGCAGTAAACCTGTAGCAGCTGGAGCTCCAGGTTGATGAGCAAGATTTGCATGCTATAAGTGTAGATAATCTTCTTCACCAAGTACTGGAGCATAAGGATCTTTGAACCAGTTATGAACTTGGACTCTTAGATTCTGAACGTTGACCAGTTCCTCCGTGTTTGATTCGGGTTCTTGTGGGCGAGACGCACTTCCAATTTCAAAATCATCCGAAGGCTTTTCAACTGTTGGCTGATTTTGTTGTTGGCTGGCATGAGTGGCTTGTGGATGAGTTGAGGTACCCGTTGCTGATCTTGGAGCTTGTGGAGTTCTTGTGCTAACCGACGGCTGAGCCCTTGCGACTCGGCGACGTGTCTCCCCCTCAGGGCGATTGGGACCGGAATCTGGATCGTCCTGATTAGGTCGACGACGTTTGAGATGTTCCGCCGGTTGGCAAGATTGTTGAATTTCCAGACGTAGGGCTTCTATCGATCCAAGGATATCATCTTCTCTCTACTTCTGTTGGGCTTCCATAGTATCTAGCCGTTCATCAATGTGGGCTCGGAACACATCAATTCATGACGTGTGACCGTTGGTATTTGCAGATTTCTTCGAAGCAGGCCCGCTAAATCGTCTTCCGGGAGACCCCGTGCTTCCGCCTCCGTAAGTAAATCCGCTAGAAGCATAGACATAAGTTCATCTCTATTGAACTAGGATTTGCGGGGTGACGAATGAGGGTGTGGAGATCGAGGATCAGAGGGCTGTTCGGAATCAGAAGAGATTGATGGTGTTGCAGGGGGTGGTGATCGACTTGTACTTGAGCGAGAGCTGCTTGGACGTGATCGGGGATCCGTAGTTAGGCCTTGTTTCAACAGTAATTGCATGTGAGCTTCATGCTGATCTAAGGAACTTCGAACCCGACGAAATGCATCGCCAACTTGTGTTTGCAAATTTGGTGTGACCGTGAAGTGTGGCAGAGCGGTAGAATCTGAAGTGGGAAATCCGGGGTCACTTAGAGCACCCGTTGTCACCGTAGTTGAAGCAACTCCGGGACCTACGTTCAGCGTTGGCATTGATGTGGCGCTGGTAGGATTTCCTCCCAATCCTCGTGAAATGTCGGGAATCGACATCACTATAGGAGTTCCGTCCGTGCCACGAAGGCTATCGGAGTGTGATGACGCTTGTGTCCTAGGAGGATCTAGACTCGATGTGGAGAGAAATGAAGTCGAAGTAGGTGAGATACTACTCCTGTTTTCAATAGTTATGCCTCCCGAAAGGAGGGGAATTAGAGTAGGAGGTTAACTCACAAGTAGTGCTGAAACAGTAGACTGTTGTGAGTCTACCGAGTGGCTGGGTGGGGGTGCAATTGCGTTGCTGGGTCCACAACGTCTTGTCCTATGTTGGTACTCAACCACTACTACAAAAAAGGGCATTTCCGACGGATTTTACCGACGGAAAAAATCCGTCGGAAATTTCCGACTGATATTTGACGTATTTCCGACGGATCCGATTAAAAAAAATTAAAAATTAAAAATTAAAATTTCCGTCGTAAATCCCTCGGAAATCCCCGACGGATTGAAATCCCTCGGAAATTTCCGACGGATTTTTCTAATTAAAAAAATTAAAAATTAAAAATTAAAAATTAAAAAATCCGTTGGAACTTTCCGAGGGATTTCAGTACGTCTGAAATTTCCGATGGATTTTTTAATTTTAATTTTTTTTATTTATAAAAATCCGTCGGTGATTTTCAACAGTTTTTTGTATTTTTTTTCCAAGTTTTCTTATTTGTATGACCTTTAACTTGATTTATTTTGTATAATTCGTTATATGTACATTTATTACGTATACGTATATATATATATATATGTATATGTTGGAAGTAGTATGTATCTACATGTGTATACATATATGTATACTATGTATGTCTATATATGTATATATGTGTCTATATGTATGTATGTATGTATCTATATGTATGTATGTGCCTATATGTACGTATATGTGTACTATACGACCCATCAAGGCCCAATTAGGTTCGTTAAGTCTCATCAAGTTCCATTGTAGTTCATTAAGAGTCATTAAGTCCCATCAAGGCTTATTGTAGTTCATTAAGAGTCGTTAAAGCCTATCAAGGCCCATTGTAGTTCATTAAGGGTCGTTAAGTTCATCAAGGTCCATTGTAATACATTAAGAGTCGTTAAATCCCATCAAGGCCTATTGTAGTTCATTAAGTCCCATCAAGGCCCATTGTAGTTCATTAATAGTCGTTTAAACCTATCCAGGCCCATTTTGGTTCATTAAGAGTCGTTTAAGCTTATAAAGGCCCATTGTAGTTCATTAAGAGTCGTTAAGTCCCATCAAGGCCCATTGTAGTTTATTAAGAGTCGTTAAAGCCCATCAAGACCGATTGTGGTTCATTAAGAGTCGTTGAAGCCCATCAAGGCCCATTGTAGTTCATTAAGAGTCGTTAAAGCCCATCAATGGCCCATCGTGGTTCGTTAAGAGTCGTTAAAGTCCATCAAGGCCCATCGTGGTTCGTTAAGAGTCGTTAAAGTCCATCAAGCCCCATTGTAGTTCATCAAGAGTCGTTAAAGTCCATTAAGAGTCTTTAAAGTCCATCAAGGCTCATTGTAGTTCATTAATAGTCGTTAAAGCTCATCAATGCATTGTAGTTCATCAAGAGTCGTTATGTCCCATAAAGGCCCATTGTAGTTCACTGGGAGTCGTTAAATCCCATCAAGCCCGTTGTTTCATTAAGAGTCGTTAAAGCCCGTCAAGGCACATTGTGGTTCGTTAGGAGTCGTTAAAGCCCGTCAAGGCCCATTGTGGTTCGTTAGGAGTCGTTAAACCCCGTCAAGACCCATTGTAGTTCGTTAGGAGTCCTTAAACCCCATCAAGGCCCATTGTAGTTCATTAGGGGTCGTTAAACCCCGTCAAAGTCCATTATAGTTCGTTAGGGGTCGTTAAAACCCGTCAAATAAATAAATAATTATTAATTATATGTTAATTTTAGATATAATACTAAAACTATAAAATAAGATTTAATATTAAAACTAATTATTTTAAATAAAACATTTACTATTAATTATTATAATAATTGATTAATTATTAATTATATATTATGTTTAAGTGTAATACTAAAATAATAAAATAAATCGTCAAATCTTTACAAAATACAACCCTCCCCCCTCCCATTTTTCCCCTCCCGCCTCCCCTTGCCCCCATTTTTTTTTCCATTCCCGCTTCTTGTTTCCTTAGGGTGTTTTGTTAGAAACCCTAAGCCATGGCACCTCCCCTTTCCCCAAATACACTCCCAAATCGAGGTGACCCTTGCTTCCCCCAACAGTTTCTTCTCTTCCAAGACTAAAACCCTAGCCGCACTACTTCAAGGGTCGAAGACTCTCCACCGATTCCTTTCATCCTCTTGCAATCGACTGCAGGTATGATTTCTTATTTTTGTTTCCTCCATATCAGGTATGATTTCTCTTTTTGTTTCCTCCATATTAGAAATCGATTTCTTTCCTCTATTTGGTTACGGTGGGTTACGATTTTACTGATTTCGATTTCTTTCCTCTATTTGGTTAAGCTGAAATCGACTCCATGTATGATCTTACTGATTTCTCGACCGACGACCTCACCACCAGGTTTTTGCTCTATTTTAGCTTCGATTTCAGACTTGATTTCAAGGTTTTGCTCGATTTTAGCTTCGATTTCAGACTTGCATTATCTTCTATAGTATGATGCACCAGGTCAAGTGTTATCGAGTGCATTCAACTTCACTCCGGCATTCGTGTATTATATGGTTCTTACAAATGCTAGATCATGATTTATTAACAACTTTCAACCATGATTTTAGCTGTTGGTGATTCTTTTGAGCTTGCTTGTAAAATAAATAACTCACCTGGTCCTCACTTTGTGGTCTGTAAATCTTGTGTTAATGTCATCAATCTATAGGTATTGTTTTGGCACGTGACTAAGGGAGCTCACAAAAACATACTAAAGCTGCCTCATAAAAACATATTAAGGGAGGGAGAAACAAAGGGGCCATTGTTACTGGATTCTGGAAAAGCTACAGTGAGTTATGGATGAAGGTAATATTTCATTCACATGTGAATGAAAAGATTTTCTTTACTTAATTTTAATACAAGAAAATGGTTATTTTTGTATTGGTGTGTTGTAATGTGTTATTCAATGTTGTTTTGTTTGCAACAAGAAGTAACTGGGAAGTACAAGATAGTGACAAGAAATGAAGACAAGTAGCAAGATTGATTATACTTTCATGAGTTTGTGGGTAGCTTCAAAGTGGTTTTGATAGTTGATGATAGGATTAGAGTTTTAAAGCAGTAGTTCTTACATTTATGTGATTTTTAGAGTAATTTAGATCCGTTTTTTTATTAACATGCAGTTTTTTTTTATGTATTTTAATAGTTGGTTGAAGGATTACTAGCATTCAATTTATATATAATTAATTTATTCAAAACAATCTATAGGTAGTTTCTAAATGCTTTGAAACCAACTACATCCGATTATATATTCTGCATAAGTAGATTAGCTATTAGGAATTGATGTGTTTTATGCAAATTTTCAATCATTAAAGTTTTTAAATGTTATATACTTTATGTTTGTGATTCAGGGATAAATTAATGATTCGGAATTGCGATAATTTTGGTTTATTCTTCTCTCTCTCTCTCTCTCTATATATATATATATATAATTTTGGTTTATTCTTCTCTCTCTCTCTCTCTATATATATATATAATTTTGGTTTATTCTTCTCTTTTTGGGGAGGTTAATAGGATAAACATGTGTTTTCAAATTTGATTGAATCGTGTCCCTAAATTTAGCTTGTCTTTAAAGAATAGTTGATTTTGCAATCAAAGATTTTGTTCTTTGATCATAGTCAATTTTCATATATCGTGTTAACTTCTGGCTTCTTCTTTAAAAAGTATTTTTTTGAATCTAAAGTGGAATAATTTGGGGATGCAACCTCTGAAAATTTCAATTTGTTAACAGTGAATTCAAGGCTTTTGAGAGTGGGAATTGATCGTTAGAAGAATGGTAACAGTTCATCCTGACAGTTATTTTGTTTCTATACATTATGATCACTGCTGCGATGGATTATGACCTGCTTTTTGCCTTGCAGAATTACATTTTAGGGGTTTCAAGCCAACTTGTAATATTTCAATCACATTCACGGATGGCAAAACTCGCAAACAGGTATGCATTTCTTCAAGTCACATGCTCATATTGTAGATAGATTATTAATATTCTTTATACAGTCGATACAGGTACTCATAATATTCTTATATAGGTGTTCTCATTTTAACCTCCACCTCCACCTATATATATATATATATATTCAGGTAAATGCAGAGAAATTTCACGCCATGAAGGAGACCAAGCTGATCAAACATTAGATGCATGATGAGGAGTTTACCCGACTATTTGAAATGGTAAGATTATAGTTAAATTGAAATGGCATCTTTTTTGCATTCTACATGGATAGAAAAGTAAAAGTACGTTTGTGAGCCTTTTATTAGCTAAAAGTTATGCGCTATCAATAATTGTCACCATGATTTTGAGGTTGTTGTCTCAATTTGTAATAATATATGTTAATGTCAATTGATGTTAACAATTAGTATTTGAAAATATATGGTGATTGATGATCCAGGTTGAGCCAAAATTGAAAGAGACAAACTTGACTTTTGAACGAGGATTGGCAGAAGAGAGGGCTGCTAGAAAGATGATCTTAGGAACTCTTGGTGTTTTGGTTTTGGTTTAAACGAGATGACGATGATGATCTTTTTTAAGGCACGACTACATAACTTCGAGAAGATAGCTAGATCCCCTCCCCCTCTAGATAGTTAATTATCGTGTGTATGGATCTTAACTTTTTGATTGAATAACATTTTAGAAAAATGAGCTTGTTTATGTACAAAGTATTATTTATATTTTAGTCATTTTGGGAAGATTTTATTGTATAGGAAATTTGTAATTTAAATTATTTTTTTTATTAAAAAAAGCAAACTACCGACGGAATATCCATCGGTAAAGGCTGTCTGTTTTGTGGAAAAACTGTCGGAAATCCGTCTCAAAAGGTATCCGTCGGAAATGCTATCCGTCGGAATTCCGTCGGAAGACCTTTACCGACGGAAAAGGCAATTCCGTCGGAAATCCGTTGGAAATGGGATCCGTCGGAAATCCGTCGGAATAGGATTTTCCGACGAGGGGTTTTCCGACGAATTGTTTACGACGGATTTTTGACCTTTTCTGACGGAACCGACCTTTTCCGACGGAATTATCCGTCGAAAAAGGGTCATTTTTTGTAGTGAATGGATGAATATCAACATGAGACTCGGTTACCTGGCAGGTGGTTGTTGGTATCTCACTCTCTTGCATATTAAGATCCCCTTCACTCACGCTTACATGTTCTTTTTCGACTATGTCTCCCTCCGCTCTCCTTATGTCTCCTTCATGTGTCTCAGGTTGATGGATTTGTTCGGGTTCAGATGTTGGATCGGGTTGAGAAGTGAAATCTGGACCAAAATCCATGGTGGCATTGTCGGAAGAGGATTCTTGGAGAGGTGGTTGTCGGTCAATGCGGGTAATTGCATCATCGGCGGTAGTAATTCTTCGGCGTTGTCTTGGTTGAAGGTCTTCAGAACTGTCATCAAGCTCAAGGTTTGTATCAATGTCAGAGTCGGATGAGGAGTGCTCGCGCATGACTCAGTCACTACTGACTAGGATTTTCCGTCGTTGTGGTTTTACCTTTGGGCGAGAGGTTGTTCCAAAGGTGGTTTGGGTTCGAGGTGGAATGGGGATGTCGGGGTTGGGGGAAGTTTGGATTGCTGGATCAGATGCACCCCCCTCGTCATTTCCCCTCTCTTCTATTATTTGCTCATTCCCTTGTTCAGGATCCCCTTGATCCTGAACCTGCTCAGTTGCTAATGGACCCTCACCCAACTCATTATGTTCCTCTTGGTTTGGCTCTTGGGCAGGCTCCATCGGAATTTGAGGAGCCATTAAGCCGTGTCTCTCCCTATATGCTATCACACTAGGTTCATTCTGATCCGCTATTGCTAATAGGGCTTCAGGTATAGGCATAACGTTCGGAAAGGCTCGGTCATTCAGTTTGATAAAGCGTTGAACACAAGAAGGGCCAAGAGGCGAACCTTGTCTTCGTGGAATTTGCGGGTTTGACTGCATCATGGAATGAATGAATAGTTGTAAGAACCAATGAAATGGCAGAAACTTCTTATCTCGTCTGGTGCCCTTTTGATTGACGTACTCAACCAGATCCGTCCATATAAATGCTGCGTAGTCGTAGTTGCGACTGTAGATGATGCCGTGAAAGATTCGCAGGGTTGCTGTGCTTGCGCGATCCATGCCGTTGTGTTTCCCCGCTAGGCAATGATTCACTATTGTGAATAGTGTGAACCATATTGGTGGTAAGTACATGCGCTTGAATTGGCCAACCGAAGTAAGTGGGTTGGTAAATCCGAGGGCAAGAATTTCCCGGCAGAGTTCCTCTTCGGCTACTGGTTCGTCATAGTGGTCCGAAACTGGGAGTCGTAGCATGGTTCATAGTCGGGACAGGGTCAGGCGAGATGTGTAGTTATCGATCCTTGCTGTGAAGTGGTGATTGCCTTCCACTGGATGGTATGTTAGAGTGTACCAGAATTGTTGCATGTAAAAGACCGGTACGCGATGTTCCAAGCTGAAGGCATAGCAGAGTGGATGTCTCTTTAGTATTTCCATGATGACTTGGTGTTCCACCGTCATGCTCATGTCTAGGCGATGGTTGTTGGGATCTAAGTCTTTCTTCTCCGCGGGTGGCATGAGTACATCGTCGCGATTGGGAAGGTTGATGCTTGGTTGGGATGATCTTTCGGATGGCAGAGGATGTTCGTCATCAGAATGGTTCGGGTCTTGAATCGCAGCCATGAGAACTGAAAAGAAGTGTTAGAGAACCATTGAAATAGGTTAGAACATGTCTAAGTTACGATGTCGGGTCATGTTGCTGTAGAGAGACCCGACAAAATCGAGAAATATATGGATGTCGAGTGAAGAGAGTCGACATCCTTGTGTGTGCACAGGATGGTTTATCGATTGAAGAGAAGTCGACATAACATGATTTCGGGTCTAGTTGGTTGACATCAAAATGGTCATAGTTCAAGAATAGTTATCGGGTGTATAATAGTCGACAAACAAATTTTGTCGGGTGTGGTTAAGCCGATAAAAATTTATGTCGAGTAATATAGAGTCGATAAAAAGTTCGAACCATGAGCAGAGTAGCTATCGACATAAATCATGTTGGGTCCTATTTAAGCCGAGAAACTTACAAGGAATGTATGTCGGGTATGCTAGAGTTTTGTCAAAATGACAAGGCATTTATGTCGGGTGTCCTAGAGTCGACAAACATGACAAGGCATTTATGTCGGGTGTCCAAGAGTCGATGAAAAAACAATGAATGCATTTTAAAACCCACGTAGATGATTGAACATACACTGGGACTCGACAAAAACTCATGATGAATATTTAAGAACACTAAGGGATTTTTGTCGTGTTAATGGGACCCGACAAAAATTCATTGGAATTGATAAAACCCTAAGTGTACGACAGTCGACTCTAACCCCTAGAAACACACGTTTGAGTTGTTTTTATTCCTGGATTAAGCAACTATGGTGATCGATGGACATATTAATGCACTGATCGGAGTGATATTCAGTCCAGAATCAAGAGGAACTAGGAAAATCGGAAAACCCAAGGGTGTTAACCCATTTGGGAACCGAACAGTCAAGCATTTAATCGATGTGCATGCAGTTAATAAAACATGAAAAGGCAAGAATTAAAGTTGTTAAAAATCAGAGCATTTTGGAACAGGATCGTGATGTCTGTGTTCTTGAGTGTTTTTAGAGGGAAAGAGGATGAAGATGAAAATTTGAAGATATGAACAGTGAAGGTGGGGGCCATGTGTTTAAATAGTGGGCCCAAGGACACGTGGCATGAGATGGTGGGGCCGCGACAAAAAGTTGACCATGCCGAGTCTTCAGAACTCGACATCCAGTGTTTGTCGGATCATTAGGAAAAAAAATTCGTCGGAGTGTCATTCAACAAAACCGTTTGTCGGGTCTTTGTGACAAAAATTTTGTCGGTTGAGTGTCATGCGACAAAAACCGATTGTCGGGTCTTAGAGACTCGACATTATTATTCTTTGAAATGCTATGTGTAGGATAGATGAAAAGACATTATTATTAGCACGAGATACAAAATAAAAGACAAGAACGAAGTAGGATAGATGAAAAGACAGAACTTGATTATTAAACTTCACAAAAAGAGAAGTTATATAAAATGAACATTCATCCGTAGGGGGTGAATGTGCCTTATTCTCTGACTGGACTTTTTTTTACAGAGTAATATGAAAGATTTGTATTTTAAGTGCGTAAATTGAGCATGCCTAACTTGGACACTAGGAATTGGAATCGTTTTTCATCCAGTGCCTTTGTGAACAGGTCGGCAAGCTGTAGTTCTGTATTGACAAAGTAAAGTTTGATCGTACCTCGTTCGACGTGGTCTTTAATGAAGTGGTACCTTACATCTATGTGCTTTGTCTTTGTATGTTGAACCGGATTGCTCGATATGTCAATTGCACTTTTGAATCGCAATAGATCGGAATCTTATTGAACCAGAATCCATAGTCTTTGAGTTGAGTGCGCATCCATATGACTTGAGAGCAGCAACTTGCGGCAGCAATGTATTCGGCTTCCGCAGTCGAAGTAGACACACAAGTTTGTTTATTCGAAGACTAGCTCACCAGTTTATCTCCCAAAAACTGAATATGGCCCGTCGTGCTTTTTCGATCCAGCATGCAACCGGCATGATCAGCATCTGAAAAAGAAATTAACTCGAAGCTCGTATCCTTAGGATACCAGAGGCCAAGATCAGTAGTACCTTTTAAATAACGAAAAACGCGTTTAATTGCACTAAGGTGTGATTCTTTGGGAGAAGCTTGATATCTTGCACAAAGACATGTAACAAACATTATATCCGGTCGACTAGCCGTTAAGTACATTAATGAACCAACCATTCCCCCGTAAGTCTTGGGATCTACCGCTTTACCCAAAGGATCAGCGTGTAGTTTTGATCCCGGAGACATGGGAGTCCCAATCGGAGTACATGTCGTCATGTTATATTTATGTAACATATCGGAGATGTATTTCGATTGGTTAATGAATATTCCCGTTGAAAATTGTTTTACTTGTAGGCCAAGGAAAAAATTCATTACTCCCGTCAGGCTCATGTTGAACTTTGCCGTCATCAGTTCGGAGAAATGTTTGCATTGTTGAGGGTTAGTCGAGCCGAAAATAATATCATCTACATAAATCTGAATAAGCATAATATCTTTACCTTCCTTTTTGATGAACAAAGTTGGATCGATCTTACCTTTTGAGTACCCGTTTTTCACCAAGTATTTCGATAGACTATCATACCATGCACGAGGAGTTTGCTTGAGTCCGTAGAGTGCTTTGTCGAGGATATAGACGTGATTGGGTTTCAAAGCATCGACAAAACCGTCCGGCTATGAGACATATACTTCTTCTCGGAGAACACCATTCAAAAAGGCGGTCTTGACATCCATTTGAAAAACTACGAAGTTTTTATGGGCGGCATATGCCAAGAAGATTCGAATGGCTTCTATACGTGCAACCGGGGTAAAGGTTTCGTTAAAGTCAATACCTTCTTGTTGTCGATAGCCTTTGGCAACAAGTCATGCTTTATTGCGTATGACTATTCCGTCTTCATCTTGATTATTCTTGAAGATCCACTTGGTTCCAATAGTTGTCTTGTGCTAAGGTCGGGGAACGAGGCGCCATACTTTCAGGCTTTCAAACTGATTGAGCTCTTCTTGCATGGCGACAATCCAATCAGGATCAGACATGGCTTCTTGAATGGTTTTTGGTTCAATTTTGCTTAAGAATGATGAGAATAAACATTCATTGGTCGAGGCAGACCGTGTTGTGACCGAATTGGAAGGGTTACCAATGATTTGGTTGGGTGGGTGAGATCGAATCCATTTGGTTGTACGAGGAAGTGGTTGAGCAGTCATGGTTCCGGAATTTTCATCCACGTATTGACCAAGGGGAAGATCTTGCACAGATTCTAAGGCTAGTGAAACGTCGGTAGAAAGTTCCCTTGTCGTGGTAGGTGGTTGAGTCGTGTGAGGGGTTGTTTCTGTTAAACGTGTTTGGAGAGGTTGAGCGACTTCACTCGGAGTGGGTAGGCTTGTTTGAGGGATGGGGGAATTGACAGTAGGATTGGTCGAATTTGGAGTTGCAGCAGTTGAGACATTGTTCTCTGGATTAGGATTTAGAGAGCTAGTGGGGGTTTCGGCAGCTTCCAACGTTGGGGGGGGGGTTCAGTTGTTGTCTCGGAATTAGTTCCGAGGTATTCGGTGTGCATGTGCTGGAACAGATTATCCAAATCGGATGTTGAAATTTGATTTGGAGTAGTCGGGTTTTGAGCAGGTTCCGAACTGAAGTGTTCGGAAGCTAACACGCCAGTGATAAAAAATTCGGTACTATGAGGTTCGAAAATCATTTCTGCTTTTGTGTCGAAGTGGACATTTGCACTCTCGGTGACGCACCTTGCATTCTTCATGTTGACTCTAAAGGCAGAGGTGTTTGGCGAGTAACCCATAAAATAGGCTTCATCGGATTTGGGTTGCAACTTCCCAAGATTGTTGTTATCATTCATAACCAAACATCGTCCGCCAAATGTATGAAGATGATGGATGGAAGGAACATACGGTGTCTTGTTGAAGCTTTTGTTGATAATCGACCGGTTTAAGTGTAGCATGCGGTATGAATGGCTTCGGCCCAGAGATGATGTGGAAGTTTGGAATAAGCGAGCATTGTACGAGCAACTTTGACTAGCGTACGGTTCCGGCGTTCCACGACACCATTCTGTTGGGGAGTTCTTGGTGCGGAAAACGTATGAGTGATGCCCACAGAAGTGAAATAGGTGTCAAGCATGCGGTTTTTGAACTCGGTGCCATTATCTGTACGAATCGTTTGGACAGAAAGCTCCAGTCTAACTTGAATGTTCTTCAAAAATGCGATAATTAAGTCGGGAGCTTTGTCCTTTGATCGAAGAAATTTTACCCACGTGTACCTAGAGTAATCATCCACCATCACGAGAATGTACTTCTTTCCGTGGATGCTTTGAGTTCTCATTGGACCACATAAGTCCATGTGTATTAGTTGAAGAGGACATGTCGTGTTGTGTTCTAATTTTTGTTTGTGAGACGCCTTCTTCATTTTGCCCATTTCGCAAGCACCACATAAGTGTGACTTCTCGAATTTCATCTTTGGTAGACCGGAGACTAACCCTCCACTTGCGAGTTTACGAAGATTTTTGAAGTTTAAGTGGGATAGTCTTTGATGCCATAACCAGTTTTTCTCTTTGTCTACCTTTGAGAGAAGAAAAATGTCAGTGGATGGTTTAACCGTTGACAGATCAATGGTGTAAAGGTTAGACTTTCGGGTTTCGGTAATCAACTCTTGACCTTCATATGTTCGAACACAACATCTTTCGGTACGAAAAGTTACTTCAAGTTCCTTATCACAGAATTGACCGATACTTAGTAAATTGTGACCAAGTCCTTTGACATAAGAGACTCTTGAGATTGTAAGATTATCATTGATAATATCGCCATATCCTTTGATGGGTGAGAAATGATTGTTCCCAAATCGTACCGAGCCGCCTTGTTTTTCAACATAATTGGCAAGAAGCTCCTTCTTTCCGGTCATGTGCTTGGAGCATCCAGAATCTAAGTACCACACATGACCAGCCTGCAAAATTTAAGAATATTTAGGTACCCATCTGTAAATGGATCCTTCGGGGTTAGTTGGCTTGGCAATCTTTGGCACCCAAGTGAATTGGGGTTTCGGTGCCGAAGTCAAGGGCCTCTTGGGAACCCACTTATAAACATGTTTATAATGAAATGAATTGTTATAACCATCATGAAATGAATTGTAAGAATTATGCACATCATGAAAACGATTATTACCATAAGCATTCAGACGCACAAAGTCATTCACACCACAATTTGAGCAACATATTTTATTTCTAGAAAATTGAATCCAATGTTTGTACAAATGAATAGTAGATGGAAAATGAAATTTGTGACTATTCCTAGCAACATCGGGAAAACTATGTTTATTGTGGGAAGATGACTTTGATGTGCCTTTGCTTCTTTCGACCTAGATTTTCTTTGTCTTTAAAGAGCGTAGAGCTAAAACATTAACAGGAGTTTTATGAGCAGGTAAAATTTGAGAAATAATTTGTGTAGGTGTCTTTGTTTGAGATGATTCGGGTTTTGAAAAACTTGTGGAACATTCATCCTCAACTGTTGGAATAGACACGGATTCAATCGGCTTCTTACCTTTATCAATAAACTTCTCGTGACTTGGAAGTGTGGGATTGAAATCAAAAACATTAATAGATAAATTTTCATGATCCGAGAAGTTATGTTCAGAAGAGTTAGTGCTATCCAGTTCATCCAACTCTTTATCCACTTCTTCTTGAGTGGGGGAATAGATATGTTTCGGAGGACAATAATTTGGATCAATTTTGAAGTAAGGTTCACAATCATCCAAGTAAGAGCTAACAAACGCTTTACATGAGGATATGTTTGATTCAGTTTCAATCTCTGGTTTTAATTGTAAAACTTTGTTTTCTAGTAGTTGGATTTTTGTGATTAAGGCATCCTTTCTTTTTCCGAGGAAGAACGTTCAGTTTCCAACACCTTTTCTAGTTGAACTATTTTCTTTTCTAAAAATAAGGTGGGAATATAAGGCTTATATTCCGGAGGGTTGGTTTGAAGTTCTTCGTCGGAATATGAGGGAAAATAAGTAGGTGGAAGAGTTCCACTTGAGGATGCCTTTTCTACTTCTTTCGGATAGCAAAAAGGAATTTGATGGAACTTGTGATTTTTCTGATTCCAATCTTCCCGTCTTTCCACTTTGGGATTAGACTTCATAACGTGAATTTTAAACTCTGGACTAAGGTCTAGATATTCAAATTTGTAGAGAGTTGGGGTGTTGTATAAGGACTTTGCCAATCTTTTGGGATTGTCAAATCCTAGACATGCCTTTGAACATAACTCCTTTGGAGCATTTAAATGTATTGTTTGTTCAGTTTGTCCTAATTTGTACAATTTGACTTCCAAGGTTTTGAGTTTGTTGAGAAGGTCTTCTTTTTGATTTGTGACTAACTTAAGTTTAGACAACAAAGTTTCGACCTCATTTTCGAATTTGTTAAATTGTTTTGTGAGGTCGGAGTTTTGTTGTTTAAGTTGAGTATTTTCATTTGTTAAAACATCATTTTTGGTTTGCATGTTGAGCACATCACTCTTATAGTTGGCAATCTCGGACGTGGCTAGAATGAGTTGGTTATGATTATTTTCTAGACGTGCCTCTAATTTGGAAACTGAGAGTTTCTCGGTTTTCAATTTAGAGTTAAGAGCTTTCAATTGAGAGTTTAACAAATTCATTTGAGAAAGAAAGTGCTCATAGTCAGAATGACTTACCTCGGGTGAGTAGTCGGAAGCGTTGGTAGATGAGTCGTCATCATTAGGATCAGAGTAAGCCATTAAGCTGAAATGAGCTTGAATTTTTTCGTCCGGTTCATCGTCGTCGTGATGTAGAAAGTAATCATCTTCCGCCATTAGCACTTTACCGGCTTCCTCTTGCTTGGCAAGAATGAGTTTGTACGTGACATAGTTGGCATCTTTGACCACGGGTTTCTTGCATTCACGAGCGTAATGACCCGTTTTTCCACAGTTATAACACAAACTCTTTTCGCCTTTAAATTTGTCTTCATGTTTAGTTGGTGGGCGGGTATCTTCTTTATTTTGTTTTGGCTCGAAAATGCCTTTTCGTTCGAAGTTTTTGGGTCCCGAAGCATAGCGTAATTGATTGTTATTCGGACGACGAGAGAACTTACGTTGAAAGGATTGTGTGAGAAAACCAGTTGTTGTTGAAATTGGGCTATCTCGGGATCATCATATTCTTCCTCTTCTAGATCTGGTATGTTCTCTTGAGGTATGCTTCGAGTCGTAAACTTTTCTTCTTTGGCTACTAGGGCGATCGGTTCAGGAGTCTTTTTGGCTTTGCAGTTTTCTTCCATAACTTCGAGAACTTCCTCTTCATCTTGTTGTAGAGTCTCATAGACCTCGTGAAGATCGAGTTCAGCAAGAAATTTGTTGTGTTTGATTTGATTGGCAAATCGGCGCCATTCCAGTTGAAGATTACTAACAAACTTCACGTTGTTTTCGATATTTGACTTGCGTATCTCGTTTTTGCTGAGTTCGTTGATTAGGTAAACGAAACGAGTGTATGTGTCAGTGAGACTTTCATGATATAGGACAGGCGGAGGGCCTTCCTTTATGGAGCGCATGATATCCTCGGCAAAATCGTTTCTTTCAACAAAATCCAGAAAACGATCTTTCCACTGGGGATATTCCCCTCGGAAGAGAATTGGAGGTCTTGTGTCGGTACCGATGGCCATAGCTTCCCGTGATGTCATTGTACTTGATTTTATTCAGATCTCGATCAGAAAATTTTGAAAAAATTCTGAGATTTCGCGAATTGAAGATTTTATCTCGGGTAATTGTGCTTAGTGTTTTATCGGATGCTTGAGGCGATATCAATGAATATCGGTAGCTCAGTTTATCGGGTAAAGAGTATCGACAAAAGGAAATATCGGGTAAAGAGTATCGACAAAAGGAAATATCGGGTAGGACAGATAAGGTGAAAAGATATATCGTGTCACCTAAAGTCGACAAAAACTCAAGATTGGTTACTTATCGGGTTACCTAGACGCGATAAAAGCTAAAGTGATGAAAGCCGAGAGGAAAAAAATTCTAATAGCAGATGCGATAAAACGAAAAAAAATATGTTTTGTTCTTTAATCTATGAACCTGAAAGCTAAGACACGAAGGTTTCTTGACCAAAAGATCTAGCGTAACAAAACTATCTAGTCTTTTTAAGGAAAATAACAGCTAAGTTCTCGTGTTCCAGATTTTCTCAATTAAGGTTACTGCAACTTCCTAAGGCTTAAGATGTTTACTAGAGAATTCTTTATCAAGAAAAGCTGCAGGAATCAAAGACCCTGAGTTTTCTGTTGAAAAAGAATAGCAAAGTAATGCTAAAATAAGCGAAAGTGGTTTACAGATTAACAGTGAAAACAGATTTGTAAAAAAATTGAAGTTTTATCGGCTGCTATTGATGCGATGAAAATTAAAGTTTTTAATGAATGTCGGCTGGCTTATGGCGATAAAACTGCAAAAAGAAAAAAAACATGACTCGAGAAAAACAAAAATTTACCTATTTATCGATTAATACTTCTGGGTTTGAGACTCGATTAAACTTAAAGAAAGAGATTGACAAGAACAGATATCGAGTCGAATCAGGGTAGGTATGGTGCGATAAAAGATAAACAGAAAGAGTGTTTGGGGTTTTGTCGGGTAAGTCTATGTGATAAAACACCAAAACAACAGCTACGAAAATTTTACCTTTTGTTTCGCGAATTCGATCAGAATTAGTCCAAATCTTAGATCGTTTGGCTCTGATACCACTTGTAGATCCCAGTGTATCAAGTACAAGACATAAAACAGATTAAAGCAATAATAATATAAATCAATTAAGAACAATAATGAAGAACTTCATAATTCATATATCTTACTTGTGAATGTGAATACAATGTAAGCACAAAGTATCTATAGCTCTCTCTCTCAATATATGAAGTAATGATCTAATGAATGATCTAAGCCTCTATATATACTAGAGAATTTGAGTTGTATAAGGAATGTTTAGAGTTTAAGGTCAACTAAAGTTGCCTTAATTACAAAAGCTTATCCAATCCTTATTTTACACTTTTGGCACAATCTTTCAAGGATTCTACAAAACTAGAAGTCCTAACAGGTATCCTAGAGGACTTTCCTGGAGTCGGACTACTACTACTAAGACGCTGGGTAGGTCGATTTGCCTTTAGTTCTTCAAGTCAGTTGGGGGGGGGGGTAAGTTATTTGACTATCTTTTGACAGGAACACTCAATGTAATGCGTTTGTTAACGTATTTAGCAGATGTCGGGCCCATCCTCGCTACTTACCAGTACGTCTGCCGAGGAGCAGATGGAGTGGTATATAGAAAGTTGTCCCCATTTCTGGCCTAAGTCTCGCGACCAATATCAAGACAAGTGGGACGAGCTGGCGGAACACCGGACCAAGACCGATTCCAACACCCGACGCCTTAATGAGCTTGTGTTGTCTTTCAGCGCATATCAAGTTAGTGTTGAACTTAATTTACCGTCCTCTATATTTACACCATGTATTGATACTACCGTACATGGTTTTGTTAGATGTCTGACGTCCCTGCACTAACAACTTACTTCAATCAGTTTGAGGTAGAAAATACTTACTTCGATCAGTTTGAGATACCGAGGCGGTCGTACGAGATGCCGACCTCGTCGTACGAGATGGCTAGGTCGTTCTGCGTCATACGGCCTACGTGCATGCAAGATGTAAGTTCCTTTTTGTTGTTGTTTAAATGCGAGCGTGAAGAACATCAACTAAAATTTTACCTTTCGCGGTCTAACAGTTTGGGACGTCGGGCTACGTACCACATATGACGTCTCGTTCCGCGTTTGACACCGCCGAACAGTCTTTAAGTTGTCTTTGTGTTATAATAATGGTATTTAGAAAATATGTTACTTATTTTGTTCCAATGACAATATCTAGGGCAGCATGGCTTATACCGATTACGGCAGTTTTGAACAGGTCATCCACCAGGAGTTTGGTACCCGAGCTTGGTCGTTCAACGACGTATTGGGCACTACGATTACCCCTCAGTCCCATTATAGTTCCCCGGTTTCGGGTCCATGCGGTGTTATAATTACCGAAGAACATTTTCGTACACCAGAAAGTGAGTCGAAGGCACCAATGGATGAATTGGAAGACCATCAACCAAAGGTCCCCGCGCCGCGTTCAGGATTGCGGGAGCGGTGGGCTTCAAAAGTAACAATGAATCCCTGGAGTAAGCAACGGCCAACCACACTGGTCGCTGGAAAAAAAATGCACAAACAAAGCGAAACAGTAAGACCTTGGCTTCTTCAACCAATAGAGAAGTCGTCACCGGCCTAATGGTGTTTGCTAAAGTTCAAAATGATGACATCCCTGAACTTTGTCTGCCATTCTTCCCTCATATTCCTGTTTAGAAGGATTTTTGGAGAGTACTGTTGGATCTGGACGGAACGGGTAATCTATAGGAACAAATTATGATTTAATTTATTTGTGTCCCTAAAGTGCCTTGTCTAGTTAGATAGAGTAGAGTAACTAACAATGTTCGTGTTGTTTATGGCACATTGACAACTGG
Source organism: Silybum marianum (assembly GCA_036898165.1). Lineage (NCBI taxonomy): Eukaryota > Viridiplantae > Streptophyta > Magnoliopsida > Asterales > Asteraceae > Silybum > Silybum marianum. Next base: position 24,662,956 of record CM072529.1, read on the forward strand.
GTGAAGAAGGTTGTCGCCACCCGAAGTAATATAGCGAGGTGGACGGTCATGATTACTCAATTCTCCGGTTTTATGCTCTGGAATAAGGGAGGGGAAGATTCAGTAGTTGGAATGTGCGATGGAACAAAGTCAGACGAACGTCCATGGCATTTAACGGACATGGTACGGTAATAGTTTTTTCTGAGTTTATTTAACCTGTTTTTTACTAACAATATGTGGGTGACTATTTAATTCTAGGTATACATTCCTATTTGCATAGGGGAGAACCGTCATTGGGTGCTCGGGCTGTTAGATCTTCCTACCATGGAGATGGTTGTATACGACAGCCTCCGCAGCTCCTCCTTGCTAGAACGAACCCTGGTAGAACTTATGAAGATATTTGCTGAGCGACTGAAAAAGTTATTGAAAAAGATTAAATATCGGGGTAGCAAATCCTTTAGTTGGAAACACGATAATCGCGCATCACGACAGTCTGGACGCTATGGAGATTGCGGTGTATGGGTTTGTAAAAACATGGAGTCGTTGGTGGCCGGGGAAATCATTCCAACCTATGCTCCAAATGAGGCAGCGGAAGCGGCAATGTTGTTTCGCTTAAAGATGGCGGAGGTATTTTATGCGCATGCACGAATCTCACCTTAGATTCGTATTCAAATTGTATTGATAAATTAACATATTATAAATTTACCCATAGTATTAACTTTTCGCTCTTTGACTTATCACATCACTGTAGTAATTCTTTAATGCAATATAAAAAATTGTAACGCGATATCCAGGAAGCTTTAACCATCCGGCCGGGAATGCCTCATCCGTTAGTCTACCGTCATTCATTTTATTTATCAAATACAAGGACCAAATGTGTCAGATTTGTAAAATAGCCTTGGAATGATTTGTCATTTATAAAACTATATTAAAACGTGTTTTAAGGTGTATTTGAGTGAGCCATTTATATATATGTAATGATTTATATATAATACGTTAAATTAGTAAATAAAATGAATTTTTATATAAATAAATATTTTTTTATTGAAGGCCCGGTTTGGGAACGGTTTGGCCATTGTTAGGACCGAAACTGAGACCGTGATCGGTTATAAAAAGCCCGGTCCTAAAATTACTGTTGAGGCCCGAGACCGATTATTATTATTATTATTATTATTATTATTATTATTATTATTATTATTATTATTATTACTACTACTTTCATGACATAGTGTAGGAGCCTAACGTATTCGATTCACGAAAATCAGAAATATGCAATATTGGTCTCATTTCGAAGTGATTTTTGAGACTATTTTAATTGTGTAATTTGTTAAAATATAAACGTATATTGTAGACGTATTTTAACTGATATACGATTATGTATGTTAATGTGATAAGGGTGTGGAACGGAAAATTAAAAACCAAAGTACCTAAAGTAGTTTATTAACTAACTGTAGGGGTAAAAAACGTAAAATCGAATTTTTAAACGTTTTTCTCGTATGATTCATGAAAAAACAAGTTACCGGAAATTTTATTCACCCAATCATTTCAAAATCTATATATAGAGATGTATTGACACATCAATATGCATAAATGTTTCTCTCTCTGTCTCTCAATTATAAACAGATTTAATTATTAGATTAATCTAAAAAACTGAGTTCCGGTGACGCTAAAGTTAAGTTTTATTTTTGTTTTGCTGGTGAATGGGTGCAAGTTAATAACAGGTGGGATTATGTTAATTCTTCCAAGCATGGTGTAAAGTTGCCAGCAAACCTCACACATCGCAAGTTTCTAGCGTATGCAAAAAAAAACGTTGGAATCGACAGTTCCATTGTTGGTGACACCAAGTTAGTATTCCTGAACGATGGTATAATGACTCCAATATGCGAAGATGAAGATGTTTATGCTTTCTTGGAGCTTGCCGGGCGGTCATATAGACCGCCGTCTGTTGTAGTGTATGTCGATTCATCGATATACGACGAAGATCCTAATGAAGGAGATGACGCGGATGATCAACCCCTCTGTGAAACTCAACTTCAGCCAACGTCCGAAAATATGCCGGAGACGCAAGAAGTTCAAGAAGAAGAAGTCGATGACGTTGATGAACCATAAATTGTTGGGTTTGCTGATGACGAAGCATATGTTTTTGATTCAGTGGGTCTATCTACTAACGATGATGTACCAGAGACGGGTGAAGATACGTACGATGAAGAAGCAGACACTAGTTACCCTAATAATACATCATATGGTGGCATAAATGATTATTATGATATGCCTCTACCGATTCCAACAACAGAGACCTATATAGAAACTATCCAACCGGTTCCTTACAATCGTAGTCGACGAATATCTGAAGGTCAGATATTCGATACAAAGAACCAAATGATTGAGGAGTTGGGAATAAAATTCATGGAAGAGCACTTCCAGTTTAAAACGAAGAAATCATCCAAAACCCGATACGAAGTTGTATGCAAAATAGAGCGTTGCACATGGCGTATGACTGGAAGTAGTGTTGGTGAACTGGGAGGTATGTTTTTTGTTAAAAAGTTGGTAGACCAACACACTTGTTCTAGTACCCAACTGAATACTACTCACCGGCAAGCAAACAAGAATATTTTGGGCAACATGCTAAAAGAAAAATATGGTGATGCTAGCCGTCAACTTCGGCCAAAGGACATCGTGGCCGATATGTACCTACAATACGGGATTACTCTTACTTACCACCAAGCTTGGCGTGCCAGGTGCAAGGCACTACTGCTGGTGAGGGGCACTCATGGGGAGTCGTTTCAACGACTCCCTATGTATTTACATAATTTGGAGCTTCAAAATCCAGGTACACACACGAAAATTAGAACGGACTCAAGTGGACGTTTTGAGTTGTGCTTCGTTGCCCTTGGTTGCGCGGTACATATAGGAATATCTCATTTGTTTACCTATTAAATAAAAACATTATTAAAAATAACAACAAATAGCTACATTATTTGCAGATTCGAAACATTTTGCGTAACTTGCGACCTGTCCTTATTATAGACGCCGCTCATTTAAAAGGACCTTACTTGGGTACAATGTTCTTGGCAGTAGCCAATGACGAGAATAACAACATTGTGTCCATTGCTTTCGGAGTACGCAAGTCCGAGACGACTGAGGAGTGGTCTTGGTTTTTGTACAGGTTGAGAGAATGTATCGGAGCACTGGAGGGGTTGGTGTTTATGTCCGACAGGGCTGCTGCCATAAGCGCCGCTATTAGCACCGTGTTTCCCAGTAACGCTCATGCACTATGTTGTCGACATTTGGAGATGAACGCGAAAGGCACAGACAAGCGTATTAAAATATACAAGGCAGCATACTGGAAAGCATGTAGAGCGTACAAGACAGATACATGAATGCACTACGATTTCAAGTACCTGAAGCAGCTCGAGTTATGGACACTGCTGGCAAGGAGAGGTGGTCGAACGCCCATTTTCCTGGTATACGGTATGATATTATTACATCAAATAGTGCAGAGTCGGTGAATGCAGTCTTCCGTTTTGCATGTAGATTACCGATTGTCGGACTTATAAAATTCTTTCGAGATTTTCAACAACAGTAGTGTCTAGTTCGACGGGAAAAGGGAGGTTGATAAACTTTGAACTTATACATAATTGTTTTTTCGTCTTCTTTATAAAATGAATGTAACACAAGTTTAACATATTTGTAGATCAAATGCAAAACTCACTCACACCAAAGGGAGAGGAGATAATTTATAAAAAAGCGGGAACGTCTATGGCATGGAGGGTACGCGGGCTTGGAAATGACACATTCGAGGTTGGGCGAGATCGTAACTACGCAGTAGTCGATATGCTAAACGGTAAATGTACATGTCTTGAATGAGATAAATCTGGGTTACCTTGTGGTCATGCCATTGTTGCTGCAAGACATAAGGGACATGCAGATTGTAGCTATCTGGCTTGGAATTATTTCAGATCCGAAACCTATCGATTAACATATCAAGAGACGATAATGCCAGCTCGACCCTCTGTATCGTGGGTCTTTCCAGACGCCCCCCTTATGCCGTGTTAACCACCGTTAATAACTAAGAAACGTGCCAGGAGACCAAGTAACAACGATCAACGTCCATCTCAGGGTGAAGGTTCCATTCAGAGAAGATGTGGACGGTGTGAAGCAGTAGGACATACTCAAGGACAATGTTCAATTCCATCCTCATCAAGAATGCCTAGGAGTAGAGGTTCAAGCAGTCAAACATTTAATAGCTATGACCTAAACAATGATTTCCCGTGATGTTAAGTAAAGTAGTGGTCCTTTTTCCTTGGACAATTTCGTATATTATCTACTCAATCCGTTTGTTAAGTGTCATTATTACGTCTGTATTAAATAAAATACAATGTTCAATTTATTTGATATATATTATTTTTATATTGTTACAAAATTAGATATACATATACAGAAAAATTGAGATATAAGAATAACTGAATACTCAATGGTAAATTTAAACATCATTTTATTAAGAAAACGGAAACGATACATTGCATCAGTAGTAAACAAACGTCAACCCTTATAGAGATCTAGTGCGGATACAAATGCTGACAGGAGACGATCCACTCAGACTTCTTGTTGATAAGCTCCTCAAGTTCGGTGTACCTTTGTTTTATGATATTGATCTCCGACTCATCTTTACGTTTTTCACGTTGTACGGCCTTTAGTACGCGTTTATTTTCCTCGAGTTGCGCCTCTAATTCTACTTGCGCCTTTCGGGTATCTACCCATTCCGCCGCCAACCTCTCGATTTCTTCGCCTGCCTCTAAACACGAGGCCTTGAGTTTTGAAGGCATTACTTGACTCGCCGGAGGGTTTTCATCACGATCCACAAAGTACATGTCTGAATAGATTGTTGGACCATCGTCGTTATGTGTCAACCTATATTACCTCCAGGCAGCACTGTATTCCTCTTCTTCCTCTTTTGTTATTGGATGGTAGGCACTGGTTCTGCCAAAGTTACTCCACTCCTCTTCCGTTTATGGCGCTTTCCAGCTAACCCGGAACTTTCCATCGTTCAGCTGTTGTGTGTTATGAGAGGCTGAAGAAGTTCCAGCAACTGATCTTTTACGGTTTCCAACCATTTTTAAAATAGATTAAGGGAGATATTTTTTTTTTGGATGAGAATTATACAACTAATGCCTTGAGTATGGTTTGTAGATGAGGTCTATATAGGTAATAAATTAAAAGACATTGAGTAGTATGAGTAGGTTTTTGAAGGTTTTCACGGGTGAATCATGTTTGAATTGATGATGGTCAAAATATTTCTTACAAGATGATACTGAAACAAATTGAGTTTTTCACGGGTGCAGGTACAAAGATTCTACTAAAAAGTTTTGGTCAAATCCACATGAAAACCCTAAAGCAACAAAATTCTTTGGAAATTTACACTAAACCTAAGCTAAATCAGCTAAACTAAACTAAACCTACGCCAAATCAGCTAAACTTACGCCAAATCAGGAATACCCCCGCCAAATCACCTAATCCTCCACCAAATCACCCAATCCTCCGCCAAATCGGCTTAATCCTCCGCCAAATGACACGTGTCATCATATGGAGAAACCCTAATTACACGCGTCCTCATATGGTTAAACCCTAATTTATTTGGGGCATTAAATTACACTTTTGGTCCCTGTGCTTCCCACATACTATCACGAGTGTTCCATAATTCAAACTAATTTTAATTTTGGTCATTATAATAGAATAATAACATATATGAAAATTTTATTAAATACAAAAATTTGAAAATAATAATACTTATTTATCAATAATTTTAATGATTCGCAATTTTATCATTTTAAACAATCAATGTTTTATAAAAAAATATTAAATAAATCAACCACTATAAAATTATTTGATAAAACTTTGATTAAATAATAAAAATGGTTATTAATTAAGAGAATATTTTCTTTTTCTTTTTAATAACTATAAGTATATAAGTATATAAGTGTCAAATTATATTTAGTAATAAACCAGAGGGACCAAAATCGTTGTACATGTTAAACCAGAGGGACCAAAATCGTTGTACATGGTAAATCATAGGGACCAAAATCGTAGTTTAGTCTTTTGTATAAGAAGACCTCCTTCTAATACAAATGCATCAGAGTCATCTGAAAAATACATCTCACGGGTTTTTTCTTAGTGTACTCACATGGCTGTCAACGCATCATCTTCCAACCCCCCCCCCCCTCCTCACAGATAATGCCTGAGAGAATGAAACGATCGGTACAAAAAGCGGAGACTGAGATCGAAGAAATATCCGAGAAGTGGAAAAAATTGCTGAGAAAGAAAGAAAAACTTCTTCAAAGGATTGAAGCGGATAGTGCGGACATAACAAGGTTGTAGAGGGAAATCAAAGATAAGGAACATCGAGTTAACAATGACAACCTAGAAGCCGACAAGATTGTACGAGACTTCGCGATGCTTCAATCGCAGGTAAACGAAAAACATAGTTGGATCGACCAATGTAACGCACTATACCCTTAATTGGTGTAACCGAGTAGAGGTTTCGTATTTTGGAGTTTCATGTTGAACTTTGCTTTATAATAAAACGGTTTGCTTTATTTTGTGATCTTATCATTATAACATAAATAAAGTCATATAACTTGATTGAAAAAATTATTGAAAACACACGTGAAAAAAAAACATAAAGCCCAAAAACATACATCAATCATTAGGCAATTGTTAAACTCCGTTCCCCTTCACCCGAGGTTATGCGTGCACCATCCCTTTCCATGTACACTTCAAGCGGAATAGGTTCACCCTGAAAATAGTTAGTTATATCCCAAACAGAGTGATCATCCACGAGTTCTTTCAATCCAGTGTCAAAGTCTGCTTCTGGTGGTTTAAAAAACATTTTCATTCCAGCTCGTTCGTGTTCGTCATAACCAAGTAGAGCCATTAATTGATACATGTGTTCCAGACAAATACACTGACCATCTACTAGGTCAACAAATATTTCCATTCCGTTCACATACGCCCTACCAGGTGGTGGTGTGAAGCTTCCGTTATGATGGACCTTCATAATAAAAATGAGAGCACCGTCATCTGTTGCAAAAATCGTCAGCCGTGAAAATAAGTTAGGAAATTAAAGCGAGACAATTTATTAAAGGACGTTAAAAAGATTTACTAACACACAACGTTGGTCCCTAAAGGGTCTACAAGAGTTCAATAATAAGTAAACAGTTTGTAGAAGGGGGGGAGGTTGAATACAAACTCACAGATTTTGATTTTTAAATTAGTTTATATATCATAAACAAATTTACTGTTACAAGCGGAATAAGAACAAGTTTAAAACATAATCTATTGTAACTATGAAACACTAAGGGGGCGTTTGGTTCGCCGGAATGGAATGGAATCTGGTGGAATTGGAATCAGAATTCCTTTGACCAGATTCCAATTCCCTTGTTTGGTTCATTGTTTTCAAGAATTGGAATTTGGTAAATTCCTAAGAATTCCAAAAAGGGGCCATTTGAGATTCCTTAGCTTACCCATGGGATTTCATGGGAATTGAATTGGTTCTTTTATTAATGCCTAATATACCTTCATCCTATGTAACATCAATAATTGCCTGAATATTTTGATTAAGTAATTTTTATAGTATATCATGGGTTGTTTGTAACATTTTTTATATAGAAAGTGGCTTAATACTATAGAAAGTGGCTTAATACTATAGAAAGTGGCTTAATACTATAGAAATGGCTTATATATATCAACGGGACTGAGAGCTTATTCGCTCAGCTATACATGATTGTTTGGCAGTGGCTTAAAGCTAACAAACAGACTTTTACAGTGGCTTAATGCTATACAGAGTGGCTTAATACTATAGAAATGGCTTATATATATCAACGGGAGTGAAATATTATTTGCCCAGCTATACATGACTGTTTGGTAGTGGCTTAATGCTAACAAACAGACTTTTAATCTACAGTGGCTTAATGCTATAGAAAGTGGCTTAATACTATAGAAATGGCTTATATATATCAACGGGACTGAAAGCTTATTTGCCCAGCTATACATGATTGTTTGGCAGTGGCTTAATGCTAAAAAACAGACTTTTAATCTGCAGTGGCTTAATGCTAACAAACAGACTTTTAATCTACAGTGGCTTAATGCTATAGAAAGTGGCTTAATACTATAGAAATGACTTATATATATCAACGGGACTGAGAGCTTATTCGCTCAGCTACACATGACTGTTTGGCAGTGGCTTAATGCTAACAAACAGACTTTTACAGTGGCTTAATGCTATACAAAGTGGCTTAATACTATAGAAATGGCTTATATATATCAACGGGACTGAGAGCTTTTTCGCTCAGCTATACATATTTGTTTGGCGGTGGCTTAATGCTAACAAACAGACTATTAATCTACAGTGGCTTAATGCTATAGAAAGTGGCTTAATACTATAGAAATGGCTTATATATATCAACGGGACTGAAAGCTTATTTGCCCAGCTATACATGACTGTTTGGCAGTGGCTTAATGCTAAAAAACAGACTTTTAATCTGCAGTGGCTTAATGCTAACAAACAGACTTTTAATCTACAATGGCTTAATGCTATAGAAAGTGGCTTAATATTATAGAAATGGCTTATATATATCAACGGGACTGAGAGCTTTTTCGCTCAGCTATACATGACTATTTGGCAGTGGCTTAATGCTAACAAACAGACTATTAATCTACAGTGGCTTAATGCTATAGAAAGTGGCTTAATACTATAGAAATGGCTTATATATATCAACGGGACTGAAAGCTTATTTGCCCAGCTATACATGACTGTTTGGCAGTGGCTTAATGCTAAAAAACAAACTTTTAATCTGCAGTGGCTTAATGCTAACAAACAGACTTTTAATCTACAATGGCTTAATGCTATAGAAAGTGGCTTAATATTATAGAAATGACTTATATATATCAACGGGACTGAGAGCTTATTCGCTCAGCTATACATGACTATTTGGTAGTGGCTTAATGCTAACAAACAGACTTTTACAGTGGCTTAATGCTATAGAAAGTGGCTTAATACTATAGAAATGGCTTATATATATCAACGGGACTGAGAGCTTTTTCGCTAAGCTATACATGACTGTTTGGCAGTGGCTTAATGCTAACAAACAGACTATTAATCTACAGTGGCTTAATGCTATAGAAAGTGGCTTAATACTATAGAACTGGCTTATAGATATCAATGGTACTGAAAGCTTATTCGCTCAGCTATACATGACTGTTTGGCAGTGGCTTAATGCTAACAAATAGACTTTTAATCTACAGTGGCTTAATTCTATAGAAAGTGGCTTAATACTATAGAAATGGCTTATATATATCAACGGGACTGAAAGCTTATTCGCTCAGCTATACATGACTGTTTGGCAGTGGCTTAATGCTAACAAACAGACTTTTAATCTACAGTGGCTTAATGCTATAGAAAGTGGCTTAATACTATAGAAATGGCTTATATATATCAACGGGACTGAAAGCTTATTCGCTCAGCTATACATGACTGTTTGGCAGTGGCTTAATGCTAACAAACAGACTATTAATCTACAGTGGCTTAATGCTATAAAAAGTGGCTTAATACTATATTTTATGGTGTAAATTAAGGAAGTATATTTTATTAAAGTATCTTTAGTGTTAAAAAAAATTGAAATAAATAATTATTATATTATTAAAGTAATTTTAGTTTTAAGATTATTTTTAATAAAAAGGGTATTTTAGTCATTTACCGGAATTTCAATCCAATTCCAAGGCTACATTTTGTGAACCAAACAGACAGATTCCAATTCCTTCAACAGATTCCATTCCAATTCTGCTAACCAAACAGGTGGTCAAACCTGACAACATTCCAATTCCAATTCCTTCAAAGTCAAATTCTTTTGACAGATTCCATTCCTGCCAATTCCATTCTGCGAACCAAACGCCCCCTAAGTTTGATGCACAAGAGAAAGGAAGAAAGAATAAAGAGGGTTTAGGTTAGAAAGAAGCATGCATTAAGATGAAGAAGATTTCTTCGTCTTATTTATACCCGTTTGCATTTAATGCAAGAAAAAAGGTATATGCCACATGTCAAGCTTGGATAGGAAGCTTGTCCTTGCTAATAAGACATCCATGCTTTTGGCCGAATATGAACAGTACCATATCAGATATGATGGGGACATAAGAGACAATTCGTACGTCCTTTTCTGACATGGTATTAGGTTTGACTTTTGTGCATCTAGGATAAGATCAATCTTTAATCTTGTAAAGGAAGCTTCATTTGATCGCTGATATTGAATCTTCAAGGATGAACTTCAGTATCGCTGAGGCTTCACAAGACTTCACACTTTGATTAGATAATCGCTGCTATCGCTGAACCGCTTCAGTTCACTTAGCTGATTATCTCTTTCTTCAGGTAGGGTCTTTGCCTTTCGCTGAGTGGTTTTATGGTGTAATAGCTGATCTTCAGGTCTTTAGAGATAAGCTTGTTGTTCCTTGATCTTCAGAGATCGCTGATGGTAATCAGCGTATGCTATCGCTGAATATGAACAGAAGCTTATACTATGGAACTTCACGAAGTATACAAAAGGAATCATATTCAAATCATTGAGAGGAGTTATGATCAACAATCTCCCCCTATTTGATTATGATTAAGCAACATAGGAAAATTGCTTTAAGAGACTAGTAAGGACTTAAGAAAAATTTGAAGTAAATTTTCTAAGTACTAAACTGTACAATCTTTTTCAGCTAGTCTACTATCTGAATTGAGTTTCATTTATAAGGATATGAAAGCACAATTTTTACAAGTAAATAAGCATAAAGTACATTCACTGATTAAATTTTCAGAATGAAAAATCAGTGAGTAAAATATAGTTTAAAAAAAATAGAACTCTTATGTTCATTGTCCCTTTTACTTTTTTTCAGGGATCTTTTCAGTACATAGATGGAGTAAAGTACTCTGATTGAATTTCATTAAATATAATCTGAAGAAATTACAAGGAAATGAAATTACAACAATAAAAGTAAAGTACTTGTACACTGAAGAATTATTACAAAGGAAATAGAAAATCTATGACTAATCAGAGGTGTTCTCGTTTCTTCTTTGTAGTTCATTTTCATAAAGCATTTTCTGTCGATTCATCAGAGGGGTATCTGACCAGCAGCGCCATAGCATGATTTTTATGAGAGAGGATGGGCCCTTGCGAATTTCTTGGTTTCTGAAGAGTCCTAAGAACCCTTCATTATCCAAGAATACCATAACAGGTTCAGGTAGTGAGATGATTTCACCTTCTTCGTATCTTCGATCTTGAGGGAGAGAGGTATGTAGCATTGAAATATCAGGGATTTCAAAGATGACCAAGAATGCTATGATAATCGAATTTGGTTTCATGCTCATTTTTAGAGCTTGAACCTCCTTCAGCAGTTGATCTTCTCTTCTTTGATGACTCAGGGAGAGGGGGAACTTGCACGTGTTGTGACATCCTTTGCAGCAACTGATCCAGTGCTCTTTCCACCACATCCTTGAATTTGGATTTGGAACCCTGAATGGCATCTCTGATTTCTAACGATTCAGTGTATCCATAAATCCTTAAGAACTTGGCTTCTTCTCTCTCAGTTCTGCTTGTCCTTGTTATTCTTACATATACCTTTGGACCACGTCTGTTGGAGTGTCGCCCTTAAATAGTCGCATGAATGATTTTGGCTTTAGATCTTCGAAATTTCAGTCTATCAGCGCACCAGTCAAGCTCTTTGTCTCTCTGAATTGTGGCTTCAGCGGATAGTGCACTGAGGATCTTTTGTTGAGTAAGGATCGGATCTACGTTCAAGTTTTCCTATGCAAGTTCTTTTTGTGCAAGAGCTTGAGCGACCCTTTCACTCTTTTTCAATTGTTCCTTGGCCGCCTTATCTCTAGCAGAGTCTTCCCTGAGTAATTTCCTTGCTAAAGTAAGATCATTCTGAGTTTGCTTTGTCTTCTCATCCCTGATACGTTGTGCTTCCAATGCTTGTTCTCTCTCTTTGCTAGACAGAAAGTAGAATTCATCTACCATCCTTATTGGTACAACGTGTGTGGGTTCAGCTTGAGGCACCTTATTCTTCTTGCTTCGAATTCCCTAAGGATATTTATTCGTCTTTCTTCTTCTTCGGGCTCGCTTATGATCGGCTTTTGAACGCGACGCCTGGGAATAAGACCTTCTTCTTCTTCAGAGCCAGTTTCTACTATGTACATAAACTGCTCTTCAGAAGAAGGTTCCTTCCAAGAAGTGGAGTCCTTTGGGGTAGAAGGAGTTTTATCAGAGCCAAAATTGGGTGGAGAGAAAGAAGGATATGTGGGAGGTTCAGAGATTGGAGCAGAGAAGAGAATGAGAGGAAGAGATACCTCGACAGTGGTCTCCCCCTCGGTTAAAGAGATGGTGGCATCAACTTCTGCCACATTATTTCCTTTGCCTGAGGGACCGGACTGTCCCTGAGAGGGATGTTGTCCGTCCCCCAAGGGCTCCTAATGAGAGACTTCTGGCCTTGACATATTGAAGTGCTTTAAAGCACTTCCTATATCGTCGTCTTCATCATCATCATTTCCTCCCACATAGTGAGGGATGGCTTCTTCATACTCTTCATCATCATCATCATCATCATCATCATCTTGTTCTTCTACCACTACACCTTCAGTGAGGGTAGGTCCTACCTGCTTGATGTAGGGAGAGATAACTTCATCAGGGGAGGTCGTATTGTGATCCGAGATGATGTCGTCAGCGAATTCTTTGGCGCATCTCTCCCCCTCGATGTTGTTAGCAGGGAGACAGTGCATGATCAGCAGACGTACATTTCCCTGAACGTCCTTCAGCTTTTGTTCATGGCGCTCTTGGTGCGCAAGGACTGTATTCAGGGATGTCCGATCAGCAGTGGAGAAAGAAGAGCTGCTCTCAGAGAGCTTTGTCAGCAACTGCATCATATCAGATTGAGTCTTCTGAATAGACTCAAGCACTTGATCTTGATCATCCATCTTCTTCTCCAGACGGGCAATGGACTGACCATGGGCCCGATTGTCTTCCTTCAGGGACTGGATGTCGGTGAGAATGTTGTTGACAGCGGTCTTGATCCCTGGAGTTCCAACCACTGTCCGGAAGATGAACTCATCATACTTCTGTAGGTGCTCAACCTTCGCCCTGGTGTGAGCACATTCCTTGACTAAAAAGTCAATTGCAGGGAATGTTGGGCTGGGAAGAACAATTGTTGGAAGTTCAGCTGTGAAGGGAGGAAGCTTAGGAGCAGCCTTTTCAGTATTGACCTCCATGAGCTTGGCAGGGGACCATGGTTGCTGAGGGGATTTCCCTTTGTCCTTGCTGAGAGGAACAGCAGCAGCCTTGGTGGTGGTGGTTGTTGTCGCTGAGGCGAAGAGAGGAGGGGTACCAATTGATAACATGGACAAAGCAGCCAAGAAGAGCTCTGGGTTAGATGATGGATGAGTAGGCATGTTATAACCCTTGAGAGCATCATGAGGATTACTCTCAGGGACGGTGCAGAGGTAGTGTCATGAGGATCACTAGCCAGTGTCTTAGAATGCCTGTGAGAGACATTCTGAGGTCCTGTGTTACTGGCTTTCCAAAACTCAGAGTGCCTATACAACACTGAGGCTTAGACTACGTGTGTTTCAGCATCATCAGAGATAGGGACAACTATCTCTGAATCATATGTTGATGTGAGGACCAAAGAAGAGGGGATAGAAGAAGAGTAGAAGGCTATGAATGTATTACCTGAGACAGCTTCAGCGGAGCTGACTAATACGCTTTCAGTGACCGTGGTCGCTGAATGCGGTGGTAGTGTTGAAGAAGCAACAACAGAGGAGAAAACCGTTGAAGTGGCTGGGGCTGTTGATGGTGTTGGTAGTACACCAAAAGCAGAGAGAGTGGTCTGTTGAAAGATCATCTTCTTTGGCTTCTTGTTTTTGGTTGTGATGGGTTTTTGATGACCATTGGTTGGTTGTTTCCTCTTAGCAACAGCAGTGTCCGGGATGCTCGCTGTTGGGATGGGCAGCGAGGTAGACACTGAAAGAGGGGCTCCAATCATTTTCAGCATATAAAGCGTGAAAGGAGCATCACCTGGACGTTCCTCTATGTCCAGGGACTTCTTCCCCACCATGGAGAAGGAGTGGTCACCGACCTTCGGGTAGTCCTCCCCGAAGGCAACTTCCATGATTGTTGCAAAGAACCGTGGTTAAGGGATGACCGGGTGTCTGGTAGCAACATTGATACGACTGACCATATCGCTGAAGATATAATCAGCGTAGTTGAGGTTGTGGCCGGTGCAGAGAGAGAAGGCGAGATCCTGAAAATGCTTGCTCGCTTGGTCATGCGAGCCAATCTTTGACCCAAGGCATTGGATCACCTGGGTAAAGATGTATTGCCAGCGAGCAGGCAATCTGTTCTTTTCCAGCTTTGAGCCCACCATTTTCAGCGATGGATTCTCCCAGGAATAGCCGATAGAGTCCAAGAAGGCGTCGATCTGCATCTTGGTTGGTTCAGCGCCCCATTGCTCATTCTTGGCGCGTGCAGGGAGGCGAAGAGCCTTCCTCACGAATCCAGCAGTGAAGGAGAAGTATCCAAGGTTGGGAATCGTGAAGCCAATCGCAGGGAGCACAATCCCTTTGTCAGTGGTGAGCGTGGTACAGTGAGCCGTGTACCAGAGAGCCTGAAGGTGAGAGGAGATGCCCACTGGGTTGTGGACAAACGCGTACATCAGCGGGCACACCTTAATGAAGGTAGCTGCTTCCATGAATTGAGGGCGATCAGCAGGTATATTGACCAATGCAATATAATTGCATGATTTGAAGATAGCTTTCTCCATAGGGAAATGGCATGTTGGTGCAGCGACCAAGGTGTTGTCAACAGTTGTAGCAGCAACGGTTTCAGCAGTCTTGCTTGCAGAGGCCATTTCTATAAGAAAAATGGGAACACCAAAGAGATAAATCATGGTTTTATACATAAATGTAAGATTCAAAGAAACAAGTATTTTGATGAACAAGATCAAAATGCTTGTGGTAAAAACAATAACATAAAAGATTATTTTAGAAAAAGTAGAAGATAATTAAAAATGGATAAAACTTAAGAAGAAAGTCTTCTGTTCTAAGGAAAGAACTTAGAACAGGATTTTGAAAATAGAAGATTTTTGAGTTTTAATCCAGATTAAATTTATTTTCTTCCTAAAATATGTTTTTATTGAATTTAAGAAGATGTGAAACAAGATGTTTCCAGTGTTTGTTAAAGGTTTAGATCAAACCTTAGGTGAGTTCGAGAAGCAAAACGCACAAGTGCGTGTTCTTGGTGTTCTTGAGAAAGCTTGAAGATTCAAAAATTCTTTTGCCTTTAGAGAGTTATGAAAGCTTAAAGAGAAAAATGAGGCAAAAGAATCGCTTAAATAGCATAAGGAGAGAGAAAGAAAGAAGTGCTAAACGACGATTTTAGCTTTTTGAAAAAGAAATGGTGACCTGGCGCACGTTCCAAGAAAGGAGTTGGAAAGGAAACGTCGCAGTTCATCGTGTGTCAGAAAAAGGTTTGACGTGTCCTTTTTTTTAAAATATTATAATGATAATTATCCATAATGAAAGTTTATCATTATTAATTTAAAATCTTCATCAATAACAATAAAGGATTGTCAGTGAGGAGTTTTATTTTCAGAGATTCATTCTTTGATGAGAAAAGATATCAAAGAGTGATAAAGATTAGAAGATAATACCTGAGGAGATAGCCAGATATCGCTGAATCAGAGTTCAACGAATGGAAAGTTTGAAGGCTTAATTTGTATCACTTGTTGTAAGTCACTGAATAAGAAATTATTCAGCGTTCAACATACCAAGTTCGCTGATGAGTAGATTGAATCTAGTTTTATCAAGAGGTTTGGTGAAAAGATCAGTGAGCTGATATTCAGTGGGTACAAAATGAAGCTCAACTTCACCATTCATCACATGATCTCTGATAAAATGATATCGGATCTCAATGTGCTTGGTTTTGGAGTGAAGTACAGGATTGTTGGCAATGACAATAGCACTAGTACTATCACAATAAATAGGAATTTTAGAGAGCTTGAGATCGTAGTCTCTGAGTTGATTTTTCATCCAAAGGATTTGAGCACAACAACTACCAGCGGCTACATATTCAGCTTCAGCGGTGGAGGTGGACACTGAGGTTTGCTTTTTGCTTGTCCAACTAATTAACTTTCCACCTAGTAGCTAACACCCACCAGTGGTGCTCTTTCTATCTATCTTACAACCTGCAAAGTCAGTGTCAGAATAACAAATAAGATCAAATCCTAAGCCTTTGGGATACCAAAGACCTAGATTTGGAGTTCCTTTCAGGTATCTGAAGATTCGCTTTACAGCGATTAGATGGGATTCCTTCGGTTCAGCTTGATACCGAGTGCAGAGACATGTAGAATACATGATGTCAGGTCTACTCGCTGTAAGATACAGCAGAGATCCAATCATCCCTCGATAGGCAGTGACATTAACTGGTTTCCCATTGGGATCCTTGTTCAAAGTCAGAGGAGGTGCCATAGGGGTCTTCATCGCTGAGCATTGATTCATATCAAACTTGTTCAGCATGTCTTTAACATATTTACTTTGACAAATAAAGATTCCTTTGTCAGATTGTTTTATCTGCAAACCTAGAAAATACGTTAGTTCACCCATCATACTCATTTTATATTGCTTTTGCATTCTTGCAGCGAAACGAGTACACAATTTGGGTCTTGTGGAACCAAAGATAATGTCATCGACATATATCTGAGCGAGTATGGTATGACCTTTATATTTTCTTAAAAACAGGGTTTGGTCAATTTTTCCACGAACAAATTTTTCTTTAAGAAGAAATTTAGAAAGGGTATCATACCAAGCTCTAGGAGCTTGTTTTAACCCCTAAAGGGCTTTTTCTAGTTTAAAACATAACCAGGATGGTTAGAGTCTGAGAAGCCAGGGGGTTGTTCAACATAAACTTCCTCGCTGAGTTTTGCATTTAGAAAAGCACTTTTAACATCCATTTGAAAAAGTTTGAAGTCTTTATGGGCAACATAAGCTAAAAAAAGTCTTATGGCTTTTAAACGAGCTACAGGTGCAAAGGTCTCATCATAGTCAATTTCTTCTTCCTGTCTATAGCCTTGAGCAATAAGTCTAGCCTTATTGCGAATTACAGTCCCGTTTTCATCTAGCTTATTTCTGAAAACCCATTTGGTTCCTATGACAGTTTTATCAGAGGGTCTAAGAACAAGATTCCAAACTTTATTTCTATGAAATTCAGTTAGTTCTTCTTGCATCGCTGAGATCCTCGGATCAGAGATGGCTTGATCTATCTTCTTAGGTTCAGAGAGAGAAAGGAAGTTAACATAAAGACAGATATTACCTGTACCTCTACGTGTCTTGATACCTGCATTGGGATCACCAATAATTTGATTTATTGGATGATTTACAGTCCATCGCTGAGCTGGTGATTGAGGAGAGAGATCAACAGCAGATTCAGCAACTTGTTCTTTAGTTTCTGGAATAGGACTTGTTGTTTCAGCAACAGGTACTTCAATTAAAATCAATTCAGGGGATTGATTTTCAGATGTAGTTTGGTTGTTCACAGAGGAATTTCCAAGAGAGGAATCAGCAATAGGAATCTGATTCAGCAGGAGGTTGATTGCTGAAATACATTTCAGGTTCCCCATAATGAGATCTCATCCAAGCATTCAATTCTTCATCATCATCATGAGTATGAGAAGTATGAATGGGACGAGATTCATCAAAGTTGACGTGCAAGGATTCTTCAACATGTTGTCTTCTTTTGTTGAAGACTCTGAAAGACTTGGATATAGAGGAGTATCCAAGAAATATACCATCGTCAGCCTTTGGATCAAACTTACCCAAATGATCTCTGTCATTCAGAATGTATCATCTACATCCAAAAATATGGAAATATTTAAGAGTGGGTCTTCTCCCATGAAACAATTCATAGGGGGTCTTCTTAAATCGCTTAACTATCAGGGATCGATTCTGAGTGAAGCACGTTGTGTTGACTGCTTCAGCCCAGAACTGAGTTGGTAGATGCGATTCGCTGAGCATTGAGCGAGATGCTTCAATGATAGTTCGATTTCTTCTTTTAGCAACACCGTTTTGCTGAGGAGTTCTTACTGAGGAAAAGTTGTGAGAGATGTCTTTTTCTTCAAAGAAGTTCACCAGAGTGTTGTTTTTGAATTCAGTACCATGATCACTTCTTATGGAACGAACAATCAGATTGTTCAGAACTTCCATCCTTTTGATAAAAGAAATTATCATTTCAGGGGTATCACTTTTGGATCGAAGAAAGAACACCTATGTGTATCTGGAGTATTCATCAACAATCACCAAAGTATATTTCTTTCTAGAGATAAATTGGACATTAACAGGTCCAAATAGATCCATATGGAGTAGCTGAAGAGGAGCGGTCACTGAAGAAATTTGCTTTGACCTGAAGGAGGCTTTTGTCAGCTTTCCCTTTTCACACGCTGAACAAAGAAATTCCTTTGTAAAGGTATGATTTGGGAGGTCTCTGACTAGATCTTTTTGAGACAATTCATTTATTGTCTTCAAGTTGAGGTGAGAGAGTCTTTTATGCCATAACCAGTTTATATCAGTGGATGCTCTAGAGATAAAGCACATGTTCTCAGAGTGAGAGCTATTCATATTTATGACATACACATTCTCCACTCTTTTGCCTGTTAGGGCAAGCTTATCATTACCGTCAGTGACAGCACATCTACTCTTTAAGAATAGAACTTTGAAGTCTTTGTCACATAACTGACTAACGCTCAAAAGATTGTGCTTTAGTCCCTCAACGTAGGCAACACGAGTAAATGATGTGTCTCCATTTAATATAATTCCATAACCTTTAGTGTATCCTTTGCCATTTCCACCAAAGGTCACTGATGGACCAACTTCTTCTTTGTAATCAGAGAGCAGAGATTTTCTGCCAGTCATATGCCTTGAGCATCCGCTATCAAGATACCAGATACCTTTGGCACTCTGCATACAACAAAAGGATTAATTGTTTGAAGGTACCCATATTACTATGGGTCCTGCTTGGTTAGTTAAAGGATTGGCGGAGGAGCTACTAGCTGAAGAACTCTCTTAAGTGGATATCTTCACCTTTGTTGGTTTTGCAACTTTGGTGGATTTCACTCTCGCTGATTTATCAGCTTGAGCTACTTTCTTTCCATGAGCTAGTTTATCAGCTCTAGTAGCGTTAGGACATTTACTTGCAATGTGGGTAGTTTCACCACAGTGATAGCACTTCCTATATTTAAAGGGTTTGGAATTCAGAGAGAAAGCAGGAATTTTTTCAGGGATAGGACCAAGAATTCCTTTATTCATAGTCCTTGGAGGTATAACAACCTTTTCAGGGGTAGGAGTGAGATCGATCTTAATTCTGGGGGTTGGTCTCTGAGAAAAGTCAGAGACCTTCTTCCCAGATTTAGAACTTCTCTCTGAGGATTTCTTGTTCCTATTCTGAGCGATCTTATTCTTAGGAACTTGGTCAAGAAACTCGTTCTTGATCACCTTCTTAGATTTTATCACAGGAATCTTCTCTTTAATAGAAGAGGAAGAAGTTGAAGAAGAAGGATCAGGGATAGAAGAGATAAACATTCCAAATTTGAGCATGGAACGATCATTCTCTGATTCTTCCATTTCAGGGTTAAAGCCTAACCCACTTCTTACTTTCATAGGTATTTGGGCATTGATGATCTTATTTACTTTTTCAGAAGCCTTACACCATCCTTCGATGGTTGCCTTTTCAGACTTAAGATCAGCGATAGCCTTTTCCCTATCAGCAATAGCTTGCTGCTTCTCGATGCTTATGGTTTGATTTGCAAAGACTTGGTCCTTGAGAGTTTCCTCAATTTTAGAAAGTTCTTTGATTTTTAGATGGCAATTTTTCAATTGCTCAGATAAATCAGTGTTAATTTTCTCGGCCTTAATCTTTCCATTTAAAACATTATAAAAATCAACAGCCATAGCATCGAGGGCTGACAAGTTATCACTTTCAGAGAGTAAAGAGATAGAGGGAATGGTTACCTAAGTAGAAGGGACTCAGAGTAAGAAGTTTCAGTAGCTTCTTCAGTGTCCTCTATTCTTGCCATTAGACACAAGAAGGCAAGATCTTCTTCATCAGAGCCAGACTCTTCAGAGGTCTTGTCCCAGTCGTCTTCAGCGTCCTAATCAACTTCTTCAGCGATAAGGCCTTTGCCTTTTTGCTGGTATTTCTTCAGATCCTTGTATTTGTTTTTCAATTTCAAATACTTCTCCTTTTTATCAGAGGTCTGGGAGGTGGTAGGAGCTGCAACTTTCTTTGATCTACATTCACTTGCGAAGTGACCCTTTCACTGACAGTTGAAGCATATAGCTGAGGCTTTCTCAACGGGCATTGTCTTTTGCTTTTCAGAGTCAGAGAGATTTGAAGGTTTTCGAAAGTTGCTCTTTCTAGCGAATCTTCTAAAATTATTTGTTAAGAGAGCTAGAGAGTTATCAAACTCAGAGATGTTAGCATCAGTGAGTTGATCTTCTGAATCAGTTTGACCTAATTTAGTGATGGAGGTAATAGTGGAAGAAGAAATATTTTTAAGAGGAGTTGCCTCTGAAGTTACAAGTGCCAAAGAAGTACTTTTGGCACCTTTGAGTTTATTTATGAGGTTCTTCCTCAGAAGTTGAGATTGTTCCTCATTTAAGAGCATTCCATATAATGCACTCAAGGACAGAGTTTCAAGATTCTTTGACAACTTTAAACATGTAGTGTACACTGCCCATTGATCGGGTAGTGCCTCCATGAATTTGGTCAGTATTTGATGAGATTATTTCGACCGTCTATTGGTTACCCGAGGATAGAAATGGTGGAAAACCGCGACCCGTTGCCTATAAAGAGGCAAGGACCTTGGTATGGAGAATACGCCACAATCAACCCACCAAGTTGATTGATAAGTATTGGCTTTTTTTTCAAGGAACTATGTATCAATAAAAATTGGAGAAGCGAAAGGTAGAGAAGAAGATTGATGACTTTTCAATCTTCACTAGTAGGAACCATGCCAACTTGTGACAAAACCCGTTACCAATACGTGATTGTTGGATCTCAAGAAATTGATATTAACAAGAAAGAAAGATAGATAAGAAATATTATGCAAACCAATAGCGCCAGCTCTGATACCAAATGATGAGATTATTTCGACCGCCTATTGGTTGCCCGAGGATAGAAATGGTGGAAAACCGCGACCCGTTGCCTATAAAGAGGCAAGAACCTTGGTATGGAGAATACGCCACAATCAACCCACCAAGTTGATTGATAAGTATTGAACGCCACAAGCTAAAAGACTTGATAAGTTCTAAAGTTCTTAAAGAACAAAAAGAGTTTAAAACTCACAATATCATTCAAATCAAAGGGTGTATTCCAAATGATTACAAGGCAACCTATTTATAGGGTAGAAAAGAAAACCTAAGAGACTCACTTTAAATTCTAAGACTTAAATAACCTCATAATGATAGGAACCTTCAAAATGCCTTACAATTCAATGAGAAGAGTTACTTTGAACTTAGATCTTTTATTGGGCAGATTCATGGACGTGGTTTTGGCTTTATTTTTGGCTTGAAACCTTCTTGGATTGTAGGAATAAAAGTACTCTACAAGTGGGCTTTGATTTGAGTCCATTTGGACTTGAAATGAGTGATTTATGGCTAAAACTTAGGCCATATGTGGACTTGGCCGAAATTACTTGGACTTAAGTGAATTATTGATGAAATAATCTCCACTTGGTCTACCAAGACTAAGGTTAGTCTTGGCCTTCAATTCGGATCAAAAGTAGAAGCTTTCCTCGACCACTTGACGACGAAATCGTTGATTGTTGTCGACAAGATTTAATCAAACCATTAAGAGCATCAATAAACTTCTTTGATCTAGATCTTGTAATTGGTCCAATCTTCCATCTCAATTGATCTTCATCATTCGGTTCGTTGGATGGGCTCTCATCATTCCCCCTCTCTTGAATGTGATTTGCCCTCAAATCATCACCTACATTAAAAGGGCTCAAATCAGATACATTAAAGACGTCATGCACATTATACTCAACAGGCAAGTCAAGTTTGTAAGCATTGTCATTAATTTTTCGTATAATTTGGAAAGGCCCATCTCCCCTTGGCATCAACTTTGATCTTCGCTTAGTTGGAAAGCGTTCTTTTCTCAAGTGAAGCCACACCCAATCTCCGGCCTCAAAGGTGACTTTTCTTTTGCCCTTGTTCGCTTGTTGTTCATACTTCTTGGTGCGCTCCTCGATGTTGCTTTTGACTTTCTCATGGATTTGTTTGACAAATTCTGCTTTCTTCTTGCCATCTAAGTTCAAATGTTCACTAACAGGTAAAGGAGTTAAATTCATTGGAGTTAATGGCTTAAAACCGTACACAATTTCAAATGGTGAAAACTTGGTAGTAGAATGAACATGAAGATTATATGCAAACTCAACATGAGGTAAGCATTGCTCCCAAGTTTTGATATTTTTTCCAATTATTGATCGCAACAACGTACCAAGAGTGCGATTTACAACTTATGTTTGCCCATCAGTTTGAGGGTGACAAGTTGTTGAAAACAAGAGTTTAGTTCCCAATTTTCCCCACAAGGTTTTCCAAAAGTAACTAAAAAATTTGGTGTCTCGGTCCGAGACAATGGTTCTTGGCATGCCATGCAACCTAACTATCTCTTTGAAAAACAAATCAGAAATATGGGATGCATCGTTAGTTCGGTTGCATGCTATGAAATGAGCCATTTTCGAGAACCTGTCAACAACCACAAAAATTGAGTCTTTCCCGCTTTTGGTTCTTGGCAAACCTAACACGAAATCCATTGAGATATCAACCCATGGTTCACTTGGTATAGGCAAAGGAGTATATAAACCATGAGGTTGAACCTTAGATTTTGCCATTTTGCAAACGATACATCTTTCACAAATTCTTTTCACATCAACCTTCATTTTTGGCCAAAAAAAGTGTTCTTGTAAAATTGACAAAGTTTTTGCCACACCAAAATGACCCATAAGGCCTCCACCATGTGCTTCCCTAACCAAAAGCTCTCTTAAGGAAGTGTTAAGGATGCGAAGTTTTGACTCTTTAAATAAAAATCCCTCATGTATGAAAAACTTTTCAAAAGAACAATTTTCACATGCTTGAAAAATATGCCCAAATTCAACCTCAGTTTGGTACAATTCTTTGATTTGTTCAAATCCAAGAATTTTATAGTCAAGAGAAGATAGAAGAGAGTATCTACGTGAAACTGCATCGGCAACAACATTTTCCTTACCTTTCTTGTATCGAATGACATAAGGAAATGTCTCAAGAAACTCGATCCACCTAGCATGCCTTTTGTTTAATTTATGTTGGCCCTGTAAGAACTTCACAGATTGATGATCAGAATGTATTACAAATTCTTTGGCCCACAAATAATGTTGCCATGTTTTCAAAGCACGAATCAATGCATACAATTCCTTGTCATACGTGGGGTAGTTCAAAGTCGCCCCGTTCAATTTCTCACTAAAATATGCCAATGGTTTTGCTTCTTGCATCAAAACAGCCCCAATTCCAACACCGGATGCATCACACTCGATTTCAAAGGTTTTATCAAAGTTGGGCAAAGATAACAAAGGAGCATGAATTAATTGAAATTTAAGTTGTTCAAAAGCTTCCTCTTGTTCTTTACCCCATTTAAAACCAACATTCTTTTTAATGACTTCCGTGAGTGGTGATGCTAGAGTGCTAAAGTTTTTAACAAATCTACGATAAAAACTTGCAAGACCATGGAAACTTCTTACATCACTTACACTCTTTGGAGTTGGCCAATCTTGGATGGCCTTAACCTTTTCTTCATCAACTGAAATTTCTTGAGAACTCACCATGTATCCAAGGAAAACAACATGGTTGGTACAAAAGGTGCATTTCTTGAAGTTTGCAAAGAGCTTTTCCTTTCTAAGCACACTCAAAACAGAAGTTAGATGTTCTAGATGTTCATCCAAACACTTGGAGTAAATTAAAATATCATCAAAGTAAACAACCACAAACTTTCCAATGAAATCGCGCAAAAAACATGGTTCATTAATCTCATGAAAGTACTAGGAGCGTTAGTTAAACCAAAAGGCATCACTAACCATTCATATAAACCATGTTTTGTTTTGAAAGATGTTTTCCACTCATCACCTTCTTTCATACGGATTTGATGATAACCACTTTTTAAATCAATTTTAGAAAACAATTTTGCACCATATAATTCATCAAGCATATCATCTAATCGAGGAATTGGATGACGATACTTTACCGTAATATTATTGATGGCTCGACAATCTACACACATCCTCCACGAACCGTCCTTCTTTGGTACTAACAAGACTGGAACAGCACAAGGGCTCATGCTTTCTCGAACCCATCCTTTTGCAAGTAAATCTTCAACTTGCCTTTGCAACTCTTTGGTTTCTTCTGGACTTGTTCTATAGGCTGGTTTATTTGGGATGGATGCTCCGGGTACAAAGTCAATTTGGTGTTCAATCCCACGAATTGGTGGTAATCCATTGGGAACTTCTTCCGGAAACAAGTCTTCAAATTCCTGTAAAACAGATATAATATTGCTCGGAATGCTACCGGCCAAATTGTTAGTGGCTAATTGCGCTTCTTTGAAAACAAGAAGCACAAAAAGCATTTCAGAATTTAAAGCTTCTTTTATCTCACTCTTTTTTGCCAAAGCACAAAATTGACTCTCTTTTTTTCCCACAAATATTTTTTTGTCTTTTTCTTTTTCTTTCGAGCCTTGTTCATTTTTTTCATTTTTTTCTTTTGGCTCATTCATTTTTTTTGCATCTTTTTGAAGTTTAACTTGATCTTCATAAACTTGACTAGGTGACATGGGTACTAGAGTTATGGGTTTCGCTTTGTGTACAAAAGTGTATTTGTTGGTAAAGCCATCATGCTTTACTTGTCGGTCATATTGCCATGGCCTCCCAAGCAAAATATGACTAGCATGCATAGGTACAACATCACATAACACTTCATCGTCATATTTACCTATACGAAATGAAATCAACACTTGTTTTGAAACTCGTACCTCTCCACTATCATTAACCAATTGGAGTTTGTATGGCCTTTGATGCTTCATCGTAGGTAGACCTAGCTTTTCAACCATAGAAGAACTTGCCACGTTAGTACAACTTCCCCCATCAATTATAACACTACATACCTTGCCTTGAACATAGCATCGGGTGTGAAAGATGTTCTCCCTTTGTACATCATCATCTTCCTTGGAATGAGCACTTAAGGCTCTTCTAGCAACCAACAAATCTCCTTGGACAGCCAACTCTTCATCATCATCCGAACAACCCGGTGAGTTCGTGCAATCCGATTTATCGGTCTCAATTTATCCGTCTTCTCGAATCACCATCGCAAGCTTGTTTGGACATTGACTTGCAATATGACCCCTACCTTGACACTTAAAACACTTTATGTCACGATTCTTAGGAGTATAAGAATCAGTTTTTGCTTTTGAAGAGTTTGCATCTTTAGAGCCAAGTTTGGGATTAGAAGAAGAAGAAGATGTGTTTTCAATTTTCTTGGAAGAACTTGTCTTCCAAGTACTATTTCGTGATCCACCCCCTCTTTTAAGTTGTTTCTCAATTTTAACAGCCATATGAAATATGTCCTCAATTTCAACATAATGGTACATTTCTACACGATCTCTAATTTCAAAATTTAAACCATGTAAGAACCTGGCCATAGTAGCTTCCCGATCTTCTTCAATGTTCGCCCTGATCACGGTAACCTCCATCTCCTTAAAGTAATCTTCAACGCACTTGCTCCTTTGCTTCAGATTTTGAAGCTTGTCGTGAAGGTCACGAAAGTAGTGACTAGGTACAAAGCGTCTCCTCATGACCATCTTCATCTCTTCCCAATTATCAATTGGCCTTTCTCCGTTTCTTCGCTTGCTAATTAGAAGTTGATCCCACCATGTTAGTGCATAATCAGAAAACTCAATGACAACAAGTTTTACCTTCTTACGGTTGGAGTAGTCATGACAATCAAAAATGAACTCCATCTTTGTTTCCCAATCAAGATATGCTTCCGGATCTGACTTTCCTTGAAAAGAAGGAATTTTCATCTTTATGGAACTCAAGTTATTGTCTCTTCGTTGCCTCCTTCTATTTGGTCTTCTTTCGGGCTCGCTATCCCATTCGTCAATTCTCGCACTATGTTCCTCATTCCTAACAGAACCTTCACGAGACTGTTTCCTTCGTGTTTGTGCTTCTATTTGATCCATTCTTTCATGAACTTGGTTAAATTCGTCCGTCATCATCCGCCGCATTTCTTCCATCATGGCTTGAAATTGAAGGTTTGGAACGGGTGGTTGTTCATCCCCCATATTAAAATCTGCAAAATTTAAAGTTAACGCCTCACAACACTCCCTCACGTGTTTCTCTAAAAAAAAATGATTCACTCAACTCTCGTGTATCTCACAAATGGATTTTACCCTCAATTGATCTCACCACTCAGCCTTTTACCACTCTTTTAAATCTCTAAGAGTTCTAAAAGAACTAAAGAAACAATATCAAGTACGGCTTGTGGCCTTGAGAAATTCAAACTTACCAAACAACTTGAAACAACGATATCACAAATTACCACAACATAAGAAAGAAAGATAATGAACTTTAATTTTTGTTTTGATTTTTTTTTTTTTTTTTCTTTTGTTCTCTTGTTTCTTTTTTTTTTGCCGATTTTTTTTTTTGCTTGGCTTTTTTTTCAAGGAACTAGGTATCAATAAAAATTGGAGAAGCGAAAGGTAGAGAAGAAGATTGATGACTTTTCAATCTTCACTAGTAGGAACCATGCCAACTTGTGACAAAACCCGTTACCAATACGTGATTGTTGGATCTCAAGAAATTGATATTAACAAGAAAGAAAGATAGATAAGAAATATTATGCAAACCAATAGCGCCAGCTCTGATACCAAATGATGAGATTATTTCGACCGCCTATTGGTTGCCCGAGGATAGAAATGGTGGAAAACCGCGACCCGTTGCCTATAAAGAGGCAAGAACCTTGGTATGGAGAATACGCCACAATCAACCCACCAAGTTGATTGATAAGTATTGAACGCCACAAGCTAAAAGACTTGATAAGTTCTAAAGTTCTTAAAGAACAAAAAGAGTTTAAAACTTACAATATCATTCAAATCAAAGGGTGTATTCCAAATGATTACAAGGAAACCTATTTATCGGGTAGAAAAGAAAACCTAAGAGACTCACTTTAAATTCTAAGACTTAAATAACCTCATAATGATAGGAACCTTCAAAATGCCTTACAATTCAATGAGAAGAGTTACTTTGAACTTAGATCTTTTATTGGGCAGATTCATGGACGTGGTTTTGGCTTTATTTTTGGCTTGAAACCTTCTTGGATTGTAGGAATAAAAGTACTCTACAAGTGGGCTTTGATTTGAGTCTATTTGGACTTGAAATGAGTGATTTATTGCTAAAACTTAGGCCATATGTGGACTTGGCCGAAATTACTTGGACTTAAGTGAATTATTGATGAAATAATCTCCACTTGGTCTACCAAGACTAAGGTTAGTCTTGGCCTTCAATTCGGATCAAAAGTAGAAGCTTTCCTCGGCCACTTGACGACGAAATCGTTGATTGTTGTCGACAAGATTTAATCAAACCATTAAGAGCATCATTAAACTTCTTTGATCTAGATCTTGTAATTGGTCCAATCTTCCATCTCAATTGATCTTCATCATTCGGTTCGTTGGATGGGCTCTCATCAGTATTTCAGCGTTAGAGTACACTCTGTTGACTGTTTTAAGATCAATCAACAAACAATTGAAATGCTGGTGAATTTGAGAAAGAGATTCACCTTTATGATACATAAAACTCTCATATTGTCTTACACGGTTTATGCACCTAGTGACTTGAACTTCAGAGGTTCCTTCATATTGGATACATAGAGTATCCCACATGGCCTTAGAAGTCCTCATTTTCATAACAGAATGATTGACTTCATCTGGTAAAGACATTGCTATTGTAGATCTAGCTTTTGAATCAATAGCAATTTCTTTCTTATCTTCTTCAGTCCATCGATTAAGAGTTTTAATGATACTCCTTTCAGGGATGGCTGGAGTAGTAGTGGTGGCAGGAACACCAGCTACAATAGTTGTAGGAACAAATGGTCCCTTTTCTAGATAGTAAGGGATCTTTGGGTCTGATCATTCTAGAAACAGAGACATTCTTTCCTTCCATAATGGAAAATTATCATGGCTAAATCTTGGAGGTTTAGCTAAAGATTCATTATCATTGTAGTTCGTATTAGGGTTTGACATTTTAAAATAGTTTATAAGAAAATTATTTTAAAGATAAAAGAAGCAAACACTGCTCTGATACCACTTGTTGGTCCCTAAAGGGTCTACAAGAGTTCAATAATAAGTAAACAGTTTGTAGATGGGGGGTTGAATACAAACACACAAATTTTGGTTTTTAAATTAGTTTATATATCATAAACAAATTTACAGTTACAAGCGGAATAAGAACAAGTTTAAAACCTATTCTATTGTAACTATGAAACACTAAGTTTGATGCACAAGAGGAAGGAAGAAAGAATAAAGAGGGTTTAGGTTAGAAAGAAGCATGCATTAAGATGAAGAAGATTTCTTCATCTTATTTATACTCGTTTGCATTTAATGCAAGACATATGCCACATGTCAAGCTTGGATAGGAAGCTTGTCCTTGCTAATAAGACAACCATGCTTTTGGCCGAATATGAACAATACCATATCAGATATGATGGGACATAAGAGACAATTTGTACGTCCTTTTCTAACAAGATATTAGGTTTGACTTTTGTGGATCGAGGATAAGATCAATCTTTAATCTTGTAAAGGAAGCTTCATTTGATCGCTGATACTGAATCTTCATGGATGAACTTCAGTATCGCTGAGACTTCACAAGGCTTCACACTTTGATTAGATAATCGCTGCTATCGCTGAACCGCTTCAGTTCACTTAGCTGATTATCTCTTTCTTCAGCTAGGGTCTTTGACTTTCGCTGAGTGGTTTTATGGTGTGATAGTTGATCTTCAGGTCTTCAGAGATAAGGTTGTTGCTCCTTGATCTTCAGAGATCGCTGATGGTAATCAGCGTATGCTATCGCTGAATATGAACATGAGCTTATACTATGGAATTTCACTAAGTATACAAAAGGAATCATATTCAAATAATTGAGAGGAGTTATGATCAACACACAAGGTCTTCTATCCATTGCGGCAACGGTTCAGATATACTTCTAAGCCTCCAAAGACGTTGTATTTCAAAACGCATATTTGTTGGTAGGAAATGTAGATGGTAGGAAATGCTAGTTATCAAGACGTGATTTACCAATGCATAATAGTACCGATTTATAGTCGTGAAAAAGTGTATTTGAAGTCAACGGTGCGTAGTTGGTCAAAAAATTCCTCTGAAAAAGCGTACACGAGTGTATATTCAACTGATATATTTTTACAACCTTATGTAATCGATCATAATTAAATTTAATGCTTCTATACTTAAATTTAATGCTTCTATAATTAAATTCTCTATATTTAAACAAAAATATATATTTTTTCACAATTTAATGTTGCTATAATTACTTAATTTGCATGTTTTTGTGAATTTTAAAAAATTCAATAATAATTTTTTATCATAATACGTAGAAACAAAAATTATTTAACTTTTGTTTATCAGTGTGAAACTTTCCAGTTTGGTTTCCAATGTTTTTTTTCGGTTAAAAGAATGTAATCAACTAATTTTAAAGTTTGATGGTTTATTTAATTCAAAATAATGTTTAACAACTTAATTGTTCAAAATGATAAAGTTTAATATTTTTTCATTCAAAAAAATAGTTTTAAGACTTAATCATTCAAAATATGATTGTTCGTTGTGTTTTTTTGAAGTTTTCCCTGATAATAAAGTTCTTCATAAAATTGTTTATGTGACGTTTGTTCATTTAAAAAAAAATAATGTTTAAGATGTTAATCATTCAAAAGATTGCAATAATAAAATTTTGTTAGTAATTACTAATTACTCTATAATTAATAGCTTGAATTTTTTTAACTTTAAACAAATTTATTCTATGTAACGTTTGTAACTACTAATTAGTGTTATAATATAAAAAGTTCAAACTAGGGAATAATGTTTACTCGTTTCCGATGTAAAAGAAGTTGGTTAATAATCAAGTATGAGTAATTTGCAAGTAATTTGAGAGGCTAAAAAAGTTGCTTAACAAAAATATATATTAAAAATGGTTAATAACCAACTATTTGTGTAAAGAAAAATTGAAAGTCTTAAATAAAATATTAAAGTTGGCTACTAATGTTCACACTTTTCTAATACAAAAACTTGTTAGTTTTACAAAGTTAGTCGGTTAGGGTTAACTTTTCTGTTAAGTTTCTTTACAAAGTTAGTCCTTTTTCCGTTAATTCTGTTAACTACGTTAGGTAAACTTTTTTTGTTAGGTTTCTTTACAAAGTTAGTTCTTTTTCCGTTAGTTCTGTTAAGTCCGTTAGGTTAACTTTTCTGTTAAGTTTCTTTACAAAGTTAGTCCTTTTTCCGTTAGTTCTGTTAACTCCGTTAGGTTAACTTTTTTGTTAGGTTACAAAGTTAGTCCTTTTTCCATTAGTAACATAATAATCTTAGTTTTTATATAAATTTCTTTCCATTTAAAATTAACACGTAAATGTTTATATAACTTTTAATTTTTATAACTTATTCTTAAAAGGATAAAATTTGGAGTTATTTTTTTGAAATTTTTTTGGCAACTTTTTGTTATTATGTTTTTTTAAGTATCTTAAATTTACCACAAACAAGTTTAAAACAAAGATTTTCAACATAAGCTTAGACATTTACAACAACCTTATAACATATTACAAACATACAACAAATAAAATTACGTATAATATACCACAGTTAAAATTTATATTATTTCTAAATAATTTTTGAATAAACAGTTACTAAAATTATAATTATTTACACATTATTTACACATGAGGACAAATAAATTTTCTTCGTTTCAAAATGCATTACACGTGTAATAAATAATTTATATATAGATTGTAATGGACAAACATATCCATTTCTTTGTTTCAAAAGACATGTGGTGGTTCTCAAAATAGACAAACATAATAATATACCTGTAAATTGTTTTAAAACACACGTGGTGGACCTCAAAATGGACAAACATAATAATATAAATGTAAATTGCAAACATTAACATAAAGTGCGGGTTTTGAACTAACCATTTCGTAAATGTTTTAAATTATTTGCTATGACACACACGTGGTGGTCCTCTTGACTCCTCCTTGGCTACGTAAGCAACACCTTAAAATAATGAAGTGGTCCCAAACTTTTGTGTGTGAAGCAACAATGAAAGAAGAGGAGAAGAAAGCAAGAAAAAATGAGTTACAGTCGTGAAAAGTTAAGGTGAGGGCGGTCATATACTTAAACACTTTAGGGTTACAAAGTTAGGGTATCCAGCCAAAAAAAGGCCCAAAACGACGTCGTTTTGGGGCCCCTCCGCCATGTGGCGGAGGTATTCCTACGGTGTGGCGGAGGTACATATACGGTCCCATATTACAGCGAAAAAAGCCCCAAAACGACGTCGTTTTGGTGCCTCCGCCAAATTTGGTGTATTTGGCGGAGGGATTGCAGTATTTGGTGGAGGGAGTGAATTCGGTGTATACGTACTCGATCATCGGTATGTATTTAGAAGGATTTTTGGTCATTTTGGTCAACTCAGAAAGATTTTGGTCAATTTAGTAAATAGGATTTTGATTTTGATCAAAATAATTAAATTCCCTAAAATCAAATACAAGACAATATTTTATTTTAAACATAAAAAGATCTAAAATATAATTAAGATAATAATTAAGTTTTAATATATATTAAATCGTTATCTTTTTTAAAAATTATATCATTAAACAAAAAATAAATTACTTTATTATTATCTATATTATTATATAAACCGTTTTTCACACAATTTAAAAGGTACCAAAAAAATTGTCTAATATATAACACTCTAATGCATGTTATCCTCTATCTATTTAAAATAAAAGTAATTTTAATTTTTAAGTTACATTTTACACCTTATATTTTGTTATTTAATTGACTTTATATCATTTTCTTTTATAATTTTCATTTCACACTCTTTTCATTTTACCATATATAATCTTATATCAACTAAAACGTATATAAAAACATATTATATTTTGTAGTAATTACACCATTATAGTCGTTTTCTTAATACGTTCAAAATGAGCTTAATATCAAGTATTTTACGATTTATAAATGTTATTAAATATGATGAATATGTATTAACTTATTTTTTATTTTATTTTAATATACTTAATATTTTGGTTTTTTTATATGAATTTTACGCCCCTCATGTATTATACACTATTACCTCCCCCCAATCGTCATTATCCCTCTTCCTCTCCCACGATCCCCACTACCACTAATTAGTTATATTTTACACCCTTATAGTTAGCTATTTAATTTTTTTTATGTCGTTTACTTTTCCATTTTTCATTTTATACATTTATCATATTAACCTAAATTATCATATATGAATCAAAATACAATTAAAAAATAAGTTTCTATTTTTATAGGTTATACCATTATAATCGTGTCGTGAATACCTTCAAAATGAGCTCAATATTGAAAAGCTAATCATATCTATATCTATATCTATATCTATACTATATATATAAGCATGCTAAACGGTTATAAGTTGAAAAATTAAGAGGTATTCATTTTAATGCACAAAGTACAACTTTTGAAGCTAACCAACTTTCTTAAAACCTCCACGTTTCAAGATAGTATTAAAATCAAATTATTTTTATTTTTTAAATTACATTTTGCATCCTTATAATAAGTTATTTTATTTACTTTACATCACTTCCTTTTTCATTTTTCATTTTATACCTAATTATATTAACATAAATAATCGTATATTAATTAAAATATATTAAAAATACGCTTTTTTTTACAAACTATACCATTATAATCGTCTCATCGACATATTCAAAATGAGCTCAATATTGAGTATCTTTGGATCAAATCATATTATTAAATAATATAAATAGATAACTACGTAGTGAATTAATTTTAAAAATTACATTTTATACTTTAAGTTATCTATTTAAACGGTTGCACCAAAGATTTAAAATATTTCTACAAAAATCCAAATTATTCAAAAACATTTCGTCAAATCAAATGAGTCCTAAATGTGCTAATTTTTTTTAAATTATGATTGTACTTGAGTTTTGTAAAAATAATGGATAACGATTTATAAGGGTGTTTGGGATTGTTTATAGAAATAACTTATTGACTTATTCCGATGCGGTACCGGTAATAAATTGTTTTGAGTATTTGGATTGGGAAAAAAGAAACATTCTATTCGCTGACTCTTAGAGCACCTCCAACAAATTCCCTATAATTTCTATAAAAATGGGGAACCAAAAGTCAAAATCTAAAAAAAAAAAATTACTTCCATCTCCAACAAATTCCCTGTTATAGAGAATTCAATATTGATTATAATAATAAAAAATTGTAATCATCTATTAAAATATTGTTTTACTTTCTAGATATTTATTTTTAAAGCTTTCTATTGGTGTGTTCAATTGGTAATCATTTTTGGAGTGATATCCATATTTGGAGAAAAACTCACCCTGTCTCCTACTTTCTCCATGTTGGAGATAGTTTTGGGGAATCTTTTGGAGCAAAATTTATCCCCATTTTCTCCATTTTCCCCATTTTGGGGAAGCTCTTGGAGATGCTCTTAGTTGGTGATACCCTGATCGAAGGTCAATCATCGAAAAGTAACTAACACCGTGAAACTTGATCGGACAAATCGTCTATCCTAGGATGGGGATAACGGTCTTTGATCATTGACTTGCTCAGTTCCCTATATTCTATGCACATCGCAAGCAATCCGTCCTTCCTTTAACTAGCATAACTGGTGCTTCCTAGGGCGATGCACTTGACCGAAAGAATCCTTTGTCCAAAAGTTCTTGAAGCTGGTTTGATAACTCCTGCATTTCTGTTGGTGCTAAACGGTACGGGGCTTAGCTACAGGTGCTGCTCCTGAAACTAGATCGATGTGGAATTCAATGGCTCTGTTTAGTGGGTGATATTGAAGAAATTCTATCATAATTCGATAGTCTTCGGGGAAGGATGAGGGGTTTAGGATCACATGGAAGTTGTTCGGTTTTTGTTGTAGTGGCACAATTGGGGCACTTTCAGCAGTGGAAGCCACCATTTGGTCTTCATCAAGTTGCACATTTGCAGGGATTTCATTTTGAGCAGCCATCAAAGAGTTATGGTTTTGAGATTTGTAGGTATTCAGCAATGGGGCTCTTGAAGTACAAGGGAGTTCAAGAGTAGGGATGGTAAAAAGTAAATGTGAAGTGGTGAATCAAGTTTAAATAGTAAGATTGAAAAATGAACTCGAGTGGTAAAAAGGATAAGGAACGGTTTTGCTGACGTAGGCTACAAATCGATGAGGCATGCAGACCATAGGGTTTTTACGCGTGTCTTGACGGTTCATATTTGGCTCGTGTAGGGCTTTGATACGTAGCTTTGCCAGAAAACGTATCCATTTGGAATAGACGTGTGTAGCACTTGGCAATCTCAATCGATTTCCCTTAATCCTTTGAATTCGAACGGTTATCTCAGAAAAATATTTGAGAATCGATCTACTAGTTTTAAGAAAACTTCATTTGATGACCACTAGAAAGTTTTAATAAGGAGCATTTAAAAATAAGAGATAAGAAGAACAATCTTTTCAATAGCCTTGACGTCAAGAGAAATTTAAGGATTGGTTTTTCTTAAGTTCTTAATAGAAATGTCCTTTCAGAAAGTTTGGTAGATATAGTAGAGGCTTCTGTGTAACCTTAGAGGCATGAGTTAGTACAGAGGATCTGAATGACTACTTCTACCTTTAAAATCGTTTTCCTTTAGCTTTAATTCAGATGTTCAATGATTCAGAGGATTGTTAATCTTCGAAAAACTTTAAAATCATTAAATTGGTCGAAGAAAAGTATTTTGGGACCAAGAGAAAGTTTGTGCCTATTTGGATGTCTTTTCAGAGAAATTTTTGTCAAGTTAGAAACTTCTGTATAACCTTGATGGCAAGAGTTAGTACAGAAGAAAATGAAATGCAAAAATTTTCAGAGGAAAATACATTCAGCAGGCTTCTAAGACATTCAAGATACTTCTATATAGTTATGATTATGAGATTCGGTTCAGAAGTCTTGAATTCATTAGATCCTTTTGAAAGATGAAAAGCCAGACGGAAAGATAGACATGCCAGAGACTTCTGATTAACCTTGGCGGCAAGAGTTAATACAGAGGTTCTGGACAAATTATCTTCTAAAAATGAAAAATTCTCCTCCTTGAATTTTACATGTAAGTTTACTCCCCCTTCATATGAGCATTGGTCTTCTGCTCCCCCTCAAACTGTGCTTGGATCATAAAATCGTGAAAAATGTACAATTTGAGATACAGAGACGTTGTTAGTATAGCCAGAGGCTTCTGATATGTTTGCGATGGTAAGATGAGTTCTAAAGACGATGAAAAATAAAAGTAAGACAAAGACATGCTTCAAACAAAGATACAAAAGAGCTATTTGAGAAATAGATTATATGTTTACATCACATAATAAGCATGCACAACTTGCTGATTAGAAAATTGAATCGATTTTCGTCTAAGGCTTTTGTAAAAATAGCAGCAAGTTAGTAATCTATGGAAACAAAATACATTTCAATAGTCCCTTTTTCCACATGATCCTTTATGAAATGGTACCTGACATCAATATGCTTGGTCTTTGAGTCCTGCATTGGATTTCCTGTGATAGCAATTGCACTTTCTGAGTCACATAGGATGAGAATCTTGTCATATACAAGACCGTAATCTCTGATTTGAGTTTTTATCCAAATTACTTGTGAACAACAGCTTGCAACAACAACATATTCTGCTTCTGTTGTAGACGTTGACACACAGTTTTGCTTCTTTGCTGTCCAACTTATTAATCGATTCCCAATAAGTTGACAGCTACCAGAGGTGCTCTTTCTATCTAGCTTACAACCTGCATGATCAGAGTCAGTGTATGCAATAAAGTCGAAACCGGAGTTCTTTGGATACCAGAGGCCCAAAGAGGGTGTCCCTTTTAGGTATCTAAAGATCCTTTTCACAGCAGCTAGATGCGATTCTTTTGGATAGGCTTGATATCTAGCACAAATACATGTAGAAAACATTATATCTGGTATACTTGTTGTTAAATACAGAAGAGATCCAATCATACCTCTATAGTTCTTAACATCAACCTGTTTCCCAGAGGGATCAGAGTCAAGCTTCATATTTGGTGACATTGGTGTTTTCATTGTAGTGGAATTGTGAAGTTTATATTTCTTTAAAATGTCAGAAACATACTTGGCTTGGTTTATGAAAATGCTAGAGGTAGTTTGTTTGACTTGGAGCCCTAGGAAGAAGGTTAATTCTCCCATCATGCTCATTTCAAATTCACTTTCAACTCACCTTTGCACCTTTTGATGAACATGGTAGTATCGATTTTACCTTTTTCGTACTCATTTGTAACACCCCAAAATATATCATACATATTTTTATTGTTAAATAAGTTAATGGTGCAAAGTATGTGCCATTCTGTAATGCTAGTGTATTTTGAGAAATTATCAAATTTGGTATTAAGCCCTGGTTTAGTATGAAATGGTGTTTTTAAGTATAAGGGGGTGATATCCATATTAGTATCATTTGAAATAGAATGGTGCTTGTTTTAGAATTGATAAAAGAAGGAAGAAAGAAACGTAAAGGAAAAGATATACAACAGGGGTTGAGAGAAAAAAAAGGGAAAACACTTTCTTATTTCATCCTCTTCAAACAATATTTTGGATTTTCGTCCAGCATTGTACAACTTTCATCAAGCAAACGTGGTCCAATTGAGCTGAAATTTTATAGGTGCGAAAACAGGAAAAAAGCTCCTTTTTGAGTCACGATTTCTTTGGATTTATCTTTCGACTTCTTCATAGGATTTGTTCAAAATATGGAGGGGATCAACATACTTAAAAATCAGAGGATTTGGTGAAGGTTTCATTGTATAATTGAAGGTCGAGGACCTAAGCATTAGAGGTTGGTAAAGGGGTCGGATCATCATCCGCCTACGAGGTGAGTTCAAGTAGATTTTAAACGGATACACGTCAAACCTATGTATTTTGACATAATCGATTTATATTGTTTGTGTTCAAATGCATGATGTGGGAAAAATGCATAATTTAAATTGCAATACAAAATGCGGTTATTATATGTTTTTATGGAAAGTAAATTTGAATATGAAATGAGTATGCTTAATGATCATAATGAACTTTGTGAAATATACTTTGGTATGTTGGAAACGCGATGTTTACTAAAGCATGCTCGAGTAATTATAATGAACGTATGTGATATGTTTGGTTTTAATGTATTTCGATAAACATACGTGGAACGTGGGACGTTGATAGTTAGATGTCTAAAGTTAATGGTTGATAAAAGATATGTGGGTTGTGTTGATACATACTGATAAAATACATAGGACGTGGGACGTTCACTAAAAATGGGCTAAAGACGGAGGGGTTGGGAACCCAGTTAGGCGGCTATTAGGCATGTGGCCCGGGGGGCCAAACACATACATAGACCTGGGAGGTCATATTTATGTATGTATAAAGACCTGGGAGGTTATACTTATGTACGTACATAAACCTAGGAGGTTATATTTATGTACGTGCACAGACCTGTGAGGTCCTATGATATGCCTAAGTTAGCCAACGGTGATGATGAACTGCTTTATGCTCCTTCATCGGTCGATTATGGTAGGACTCCCCTACCTAGAGGTGAATAAGGGGATCAATGAGGATATAATTGTTATACGGAATAATATAGGTTGAATATAGCATGAAGGAGTGCTGTTAAGGGAGACATGAACCTGATGTTTAACCTTAGGAATGTTATTAGTGGAGTATGCATATATTTATGTGTGAAATTGATAATTATGTAGGTTTGGTGATTTTTCACATATACAACATGGGTAACCGCATTGCTTTGTTGATTTTTCGGTGGAAAGAAATATAAGGATTTGCATATTAACCGGGTTTATAAATTATGCATTGTGTTGGAAATATAAATGAGTATATGAATCAATTATATTTTGATTGAATGGTTTATGATGAAAATTCTTGAACTCGCCAGGCACGAAGCCTGACTTGTTTTATTTGTTGACGTGTATCCAGGATAAAGATCAAATGGTAGTGCTAGAGTTTGTAAAGACTAGCAAGTAAGATTGTGGGTTGATAACGACTGTTTGACTACGTATCTTTTAGAACGTATAATTAGTTCAAGTAGAATCAAAGGGATTTTATTGTTCAATCTTTATGTATGTAAGTATTAGTTAGTGTATGGGGTGTAAATATCGCCTTCAGTATGAGATTTGTGTAATTTGTTCATTCATTTGTATAATTCGCAGGGTATTAAACAGGCATATGTCGATGTTACCAATAGACCATGCCGAAATTTCGATAGAATTGATATCCCGAAAATATAGTGTTATATCATTGCCAATCAGAAACTTTGATAAACATTCATACCAGGCTTTAGGAGCATGCTTTAAACCATACAGAGCCTTGTCCAGAAGATAGACTGTTCTGGATGAGTTGCACTTTCAAAGCCAGGAGGTTTTTGGACGTATACTTCTTCTTTAAGTTTGCAATTCAGAAAGGCACATTTAACATCCATTTGATATAATTTGAAATATTTGTACACAGAGAAGGCTAGAAACAATCGAATTGCTTCCAACCTTGCTACTGAGGCAAAGGTTTCATCATAATCAATGCCTTCTTCTTGACAATATCTCTTAGCTACTAGCCTTGCTTTGTTTCTGACCACAATTCCATCTTCATCTTTCTTATTTCTGAAGACCCACTTAGTACCAATTGTTGTTTTGTCTTTGGGTAATTGTACAAACTTCCATACTTTGTTTCTGTCAAACTGAATAAGCTCTTCTTGCATTGTATCTATCCAGCTGGGGTCTTACAGAGCTTCATGAACTCTTTTTGGTTCTACCATGCTTAAAAAATTGACAAAGAAGGCTTCATTTGTAGTGGCAGACCTAGTTTTGACACCTTCAGGAGGGTTACCAATGATTTGATCAGAAGTATGATCTTTTGCCCAATTATTTATTCTTGTTTGGGAGACTTGTGGGGGTTCAATTTCAATTTCTAGTTTTGGATCAACTAAAGTCTCTTATGGAATTTGAACAACTTCGGGAATTTCTGGAGAAGAGCCTAATTTATCCCCCGCAAATGAAGGCACATAGGAATTTTGAATTTGAGTCGAGCTTTCTGAATCAGGATGAGACAGAGATTTTTTCGGGCTTGCATTTGAATTTGACACAAAGGGGTCAGAAATAGTTATTCCAGAAGCTTGAAGAACCTCTGATAGATTTATTGGTGAACTTTTGGCTACTTCCTTAAAAGGAACTTCTTCTCCAAGAAATTCATTGAATATGGAATCAATCTCGGATTCTCCGGAGCTAGAGAGATAGTTAGAAGTGACGTTGTTAAGCTTGAGTTCTGAATTGGAATAATCAGAAGTCAGATGTGCTTGATCATCAAAGTCTATATTGATGCTTTCCATGACTGTCTTGCTTCTGAGATTAAATACTCTGAAAGGTTTTGAGGTCAGGGAATATCCCAAGAATTTAGCTTCATCAGATTTCTTGTCAAGTTTTCCAAGCTTTTCACGGTTATTAAGAATAATGTACCTACAACAAAAAAAATGTAAAAATTTAACTGTAGGTTTTCTATTATTGATAAGCTCATATGAAGTTTTGAGGTGCCTCTTGACAATGATAGATCTGTTCTGTGTAAAACAGGTAGTGGAGACAGCCTCAACCCAGAAGTGTGTGGGTAGTCCAAAGGCTGCAAGCATGGTTCTTGCTGCTTCAACTAGTGTACGATTTCTTCTACCCACCACACCATTTTGTTGAGGAGTGCGTACAACTAAGAAGTTTTGTGAGATTCCTTCATTTGCTAGATAATCATCAAGTTTGGCATTTTTGAATTCAGTACCATTATCACTTCTCAACTGTTGTATTTTCTCTTGCAGAAGCACTTGGATCCTCTTTATCATGTTAATTAAAACAACTGGGACTTCTGACTTTTGTCCCACAAAGGCAAGCTATGTGTACCTGGAATATTCATCAATTAGTACCAGTATGTATTTTTTGCCAGAAAGACTCTGCACAACAATGGGACCGCAGAGGTTGACGTGTAGCAGTTGCAGAGGTCTTAGACAGGAATGATCATTCTTTGTCTTATGGGAGGCTCTTTTTATTTTTCCCATTTCACAAGCAGGGCATAGATGATCCTTCTGGAAGTAAACCTCTGGGAGACCCTCAACCAGGTTATATTTTACAAGTAATTCAAGATTTTGGAAGTTTAAATGAGAGAGTTTGTGATGCCAGCGCCAAGCTACTTCACTCTTCTTGGGGATGAGACAGAGGGTTTTTGTACCATCTTTAGAAGTGAAGTTCATCATACACAAGTTACCTTTTCTGTCGGCTCTCCATAGTTCTTGACCTGCTTTAGAAAGTAAGTAACAATGTTTTTCATCAAAAAGAACTAACATTTTTGCATCACAAAGTTGACTTACACTCAGAAGATTGTGTTTTTGAATCCAGAGACATGAGCTACTTTTGACAAGGTAATATTACCTTCTTGTAGAGTACCGTAGCCTTTAATTTGATCCTTACCATCATCCCCAAAACATTACTGCTCCACTAGATTTGTCTTTGAACATGGAAAGGAAGTTTCTTGTTCCAGTCATGTCCCTCGAGCATCTAGATTCAAGATACCAGATGTGCACACACTGGTTATGTAATCAGAATCAAAGAGATTAAGGCACCCATTTCATAATGGGTTCTTTATAGTTTGGTTTTTGATTCTTGTTTGATTTGTCTTTAAGTGGAGAAGAATTGAAAGGTTTTCCAGAAGCTTCTGGTTTGCCTGGTGTGGTTTTAAAATTCTTTTTCTTCTGGTTTCTAAAGTTTCGTTTATGGAAATTAGAAGAAAAGCAATTTGGATTTGAGAAGAATTGTTTGAGTTTAAGAAATAGAGAGAAGCATTCGGAGTTCTGAGACATAAAAGAATTCATTGAATTTTCATTTCTTAAATGATAATTACAATAGTTCTTATTGTTGTCTATTCTAGCATCGGTT
Source organism: Silybum marianum (assembly GCA_036898165.1). Lineage (NCBI taxonomy): Eukaryota > Viridiplantae > Streptophyta > Magnoliopsida > Asterales > Asteraceae > Silybum > Silybum marianum. Next base: position 24,704,293 of record CM072529.1, read on the forward strand.
GTTCGAAAGAACTTCTTATCTAGCCTAGACTTATGCTGCTGAACTGATGAATTCTTCTCTGTAGGTTTCTTCTTGGGAATCCACTCTCTTTGCTTTTTAGACGAAGTTACTGAAACAGAAGGAACAGGAGCATTAAATTCCCATTTAGCTTTTTGTTCAAGAGTGTACTTCTGAGGCTGTGGCTTCTGAATTTGTTCTAGAAGTTTGGCTTTCTACTTGATTTCAGCCTCTTTTTCAAGTTTGAGACAAGTCTTATCTTGAATACACATTCCAAGAAAATGTGGATGAATGGGAACCTCTTTTCTCTGTTCTTTAGGAAGAACAGAAGTTAGGGGTATACCATTTGGAAGTCTTGCAACTTCTGAACCAGCAACCCTTACTTCTGTAGGTTCATTTGTATACATGAAAGGAGCATTGCTATCCTTTATACAAGGTTTAACCCGAACATAAGTAGGAGGCATACGATTTTCAAAATTAGTGAGTAATTTATCTGACATGTCAAAGAAATCATCATCATTTTGATTATCGTTTTCCCAGGGATATACATCTTCTTCATCATTGTCTTTTTCTTGAATAAGATTTAAATCAACAAAAGAACGGGGAATAATTTCTGGATGGTTTGTAAAAGATTTTGTTTTAAGTTCTGTAAATGCTGAATAGTACATTCATCCAGAGTTTAAAGAATATCTTTTTCAAATTTGAGTCTTAGTTCTTCTTCTGCATGTATAAGTATGAACTTATCAGCTTCTGGATTTAGAGTTATATGAGTAAATGAACCAAAGTGGAAAATATTGTTCTTCTTCTGAATTTGTTTAAGATCAACTTACTCGTTCTTTCAGAAGAATAATGGATATTTTTATATTTGAGTTTACGAACTTGATTCCCATTCTCGTATTTTGACCTTTTAAACACTGATTGTTCATATAAAACTGGAAAAAGGGTTTTTGTTCTTTGCCCATACAAAATACAAAATCTAAAGTAGATCTCTTTTTACAAGTATAAGGGTCCAAATCCTCGAAACCAACGCCTGTTTTCCCAACTTGTGTATTTATCTGTTCATGCACCTTTTGAGCATCTTGATAATTTTTAATCAAGAGCTCCTTCTTTTCAAGCTCAATGTGCAGAAATTCCCTTTCTTTTTGAAAATAATTTTTAGGTGCTATAGAATTTAATTTGTCACTTTTTTTGCCTCAATTTCTTTGTCCTTGGCCATTAGAAATTTTTTAAGCTTATCAATTTCGTTTTTTAATAGAACCTCTGTGGATTTACTAAGTTTTTGAAATCTTTTGATTTTCCATAAAGAGTTCTTGTTTTTCTTTTGTAAGAATTTCCATTTCTTTTTTAAAGTTATTTCTTTTCTTTTTTTTCAGTGAGAGCAAATGATTTTCCAAGATCTTTTCTTATTTTCTTCTCATTCAGAAGCTTCTGTTTCAGATTTTCGAAATCAAAAGTTAAGTTCAAAATAGTTTGTTCATGTTCAAAAGGTTCAGACGAAGTGCAAACCGGGGTTTCAAAAGGTTGATCCTCTGCATCGCTCGTCATAGCCATTCCATAGAACATGGCTTTTGCATCGCTTGACTGGTATGAGAGCCAGTTCTCATGTTTAGCGTACTTTGCTCTTATGTCTTTCTTATACTTGTACTTATTCTTGTAGTACATATCATCTTTGATAAGAGCGCCTTTTGCAGTCTTTAGAGTAATGACCAGGTTTACCACATCCGTAACATACATCCTTCTTCTTTTTCAGCATCTCTTCCTTTTTCTGTTCCTGTCTTGGCAGATATGTTTGAGTAGGGCGTTCGCTTCTATTGTCCTATCTTTTGTTGTTTGAAAATGAACGATTACCAAATTTTCTGGTGAATTGTTTGGTAATAAGAGCTAGAGACTCAACAAAAGCACTGATCTCATCATCTTCTAATCCAGAGAGCCTAGCTTCTGTATCAACTTCAGAAATTTAAGCGATGCTCTTCCCCTTCTTCTCAGTTTCTCTATTTCTTCTCCCCGACCCTCTAGATTCAGAAATGAGGGCCAAAGGACCACCGACGTTCACTTTCTTTTGTTGAAATTTCTTCTCATGGGCCTGCAGTTTACCAAAACTATCATGTAATGACCACTGCTCCAGATCTTGATTGGCTTATAGTGACATTGACAGATTAGACCATTCAGGATTTAGACGTTTCAGAAATAACACATTGTTGTCTTCCTGTGATCTAATTATGCCATATCTTTTTCACTGATTGATCAATGTATTGAACCTGTTATAAGTCTGATCAAGTGTTTCTTCTGAGAGGGCCTGGAAGCTCTTGTATTCGTTTAGAGCTTGAGCTCTTCAGTTTTTCTTCATTTTGGCTCCTACCTCGATTTGATTTGCAAACTGATTCCACAATTATTTTGCAGTGTCACATTGATCCAGAGATTGGAATATATCATTGGGAATTTCCATGATATGGAGTCTCTTCACCTTCAGATCAACTTTAGTCTTCTTTTTATCATCTTCATTCCAATCTTTTCTCTCCTTTGGAATTTGCCTACCTGGGATATCTTCAGTTGTAGCAGTGGCAGGAATTCGAGGAATAGTGGTGAAAGGAATATAAGGGCCATTAAGCACTGAAGTATATAGATCTAGATCTAACCCTTCACATAAGTTGATTATAAGTATTTTCCATTGAGGACATTCATCCCTAAGGAGCGTGGGTGGTTTGGTTAGAGAACCAGAACTGTACAGGGCGTTCAGATTTGAATTTGCCATTTTGGCAGGAAAAACATAGTATATGGAATTTTGACAGATGAAGTGTGATTTTACTCACCGAACTTGAGATAAATGATCGATGATTAGCAAAACTCAAATTTTAACTAGAAATACCACTGCATATGAGAAAATTTGTGTGAAAACAACACAAACTCGTAAAACATGGTAGAATGAAAAACTATAGTTTAAAATCGGGACAATTCTAGTTGAGTGTGGATTTCTCCAAATTGGATTAGATCAAATAATCAATAGATAATTAGATGGCTCTGATACCAATTGTTGAGACCCAGATCCCTTATATACCCAAATACAGTTGATTAAATACAGAGTTAAGAACAGTGATGCAGAAGCAATTTAATCAACTATAAACTAGAATAGTAAATAGTAAAGGATGAATAATATGAAGATCAATAGTAATTTGTATTCCACTCAATACGCCAATGATTACAGTATATGAACACAAATTACTCTTAAATATTCTCTACTATTCAATCGGCGATTGATACAGTGAAGGCTATCCCTATATATACTATTACAATCGAAAAGTCAACAATCTAGCCTATCACATATTGACACATCAACAATACTTGTAATAAATTCAGTTACACATAGCGTGCATGACATGCGACGTCATTAAAGCACATGTGTAGTTCATAAAGTGAAATCCAGAAGATGCCCATTCTTTTGAATTGTCGTTGTAGCTTCTGAACTATAACCTCTGGAGAGCCAATCCTCTGGATAGTCTTGCTTCTAAATAGGAACACTTGTTCTTTTAGACTGAACTTCTGATTCATACTTTTAGATATAGAAATGAGTTCTAACACACTTGCCTAATTGGGAGTAGTCCATGTAAATCATCCAGAAATACTTCTGGGTCTTTCCTATCCACCCGAATATCTTGGATTTGCTTTTCCTTAGATTTCTTTCCAACTACGAGAGCTAAGAATGTGTCTCATCTCTTCCTTAGGTACTTATGGGCCTTCATAAGTGATACTAACCTTAAACGCTTTCCAAGCGTATCCCTTTGTACGACAAGAATTTCTCTATCTGGAAGAGGTACCCTAACGGCCTTCTCGAGACAACAATACTCTGCTTGACTCTTAGATAATCAATCCATACCTACTACTATGTCAAAACTCCCCAATTCGATTTGAATAAGATCAATATTGAATAAATTATCGGCTAGATTCAAGGTAAAACCTATGACTCTCTCTAGCCTCTGTCTTTAGACTGTTAGCAATTTCATCAGTATAAGCATCTCTTAAAGTTCTATATTCCAAATCAATTAGTGGCGAAAATTCTAAGGAAGCAAAACTCCTATATGCTCTAGAGTCAAACAATGTTGAGGCCTAGTGGTCGTTTAGGAGAATCGTACCAGTTACCGCACTGGGATCCTGACATGCCTCGTCAGCTCCTATTACGAACGCTCTTCCCTATGCCTGGCTTGGTGGGTTCGACTTCCTCCGCTTCCACTATCGTTACTAGGCCTTCCTCTGTTCAACTTAGGGCATTTGCTCCTAAAGTGGTCCAGGCTTCCACATTCGTGACATGTCCTCCTACCCTCCTTGTCTTTATGGCAAAAGCAAGCGATGTGACCTGGCTTATTGCAATTGTCGTAAATAGGACGGGATCCTACATGGTGGAGGTTACATTTGTTGCATTGTGGATAAGGACCCAAATACCTCCCTGGCCCCTGGGTCATCATCCCAAAATTTCTAACCATCTTCCTTCCTATGCTCGAAACTCCATTTGCATTCCTTTCAGCCTGATTTTTTGATTCCCTCTCATGGCTGGCTCTTCTTGAGTCAGGGCTCCTACTCTGACAGCGTCGTTGGTCGGATGACTTGCGAACACTATCACATTTTAGATCGTCGTTGGGTTTGCTGACGTAACCATTACTCGGATTTCCGGTGCTAGACCCAGGATGTACCGATCAATCATCTTCTCCTACGGGGTGACCATGTGTGGCACAAGCTTGGAAAGTTCGTGGAAACATGCCGTGTAGTTGTCCACATTTGGTCCTACCATGATATGGTTCTAGAATTCAATATCTAGCTTCTGCACCTCAATTTTGGAACAATATTCTTCGAGGAGTAGCTTCTTGAATTCTTCTCATGGGAGTTGATATGCAGTCTCTCTTCCACGCGTTTGGACTTGTAAGTTTCCCCATGTCAAGGCTTGTCCCTGAAACTGACATGCTGCGTACTCTACCTTGCAGTCTTCTGAGCATTTGCTGATGTGGAGCACCGACTCTATGCTCTCGATCCATGACAGTAGTCCTATGGCACCTTCCTTTCCGTAAAACACCTTAGGCTTGCATGACATAAAGGTCCTATAAGACATCCCCTACTATTGTCATCACCGCTTCCTCCTTCACTGGGGTTCCTAGCTTCGGGTTCCCTAATTTTTATCCTGCCTACGTTGACACCAGTAGTAACTTGTGTGATAATGTTAGGTATGGCATGTTGGATTTGTTGTGCAATGAGTTGTGCTATGTCTGGTGTTGGGTTTTCATCCCTCGTGTGATATGAGGTTATCCTTGGAGGCATAATTCCAAAAACACGTTTATGAAAATTTGGCTTGATCACAATTTTGTAAAGTTTTGGTCGTAAAAGTGTTTATTATATCTACTTTACAAATTTTAAATTTTTTTTGAGAATTTAGATTAACAATAAATGAACGTGTCAATTTAAAAGCTTGCATAAGAGAACCTCTTCACTAAAATTCAGACATTACAAAGAAATTAAAATATTCAATTCCAAACGGTTGAAAAATTCGAGTACGACATTCATAGAATTTCAAAGTACATGATACACAAGGAAAATTCTCAAAAGAACCCACGTCAACTCGGATAAGCCAAAATCATCAACAACAACACCAATACTGGTACCACAAAGCTAGCCATCAAACATATGGCCTCCACTCTTAAGCATCCTGGCTGCGTTGTCGTTTCCAAACGCCTGTATCAAACACCCGTACAGAAGGTCGGTCAAATCTTCTATTCTGGTCAAGGTCTGACCCTAGTAGGCTACCCTAGCTCGACAGTCATGAAGGTCTATTGTCATGGTATGCATTTGTTGTGCCTCCTCCCGGTTCATACTGAAGATTTTCCTAATTGGTACTCCTTCAATTACAAGGGGGGGGGGGTGGGGTGGGGTGTACTAATCTCGGGTAGTGTTGGTCCTAGTGTCACCCTTCTAGGAAGAGGGACGCTTTTCCTACAGGCTTGCCTAGTACGTGGCCTTAAGGGTGCGTTTCATACATGGGACGGGACAGGACAGGACGAACAAAACTCTCAGTCCCACGTTTGGTGCAACATGGGTGTTAGATCCCAAACAATCAAGAATGTAGAAAGATTAAAAAACAAGAACAAGAATTAGATCACTAAAGTTGTATGTAAACTGATCACTGAACTGTATTACAATATGTGTATCTTTACAAGCTCTATCTATCAACGTTAGTTGTAACAACCTATCAAACTATCTATTTATATACAAATGGAAAAGCTAAAGTTACAGTACAAAAATAACAGACATGTCCAGAACTGCTTCTGAACATCTTTAGAACTTCTTTAGAAGTGTCTTCAGAATCCTCTTCAGAACCTCTTCAGAATCTTCAGAACTTCTGAAGTAGTCACTTCAGAAGTTATGCCTTAGGCTTTTCTTTTTTTGTCTTCAGACTTCTGAATCTTTCTTTTTAGAACATAGTCTTCTTTTGAAGCTACTTCTGATATCTATCAATCTCCCCCTTAGCTTCAAAAGTTTAAGTCATACTTCTAGAAGTTCATAATTTCTCTAACATCTTTAAGAATAAGCTTCCTGTACTCCAAAATAGATTCAATGATCCTTATCATTTCCTTTGCAAGCTTTCTGTACTTCTCCCATTCTTCATGACTAAGCTTCTTTTGTCTTTTGTTTTTCTTCTTCTCCAGTTTATCTCTTATAATCATAAGAGTTCCATTGCAGCACTTGTGTAATTCTTCAAATCTTACAAATAGTAATCTATCAAAGCATTTACATACAAAACCTGGAGGTTGAATGACTAGAGTACTGCTTCTGAGATTTTCAATATTTGGTAAGCTTAGATTTGGAGCACTCATATGTACTTTCTCTTTGCTCATTACATAAGCCACTTGGAAATCTGTCTTAGCTGTCCAAATAAGTTCTCTGTACAGACTATCTCTAAGAACTGGGAAAGCTTTTCTGAACTTGGCAATAGAATCATGAAAAGGATACAAACTTCTGTATACTCTTATCAAATCTCTGAGATATACATTTTGAAAATCAGCTTCTATAAAAGTTGAGATCTCACCATCTTTTCTCTCAACAGTGAAGTAAGCATGCTTGTAATTGTTTTTCTGCTTCAGATCAGCAGTGATTACTACTGGGCTCTGTTTTCTTACTTCACTTACAGGAAGTCTGATTTTTCTAATGATATCTGAATACCATTGTTTCCACCCAAAAGACTTCTGAATCCAGCAATCAATATAATTGAACTTTTGTTCATATTCCATGAACATTTTTAGATGAAAGTACTCAAGAAACATTTTCAAAGCATGTTCTTCGATTCTTTGCTCTTGTAATTGTTCAGATTCAGACTTCTGAGGAATAGGAACAACTTCATCTAGAGTATTTTCAAAAACCTTTTCTTTTCCTTTTTCTACTTCTTTAACTTCTGAAATTTCCATCTTCTGAGAGAGCTTCTGAATTTTTTCAATGTCTTGTTTCTTTGTATGAATCTGAAAGTCATAGTCATTGCTCAGAAGATAATCAGCTCCTTTGACTTGATTTATTCTTGTGTGTCCAGCCAAATAACTCTTTCTTACATAATCTCTGAATAAATCCTTTCATTGATCAAGTAAATTATTTCTTCTACAACATCGGATGTAGGAAGATATTGTTCTGCATACTCTATTAACCATTTCAGAGTAGACATTGAGTACTTTGGTATGTCTGAAACAATAATTTTTTTTGAATAATCTGCTCCTATTCTGTAAGTGAATCCCAAATCTGGATTTGTGAAAATCTTATTAATTTCCTGTCTTTCAATTCTTTCAGGCTCCAAGAGATTGACATTTTTTAATCTGAATTTTAATGCCAGTTGAAAATCATGTTTAATTAGATTTCTGACATAGATCCCTAAAATTCTTATTATCTCAGAAACAGCTTCAGAATCTTCTCTCTTAACATAAAAATTCAAAACAGTAAGTTTATCCTGCAACCTCAACTTGTAGAAATCAAACAAAGAGAATTCTGTTAAAGAACCATCTCTCCTTTCAGCTCCAAACTTTATTATATACAAATCACCTTCAAAAGCTTTGGATATACATCTGATCTTCTTGATTAAAGTTGAGTCATTCAAAACTTGTAGTCCATGTCTTTGTACATAAGATCTAACTTTTGAGATATAATCCTTAGACCATTCATCATTTACATAGTCTTCTAAGGTTGCATACCTGAGATTTCTTCTATACATGCTAAAATAAGTATCTTCAGGAAAGATAAGCTGACTTTCTTCAGAGATTTCAAAAATCATATCACTTTCATAGACTTGATCAACTATGGGTTCTTCAAGAATTGGAAAATCAATCAGAGAAATATTTATGCAGCTTCTGAATCTGACATATGGCTTATCTGCTGCAATCATCAAAATTTCATCTCTAAAGTCAAAAGCTTCCATATGACTTAAATCAATTTCAATTTCAAACCACTCAGCTGGTTGATTAAAAAATTCTTTGAAAATTGTTAGTCTTTCATCCAAGAATCTAGACTCCAAATTCCTTGGATGATTCAAATGATGTATCTCCAACAATATTGACTAACCAATATATACAAGTTTTCATTAACTTCATTACTTTCAACTATTCTTAGAACTTGAGGTTCTCATATAATCAGATCTCTGTTCTCATTTATTTCAACCATTCCTTCATTCACTTCCATCTCTTCATCAAAAAGAATTACATCAGATAAATCACTTGGCTCTCCAATAATGTCTTCAAAAGCAAGATACTCATTCAACATTTCTTCATTTGAGTCAGGAATGACATTTGTGTCTTCAGAACTTAGTTTATTTTCAGAATCCAGAGACACTTTCTCAGTCTCATACCCTTCTTCCATAGTTTCTTCAGAAGTGACTTTTTCAACTTCTAGATCTTCATCTTCTGCGTGTAAAATATCTTCTATTGCTTCAGAAGTTTCATTAATTTCATCGTTTTCAGTGTTCTGAACTTGTTCAGAAGTTTTCTCAGAAGATCGTTCAGAAGTTTGAACTTGAGCTTCTTCAGAAGATTTTTCAGAATTTTGACCTTGTGGAATTGCAACATTTTCAAAGACTTTCTGTCTCTTCTCCCCCTCTTGATTATCAGGATCTTCTTGATCATCAAGACTACACTTTAAAGTCTTTGCTTGTGAACCACACTCCAATGCAGAAATACGATTGTTCAAGGAGACTTGAGAATTCTGAATAGTGGTTAATTGATTCAGAATCTGAGATATGTCATCCTTTGTTGCAAATTCAGAGGCTGTTGTCTGAGTAGAAGAAGATGGCCTAGAGGTCTTCAAGGATTGAACTGTTGAAATAACTTCAGAGAAAGAATCCAGAATAGCCTTTTGAAAGTTGCTGAGATCAGAAATAGTTGCAAGTTGGAATTCATGCAATTTATCCACCAGTTTCTTCTCCTGTCCATCCAACCTATCCTCCATCACCTTACAGTTTTTATCCGTCAATTCCTTAATGTCCTTCTGAATCTTTGCAAATTCAGAAGTACAGAAATCTTTGAATTCAGAAAATTCAGAAGATGAGGGAAAATGACCAAGACCAACAAATGGTCTTGTTTGCAGTCCTTCAGAAGAAGGTTGGCCTGTAGATGCCACAACATCATGAATCACTTGTGATTCTGTTAATGGAGCTTTGGTGATGTTCACTCCACCAGGTCTTCCAACCAATCCTTGATACCCTGTAATAGGTATATCTATAGTTGTTGTGGCAAGGTGACTAATACTTTGTTTGTGGACATCTGAAAGATGTGTGCATGTGTGAATAAAATCCACATTAAGTGGTTCAGAAGGCCTAAAGTTGAGTGGACTCTCAGACTTAAAGTGCTCAAAACTGGGAAGGGGGGACATATGTCATTCTTTTTCAACAATAGGTTCTTTCAAGTGGGAACTTATTGGTAGATTAGCTGCTTGCCCCATATGTGTTGATGAAACACCCTTCTGTTGGGAGATGAGTGAGTGGCTGGAGGGGTTAACAAGTTTTGCCATGGGCTCACTGGCTTTTTCAATACTACCCACCAAAGGATGTGGAGTAATAGATGATGTGGGTGCCCGGCTTAGAACAGTTAGTTCACAAGTTTCTTTATTTTTTACTTGCGGTTGCCTCTCTTCAGTTCTTTTTCTCACTCTTCTATCCACCCTCTCATTTTCATTTTTCCTCTTCACACCATGAGGTTGTTCTCCCCCATGAACAGCCTCCCCACTCTGTCTAGGGATTCTAGACACCTCACAATGCTCACCACTTTTGTTAGAATCAGGGGAAGAGACTACTGGTCTAGGTAGTCCCATTGATTCACAGTACTCACTCAAAAACCTATTTGATGATTTTACAAGTGCAAGTAAATAAGTTGGTAATGGTAAAGCATTTGGGAATTGCAGTTTAGCATTTTGTGGTCTGAGATTATCCATTGAGAAAAGGGGAACATGTACCTCATGAGTCAGAACAGGAATAGCAGGAACAACTTTCATTTCTCCTTTAATGAAGGTTTGAAAGAATCTTTGAAAGGGTATATAGTTGTAAGTAGACTTCTTCAAAACTGCAGACTTGAGTTCATCAAAAATAAGAGAAGCATAATCATAATGCTTGTTGAATGCTACTCCATGAAAAATTATTCTCCCATTTGTTGATGCTTGATCCAGACTTGAGCTTTTACCAGAAAGGCAAGTGTTCAAAATTGTAAACAAGCAATACCAGATAGGGGGTAAACACTTCCTTCTGAATGAGCTTAATGCATTGAGTTGCTTAGAGTATCCTAACTTCATAAAGTCTGAAATCATCTTAGAAGATGATGGAATAGGATCAAATGAAGTTTTCCCAAGAACTTCATCCTCCTTAGGTAGAAAATGTATACTTCTAATGTCTTCAACAGAAATGCAGACTCTGTAGCCATGAACATATGAAGGGATATCATCTGCTTCTTCATCAACTTCTGCGTGAAGCCACCATTGTTGTAGATAAGAAGCAGGTACCAAAAAATTTCTGGATAGCAAGGCTCGAAGTGGATGTTTCTTCAGAATTTTAATTAGGATCATTTGATCTTCATTGAAATCAGCAGACTTTAGATTCAGAGTGCAGTTGTTCTTCTTGATTTCAAGTAGCTTCTCTTCAGGGACATATAGTTTGGACAAATCAGGACCATCACTGCTTTGTGCACGAGATTGAGAGTCAGCAACACCAACATTTTGACTCAGAAGCCACTTCAATAGGCTCGATTTAAGTTTCCGCAATTTTTTCAGTTCGCGGGTTAGGGTTAGGGTTTGATTTGGGATTTGGATTTGAAGGACCAGGTTCAGAAATCACAGTAGTAGCAGTATCTTTTAAAATCTGTTCATCATCTAGATTGATCTCCATTGATCCAACCATTATCTTCTTAGGAACTATTTTGAATGAATCATTGTTTGATGATCCATTACTGTTACTGAAACGAGATTTTGCAGATTGAACATTTGAAGTCGACATAGTTGAAAGTGAGGGGAAACTTGAGTTTGAATGAAAATCAATGAACAGGGAAAGATTTCGGAGGAAACGATTGCTAGAAAGTGAAGACGAAGATGAAATCTTGGATTATAAATGACTGAATAATCGTGGATGGACACGTGGCAAAAAGTAAGAGTGATTAGAGTAGTAATCATCATTTATTCAAATAAATGAACCATTTAATCGACGTGCTTAAGGATTAGCCAATGAAATTAAAACACGTGGCACACGATTAGTCTTTATAACGGGAAGAAAAATTCTGAGAACAAGTTCAAAAAATTTCAGAAGAAGTTCAGAACTTCTGAGAATAAGTTCAGAAGTTTGAAAGAGATGATTCAGAAATACTTCAGAACTTTCGAAATAAGTTCAAAACTTGACTTGGAATCCTTCAAAATCACAAAACTCATTTAAAACTACAAACTTCTGAAAAATGTAAAACATTTGAATAATTCAGAAGTAGGTTTGAACAATATGAAAAACAGTTTATCTTTAGAAGTTTGTCCAGATTCTTCAGATGTATACAATAGAATATGTTATCCACTATTTCAGATCTTGAATATTATAGGGGAGTGTTAAAGACTTGAATTTGAGTTTTACTCCCCCTTGAAACAAGAAACATTTTAATTCTCCCCCTTAAACAATGCTAGACATTAGAATTGTTAGAAATAAAAGATAGAGAAATGATTTTTTTTTTGCAAGTATTAGAAAACAATCAATTTGTTTGAAAAATTATGCCTCTGAGTTAGAAAAAAATAAAGTTCTAAAAACTTAATTACAGAAACTCTGAAGGTAAGATTTCTCAGAAATTTGAGGAAATAAACTAAGAACATAAATTTTTTGAAATTTGAATTGATGCTTAATACTCACACAGACATATTCATCATGCCTAATTTACTTACCAAAAAATTAAAACGTTTTTCATCTAGTGCTTTGGTAAATAAATCAGCTAATTGATAATCAGTCTGAACAAAAAACATTTCAATATTACCTTTTTCAACACAATCTTTGATAAAATGATATCTGACATCAATGTGCTTAGTCTTTGAATGTTGGACTGGATTTGCAGTAATTGCTACGACACTTTTTGAATCACAATAAAGAGAAATCTTTTTGAATGTGTAGCCATAGTCTTTTAATTGTGTTTGCATACAAATAACTTGTGAGGAACAAATTGCAGCAACAACATATTCAGCCTCTGCAGTAGAAGTAGAAACACAATTCTGCGTCTTTGAAGACCAACTCACAAGTCTATCACCTAAAAATTGAGAGGATCCAGATGTACTTTTTCTGTCTAGTTTGCAACCACCATGATCTGCATCTGTGAAAGCTGTTAACTCAAAACCAGAATCCTTTGGATACCAAAGTCCCAATGAAGGAGAACCTTTGAGATATCTAAGGATTCTTTTAGCAGCAAGAAGATGAGATTCCTTAGGATTAGCTTGATATCTAGCACAAATACATGTAGCAAACATTATATTAGGTCTACTAGCTGTTAAGTAAAGCAAAGATCCAATAATGCCTCTGTACTTTTTCTGATCAACAGATTTTCCATTTAAATCAGGTTCTAATTTTGTTGCAGTGGCCATTGGAGTTTGAATACTAGAACAGTCAGTCATGTCAAACTTCTTAAGTAAATCAGAGATATACTTAGATTGATTAATGAATATGCCAGTGGGTAGTTGTTTTACTTGAAGACCAAGAAAAAATGTTAACTCTCCCATCATACTCATTTCAAATTCAGTTTGCATGATTTTCTTAAAATTTCTACAAAATTTTGGATTTGTAGAAGCAATCATAATATCATCTACATATATTTGTATTAAGATCATATCATCACTTTCCTTTTTCAGAAATAAAGTTGTATCAACAGTACCTCTTTTGAACTTGGAATTCAGAAGAAAAGTTGTGAGAGTGTCATACCATGCTCTTGGTGCTTATTTAAGTCCATATAAGGCTTTGTCCAAAATGTAAACATGATCTGGAAATTCTTTGCTTACAAAGCCTTCTGGTTGTTCAATATACACTTCTTCATGAAGAATTCCATTTAGAAATGCACACTTAACATCCATTTGAAATACTTTCATGTTTTTGTGAGCAGCATATGCAAGAAAGATTCTGATAGCTTCTAGCCTTGCAACAGGAGCAAAAGTTTCATCATAATCAATGCCCTCCTGTTGACAATACCCTTAGCTACAAGTCTTGCTTTGTTTCTCACAACAATCCCATGTTCATCCTTTTTATTTCTGAAAACCCATTTGGTGTCAATGATTGATTTACCTTTTGGTTTAGGAATCAATCTCCAGACTTTATTTCCTTCAAATTGATTTAGCTCATCTTGCATGGCAAAAAATCCAGTCTGGATCTTGAAGTGCTTCACATGGCTTTTTGGGTTCCATACTGTTTAAAAAATTCACATACAGACATTCATTTGCTGTGGTTGATCTTGTTTGTACACCTTTTGATGCATCACCAATAATCTGATGAATTGGATGACTTGATGTCCATTTGTTCACATTTGGCAATGGTTGAACAGATGAAACATTGTTGAATGAATCATAATCAGCAATGATTGCTTGAGTTTCAGTATCATGATTAATAGCTGAATGTAGATCTGAAGTCTCCCCCTCAAATTGAATATTCTGTAACTGATTCAGAAATAATAGGCATAGGTTCAGAAACAGGGATAACAGGTTCAGAAATGACTTGCACTGTTTCTGAAATAACTTGTGCAGGTTCAGAAGTAGGAAATTCTGAATTTCAGGTTGAGATTGGTGGTCCAGAAATATTTGATATCATAGGTTATGTAGATTTTTGTGCTGGAATTCTTATGAGTAAAGAAGGATTTTGATAATCTGCTGAAACATTCACAGAAATATCAAATAAGTCTTGACATAAGGTATCTAAATTTGATTTAAGTAAAGTTTGAGATTCAAAAGTGTGAGTTGTCTTGCTGTTTTCTGAATCCAAAATCTCAGAAACTTGGTTAAGTGTGAGTTCTGAACTGTTTTGTTCAGAAGTCATTGTTGGCTCATGAAATCTAATATTTGAAGTCTCAATGATTCTTTGTGTTCCTTTGATAAGTACTCTGTATGCTTTTGATCTTTGAGAATAGCCAACAAAGATATCAGCTGTCCCCTTAGGTGCAAATTTATCCATATGTTGTGTATAATTCAGAAGGAAACACCTGCAACCAAATTTTTTAAAATAATCAATAGAGGGTTTTCTTTGCTTAATAGTTTCATAAGGAGTTTTAAGTAGTTTTTTATTCAGAATTTTCCTGTTCTGAGTAAAACATGCAGTTGCAATTGCTTCTGCCCAGAGAGATAAAGGAAGTTCAGAATATGCTAGCATGGTCCTTGCAGCTTCTACCAAAGTTTTGTTTTTTCTGTCAACAACACCATTCTGTGGGGGAGTTTTGGCAGCGGAAAAATTATGTGATATATCAACAGATTCCAAAAAATTCTGAAGTATAGAATTTGTAAATTCTATGCCATTATCACTTCTGGTCTTTTGAACTGGTAGTTGAAGAAGAACTTGAATTTTCTTCAGAAAAGGAATGAGTCTTTCAGAAGTATCAAATTTGAGTCTTAAAAATTCAACCGAAGTATATCTTGAAAATTCATCTACAATCACAAGAATATACTTCTTTCCACCCATGCTTTGAGTCTTCATTGGTCCACACAAATCCATATGTAGAATTTCAAGTGGAGCTTTACATGAAGTTAGCATTTTCAGAGGATGGGAGCTTCTTTTGATCTTCCCTAGTTCACATGCAGAGCATAAAGAATTCTTTTCAAATCTGATCTTTGGTAGTCCTCATACAGAGTTGTGTCTTTCCAGTTCAGAAATGGCTTTGAAGTTCAGATGTGACATTCTTCTATGCCAAAGCCAACTATCATTTCTCATTGTTGTGGAAATGTAACACACTCCTTGTAATTGACGATTTGCAGTGAAAGTTGCAGTGTAGATATCTCCATCTCTATAAGCAGTTAACTCATTTTTGTTTGATGAACTCAGAACATGACAGTAGTCTATATCAAAATTTACCTTCCAATACTTGTCACATAATTGACTTATACTGAAGATATTATGTTTAAGACCTTCCACATAGAAAACCTTCATCACTTTAACATCTCCTTTGGAAAAAGTTCCATATCCTCTCACATAACCTTTTGCATTATTTCCAAAGCTAACTGTTCCTTCATATCTTTCATGATAATGAGTTAAAAGTTCTTTGAAAGGTGTCATGTGTCTTTAACATCCAGAATCTAAGACCCACAAATGACATATCTGCAAAAATGATTATTGAGATTTAGGTACCCATTTAAGAATGGGTCCTGTGAGATTAGTCAAAAACTTTGTATCTCTGAATTTTGACTTAATCTTCTGAATGTCAGAAGTTAGTTCAGAATTTTTTAATTCGTCATTTTTAGTATTATTTTGAAGTTTCTTTTTATTTTTGTATTTGTTTGCCAATGTAGCTGAAAATTTCTGAATTGATTTCTCAAGATGTGTCTTATTTGTTTTAGAGTTTAGATAAAAATTATGATGACCACAGTTAATGCAGTGAATATATGATTCTTCAAAATATTTAATAAAGCAATAGATGAACAAGAATCAACATTGTTTGATTTGTCAACAGTAGTTCTTTTATTCACTTTTTTAACTCTTGGTACATCAATTTTCTTTGAATTTGAAAAACTATCTAATTTGTCAGTCTTTGATAGTCTTTCTCCTTTCTTTCTCCAAACTAAAGTGGATAGCTCTGTAAAAGATAAAAAATGAGGATTAGTATAAGAAATTCTTTTGCTCAATTTGGTTTTAACTTCAGATTTAGAATTTGATTTATGAACTTTAGAAGTTGAATTTGAAGATTGTCCTTTTTCAAACTTTTTAATTCTGGTTACAAAATCAGATGATGATATTGAAGATAAAGATGTTTTTGTGGATATAGGAGTATCATTTGATGAAGTAGAAGAAACTGCATTTTTCAGAAATTCAGGTTTCAAAAAAACAGTGTTAAATTTGTCAAAAGGTACTTTTGGTGCTTCTGATTTTAAAATTTCTCCTTCAATCATATTTGATTGTAATTTATATACCAAATATCCATCTTTATCAATAACTTGAACCATAGGATCATTATCATCTTCTGAATATGAAGCATTCATTAAATCTGAGAACTTATCTTGAGTCATGATAGATGCAAAAGATTTTTGATTTAAAATATTTTCAAACTTATTTTGAGTCATGCTAGATGCAAAAGATTTCTGATTTAAAATATTTTCAGACTCATCATCAGAATTTTCAAAAATAATTTCTGAATTCTCATTATTATCTTGTGAAGATTCAACATATCATCATATTTTTCTTCATGTTCTGATATATTATCAGAATTATCTTCTTTTAGAACTTCAGATAAACTTTCAGAAGTAGGTTCGGAAGATAATTCATAAATTTTCTCAGTTTTAATAGATGGTTCAGATTTTTCTTTAGAAATAGTTTCTGATTCAGAAGTAAGTTCAGAAATGTTTATGATATTTTTATGCATTACTTCTGTTTCAGAATTTGTCTCTGTTTTACCATAATTAAGAGATTTTTCATCAGAAAATAGAGTCTCTGATTTTACAAAAGGAATTCTTTCAAGCAAAGAGAGATTAATAGGTTTGGATATGACACCTGTATTAGTTTCATTAAAAAATTTCATTTTGGAATAGTCATAAAGATTTGCAGGTGCCTTTTTCAGAATTTGACTTTCATTATATCCCAATACTGCCTTGATGTTGTAAAATTTTGAATTCTGAGTCTGGTTTGTTAAAATATTCAGAGTGTGTTCTGTTTGTCCTCTTTTAAAGTTCAGATCTTCCAATTCCTTAATCTTTTTGTAAAGATCAAGTCTTTGTTGATTCAGAAAGTTCATTTTAACATTCATAATTTCTTTTTCAGATTTTTCATTTATGATATCTTTTTGTAAACTTTCCATCTTTTCTTTTAACAATAATTTTTCTTCAGAATTTTTTTCAAAAGATTGTTCAGCTTCTTGGCAATTTTGTTTATAGATTTGACTTTCAGCTCTGAATTGATTTACAAATATTCTTTCACCTTTAATTCTGTTTCCGAGTCTTTCAAATTCAGAAAAAATATTCTGAACTTGATTTTGCATTTCAGAATTTCCAGAAAGTTGTTTAGAATTTTATTCAGAATTTGGTTCAGAAGAGTAATCTATTTCAGGATTTAATTCAGAAGATGAATAAATTACCTCAGAATCATGTGCATGTTTATCTTCTGGATCCATTTGGCACATATAGCAGTTTGATGCATAATGAGCTACTTCTTCATCATATTCACAATCACTCCAGTTTAACCAATCCTCTTCATATTTGGTAACCAAAGCTGGATTAAGCTCCTTCTTTTTAGCAAGAAGATGATTTTTCTCATAGTAGCCCGAGTTTTTTACTTTGGGCATTTTGCACTGTCTTGCATAATGACCAGGCTTACCACAATTAAAGCATCTTGCTGGTTTAGATGTCTCAGTTTGACCAACATCTTGACTTTTCTTGAGACCAACTTCAGATTTTGGTTTGTTCTGATATTTTTGATTATATATTTGAGTAAATTGCCTTGTCATAAAAGCAATATTATCAGAAATTCTCTTAAGTTCTTCATCTGATTCATCCCCATCACACAAATTTGTTTCTGGGATCTCACAGATTTTGCTCTTAGCAGAAATGGTCATAGAATTATTATACTTTTTGCTCAACAAGGCTACTGTTTCATTTGCCTTCTTTTGTTCATTCTATCTAGTCTTGATTTTGTCTTATTGTTGAAACAGAATGCCATAAACATCATGAATAGGTTTTCTAGAAAGATTTCTAGTAACCATGTTGCCAGAAAAACTTGACCATTCATTCCCCAAATTGTTCAGAAATTTATTGTTTATCTCAGAGTTTGATTTCTGAACACCATTTCTTCTCAGATCATTCAGGATATTGTTGAATCTATGATAAGTCTCTGTAATAGATTCATTTTCTTTATACCTGACGTTTTCATAAGTACCCACACAGATATTCAATCTTTGTGCTTGGGCCTTTGTACTACCCTGCATTTGTGCTTCAACCTCATCCCACATGGCTTTGGCAGATGTTAAACTATCTACCCTATAGAATATCTCATTTGGAATGGCCATTGTAAGAAGAGTTAATGCATTTTTGTCAATTTTAGCTTGAGATTTCTCAGCAGTTCTGTACATACCTGGGCTTTTCTTGATTCTCGATGCAGGTATCTCAGGAGTTGACTCAGTTCTTGGTACTGATGGTATTTCCACATAGACCTCCGGAGGGCCATTTATGATCGATTGCATTAAAGCTTCATCGATATTATCCAAGAATTGAATCATCCTGATCCGCCACTGATGATATTCACCCAAAAACAGAGTTGGTGGTTTAGTTTCTGATCCGATGGAGACGATTTCTTTCGACATCTTTGATTTGAATAGATCGAAAATTCACCTGAAATTGAATCTTGAATTTATCAATCAAGAATACCAAGAACTATCAGATCTGATGAGTTCTTCATATTATGAATTGACTCTGATACCAATTGTTAGATCCCAAACAATCAAGAATGTAGAAATATTAAAGAACAAGAACAAGAATTAGATCACTGAAGTTGTATGTAGTATTGATCACTGAACTGTATTACAATATGTGTATCTTTACAAGCTCTATCTATCAACGTTAGTTGTAATAACCTATCAAACTATCTATTTATATACAAATGGAAAAGCAAAATAACAGTACAAAAAGAACTTCTTCAGAACCTCTTCAGAATCTTTAGAACTTCTGAAGTAGTCACTTCAGAAGTTATGCCTTAGGCTTTTCTTTATTTGTCTTCAGACTTCTGAATCTTTCTTTTTAGAACATAGTCTTCTTTTGAAGCTACTTCTGATATCTATCAATGGAACAGAACAGGATGATTCTCTAGATGAGTCGTTTTGCGTTCCTTCGCTAGTGACCTCCCTTTCAGAGTTGGTGTCGGTACGGGATTCCCTTCCTTGGCGATTAGGTGGATTACTGTCGGGACATGCAGTGACATATCCCAACTCATCGGCTGAGTATTCAGTGCTAGAGTGCGAAGATGAAGATGACGACATAGTGCCGAGATAAGAATAATTCTTAGTATTTGCAATCGCAGGTAGTTAATAGTGTACCTAATTTATAGGCGCATGAGTGTATATGCCTATACTACACTATTGGTTGGTCGTACCATGCGTGGTTTTTGAAAATTTTGATACTAAATTAAGTGTTATATATATATATTAAATTAATTCATATATATATATATATTAAATTAAGTGTTATATATGTATATTAAACTAGGTGTTATACATATATTAAATTATCAAAAGGAAAGGGATGTTCTTAAAGTTTTGTTTTCTGATTGGCAGAAAGTTTAAGTCTAAAAATGGTCATAAATAGGTATTTTCCTCTAATTATTATTTAGCCAAATTTTTATTTATTTTAATTCGGTGTCTTAGGGAACATTTGAAATTAATATCACAATTTTTAGAGGTGGTTAGGTACTTTAATCATTTCATTAATATTTATTGGTCATAGATAACGAAGCAGTCTGCACAGTATTTTTGTTACGATAATTTGGAGTGTCAAATCTTAGTATTTCCCAATGATTCAAATTGGGTTTTAAACCTAGCTAAATTATAAATCTTCCAGAAAAAGATTCACTACATTTGGATCCGTATTGAATGAGTTATGGTCTTTTAAAGTCATGAGTCCAGTTCTGCCAGATTATGATTCTTTGCACACTCAACTTGTTTTGAATGGTTGAGACCTTAAATCTCCATATTTTTTAATGACACCAATTCTGTTTGATGATAACCCATTAAAATTACTTCCAGAAGAAAAATCAATTATTTTTATGGAATTAAAAAAATTATGGCTGTTTGAAATTGAGTTTTTGTTCCAACAGATTTACTTTGTGCTCTTAACTTAATAGGAGTAGTTGATGGGTTAAATCTCCATATTTATTCATGAAATCAGTTGGGTTAGAAAGTTAATTCATTAAATAAAATTCTAGAAGAAGATTCATGTCGTTTGGTTAAATATTTTTCAAGATATGGACGGATGAAATCCATTAATTGAATCTGCCATAATAAAAAATGCTTAAACATGAAGATATGAGTGTTTTTAACCCTTATTTTCACTCATAAGATGGATTGTTTGTTAAAAACGTTTTCACCATCCTTTTTAACTTAGGTTTTAGAAAACGATCATTCTTTAACTCTTTTAAAACACATGCATGAACTTTACATCATAGTTTGTAGGAAAATGGGCATGCATGTCATCAAAACTCCATTTTCTTGAGTTTTAGTTGTATGGATCATGGGTTATCACCATTTCTTGACATTTAACATGTCATTGGTGTATAACCTATCATTTAAAGACCCATGAGGTTCTACAACTCAGAAAATTAAGGAGATGAAGAAAAGAAGGAGAAACGTATAAGAATGTAGGAGGAATGATCATACTTACTTTGTATTGTTGTTTTTCTTCAATGAACCTTCAAAAGTGGATTTTGGATGGTGGTGATGACTGATTTTCAGCCAAGAGGGATAGAAGAAGAGAGTTGGAAGGGTTTTTGAGAGAAATTTGAATTAGAGAGAGAGTGGGAGGTGGAGTAATGAGGGGTTAGTCTTGAAAAAGGGTTTGTTGGCACCCAGATCCCTATTTAACTCAATCAATCGATAGATCTAAGTGAAATATAAGAGCGGAAGCAAATTAAATCTATGATTAAATCAAGAACAGTTAATAGAACAGTAATGGAAGATCAAATGAGAATTGGTATTAATAACCTCAAGAGCGATTACAATACGTTTGAATGATAAACCCTAATTCTCTTTCCAAGATGATCGACATCGATTATAGTGAAGACTGACTCTATTTATACGATTACAAATGATAAAGTCAACAAGACAGCCTATCACTGAGTGACACGTCACTTGTACGACTAACAAAATTAGTTACGCACGGAAAGTGTGACATGCCACGTCATCTGAAGCGCATATGGAATGGCAGTTGAAATCTAGAGGACTTTGGAGTCTCTGGGCGCTTCTAGATGAGATGTCATAAGGTGAACTTCTGGATTGCCTTCTGATGTTTGACACTTAGGCATTTCTGATTCATACTTCATAAAATACATTCTAACAATCTCCCCCTAAGTATGAAATTCAGAATTACAAGAAATTACAAAGACAGAAGTTCAATTCTATTAAGAAAATATTACAAGAAAAACAAATTGATTACAATATAGACTAGAAAGGTGCATCGGGCTGAAACATGATGATTTTTGAAATATCTCTGTGATCTCTCTTAGCTTATTGATTAGGATGAGTTTCTCCTCCATCATTTCACCGATGATCCTTTCTTTTTTCTTTTTTCTTGTGTTATCTTTCTGAAGAGAGGCATAACTCCAGATGATGCTAATCACTCCAGTAGAGTATTTATGTGCTTCACTAATTCTGAAGAAGCTTTTTCTAGTGGGTCTCCTAAATACAATGCCATCTTCTGGTTCAGTCAACAGTTCTCCAACGGAAAGATGATCAAGACCCTCTCTATCTTCATTGGGTTCAGTGATGCTCAGATTTGTTACTTTGTGATCTAGACCCATTTGAAAGTCTACCTGTCTTCTATACTTGATGAAAGCTTCCATGCAACCAATAATTCGGAAGAATGAAACTTTGTTCTGAGCATCAGTCCTTTGATTCATTTTGTTCTTCAGAAGCAGAGACAGATTGTTAGGACCCTTAACAATCAATATAATGAAGAAAGTAGAATATGGAATTAGATCTGATAGCCAAATGTCATATGTATTGATCAAATGAAAGATATTACAATACTGTATTACAAGATTATGAAACGTTAGTTCTAACAGACTATCTAACAACTATTTATACAAGAGAGAAAATGCTAAACAGACAGTACATTTGTGACAGACATGTTCAGAAATTGT
This sequence comes from Silybum marianum, assembly GCA_036898165.1. Taxonomy (NCBI): domain Eukaryota; kingdom Viridiplantae; phylum Streptophyta; class Magnoliopsida; order Asterales; family Asteraceae; genus Silybum; species Silybum marianum. The sequence goes on from CM072529.1 coordinate 24,726,815, forward strand.
TCTGAACTTCTTCAGAACTTCTTCAGAAGCACCTTCAGAAGTATCTTCAGAAACATGTTCAGAACCTTCAGAACTTCTGAAGTTGACACTTCAGAAGTTATGCCTTAGGTGTTTTCTGATTTTCTCTGAGTTCTGAGCTTCTATCTTCAGATCTGCATATCTTCAGAACCCAGTCTCTTTTGAAGCTATTCTGATATACCTATCAATCTCCCCCTTAGCTTCAAACGTTTAAATCATAATTCCGGAAATTAAGTATCTCTCTTACATCCTTGAATTAAACTTCTATACTCCAATAATAGTTACGCAACTCTTATCATTTCTTTGGCAAGTATTTTATGCTTTTCCCAATCTTCATTAGATAAATTCCTTGGTCTTTTGTTTTGTCTTTTAACCAATCTATCTCTGATAGCCATAAGAGTTCCATTGCAGCAATTGTGAAATTCTTCAAATCTCACAAAGAGTAGTTCCTTGAAGCATTTGCATACAAAGCCAGGTGGATGCAATAATAAAGTGCTTTTCTTCAAGTTTGGAATCTCTGGTAAATTCAGATTTGGTCTGCTCAGATGAACTTGATCTCTATTAAGAACATATGCAACTTGAAAATCGATCTTTGCGGCCCAAATGAATTCTCCGTATAGTCCATCTCTGATCACAGGAAAGGATTTTCTGAATTTGGTGATTGAGTCATGGAAAGGATAGAGACTTCTGTATGCTCTGATTAAATCTCTGAGGTGCACATTCTGGAAATCAGCTTCAGAAAACGTTGATACTTCTCCATTTTGTCTTTCAACAGTGAAAAATGCATACTTGTAATTGTTCTTTGACTTCGTATCTTGCATTTATCACTTTGACAATTGGGCTTTCACTTCTGGCTTCAATAAGAGGAATTCTTAACTTTCTAATGATATTTGAATACCATTGTTTCCAGCCAAAGGATTTCTGAATCCAGCAATCAATGTAGTTGAACTTTTGTTCATATTCCATGAACATTTCTGGATGAAAATATTCAAGAAACATGGTAAAGTCACTTCCTTTGATTCTTTCATCTGTTGTTCTTCTTCTACAGTTGCTGGAATTGCTTGATCAACATCTTCAGGAACAGATTCAGAGATAACTTCTTTACCTTTATCCCTTGACTCTTGAGAAAATTCTGGACTTTTAATGTTCAAGGAGAATTTCTGAATTTCTTCCAGATCTTGCTTTTTGGTATGAACTTGAAAGTCATAAGTATTGCTTAACCAGAAATCTTCTCTTCTTAGGTTATTTATCTCCTTGTGACCAGCTAAAAAACTTCTTCTGATGTTCTCTCTGAAATGAATCCTTTCTTTGATTAAGTATTTAATTTCTTCTCTGATGTTGACATCATCAACAAAATTTTCAGAATAAATCAGAAACCAATTCAGAGAAGAGGTTGAATATTTTGGAATATCTGAAGCTAAGAAAGTTTTGTTTCCATTTATTGAATATCTGAATCCAATATCTGGGTTGGTGAAAAATCTTTTCAAAGCTGTAGTAGAGAGATTTGTAGGTTCAAAAAGATTGATCTTTGATAAGCCATGTTCCAAGGCCAACTGGAAATCATGCTTGATGATATTCCTGATATAGATGCCAAGGATTCTCCTTATTTCAAAACCCATCTCTACTTCACCTCTGGTAACACAAAATTGGAGTACATTTAGCTTGTCTTGAAGTCTGAGCTTGTAAAGATCATGCTGAGTAATTTCAGAAAGTGACCCATCTCTTCTTTCTACCCCAAATCTGTAAATTATCAAATTATATTCAACTACTTCAGTGATACACCTGATCCTTTTGATGAGAGTAGAGTCATTTAGATTCTGAATACCATGGTTCTGAACATAAGTTCTTATCTTGGAGATTTGATCTTCTGACAAATTACCATCTACAAAATCTTCCAGAGTTGCATTTCTTAGATTACTTCTGAACAAATTAACATAATTTTCTTCAGGAAACATCAAGTAATCTTCTCCATATTGAAATATATCTTATTTTTCATAAATTTGATCCAGAATTGGTTCTTCAAGAAGAAATAAGTCAAACTTTGGAATAATGATGCAAGGACGAACTCTGGCTTCAATTTTTTCAGAAAATACCATGAGTATTTCATCTGCAATCTCCATATCTCCCATGTGAGACAGATCAAAATCAACTTCAAAGCTTTCATCTGATTGATTTATAAACTTTCTTACCACATAAAACCTTTCATCTAGGATTCTATTTTTCAGACTTTTAGGCTCATTGAAGAAGACTTGATTCCAGCAAAGATCACTCAGAATTTTCCAAAGATCTTCAGAGACCTTTTTGTAGACTTTATTTATAGATTCTTGTGGCTTCCACACTACCAAGTCTTTTATAGCTTCAGAACTTTCTCCCATACTAACTTCAGAAGCATCATCTTCAAAAAGAATGACATCTGAGAGATCACTAGGCTCTCCAATAACATCTTCAAACGCCAAATACTCCCTTATCATTTCTTCATTTGAATCAAGGATAATATCAGTTTTTTCAGAGCTTAGAAAACCTTCAGAATCAAGATCCACCTTTTCTGTTTCATATCCTTCATCTGCTTGTTCTTCAGAAACATCTGAAACTTGTTTTTCTTGTTCAGCAGATAGGATATCATAAATTGCTTCAGAAACTCTTGAAGACTCCATAATTTGAACATTCTGAACACCTTCAGAAGGTCTTTCAGAAGTTTGTACTTGTACAATTTCCATGTCTTCTGGTTCTGATTCAGATACCCTTTGTCGCTTCTCCCCCTCTTGATTATCAGCAAGCTGATCATCAAGACATCTCTTTGAAGTATCTGAAATAGGTCTACATTCAAGAATAGATAGCCTAGAGCTAAGATTAGTCTGAGAGTTCTGAATAGAAGTTAGTTGAGATAAAATCTGAGCAAGATCTTCCTTAGTTGCAAAAGAAGAAGATTCTGGCTGTGCTGTGGAAGAAGTAGCATTAGCGGACTTTAGAGAAGAAATTGAAGAAGAAACCTCAGAAAAAGCATTTAACAGTGCTTGCTGAAAACACTTCAGATCATTCGAAGTCTGAACTTGGTAACTATTCAACTTAAGGATGACATCCTCCCCATGCTTTTGTAATCTATCCTCCATCACCTTTTTGGTTGAATCCGTCAATTCCAATATGTCCTTCTGAATCTTTGCAAATTCAGAAGTACAGAAATCCTTGAATTCTGAGAATTCAGAAGATGTGGGAAAAACACCAAGACTAACAGATGGCCTTGTTGACAATCCTTCAGAAGAAGGTTGGCCTGTATGAGCCACGAAGGCATCATGAACCACATATGATTCTGTAAATGGAGCTTTTGTGATGTTCACTCCACTAGGGCTTCCAACCAATCCTTGATATCCAGAAATTGGAATATCTATGGTTGTTGAGGCAATGTGACAAACACTCTACTTATGGACATCTGAAAGATGTGTGCTAGTGTGAATGGATGCCACATTAAGTGGTTCAGAAGGCTCAATGTTGAGTGGAATCTCAGACCTAGTGTGCTCAAAGCAGTGAAGGGGGGACATATTTCCTTCATTTTCAACAAAAGGAACCTCCAAATGGGGTCCTAATGGATCATAAGTCATTTGCCCCATATGTGTTAATGAAACATCTAACCGTTGAGAGAAAGATGAGTGGGCGGGGGGTTAAACGAAGTTGCCATGGGCTCAGTTGGCTCTTTCAATATTATCCACCAAAGATTGTGGAATAATAGATAATGTGGGTGCCGGCTTGTAACCGGTTGGTTCACGGATTTGTTTGTCTTTTATCCGTGTTCTCCCCTCCTCGCTTCTTTTTCTTATTCTTCTACCCACTCTCTCATTCACATTTTTTCTCTTCACACCATGAGACTGTTCTCCCCCTTGAACAGTCTCCCCACTCTTCTTATGAATTCTAGACACCCTCACATTCTCACCACTCTTGTTGGAATCAGGGGAAGGGATCACTGGTTCAGGTAATCCCATTGATTATAAATACTCACTCACAATCCTATTTGGAAGTTTCACAAGTTCAATAAGATGTGATGGCAGTGGAATAGCATTTGGTAATTGAGCCTTTGGGTTAGGTGATCTTAGGCTATCCATAGAGAAGATAGGAACATGTACCTCATGTGGCAGTGTAGGAATAGCGGGTTCTGCTTTCATTGCTCCTTTGATAAGGGATTGGAAGAATCGTTGAAAAGGAATGTAGTTGAAAGTGGATTTCTTTGAGATGGCAGTCTTCATTTCTTCAAAGATAAGAGAAGCATAATCATAGTGCTTATTGAAAGCAACACCATGAAAAAATAATTCTCCCATTTGTTGATGCTTGATCTAGACTTGAGCTTTTCCCAGATAAACATGTATTCAGAATAGAAAACAGGCAATACCAGATAGGAGGCAAACATTTTCTTCTGAATGAGCTTAAAGCATTCAAGTGTTCAGAGTAACCCAGACTCATAAAATCTGAAATCATTTCTGAAGAAGTCGGAATAGGATCATATGAAGTTTTCCCAAGAACTTCATCTGCTTTGGATAAGTAATGAAGATTTCTTATATCATCCACAGAAACACAAACCTTTGAAGAATGAACATAGGACACTATCACATCTTCAGATTCATCTACCTTAGCATAAAACCACCACTGTTGTAGGTAAGAAGCAGGAACAGAGAATTTTCTTGAGAGAAGGGTTCTTAAGGGATGATGTTTCAGAATTTCAATCAAAATCATTTGATCCTCATTGAAATCTGTAGACTTAAAGTTTAGGGCACAGTTGTTCTTTTTGATTTCAAGTAATTTATCTGCAGGAACATACAATTTTGAGAAATCACTACTTTCAGTTGGAGTTTGAGATTCACTAGAAACAGCATTTGATCCAGAAGCAACCTCTATGGGTGCCTTTTCAGTTTCCCCAAATTTACCAGTTCGCAAGTTAGGGCTAGAGTTAGGGTTTGAAGGTCCGGCTTGAGAAATCACATTTGTAGCTGTATCCTGGATTGATTGATCATCATTCAGAGAAATTTCAATCTGTCCCACCATTAATTTTTGTTTTCCTGACGATCCATTGCTACCATTGATACTTGAAGAAGTAGAAGCCAAGACATTCGAAGACGACATTGTTGATTAGAAACAGAAAGTCGAATGAGATTGATGAGTATAGAACACAGAAATCGGGAAAAAAAATAAAGAAGATGAAGAAAGAATGAATTTAGATGTTCAAATTATACGTTCTAATGACACGTGGCCAAAAAGCACTCGAGATTAGACAACTAATCATCATTTATTTTGGATAGGTGAACCGTTTAAGCGACGTGTGTTTAAAGATTAGCCAATGAGATTAAAACACGTGGCACACGCGTAAATGAAAAAATCCAACGGGAAAAGAAGTTCTGAGAAAAAATTCAAAAACTTCAGAAGTAGTTCATAACTTCTGAGAAGAAGTTCAGAAGTTTGAAGAAAAGAATAGTTCAGAAGAACGTCAGAACTAGAACGTTTAGTTCAGAACTAAACATTCATGTCTTTAATCATCCAAAAATCATTTAAAACTACAAACTTCTGAACAATATAAATCTTTTTGAAAGTTCAGAAGTAGGTTTGAACAATGAAAACAATTTTATCTAAGAAGTTTGTTCAGTTTTCTTAGTGTTGGTGTGTAAGACTGGGTTTCAACTTTCTAGAAACACTTCCTTTTGAACCAAAAACAAATATGATTCTCCCCCTTGAATAATGCACATTTTAACACAAAAAGATACAAGTGTTAGAGAAATGAAAAAAAAATTGAGAATATAACCTACAAAAAAATATTGTGGTTCATACTCACATAGACATATTCATCATGCCCAATTTACTTACCAAAAAAGTAAATCGTTTTTCATCAAGTGCTTTGGTAAATAAATCAGCTAACTGATAATCTGTTTGAACAAAAAACATTTCAATATTACTTTTTTCCACATGATCTTTGATAAAATGATATCTTGCATCAATGTGCTTGGTTTTTGAATGCTGAACAGGATTGGCAGTGATGGCTATGGCACTCTTTGAATCACAATACAAAGGAATCTTTTTGAAAGTGTAACTATAGTCTTTTAGTTGAATTTGCATCCAGATTACTTGTGAGCAACATATTGCAGCTGCTATATATCCAGCTTCTGCTGTAGAAGTAGAAACACAATTTTGTTTCTTTGAAAACCAGCTAACTAGTCTATCACCCAGAAACTGACATGATCCAGAAGTGCTTTTCCTGTCTAATTTGCAACCACCATGATCTGCATCTGTAAATGCTGTTAACTCAAAATTAGAATCCTTAGAATACCAAAGTCCCAATGAAGGAGAACCTTTTAGGTATCTAAGTATTCTTTGCCTAGAAGGTGAGATTCCTTAGGATTAGCTTGATATCTGGCACAAATACATGTAGCAAACATTATATCTGGTCTACTAGCAGTTAAGTAAAGCAAAGATCCAATTATGCCTCTGTACTTTTTCTGATCAACAGAATTGCCATTTAAATCAGGTTCTAGCTTAGTTGCAGTAGCCATTGGAGTTTGAATACTTGAACAATCAGTCATGTCAAACTTCTTAAGTAAGTCAGAGACATACTTAGATTGATTAATGAATATGCCAGTGGGAAGTTGTTTAACTTGAAGACCAAGGAAAAATGTCAACTCTCCCATCATACTCATTTCAAATTCTGTTTGCATGATTTTCTCAAAATTTCTACAAAATTTTGGATTAGTAGAAGCAAATATAATATCATCCACATATATTTGTATTAATATCAGATCATCACCTTCCTTTTTCAGAAATAAGGTAGTATCAACAGTACCTCTTTTGAATTTGGAATTCAGAAGAAAAGTTGTAAGAGTATCATACCATGCTCTTGGTGCTTGCTTGAGACCATATAAGGCTTTATCCAAAATATAAACATGATTTGGAAATTCTTTGCTTACAAATCCTTCTGGTTGCTCAACATAAACTTCTTCATGAAGAATACCATTCAAAAATGCACATTTAACGTCCATTTGGTAGACCTTCATGTTCTTGTGAGCAGCATAAGCAAGGAATATTCGAATTGCTTCTAGTCTAGCAACAGGAGCAAATGTTTCATCATAATCAATGCCTTCTTGTTGACAATACCCCTTTGCTACAAGCCTTGCCTTATTTCTTACAACAATACCATTTTCATCTTTTTTGTTTCTGAAGACCCATTTAGTGCCAATGATTGATTTTCCTTTAGGCTTTGGTATCAATCTCCAGACTTTGTTCCTTTCAAACTGATTTAACTCTTCTTGCATAGCTAGAATCCAGTCTGGATCCTGAAGTGCCTCATATGTCTTTTTGGGTTCTATATTGCTTAAGAAATTCACATACAGACATTCATTTGCTGTTGCAGATCTTGTTTGTACACCTTTTGATGGATCTCCAATTATTTGATGTACTGGATGATTTGATGTCCATTTGTTCACATTTGGTAGTGGTTGAACAGATGAGACATTATTCAAAGAATCATAGTCATCAATAATTGCTTAAGTGTCAGTATCATCATTAATTGATCAATGAATGTAAATCTGAAGTCTCCCCCTCAAAAGGAACATTATGTACATTCTCAAATTCAGAAGGAATAAATTCTAAAAGAATTGGAATTTCTGAATCGGGTTCAGAAGTTGGTTGAACTTGTTCAGAATTTATTTGAATTTGTTCTGAATGAATAGGAATTGGTTCAGAAGTTGAATGTATATGTTCAGTAGTTGAATGTTCTGTATTTGAGGTTGAGAGGGGTGGAGCTGAAGTGCTTGGAGTTTGTATTTCTGAAATGTTTGAATCATTAGAACTTCTGAGAAGAGAAGGATTCTGATAATCTGCAGAAACATTTACAGAAATGTCAAATAAGTCTTTATACAATTCATCTAGATTTGTCTTTTGAGATTTAGAAAAAGATTTCTTATTGTTTTCGGAGTCCAAACTATCAGAAACTAGGTTATGTACGAGTTCTGAACTGTTTTGTTCAGAAGTCGACGTTGGCTCATGAAATCTGACATTTGTAGTCTCAATGATCCTTTGTGTTCCCTTGATAAGGACTCTATATGCTTTAGATCTTTGAGAGTAGCCAACAAATATCCCAGCAACACCTTTTGGTGAAAATTTGTCTATATGCTGTGGAGTATCATTCTTTAGAAAACACCTGCAACCAAAAATTTTAAAATAATCAATAGAGGGTTTTCTTTGTTTTATCAATTCATAAGGAGTTTTAAGAAATTTTCTGTTAAGAATGGTTCTGTTCTGAGTAAAACATGCAGTAGCAATAGCTTCTGCCCAAAGAGACAGAGGAAGTTCTGAATATGCAAGCATAGTTCTTGCAGGCTCTACCAAAGTTCTATTCTTTCTTTCAACTACCCCATTTTGTTGAGGAGTTCTTGCAGCGGAAAAATTATGAGAAATACCAACAGATTCCAAAAAATTCTGAAGTGTAGAATTAGTAAATTCTGTTCCATTGTCACTTCTGATCTTTTGAATTGGTAGTTGAAGAAGAACTTGAACTTTCTTCAGAAAAGGTATCAACTTTTCAGAGGTTTCAGATTTGAGTCTAAGAAATTCAATCCATGTATATCTTGTATATTCATCAACTATAACCAGGATGTATTTCTTTCCTCCCATGCTTTGTGTCTTCATTGGTCCACAAAAGTCCATGTGTAACATTTCTAAAGGAGCTTTGCATGAAGATAACATTTTTAGAGGATGGGAACTTCTCTTTATTTTCCCTAGTTCACAAGCAGAGCAAAGAGTGTTCTTTTCAAATCTGATCTTGGGTAGACCTCTAACTGAGTGATGTTTGTCTAGTTCAGAAATGGCTTTGAAATTCAGATGTGACATTCTTCTATGCCAAAAGCCAGCTATCATTTCTCATTGATGTAGACATGTAACATACACCTTGCAGTTGACCTGAGGCAGTAAAAGTTGCTGTGTAGATATCTCCATCTCTGTAGGCAGTTAATTCATTTTTATTTGCTGTACTCAGAACATGACAGTAATCTATGTCAAAATTCACTTTCCAATTTTTGTCACAGAATTGACTAATACTGAAAAGATTACGTTTTAAACCTTCAACATAAAAAACCTTCATTACTGTCACTTCTCCCTTTTTGAATGTGCCATATCCTCTCACAAATCCCTTTGCATTATTTCCAAAACTAACTGTTCCTCCATATCTTTCATGATAATCAGTTAGGAGTTCTTTGAAAGGAGTCATGTGTCTTGAGCATCCGGAATCTAAAACCCACACATGACATATCTGCAAAAGAGATTATTGAGATTTAGGTACCCATTCCTTAATGGGTCCTTTGATATTAGTTGAAAATTTAGAAGTTCTGAACTTAGCCTTTAGATTTTTCAATTCAGAATTTGATTCAGAACTTTTAACTTTGTTTTGCTTTTTCTTTTTAATTTTATTTTTGAGCTTATTTGTCAATATAGCTGAACATTTTTGAATAGAATTTATCAAATTCTTTTTGTTAGTCTTGGAGATTATATGAAAATTATGATGACCACAAGTAATACAGTGAATATGTTTCTTTAAAGTGTTAACAATCGCAGAAGACATAGAGGAGTTAATAACATTTGATTTATCAACAAAAGGCTTTTTATTCACTGTTTTAATCTTTGGTACAACACATTTTTGTAAAGCAGGAAAACTATCTAATTTGTCTGAATTTGATAGTCTCTCTCCTTTCTTTCTCCAAACTAGAGTGGACAACTCTGAAACAGACAAAAAATGAGGATTAGTATAAGAGATTCTTTTATGCTTTTTAGATTTTATCTCTGAATCAATTGAGTTAATTTTCTGAATGTTTGAAGCAGATTTTGAAGATTGACCTTGCTCAAAATTTTTAACTCTGGTGTTAAAGTCAGAAGATGTGTCAAATATAGATTTTAGTTTATCTCCTTCAGTCATAGAAGATTGTAGTTTATACACAACATTACCATCTTTGTCAATAACTTGCATCATTTGATCATCTTCATCTTCTGAGTCAGAAGCATTCATAAGTTCTGAAAATTTATTGGGAGTAATACTTTTTGCAAAAATACTTGAATCTTTTATAGTAGTAGACTCATTATCAGAATCATCAAAAATATTTTGGAATTTTCATCAAGACATCTTCTCGAGGAGTCACTTCGAAAATTCATCATACTTTTCTTCAGATTTTGATATATTCTCAGAAATATTTTCTGAAGTAACTTCAGAATTGAATTCAGAATTTATCTCTGAATTTATTTCTGAACAATCTTCAGATTTAATTTTTGATTCATCAGACTTTAGAGGAACTTCTTCTGAAAACAAAGTCTCTGATTTAATAAAAGGTATCCTTTCAGGCAGAGAAAAATTCACTGGTTTAGGGATAACACCTACATTTGTTTCATTAAAAATTTTCATTTTTGAGAAATCATATAAATTTGCAGGTGCCTTTTTCAGAATTTGATTATCATTATATCCCAGACCAGCTATAATATTATAAAATTTTGAATTCTGAGCCTGGTTTGTTAAAATATTCAGAGTTTGCTCAGTTTGTCCTCTTTTGAAATTTAAATCTTCAAGTTCTTTAATCTTCTTGTACAGATCAATTCTTTCTTGATTCAGAAAGTTCATTTTAACACTTAAGATCTCTTTTTCAGATTTCTCATTAACTATTTCTTTTTGGAAATTGTCCAATTTTTCTTTTAAAGAAACTTTTTCTTCAGAAATCTTTTCAAGATTTTGTTCAGCTTCTTGACAATTTTCTTTATAGATCTAACTTTTAGCTCTAAATTGATTCACTAACATTCTTTCACCTTTGATTCTGTTCCTTAATATTTCAAATTCAGAAAACATGTTTTGAACTTGAATTTTTGTTTCAGAATCATGGTTATGTTCAGAATTTAATTCAGAATTTAGTTCAGAGGAGAAATTATTTTCAGACTTTGATTTAGAAGATGAAGATAATACCTCTGTGTCAGCTTGTTGTTTTTCTTTAGAATCCGTCTGACACATGTAGCAGTTTGTTGCATAGTGTGCCACTTCTTCATCATATTCTCCATCACTCCAATTCAACCAGTCTTCCTCATACTTGGTAATTAGAGCAGGGTTGATTTCTTTCTTCTTTGCTAATGCATGCTTCTTCTCATAGTAACCTGAGTTTTTTACTTTAGGCATCTTGCACTGTCTTGCATAGTGCCCAGGTTTGCCACAATTGAAGCATCTTGCTGGTTCAGTTGTTTCAGTTTGACCAGTTTCTTGACCTTTCTTAGGTCCAGTTTCAATTCTTGCTTTTATCTGATATTTTTGATTATATCTAAGTGTGAATTGTCTTGACAAGAATGCAATATTATCAGAAATTCTCTTGAGTTCTTCATCCGATTCATCACCATCACAAACCTTAACCTCAGGAATATCAACAGTCTTCTTAGTTGACATGGTCATAGAATTGTTAAACTTCTTGCTTAACAGAGCAACTTCATTTGCCTTTTTCTGTTCATGTTGTCTTACTTTGATTTTATCTTCTTGTTGAAATAAAATCCCTAGACATCATGAATTGTCTTTCTAGAAAGATTTCTAGTGACCATGTTGTCAGAGAAGCTTGACCATTCAGTTCCCAGATTATTCAGAAATTTATTGTTAATTTCAGAATTTGATTTCTGAACTCCATTTCTCCTTAGATCGTTCAGAATGTTATTGAATCTATTATATGTATCAGTAATAGATTCATTATCTTTGTATCTGAAATTTTCATAAGTACCTACACAGATGTTTAGCCTTTGTGCCTGTGCTTTGGTACTCCCTTGCATTTGAGCCTCTACTTCATCCCACATGGCTTTGGCTGATGAAAGACTATCAACCCTATTAAAAATTTCATTAGGAATTGCCATTGTGAGCAGAGTTAAAGCTCTTTTGTCAACTTTGACTTGGGCTTTCTCTGTTGCATTGTACATCCCTGGACTCTTTTTAATTCTTGAAGCAGGGATCTCAGGAGTGGATTCAGTTCTTGGAACTGCTGGAATTTCAACAAATACCTCTAGTGGACCATTTGTAATAGATTGCATTAAAGCTTCATCTATGTTATCCAAGAATTAAATCATTCTAATTCTCCATTGATGATATTCCCCTAAGAAGAGAGTTGGTGGTTTCGTTTCAGATCCGATTGAGACTATTTCTTTAGACATCTTTGATTGTTAGAAGATCGAGAATTCACCTGTATTGAATTTAAATTTTGTAGATCAAGAAGAACTGTCAGATCTGACAACAAATCTTCTTCAAGAACAGATGAATTGGCTCTGATACCAATTGTTAGGACCCTTAACAATCAATATAATGAAGAAAGTAGAATATGGAATTAGATCTGATAGCCAAATGTCATATGTATTGATCAAATGAAAGATATTACAATACTGTATTACAAGATTATGAAACGTTAATTCTAACAGACTATCTAACAACTATTTATAGAAGAGAGAAAATGCTAAACAGACAGTACATTTGTGACAGACATGTTCAGAAATAGTTCTGAACTTCTTCAGAACTTCTTCAGAAGCACCTTCAGAAACATGTTCAGAACCTTCAGAACTTCTGAAGTTGACACATCAGAAGTTATGCCTTAAGTGTTTTCTAACTTTCTCTGAGTTCTGAGCTTCTATCTTCAGATCTGCATATCTTCAGAACCCAGTCTCTTTTGAAGCTATTCTGATATACCTATCACAGAGGTTTGTTTTGGGTTTGGATTTTGATCAATAGGGAACTCTCTGGTTCTAGCGCAGGAAGAGATATGTTTTGATTTAGTTCCTTGAGCTGGTTGTGTTTGTTGTTGTGGTTGTGGTTGCGGTTTTGGTTGAGGTTGTGGTTGTTGTTGTGGTTGTGGTTGAGATGAACTTGCATTTTGAGGTTTACCTTCTGTCTCTCTTTTGTTTCCCAAAAGATCAAGAATGAACTTAGCCATATCTGGATATTTGGGAAGTGGGCCAGAATTTACAGCCAGAGGTGTTGGTGTTAGAGGGGTTTGTTTGGATGATGGTGGTGGATTAGAAAGTGTAGAGTCAGAGGCTTTATCTTTACTCTGAGCTTGAATAGTTTCAGGACCATCGGTTTTAGCCTTCTTTGCCATGCTCTCCCCCTTCTGAGAATCAGGGTCTTGATCCTCGGATCTTTTTCTCCTCTTTTCTTCCTTTTTACACGCTCTGGCCTCTTTGGCCTTTTTCTTCGCTTCAAACTCTTTAGAGATAGAGCTAACTAATGGATTTAGCTCTGAGACAGAAGCATCTAAGGTAGATACTTTATGTGCTAACTCATTAGAGCTAGAGTTGTTGATATTGGATACAAACTTGGCATTGATGGCGTTGAATTTATCCATCATTGCCTTTTTAAAAGTTGCCAAGTCTGATTGTCGAATAAGAGTAGAACCTGTTGATGTAGAGGCCGCAGAGGGTACAACAACATTGATGAGCTTCTGTATGTCTGCAACAAAGGATCTGTATTCAGAAACTAAAATGGTGACTTCTGGAGAGGGGATGGCTGCTGGAATATTGAAGATATCTTCCGAGTTAGCTGTAATTCCAACGTCCAGCTTGTTGAAGTGATTAGAGGCAGAATTACTCTGTGCTTCAGCAGTATCTGTAATCATCTTTTTGAGAGCTTCCAGAGCTTTGGTCATTTTGCTCTGAGTGGTATGGGTTGAGTTGATGGAAGAAATCAGAGTCTGGATTTCTGATTTTAGGCTTGCCTCAGAGTTTTGAACTAGTTGTTTTAGATCCACCATAGATCCCTTCATTTGATCAACAAATGCATTGAACACTGCATTTGTGACAAAGTTAGGTGCTGTAACCGGTGCATCCCCAACACATGGGGCCCCTTGTCTCTCGTGTTCATAGAAGCCCTCATTCACGCCTGTTTGTATGTTGAACATGGAGGGACTTCCATCCTGTCTTCGAGGGCTATTAGGAATAGGCACCTCTTCGGATGTTCTGACATTATTGACTTTTTCTCCAAGATTAGAGGGTGGAAAGTCAATTAATGTGTGGTTACCTTGAAAAAGTCCGAAGACTCCGGTAAGTGGTGCAAGCTCTAGCCTGAACCCCTCTGATAGGATTTCATAGGCATCTACACTAGTAGAAGGCATGGACGTGCCTTCTGTATTCCCTAAGATTTCGTTGGTCACGGAGACATCAATGTGTGTAAGAGGTGGCGAGTTCTGGGGCGATGGAACTCTTATATTTACCTCATCATCCTTTTGAGAGGATGATGAAGATGATGTGGTTTCCCCAGTAGTGCTTGAGTCAGAGGCAAAAAGACCCTCTGCTTGGTTAGTTTCAAGGTGGTTTGGACTGAGCTGTCCTGGTTCAATGAGTGTAGATGTGTTGGCATCTAACTTAGTAAATGTGGTCGCTCTGGTTGGACTTGGCGAGGAACTCACAAATGTGTCTCTATGAAAATCTTCCTGGCTTTCTCTTAACAAACGCTCGACATGGTTAGAAGCGCTCGGTTGTTCAGTCGTATTATTTTCAGTCTCAAGCTCAGGAGCGGTTTGAGGAATAAGATCGAGCATGTACCTGGTTGGTTTGACAGTGTAGCCGGCGAAGTCGATGGTTGGTTTGTGGGAGTTCATGGTTGAAATTTTGCACAGTGGTTGAATAATTGGGGTATTAAGTACAACGATGGCCCGTTGAGAGAATAGGGCAAGAAACCTAGGAAATATAAGTGCTGGAAGAGCCTTACCATTTGATTGATTCAGAACCTTTAGGTGAACTGCTGCACTTATTTCTTGGAATATGAGACTTGCAAAATCCAAGGGTCAGTTGAAGTACATACCATACATGATGGTGAGAATATTCCTGCTTGCCTGATCTAGAGAGCCTATTTTGCAAGTGAGGCTTTTGTTGAGTATTGAAACTAGGACATTCGACATTGGAGGTAACTTTTTCCTCTTGAATTCATAAAATCTTGGTGAGATGTTCGTTGTAGCCCAGAAAATTGATAAATGCTAACAACGCTACTGTGGATAGAATTTGTTCAAGATCAGGATTGGGTACCATCTGGCCTTCGACTTCAATGAAAGGTTGGGATAAATGAAAATATCTGGCAATCTTCTTCTTGGTTATGGGTATTTTAACAGCATTCTCAGTGTTTTCAGGATGGCTAAAACTGCCAGATAAAGTGTCAT
Organism: Silybum marianum; assembly: GCA_036898165.1. Lineage (NCBI taxonomy): Eukaryota > Viridiplantae > Streptophyta > Magnoliopsida > Asterales > Asteraceae > Silybum > Silybum marianum. Next base: position 24,741,997 of record CM072529.1, read on the forward strand.
CGTTCTTGATATACAAAGGCTGCCATACTTCTTGAATATATACCTCCGGAAAATTTGGATTGGTAAGCGTTAGGGCTCGGTTCAACTGATGGTGTTGTAAGAACTCTATCATCACTCGATATTCTGACAGATACGTGTTGGGATCCAAAAGAACTTGAACGTTGTTGGGTTTGATGGGCAATCGAATGACTGGAGCACCGTCTGCGGTTGAATCGATGTGCCTATCTTCTTCGTTATGAACATTCATGTTTGCACTTGGGTTTGCCATTGAATAGAGTCCCCGGAATAGTACGCACGCTAGCGCGCTACGGCTTACGCAGTTGATCAGATCAGATAACCCTTCGGGCAACCAAACAAACCCGGTGCATCAAATTCCATTCGCAAAAAAGCCTTATAGTGCAGGAGCGCCCACATTTTTTGGCTTACTCTTGCACTTGAATTTAAAAATCCGGCTCGCTCCCGGCCTTTGGACCCTTGGCCATCTAAATCTGTGGTAATTCCTGCTTAAAATTGAGTTTAGTAAGTACCTTGTCTCATTTCGATCGTTTTGAAATTAAAATCTCTGTTTCTGACAATATGGCGAATTCAAATCTGAATGCTGTATACACATCTGGTTCTCTGATTAAACCTCACACTCTAATTCGTGATGAATATCCACAATGGAAAATTCAGATGATCAACTTTTTTGAAGGATTAGATGCTGATCTATATCCTATTGTTCAAAATGGCCCATTCGTTCCAATGACAATTATCCCAAGGGTACCTGCTATAGCGGTGTCTGATGAAGTTCCTGCTAGGAGTATTCCAAAATTAAGTGATAATTGGACAGATCCAGAGAAAGCTAAGGTTGAATTGTCCAGAAAAGCTAAAAGTTTGTTGATCATGGCTATTCTAAATAATATATTTCAATCTCTGGATTCCTGTGATAGTGCCAAGGAACTATGTGATCAATTAGAGAACATACTGGAAGGTGGGGCAAAGATGAAGAAAAACAGAAGAGCTCAAGCTCTATATGAGTATAATAGCTTCCAAGCCAATCCTGAAGAGTCTCTGGAACAGACCTATCATAGACTTAATTCCTTAATTAATCTATGTAAAAGGTGTGATATTATTCGATCAAAGGAAGACAACAACGTTCTATTTCTTAAAAGATTGAATCCAGAGTGGTCAAATCTTTCTATGTCCCTTTAAGCAAATCAAAACCTTGAGCAATGGTCTCTGCATGATGTTTTTGGTACATTGCAAGCCCATGAGAAAGAGGTTGTTCAGAAGAAAACAACTATAGGTGGACCTCTGGCTTTGATCTCTGAATCTAAGAGAACGACCAGAAGAAGAAATGATGAAAGAAGAAAAAGCAAGGCATCCATATCAGAGGCTATTCCAGAAAGTGATTCTGATTCTGACAGTGAAATCAAAGCCTTTGCTGATTCTTTGGCTCTTATTACCAAACAATTCACTAATAGGTTTGGGAATAGATCATTCCAGGGAAACAGAAGATCTGATCGATCTACTAATTCTCCCAAACAAGAGAACTGAGAAATCGGAAGCAGAGAAGAAAGAAGATGAGATGAAGAAGAAGGATGTATGCTACAGATGTGGCAAGCCAGGACATTATTCTAAGGATTGCAGAGGAACTTTGGATAAAGACAAGACGTATTACAAGAATAAATACAAGTACAATGTCACTGAAAGAGCTCATTATGCTGAGAAAGAAAATTGGCTAGGAGATGAGTCTAGCGGTGATGAGGCCATGTTTTGTGGGATGGCAAAGACAAATGAGTCAGAAGGTCAACCTTATGAATCACCGGTTAGCACTTTCCCTGAATCATCTGAACTTGAAAACACAATTGTGCTTTTATCAAACAATTTTGAAGAACTAAAACAAAATCTCACAATTGAAAAGAAATTACGAAAAGGTATTGAAAAAACTCTTTCTACAACACAAAGGGAAAAATATATTTATAAAAGGGAGATGGATATTTTAACAGAAGAAAAACTGGAACTAAGCACTGAAAAAGAAAAGATTTCCACGACTTTAAAAAATACTGAAGTTAAGCTCAAAAAGGAGAACTTAAATTTTAAAAAACTTTTGGAAGAAAAAGATAAGGAGATTCAAGCTAAGGAAAGTGACAGATTAAATTCTGTAGCAATTAAAAATTATCTTCAAAAAGAGAGAGAATTTTTGCATATTGAACTTCAAACCAAAAATCTACAGATCAAAACATATTTGGATGCTCAAAAAGTTCATGATAAAAATAATACACAAGTAGGGAGATCTGGACTTGGTTTTGAGGATTTAGATCCCTACACATGTGAAAAAAGGTCTACCTTAGATTCAGTTTTCTGTATGGGACAAGAACAGAAGCCAGTGTTTCCAACTTTATATGTACAATCAATCTTCAAACGTTCAAAACATGAAAATTGTCATCATCAACGAAAACTCAAGTTCAAAAATATTGTATATTCATCTGGAAAAACAAACGTTGATCTAAGTAAAATTCAGAAGAAGGATGACATTTTCAAATTTGGCTTGAATGCTCATATAACTTTGAATCTAGAAGCTGATGCCTTTATTCCTACACAAGTAGAAGAAGAGTTACGACTTAGTTTTGAAAATGATATTCTCTCAACTCTGGATAAATGCTTTAAACAGGAACATGAAAATGTTCTGCAAATTTCTTCAGAAAACAATCCAGAGATATTTCCTAGTTCTTTAATAGACTTACATCTTTCTGACTCTCAAAATAATTTGGAAGTAATCACATATCCTTGGGAGACTGATGATCAAGGTGAAGATTTCTTTGATAATTCTGAAAAGTACTTTTCAAATTTAGAAAATCAATCTCCACCCATTTACACTTAGGGGGTGTTTGGTTCGCCGGAATGGAATGGAATCTGGTGGAATTGGAATCTGATTCCATTGACCAGATTCCAATTCCTTTGTTTGGTTCACTATTTTCAAGAATTGGAATTTGTTAAATTCCAAAGAATTCCAAAAAAGGGGCATTTGAGATTCCTTGGGTTATCCATGGGATTTTTATGGAATTGAATTTGATATATTCCTAATACATAAAATACCCTCATCCTAAAAAAATAACTAAACCCTAATCTCTAAAGTTGAAGCCGACACCCATTCACTTGGATTTTCGGTTCGGCTTTTTCGGAGGTTTTTTCAGTTTTCGGTTTTTTTATTTCGGTTTTTCGATTTCGGTTCGGTTCAGTTTTTTCGAGGTTTTATTTTTTCAATTTTCGGGTTTTCGATTTCGGTTCTGTATTTCGGGGGGTTTTTTAGTTTTCGGCTTTTCAGTTTCTCGTTTTTTTCCAGTTTCGGTTCTGTTTTTCCTCACACCTAGTAGTTAGGTTCTCCATCGTCTTCTGCAACAACTAAAATATGTCTTGCCCTAACAGATGTTCTCTTGTTGTAGTTTTTTGCTTTATTCTGCAGTTTTTAGCTATTTTTGCTACAAAAAATATGATTTTTGCTGTTTTAGCAGTTTCTAAAGTTTTTGGCTGTTTTATGCAGTTTTTAGTTGTAAAAAAGCTCAAATTATTATTAGTGTTAAAAAATTGTAGGAATTAATAATTATTTTATTAAACTAATTTTAGTTTAAAAAAAACTTAATTAAAAGGGTATTTTATTCATTTACTGGAATTTCATTCCAATTTCAAAGCTACATTCTGTGAACCAAACAGACAGATTCCAATTCTTTCAACAGATTATATTCCAATTCTGCCAACCAAACAGCTGGTCAAACCTGACAACATTTCAATTCTAATTCCTTCAAAGTCAAATTACTTTGACAGATTCCATTCCATCCAATTCCATTCTGCGAACCAAACGGCTCCTAAGTTTGCAGAGGTCATCAAAAATAAGGATGATCCTTTCATATATACTAATGAACCTCTGGAAATCAGAGCCTCTAATAAAAAAGTTGAAAAACATTTCAGTGGCATACCGATACTCTCTACTTCCTTAATAGGACAGAGAAAATCTGTATCTATTCATCCAAACTTAATAGGGATGTGTATTAAAGCCAGATCCTGTCTTGAACTTGAGAAAGAAGAAAAGCTCAAAAAAAAATTGAAAGCTAAACAATTTCCAAAACCCAATCTTCCAAAGTTTACTTACTTTCAAAAGGGAAAATGGAAATTTAATCTCTCTGCTCCTGTTTCAGTAACTTCGAAAGCTCCTAAGAAGGTAAATCAGAGGAAGCCTCCGCTGAAGAACATTTCAGATTCTGAAAATAAGTCTAGTCTAGATAGGAAGTTCTATAGAACTGCTAATACTAGAAAAGACAGTATTAAGAAAAATTGTAGTTATCATTATCTTAATGAAAATTCAATGCAATCTTTTCTGTCTCGGAATTCTGAATGTTTTTCTCTGTTCTTAAAATTAAAACAATTTTTCTTGCGGACCTCTGATCAGTCAAATGCAAACTTCTCGTACTTCAAAAATAAACTAAAGAAAAACAATAAGATTAAAACTGAAAAAAAAAGAACCCTCTACCTCCTACTAACTCAAATCAAGAGCAAGTTAAAAGGCTTGACAAACCCAAAACTAACATTAAAGGACCCATAATGAGATGGGTACCTAAAAAACTCTGATTGTAATTGCAGAAGCAGCGTGTGCACATCTGGTATCTTGACTCTGGATGCTCGAGACACATGACTGGATCAAAAAACTTACTCTCCCAATTCAAAGATAAACGTGGTGGAGCTGTAACGTTTGGTAATAACGGTAAGGGTCAAGCAAAGGGCTACGGTACTTTACAAGAAGGTAATGTTTCTGGATTGAAACATAACTTGCTGAGTGTAAGTCAACTTTGTGATTCTAAAAGACTTGTTGTATTTGATGAAAAACATTGTTACCTATTTTCTAAGGCAGGTGAGGAACTATGGTGACAGAAAAGGTAATTTATATATGATGAATTTCACATCCAAGGATGGTAAATAAACTCTCTGTCTTATCTCCAAAAAGAGTGAAATTGCATGGTTATGGCATCATAAAATGTCTCACTTAAACTTTGATAATCTTGAAATGCTTGTCAAACAAAATCTAGTAACTGGTCTTCCAAATGTCCATTTTCAAAAAGATCACCTCTGCCCTACATGTGAAATGGGCAAAATTAAACGAGCATCTCATAAAACAAAAAGTGATCATTCTTGCACTCGACCTCTGCAATTGTTACATGTTGATCTTTGTGGTCCCATTGCAATTCAGAGTCTCTCTGGTAAAAAATATATTCTGGTACTTATTGATGAATTTTCCAGGTATACTTGGCTCGCATTTGTAAGACGAAAATCAGAGGTGCCGATCGTTTTACAGAATATGATGACCAGAATCCAAGTTCTTCTACACCAGAAGATTCAACAGCTCAGAAGTGACAACGGTACTGAATCCAAGACTGCCAAGCTTGAAGCATACTTTGTTGAAAATGAAATCACACAAAATTTCTCTGCTGTACGCACTCCTCAACAGAATGGTGTCGTTGAATGTCGCAACCGAACCTTGGTAGAAGCAGCCAGAACGATGCTTGCAGCTTCTGGTCTCCCATTCATTTCTGGGCAGAAGCTGTAGCCACTGCTTGTTTCACTCAGAATCGTTCCATAATTGTCAAGAGGCATCTCAAAACCTCTTATGAGCTTATAAACAAAAGAAAACATCTGTCAAATTTTTTCATAATTTTGGTTGTAGGTGTTTTATCTTAAATGACAGAGACAACCTTGGTAAATTTGATCCAAAATCAGATGAAGCTAAATTCTTAGGATATTCGTTAAACTTTAGAGCTTTTCGAGTTTTTAACTTATGTACTAAGACTGTTATGGAAATCATTAACATTGATTTTGATGATCAAACCCAACTGACTTCTGAGTATTCTACTTCAGAACTCAAACTTAATACAGTGACTTCTGATTATCTTTCAGGCTCTAGAGAATTCGAGATCGATGCCATTTTTTAAGACTTTCTGGGCGAAGAGATATTTTCAGAACAAATACCCAATACTCCATCCTTAAGTATTCCTGAAGTTCTTCACACCTCTGGCATAACTCTCTCTGGTCCTACTGTTTCTGAAGCAACTTCCCCTGTCACTTCTGCTCTTCTAATCTCATCACATGATAGTTAAGAAGCTACTTCTGTACCTTCATCTGAGGGGGAGACTTCAGGTACTAATAATCCAGATTCACCAATTCCAGAAGAAGTTATTCAATCTTCTGAAACAGAAGTTCAGGCTCAACACATACCACAAACAAAGATGACAAGATGGACTAAATCACACACTCCAGATATCATCATTGGTAGTCCATCTGAGGGTATTAAAACAAGATCAGCTACTGCTAATGAAGCATTCTATGTCAACTTTCTTAGTATGATCGAACCAAAGCACGTTCATGAAGCCTTGATAGAACCAAGCTGGGTGGAAGTTATGCAAGAGGAATTACTTCAATTTGAACGTAACATGGTGTGGAACTTAGTACCTTTACCAAAAGGAAAAATTGCTATTGGTACTAAGTGGGTCTTCAGAAATAAAAAAGATGAAGACGGAATAATGATCAGAAATGAGGCTCGTCTGGTGGCTAAGGGGTATTGTCAAGAAGAAGACATTGACAATACGACTATTTCTGGCTTTCTCTTCATACAAAAACATTAAAGTATATCAAATGGATGTTAAATGTGCATTTCTGAATGGTTATCTCAAAGAAGAGGTGTACGTTGAACAACCTACTGGTTTTAAAGATGCAAGACATCCAGAATACGTTTATCTTCTTGACAAAGCGTTATATGGTTTAAAGCAAGCACCCAGAGCCTGGTACGAACGCTTATCCAAGTTTCTGATCAGCAAAGGTTATGAGAAAGGTAAGATTGATACCACACTGTTCATCAAAAGAGGCAAAGGTATGTTAACTATTGTTCAAATTTATGTGGATGACATAATTTTTGGCTCTACTCATCAAACTGAAGTAAATTTGTTTTCTACATTGATGGAAAAGGAATTTAAAATGAGTATGATGGGAGAACTAACATTCTTTCTCGGACTCCAGGTCAAACAAAATACCGATGGTATTTTTATTAACCAAGCAAAGTATGTTTCTGACATGCTCAAGAAATTTCATTTTCACAATTCATCAGCTATGAAAACACCTATCTCTCCTAGTATGAAACTAGGTCCTGATTCTTTTGGGAAACCAGTAGATATTACGGGCTACAGAAGTATGATAGGTTCTCTTCTATATTTAACTGCTAGTAAGCCTGATATTATGTTTGCCACCTGCCTCTGTGCTCGATATCAAGCAAATCCAAAAGAATCTCATTTGGCTGCTGTGAAAAGAATTTTTAGATATTTAAAGGGAACTCCTTCATTGGGTCTCTGGTATCCAAAAAACTCTAAGTTTGATTTAATGGCATATACAGATTCTGATCATGCAGGATGTAAGCTTGACAGAAAAAGTACCTCTGATAGCTGTCCACTCTTGGGAAATAGACTTATCAGCTGGACATCCAAGAAACAAAATTGTGTCTCAACATCTACTGCAGAGGCTGAATATGTTGCTGCTGCTAGTTGTTGTTCACAAGTTATTTGGATGAAGACTCAAGTCAGAGACTATAGTCTGATATATGATAAGATTCCCATCCTATGTGATTCAGAGAGTGCCATAGCCATCACTGAAAACCCAGATCAGCACTCCAAAACAAAGCACATTGATGTCAGGTATCATTTTATCAAAGATCACGTAGAAAAGGGCACAATAGAAATGTATTTTGCCTCTACTGATTATCAACTTGCTGATATTTTTACAAAAGCTCTGGATGAGAAGCGTTTTAATTTTTTAATCAGCAAGTTGGGGATGATAAATATGTAAATTATTTTTCTCTGCTTTTGTGTGCTTTTATCTTTTATTTTTAATTGTCTCAAAGCTGTTAAGAAGCTTCTGATTACTTTTGATGTTTTCATCCAGAAGCATCAAGAAGTCTCTGATCACTTCTGATAATTTCATCCAGAAGTACCCAGAAGTCTCGGAACACCTCTGTTTCTTGTTGAGCATTTTTATTCTTTTATATCCAAGTGATAACAGAAAGGAAGCATTACTTGAAAAGCAAAGGGGGAGAATGATACAACTTCTGAGGGGGAGCTCCGAGTTTGTTTCCAGGGGGAGAAAAACTAAGTCCAACTTCTGTTAGCTGTCTTCTGAAATTTTTCTTTCTTTAAAAGATTTTTTTACATCTACTTCTTCTGATTAACTCTTGCCGTCAAGGTTATTCAGAATTTTCAGATTTAATTTAATCTTTTCTTGAGAAATTGTTTCTTTGACATTTTTGGGTCAAATTTTTTTCCCTAGTATTTGTTGACTTATTTTTCTTCTGAAATTTTAACATCAATAAGTCTATTTTAATTTACTCTTGCCTTCAAGGTTACTTTAAAATTTTCTTATTATTTTTTAATTTCTTAAGAAGCATCTGTCAATAAATATTAAACTTTCATTTGGATCAAAACTGCTTTATTTAACCAAATGTCTGATTTTAACTTCATTAAAAAGATTAATTAATCTCAAAAATTGTTTTAATCAATTAAAATGATATTTTTATTGATTAATTACTAGTTTTTCTTATTAATTTCTTTTTAATTTTTTTTCTCGGGGATAATCAAACGGATTAACGAAGATAAACCTTTCAGTGACTCATCAATCCTTGTGCTAAGTCATCATTTGCACGATTTTATGCTTTACACGTGTCCTTCATCGTGTGACTGCATGACTACACACCTGCATAACTGAATCGTTTTTTTTCTTTTCCCCAAATTCAAAACCCTTCTCATTCCAAATTACATTCAAACTTCCTCTCATATATAAAACCCAAACACAGTTCTTCATCGTCTTCCTCGCGATTTTTACTGTACTTGCTTCCCAACTTTCAAACTTTCTCAAGAATTCCTAATCTTCCATCAATGGCTTCCGACATTGGTAACCCAACTCTCAATGATGACGAAGGTCGTGATGTTGATTCCACGGCTGATAGTGCTCCAATCGTCAAATTTCATTTGAAGGCAAACAATGTGCAGGTTCTCCTCGATCCCAACACATATCTGGCCGAATTCAGGATCATGGTCGAATTTCTTCAACAACATCAACTAAACCGAGCCCTAACTTGACAAATCCAAATGTTCCTGAACTTTATGTGCAAGAAGTGTGGCAGTCTATGCACATCGCCGATGAAGATACACTGTGTGGGATTTTCAGTCATCCCAATGAACCTGAAATTGCTATGGAAATACCCATCACAAAGAAGAAGATTGCTAGGTATTTTCACTTGCCTTCACCAACACTTGAAAATAACAGAGAGATTGTGCCAAACCCTGCCCTAGCCTAAAATCCAACATCTGAAGCCCTTCTTTCTTTTATTCAATTCTTGGGGTATAATGAGCATCTATCTAAACTTTCTGAATTTAAACGCAAGAAACTGCCCCTAATGTGGAACATGCTTATCTCCATTCTCAACAAAAGCCTTACATGCAAAATTGGATCCTTAGACCAAGCCAACAAAAACATCCTTACAATCATGTATGGAATGTACTTTAACGGACCCCTGGACTATGCTACCCTCATCTTTCAAGAGATCAAAGCTGCTGTTCACACCAAAGTATCCTTCCAGAACCAAGGGAAAGCTCTACCTGCTTTGATGTTTCCCATATTTTTGTCCCTGTTCACCTACCCAGCGATTAGTGCTCTCAAAGCTCCTCTGATTCAACCATTTTGCAAGGTAGCATCTATGAGCTCCCACAAACCAACTATAGACTGCAAAGGCTACTCATCTCCATGGGAACTCTCCAAGTATATGCTAAACCTTATTCCCTCATCCTCTTTATATCTATTATCTTATAACTGCTCTATGGTATTCTCAGAACAGAGAATACCTACCCCAGAGCACTTAGAGCCACATGTAGGATGTGAGGGATCTCGTGAGGCTGAGCTTGAAAAGAATCAGAGTGCACAACCGAGTGTTTCTACCCATGCTGACCTCTTAATGCAAGAGGGTACTAAAGATGTCCATAGAGACACATTTGAGCGCATCTCTCCTTCTTTCCAAAGGGTCACCACATTTGCTGAGGTAGATGCCAACACATCTACTCTCATTGACCAAGGACCACCCAGTCCAAACCACCCAGAAACCATCCGATCAGAGGATAATTCTCAATCCTCTGCATCAAGCACTACTGGGGAAACCACATCCTCTTCATCATTCTCTCAAAAGAATGATGATGATAATATAAGAGTTCTTTCTCCCCAGAACTCGCCACTACAGACACCAAATGTTGCTGTCTCTGTGACAACAATGTCATAGGAATCTCAGATGATAAGTCCAAATCTTTTGATAGTTTAGAGGCTGAGGAAATCCCATCAGAGGGGTTACAACAACAGGACGCACCACTTACCGGAGTGTTTACACTTCATCAAGGTGAGCACATTGTCTTCAGCACCTCATCCTCTGATGATGTGGACCCTGTTGAGACAATCAGAACAACCGAAGGGGTGTCTGTTGATAACAGCACTCGAAGACAGGTTGGAAGTCCCTCCACACTCAACGTCAACACGGGTGTGAAAGAGGGCCTCTCTGAACGTGAGAGAAAAGGGGCTCCATGTGTTGCAGATGCACCAGTTACACACTCTGAGTTCGTCACCAATGCAGCGTTTCAGGCATTTGGTGATAAACTTCAGAGATCTGTGGAAGATCTAAAAATATCCATGGATTCTCACAATACTATTCTTCTTGCCATCCAAAATGAACAAACTCAGCATACTCAGGCTCTGGAGGCGCTCAGAAATTTTATCACTACAAATGCAGAAGCTCAACGATCAACAGCTTCTGATCATTTTAACTCTCTAAACGAAGGCATCAAGGCCAACTCTGACGCCATTTTCTTTATCCCTGATGAAATTCCAACTCTAGAGGTTACAATCTCTGTTGATGAATATGGGTCTTTAGTGGCAGATCTTAAGAAGATCATTCAGGCAGTACAACCCTCTGAAGACACTTCTGGCTCATCCCTAGTGAAAAAGTCCGACATGTCAATCTTTCAGAAAGCCATGCTTGACAGAATCAACGCTCTGACTTCCAAATATGTCTCAAAAACCACAGCTAGCACGTCAAATGTGGATCAGAAGCTCACCTCTCTCGAGACCTCTATTTCTCAATTATCATCTCTGGTAAGCTCTATCTCTGCTACATTTACTGCTAAACAGAAGGCTAAGGAAGAAAGGGCGTGCAAAAAGTCTGAACTTAATAAGAAAAAGATCTGAGGATCAGGATCCTGATTCTCAGAAGGGGTAGAAAATGCCAGAAACCAAGAAGGCTAAGACTGCTATGGGTGTTGATACTCATTCTCAAGATAAAGGCAAAGCTTCTGCCTCTTCTCCTTCTGCACCACCATCTTCAAAACAAACACCTCTGACTCTACCTCTAGCCACATTCCGGCACCCTTCCTAAGGATCCAGAAATGGCTCAATTTCTTTTGGATGTCATTGGCAATAACAGAAGTGTTCCCTATCCTCCAGATGTTGAAGCAGAAATTATCAAAGCTAAAGTTGCCAAGGCTAAAGCTGAAGCCTCAAAAGCTAAAGTCGAGGACTTAAACAAAAGAAAAGAAGAAGAAAGAATAGAAGCTGAACTCCATGCAAGAGCTGAAGCAGAACGAGACTATGCAGAAAAGGCAAGAGCACAAACAGAAATGGAAAGAGAAAAAGCTGAAATAGCAAATGCTGAAGAATCATCAAGTCGAAAAGCTGAATATAAAGAAAAACTACAGAGACTTGGAAAAATTGATCTCCCAATTCTGGAAGTAACAAAAAGATACATATATGCTCCTACAGATCAAAAGATCTATCTTATGCTGCCTAATTTCTGAAATGTTTATAATGTTAGTGATGCTGAAAAAGATAAATTTATGAGTCATAGGCAAGCCAGAAAGGATGTCTACACTACTGTGCCAATCAAGAGAGTTTCTGCCATCAAGCATGCACCATTTGAACAGACGGAGATTTGGTATACAATATATGAAGTAATCAGAGAAGACAATAAGACTTATTACTTCTGTGATAATGATTTGCTGTTCATCTTTCTTTCTGATCTCATCTTTCTGGAAAACTTTATGAAGATTCAAATAACCAAAAGAAGTGATAACCAAGATCAAATTGCCTAGTCTCGGATCATTCAATGCATGAAGTCTCTCATCAGATACAAGAGACAAGTAAATTTTCAAATTGGGATCAATCACAATGTTGATAACCTAGCAATCTCTGCTCCTAATGAAGATTTAGAAGGTATCAATACTCTAAGGATTGGCAGAGTATTGATTAAACCAGAGGAAGGGGTTATCTTCAAAAGGCCAGACACAAGATGTTTCTTCAGAATCATAGAAGCACATATATATTCATCAGAGGTTGTATACATTGCAAAATGTTACATCTCTGTTGATGTCAACAATCATGATCCTGAAGTAACAGAAAGGATGGTGAAAAGACTCGATGGTCTCTTAAAGCTCAGAGGAATTATCGACAGCATCTCAAAGATCATTTCAACAGTTGATCCATTCTAAGACAGACAAAACAAGGATCATATTCCAAATCTCTGGTTTCATACTTCGGGGGAGATTGTTAGACCTAAAAAGTATGAACCATAAGATGGAAGTATGATGACATGGCATACTCTTACTTTATGTGTGTACTTTTACAACTGAAGTTTGTTATACGCTCCTACCTGCTGATGTGTCAGTCTGTAAATGGTTAGAATGTTGACTTTAAATTCATTGTAATAGTATAAATAGATCTGTCCTTTGAATGTAAAACATGTCGCTCAATAGCATACTTGTGGAGAACATATTGCGCGTCTAATTTCAGTATTTGTAATCGATCTTCAAGGTTATTAGTACAAACTCGATCTGTTCTTCATCTTCATTACTTACTATTTGTTTGTTACTTAAATACTGTGGTTAATTGATCTGAATTGCTTCCGCTTATACTTTGATTCTCAAATCTTTCAATTAACTGTTTAGAAAGGGATCTGGGTTCCAACAACTACATTCACCTTCTCTGGGTGGTACTTTATTTCACAATCATAATCGCTAAGTAGCTCGACCCATATTCGTTGCCTCATGTTCATCATTTTCTGATCAAGAATGTGTTGAAGGCTTTTGTGGTCGGTGAAAATGGTGCACTTAGTTCCATAAAGATAGTGTCTCCTGATTTTAAGTGCGAACACCACCGCTCCTAACCCCAAATCATTGGTGGTTGCACGATCTTGGAGAAATTCGCGATAAATCGCCGGTAATAGCCTGCCAACCCAAGAAATTGATGGATCTCAATTGGTGTCTTCAGGGCTTCCCATTTCTTAATGGCCTCGATCTTAGCTGGATCAACATGAATTCCATTTTCATTTACTACATGGCCAAGAAAGTGCACTTCGCGAATCCATAATTCGCATTTGGTGAATTTGGCGGACAACTTTTCGTTCCTGAGCAATTCTAGTATCAACTTTAACTGTTGCTCATGCTTCTTCTTGTATCGAGAATAAATGAGTATATCATCTATAAACATGATCACGAAGTTGTCTAGGTATGGTCGGCATACTCTATTCATCAAATCCATGAAGACTGCTGGTGCGTTTGTAATGCAAAGGACATGACTAGGAATTCATAATGACCATAACGAGTTCTAAATGTTGTCTTGGGGACGTCTTCTTCACGAACTCTCATTTGATGATAACTTGATCGAATATCGATCTTTGAGAAGTATGTAGCACCTTGAAGTTGATCAAATAAGTCATCAATTCGAGGAAGGGGGTATCGGTTCTTGGTAGTCAACTTATTGAGTTCTCTATAGTCGATGCACATTCGGAAAGATCCATCCTTCTTTTTAACAAATAAAACTGGAGCTCCCCAAGGTGAAGAGCTGGGTTTGATGAATCCCTTATTAATTAGCTCCTGAAGTTGTTCTGACGGTTCCTGCATTTCCGATGGTGCTAACCGGTATTGTGATTTCGCTGCGGGCGCAGTTCCAGGAATTAAATCAATGTGAAACTCAACTTGTCTTGGCGGGGGTAATCCGGGCAACTCATCTGGGAATACTTCAGGAAAATCCCGCACTATTGGGAGTTCTTGAATACGCTTATCTTCGTTCTTCTTATCCACAACATGAGCTAAAAATGCAATTCAGTCTTTTCTCAAATATTTTCGCATCTTCATACACGTCACCATTTTAATACTCCTTCTGGGTTTCTCTCCGTGTACTTCGAGTACTCCTCCTTTGGGTAGTGGAACTCAAACGATCTTCTCGGAACAACATATTTCAGCTCGATTCTTGCACAACCAATCCATGCCCACAATTATGTCGAAACTTCCTAACTTAATCGGAATTAGATCTATACTAAAATCCCCATTGGCCAAGTTTAAGGTGTAGTTCATTATTACGTCTGTGGCCTTACTTTCCTGTCCGTTGGCATATTCATTGACATATACTTGTTCGAACTTTTAAGGTCTTCAATTTATCTTTGGCCTAAAATCTATCGACACATAACTCCTATCTGCTCCAGAAGCAAATAGTACAGATGCATAATGATTATTCAGGAGAAACGTACCTGTGACTACATCCGGATTTTGCCTTGCTTTTTCAGCTCCAATCTCGAACACTCGACCTCTTTCCTGACCTCCTTGATTTCCTTGATTGGCTGGTTGTACTTGATTAGTGTTCGGTCTTTGATTCCATCTTGGACATGTGTTTCGGAAGTGATCTGGACTTCCACACTCAAAACATGTCCGTCTTCCTACATTCTTACAATCCTTGGCGAAATGACCTCCTCTATTGCATATCTGACAAATAATACATCTTCCAACATGTTGCTTGTTGCACTTATCGCTCTTAGGGTATGCTCTTTTCTCTTTCTCTACTGATTGAGTCTGAATCCGATAGTTCCCTGTCATCTTCAGATTTTTACCCATTCTTCCTCCAGATTCCCTTCTTGTGGGTTCCTCCATCTTTCTCTTACCTTGAGCTTTGTCTTTTGCAAACATTCCTGAACAATTAGCATTATTGGTGAGTCTGGATGCCGAATTCACTGCTTCTTGAAGGGTTTTCGGGTTTTCCGAAGTAACATCTCCGCGTATTTCAGGAGATAAACCCCAAACATATCTATCAACTCGGTCTTCTTCATGTGTTACCAGATGTGGTACCATCTTGCCTAATTCATGAAAACGAGCAGTATAAGAATCTATGTCGTTTCCTTTCATCTCATGCTTCCATAGTTCTGCTTCCAGCTTCTGAATCTCGCTCCTTGGACATTATTCTTCTTTCAGCATCTTCTTGAACTCTTCCCATGTAAGTCTGTTGGCGACTTCCCGACCTTGCGTTTGTACCTGAGTGTTCCACCAGGTTAATGCTCGTCCTTGTAGTAGACAGAAAGCAAACTCCACTTTCATTCCCTCGGTACATTGCTAATATAGAGAACATACTCCATGCTCTATATCCAGGTCAATAATCCAACGGCTCCTTTAGTTCCATAAAATTCCTTAGGATTACCATTTCTAAAGGATTTATATGTACATTCTCTATCTCCATATCCTCGGTTGTTACTTTGACTAGTGTTTAGGCCTGCTGCTACTTGGGTAACAATATTTGGAAGTGCCGCCATGAGTTGTTCGGATACAAGCCGTGCGACTTCGGGATTTTCTCTCCTTGAAAGCATTGTTCTAAAACACAATTTAAAATTGGGTTTTGGTCAAATTTCTATTACTATTTCCGTACTGAGTCTACTTACTAAGTTATGCTTATCATATAACATACGTCTAGTACTAATCATCTAAACATATATCCAAAGCAATATACGATAATCTAATAGCATGCATAACTTCCATAAATAAAAACCAAGCATTCCAAACATATGCTTCAAAGTACAATCCCCAAAAGACATCAAATTGTTTATAACTTTAAACAAGTAGGCTACAAGCCTCCAAAGAAAGTGTTGTCATCCCAAAAGCTTCATAGAAAGAGAGGTCCTCTAGTGCAGCATCATCATCCAGATGAGTAGTCCTAGCATCACAACTAGAACTCCTATCACCATAGCTAAATACAAGTGCAACCTCCTAATCGTCCTCCTCGTCGAAGTGATGATGTCCAGGGCAGTTAGATATCAGAAGTAGCTTCAAAAGAAGACTTGGTTCTGAAAAGAAAGATTCAGAAGTCTGAAGATAAAAGGAGGAAAGCCTAAGGCATAACTTCTGAAGTGGCTACTTCAGAAGTTCTGAAGATTCTGAAGAAGTTCTGAAGAGGTTTCTGAAGACACTTCTGAAGAAGTTCTGAACATGTTCAGAAGTAGTTCTGAACATGTCTGTCATCTTTGTACTGTAACTTTAGGGGGCGTTTGGTTCGCCGGAATGGAATGCAATCTGGTGGAATTGGAATCTAAATTCCTTTGACCAGATTCCAATTCCCTTGTTTGGTTCATTGTTTTCAAGAATTGGAATTTGGTAAATTCCTAAGAATTCCAAAAAGGGGCCAGTTGAGATTCCTTAGCTTACCCATGGGATTTCATGGGAATTGAATTGGTTATTTTATTAATGCCTAAAAAACCCTCATCCTATATAACATCAATAATTGCCTGAATATTTTGATTAAGTAATTTTTATAGTACATCATGGGTTGTTTGTAACATTTTTCATATAGAAAGTTGCTTAATGCTATAGAAAGTGGCTTAATACTATAGAAATGACTTATATATATCAACAAGACAGAGAGCCTATTCGCTCAGCTATACATGACTGTTTGGCAGTGGCTTAATGCTAACAAACAGACTTTTAATCTACAGTGGCTTAATGCTATAGAAATTGGCTTAATACTATAGAAATGACTTATATATATCAACGGGACTGAGAGCTTATTCGCTCACCTATACATGACTGTTTAGCAGTGGCTTAATGCTAACAAACAAATTTTTAATCTATAGTGGCTTAATGCTATAGAAAGTGGCTTAATACTATAGAAATGGCTTAAATATATCAACGGGACTGAGAGCTTATTCGCTCAGCTATACATAACTGTTTGGCAGTGGCTTAATGCTAACAAATAGACTTTTAATCTATAGTGGCTTAATGCTATAGAAAGCGGCTTAATACTATAGAAATGGCTTATATATATCAAAGGGACTGAGAGCTTATTCGGTCAGCTATACATGACTATTTGGCAGTGGCTTAATGCTAACAAACAAACTTTTAATTTACAGTGGCTTAATGCTATAGAAAGTGGCTTAATACTATAGAAATGGCTTATATATATCAACGGGACTGAGAGCTTATTCGCTCAGCTATACATGACTGTTTGGCAGTGGCTTAATGCTAACAAACAGACTTTTAATCTACAGTGGCTTAATGCTATAGAAAGTGGCCTAATACTATAGAATTGTCTTATATATATCAAAGGGACTGAAAGCTTATTCGGTCAGCTATACATGACTGTTTGGCAGTGGCTAGCTTAATGCTAACAAACAGTCTTTTAATCTACAGTGGCTTAATGCTATAGAAAGTGGCTTAATACTATATTTTATGGTGTAAATTAAGGAAGTATACTTTATTAAAGTATCTTTAGTGTTAAAAAAAACTTGAAATAAATAATAATTATTTTATTAAAGTAATTTTAGTTTTAAAATTATTTTTAATAAAAAGGGTATTTTAGTCATTTGCCGGAATTTCATTCCAATTTCAAGGCTATATTCTGTGAACCAAACAGACAGATTCCAATTCCTTCAACAAATTTAATTCCAATTCTGCCAACCAAACAGGTGGTCAAACCTGACAACGTTCCAATTCCAATTCCTTTAAAGTCAAATTCTTTTGACAGATTCCATTCCAGCCAATTCCATTCTGCGAACCAAACGCCCCCTTAGTCTTTCTAATTGTATATAAATAGATAGTTTGATTGTTTGTTATAACTAACGTTGATAGATAGAGCTTGTAAAGATACATACATTGTAATACAGTTGAATAATCAATACAACATACAACTTCTGTGATCCAATTCTTATTCTTGTTCTTAATCTTTCTACAATCTTGATTGTTTGTGATCTAACAATTGGTATCAGAGCCAATTCATTTGTTCTTGTCATTCAGAGAAGAACGTGTCAGATCTGACAGTTCTTGATTTTCTTGATTGATAAATTCAAGATTCAATTTCAAGTGAATTCTCGATCTATTTCAAAATCAAAGATGTCGAAAGAAATCGTCTCCATCGGATCAGAAACTAAACCACCAACTCTGTTTTTGGGTGAATATCATCAATGGCGAATCAGGATGATTCAATTCTTGGATAATATTGATGAAGCATTAATTCAATCAATCGTAAATGGCCCTCTGGAGGTCTATGTGGAAATTCCATTAGTACCAAGAACCGAATCTACTCTTGATTTACCTGCATCAAGAATCAAGAAAAGCCCAGGTATGTACAGTACTGCTAAGAAAGCTCAAGCTAAAGTTGACAAAAGGGCATTAACTCTTCTTACAATGGCTATTCCAAATGAGATATTCAATAGAGTATATTACTTAACATCTGCTAAAGCCATGTGGGATGAGGTTGAAGCTCAAATGCAGGGTAGTACAAAAGCCCAAGCACAAAGATTGAATATCTGTGTGGGTACTTATGATAACTTCAAGTATAAAGAGAATGAATCTATTACAGAGACTTATCATAGATTCAACAAATCCTGAATGATCTGAGAAGAAATGGTGTTCAGAAATCACATTCTGAGATAAACAACAAATTTTTGAACAACTTGGGTAATGAATGGTCAAGCTTCTTTGATAACATGGTTACTAGAAACTTATCTAGAAAATCCATTCATGATGTCTATGGTATTCTGTTTCAACAAGAAGACAAAATCAAAACTATACAGAATGAACAAAAGAAGGCAAATGAAATAGTAGCCTTGTTACGCAAGAAGTATAATAATTCTATGACCATTTCTGCTAAAAGCAAAATCTGTGATATCCCAGAAACAAATTTGTGTGATGGAGATGAATCAGATGAAGAACTTAATAGAATTTCTGATAATATTGCATTTATGACAAGGCAATTTACTCAAAGATATAATCAAAAATATTAGAATAAACCAAAGTATAAAATTGGACTCAAGAAAAGTCAAGATGCTGGTCAAACTGAGACATCTGAACCAGCAAGATGTTTTAATTGTGGTAAGTTTGGTCATTATGCAAGACAGTGCAAAATGCCCAAAGTAAAAAACTCAGGCTACTATGAGAAAAAGCATCTTCTTGTTAAGAATAAGAAGCTTAATCCAGCTTTGGTAACCAAATATGAAGAAGATTGGTTAAACTGGAGTGATGGGGAATATGATGAAGAAGTAGCTCACTATGCCTCAAACTGCTATATGTGCCAAATGGATCCAGAAGACAAACATGCACATGATTCTGAGGTAATTTCTTCATCTTCTGAACTAAATTCTGAAATAAATTACTCTTCTGAACCACATTCTGAACCAAATTCTGAACAACATTCTAGAGATTCTGAAATACAAAATCAACTCCAGAATATGTATTCTGAATTTGAAAATCTCATAAACATAATTAAAGGTGAAAGAATATTGGTAAATCAATTCAGAGCTGAAAGTCAAATCTATAAACAAAATTGCCAAAAAGCTGAACAATCTCTTGAGAAAATTTTTGAAGAAAAATCATTGTTAAAAGAAAAGATGGAAAATTTACAAAAAGATATCATAAATGGAAAATCTGAAAAAGAAATTCTGAATGTTAAAATGAACTTTCTGAATCAAGAAAGACTTGATCTATACAAAAATATTAAGGAATTGGAAGATCTGAATTTTAAAAGAGGTCAAACAGAACAGACTCTGAATATTTTAACAAATCAGGTTCAGAATTCAAAATTTTACAACATCAAGGCAGGTTTGGGATATAATGAAAGTCAAATTCTGAAAAAGGCACCTGCAAATCTTTATGACTATTCAAAAATGAAAATTTTTATTGAAACTAATACAGGTGTCGTATCCAAACTTGTTAATCTCTCTTTGCCTGAAAAAATTTCCTTTTGTAAAATCAGAGACTCTTCTTTCTGATGAAAAATCTCTCAATTCTGATAAAACAAAGACAATTTTAAAGTAGAAGTAATGCATAAAAATATTATAAACATTTCTGAACTTACTTCTGAATCAGAAATTTTTTCTGAAGAAATATCTGAACCATCTATTAAACCTGAGAAGATTCCTAAATTATCTTCTGAACCTACTTCTGAAAGTTCATATGAAGTTCTAAAAGAAGATAATCCTGACAATAAATCAGAACATGAAGAAAAATATGATGAATTCTCAGATGTTGAATCTTCACAAGATAATAATGAGAATTCAAAAATTATTTTTGATAATTCTGATGATAAGTCTGAAAATATTTTAAATCAAAATTCTTTTGCATCAAGCATGACTCAAAATAAGTTCTCACATTTAATGAATGCTTCATATTCAGAAGATGATGATGATCCTATGGTTCAAGTTATTGATAAAGATGGATATTTTATATATAAATTACAATCAAATATGACTGAAAGAGAAATTTTAAAATCAGAAGCACCAAAAGTTTCTTCTAACAAGTTTAATACCGTTTTTCTGAAACCTGAATTTCTGAAAACTGCAAGTTTTTCTACTTCATCAAAGGATACTCCTATATCCACAAAAACACCTATATCTTCAATATTATCATCTGATTTTGCAACCAGAATTAAAAGGTTTGAAAAAGGACAATCTTCAAATTCAACTTTTAAAGTTCAGAATTCAAATCCTAAATATGAAGTTATATCTAAAGTAAGTAAAAGAATTTCTTATACTAATCCTCATTTCTTATCTTTTACAGAGTTATCCACTTTAGTTTGGAGAAAGAAAGGAGAAAGACTATCCAAGAAAGACAAATTAGATAGTTTTTCAAATTCAAAGAAAAGTGATGTACCAAGAGTTAATAAAGTGAATAAAAGAAATTATGTTGACAAATCAAACAATGTTGATTCTTGTTCATCTATTGCTTTATTAAATATTTTGAAGAATCATATTCACTGCATTAACTGTGGTCATCACAATTTTCATCTAAACTCCAAAACAAATAAGACTAATCTTGAGAAATCAATTCAGAAATTTTCAGCTACATTGGCAAACAAATACAAAAATAAAAAGAAACCTCAAAGTAATACTAAAATTGACAAATTAAAAAAGTCTGAATTAACTTCTGAAATTTAGAAGATTAAGTCAAAATTCAGAAATTCAAATTTTTTGACTAATCTCACATGACCCATTCTGAAATGGGTACCTAAATCTCAATAATCATTTTTGCACATATGTCATGTGTGGGTCTTAGATTCTGGATGTTCAAGACACATGACACCTTTCAAAGAACTTGTAACTGATTATCCTGAAAGATATGGAGGAACAGTTAGCTTTGGAAATAATGCAAAAGGTTATGTGAGAGGATATGAAACTTTTTCCAAAGGAGATTGATAGGACCCAAACAATCAAGATATCAATATATGGAAAGATTTTAACAGGAATGTGATAGCCAAATGTAATATGTATTGATTAAATGTACAATATTACAGAATATGTCTTTACAAGGCTAATGGAAACGTTAGTTCTAACTATCTAACTAACTATCTATTTATACATGAAATAGAAATACTAAAGTAACAGTACATTCATAACAGACAAGTTCAGAATAGGTTCTGAACTTCTTCAGAAGTATCTTCAGAAGTGTCTTCAGAACTTCTTTAGAAACTCTTTAGAAAATCTTCATAACTTCTGAAGTTGGCACTTCAGAAGTTTATGCCTTAGGATTTTCTTTGTCTTTTCTTTAGATCTTTATATATTCAGAACCCAGTCCCTTTTGAAGCTATTATGATATCTCTATCAATCTCCCCCTTAGCTTCAAAAGTTCAAATCATACTTCCAGAAATTCAGAATTTCTCTAACATCTTTCAGAATTAAGTTCCTGTATTCTAGAAAGGATTCAGCAATTCTAATCATCTCTTTTGCAAGCTTCTTGTGCTTCTCCAAATCTTCATTGCTCAGATTCTTTGGTCTTTTATTCTGTCTTTTCACCAAACGATCTCTGATAGCCATGAGGGTTCCATTGCAACATTTGTGGAGTTCTTCAAATCTCACAAATAATAGTTCCTGGAAGCATTTGCAAACGAAGCCTGGAGGTTGAATTACTAAAGTGCTTCTCTTCAAATTCTGAATATCTGGTAGACTCAGATTTGGTTTGCTCAAGTGTACTTGTTTCTTGTTTAGAACATAAGCAACTTGAAAATCAGTTTTTGCAGCCCATATGAATTCTCTGTACAACCCATCTCTTAGAATTGGAAATGATTTTATGAACTTGGTGATTGAATCATGAAAAGGGTAAAGACTTCTATAAACTCTGAGTAGATCTCTGAGATATACATTTTGAAAATCAGCTTTAGAAAAGGTAGAAATCTCACCATTTTGTCTTTCAACTGTAAAGAATGCATACTTGTAATTTTGTCTTGTCTTCAAGTCAGCATTAATTACCTTAACCACTTGGCTTTCCTTTCTTGCTTCATTAACTAGGATTCTTATTTTTCTAATGATATCTGAATACCATTGTTTCCAACCAAAGGACTTTTGAATCCATCAGTCAATATAGTTGAACTTTTGTTCATATTCCATGAACATTTCTGGATGGAAATATTCAAGAAACATGGTGAAAGCACTTTCTTCTATTCTTTGAACTTGCAGTTGTTCCTCTTCAGATACTTGCTCTATAGGAACCAACTGTTCAGAAATAGCTTCAGAAATTACTTCTTTCCCTTTCTCTTTATCCTTCTGACTTGGTTCAGAACTTTTAATGTTCAGAGAAAACTTCAGAATTTCCTCCAAGTCTTGTTTCTTTGAGTGAATTTGGAAATCATAAGTATCACTAAGTATATAATCAGCTCCTCTGATTCTTGTTTTCTCTTTTGTGACCAGCTGGATAACTTTTCCTTACAATTTCTCTGAAATGAACGCTTTCTTTGATCAGATATATGATTTCTTCTTTGACATCTGAATCTTCAATATAATCCTTGGCATAAGTAAGAAACCAATTCAGAGTTGAGTTAGAGTATTTTGGAATATCTGAAATCAAAAAAGTTTTATTTCCATCTACTGTATATATCTGAACCCAAGATCTGGACTAGTGAACACTCTGGTCATTGTATTTTCAAGGTTTATAGGTTCCAACAGATTTATTTTAGATAACCCAAATTCCAGAGCTAATTGAAAGTCATGCTTGAGTAAGTTCTTTATGTAGATTCCCAGAATTCTTCTAACTTCAAAAACAAGCTCAACTTCACTTCTAGCAACACAATAATGAAGAACTGTCAGTTTGTCTTGCAATCTTAATTTGTACAGATCATACTGAGTAAATTCACACAAATATCCATTTCTTCTTTCTGCTCCAAATCTGAATATTACTAGATCATCTTCAACAGTCTTTGAAAGACATCTAATCTTCTTTATAAGAGTGGAGTCATTCAGATTTTGAACTCCATGCTTCTGAACAAAGTTTCTAACTTGAGAAATTTGATCTTCAGACCACTCATCACTTACAAAATCCTCTAGAGTTGCAAACCTCAGACTGGTTTTGTATATATGAAAGTAAATTGCTTCAGGAAACTCCAAGCTTGTTTCTCCAGAAAGAAATATATCTTCTTTTTCATAGACTTGATCTAGAATAGGTTCTTCAAGTAGAGGAATATCAACTTTGGGAATAGTAATGCAGGATCTGACTCTTACTTCAAATTTTCCAGAATAGACCATCAAAATTTCATCTGCATTTTCAGTTCCTCCCATATGACTTAGATCAAATTCTAGTTCAACTTTTTCATCTGGTTGATCAAGAAAATCTCTGAAGCTAGAAAACCTGTTGTCCAAAAGTCTACACTCCAGACTTCTTGGATTATTCAAAAAGACATGACCCAACAGAATTGGCTTAGTATTCTCCATAGTTCTTCAGAAGCTCTTCTGTATTCATCACTCAAAGATTGTTGGGGCTTCCATATTACCAAATCTTTTATTTCATTGACTTCAAAACTTTCTCCCACATCAGCTCCAGACATGTCTTCTTCAAACATAATAACATCAGAGAGATCACTGGGCTCACTAATGACATTTTCAAATGCAAGATATTCCCTTAGCATCTCTTCATTTGAATCAGGAATAATGTCTGTATTATATGAGCTTAAGTTACCTTCAGAATCAAAGGATAACTTCTCTGTTTCATACCCTTCTTCTACTATATCTTCAGAAGAATGAATATTTGTCTCTTGCCCTTCATGTTCTGCAAATAAGATATCATCTATTGCTTCAGAGACTCTGTTAGATGCTTCACCAACATTCTGAGCATCTTCAGAAGTTTTCTCAGAACTTTTCTCATGAACATTTTCAAAATTTTCCGGTTCAGACACTCTCTGCCTTTTCTCCCCCTTTTTATTATCAGGATCCTGATCATCAAGACTTCTTTTAGAAGTGTCTGACTGAGGCCTGCATTCTAGAGCAGATAATCTTGTGCCTAAATCTGTCTGAGAACTCTGAACAGAAGAAATGATTTAAAATCTGAGCAATATCAGCCTTGGTTGCATAAATGGAAGAATCTTGTTGTGCAGAAGAACAAGAAGTCTGAGAAGCTTTCAGAGAAGAAACAGAAGAAGCCACTTCAGAAAAAGCAGTGTTTGTTTGAAAGAATTCAGATCATTAGAAGATTGAAGTTGAAAATCAGTCAACTTATTTACCATACTTTCCCCTTGTTTATTCAACCGATCCTCCATCACCTTTTTGGTTGTATCCGTCAATTCCTTGATGTCCTTCTGAATCTTTGCAAATTTAGAAGTGCAGAAATCTTTGAATTTTGTGAATTCAGAAGATGTGGGTAAGATTCCAAGACCAACAGATGGTCTTGTTTGCAGTCCTTCAGAAGAAGGCTGGCCTGTATGTGTCACAGAGACATCATGAACCACATTTGATTCTGTTAATGGGGCTTTTGTGATGTTCACCCCACCAGGTCTTCCAACTAATCCTTGATATCCAGAAATTGGAATATCTATAGTTGTTGATGCAATGTGACAAACACTTTGCTTAGTGACATCTAGAGGATGTGTGCTAGTGTGAATGGATTCCACATTAAGTGGTTTAGTAGGCTCAATGTTGAGTGGACTCTCAGACTCAATGTGCTCAAAATGATGAAGGGGGGACATATATCCTTCATTTTCAACAAAATGATCCTCCAATTGGGGTCCTAATGGATTATAAGCTGCTTGCCCCAGATGTTTTGATGAAACACCCTTCTGTTGAGAGATGGGTGAGTCGCTGGAGGGGTTAATCAAATTTGCCATGGGCTCACTGGCCTTTTCAATATCATCCACCAAAGACTGTGGAATGATAGAAGATGTGGGTGCCGTGGTAACAGGTGGTTCACAGGTTTGTTTTTCTTTTACCTGTGTTCTCCCCTCATCAATTCTTTTTCTTACTCTTCTACCCATTCTCTCATTTTCATTTTTCCTCTTTACTCTTTGAGGTTGTTCTCCCCCTTGAACAACCTCCCCTCTCTTTCTATGAATTCTAGACTCCCTTGCATTATCAGCACTCTGGTTTGAATCAGGGGAAGGGACTACTGGTTTAGGTAATCCCATAGATTCTAAATGCTCACTCACAATCCTATTTGGTGGACTTACAAGATCAATTAAATGAGAAGGAAGTGGGACTGCATTTGGAAATGTAAGTTTCGCATTTGGAGGCCTTAAACTGTCCATAGTAAAGATAGGAACATCTACCTCATGTGCTAGAACATGGATTTTTGATACAGCTTTCATTGCTCCTTTGATGAGAGTTTGAAAAAATCTCTGAAATGGTATGTAGTTGAATGTGGACTTCTTCAAGATTGCAGATTTGAGTTCATCAAAAATAAGACTAGCATAAGCATAGTGCTTGTTGAAGGCAACTCCATGAAAGATAATCCTCCCATTTGCTGAAGCTTGATCCAAGCTTGAACTTTTCCCAGGTAAACAAGTATTCAGAATTGAGAATAAATAGTACCATATTGGAGATAAACACTTTCTTCTAAAGGAACTTATTATATTTAGATTTTCAGAATATCCCAAACTGATGAAATCTGAGATCATTTCTGTTGAGGAAGGAATTTGATCATAAGAAGTTTTCCCAAGAACTTCATCTGACTTTGGCAAGAAGTGAAGGCATCTAATATCATCCACAGAGATACACACCTTGTAAGCATGAACATAGGAGACAATTTCATCTTCAGATTCATCAACCTCAGCATAGTGCCAGAATTGTTGAAGGTAAGAAGCACGAACAGAGAATTTCCTAGAAAGTAGAGAACGGAGTGGATGTTTCTTCAGAATGTCAATCAAAATTATTTGATCATCAGTAAAGTCTTTCGATTTAAAATTCAAAGCACAGTTATTTTTCTTGACTTCTAGCAGTTTCTCAGCAGGAACATACAATTTTGACATATCACTACTTTCAGCACGAGTCTGAGATTCACTATCACCAGCATTTGATTCAGAAACAACTTCAATAGGTTCGATTTGGGTTTCCCCAATTTTATCAGTTCTCGGGTTAGGGTTAGGGTTAGGTTTTGAAGGTCCGGCTTGATTAATAGCAGTTGTGGCTGTGTCTTGAACAATTTGATCTTCAGGAAGTGGAACTTCCATTGTTCCAACAACCAGTTTCTGAGGTACGATCTTGAATGAACCATCACTCGATGATCCATTGCTGTCATTGTGACTCGAGGAAGTAGAAACCATAGCTTTGGAAGTAGACATGATAGTTGAAGAACAAGGATTCGAAATAGAATGAAGATCAATGAAAAAAGATAGGTTTTGCAGAGTAAAATCGCTAAAAATGAAGATGATGAAGAATCCATTGATTTATAAGACTGGATAAGCGTTGATCGACACATGGCCAAAAGATAAATGTGATTAGAGTAGTAATCATCATTTATTTGGATAAATGAACCGTTTAAACGACGTGATTAAGAAATATCCAATGAAATTAAAACACGTGGCACACGATTAAGTGATACTTCAGAAAATATCAACGGGAAGTTAAGTTCCGAGAACAAGTTCAAAAACTTCAGAAATTGTTCAGAACTTCTGAGAATAAGTTCAGGAGTCTGAAAGAAGGAATTCAGAAGAACCACAGAATTTTTAACTGTAGTTCAAAACTAAACTTAGATCACTTTAGAAGACCAAAAATCATTTAAAATTACAAACTTCTGAAAAATATAAAACATTTTGAGAATTCAGAAGTAGGTTTGAACAAACAGAAAACTTATTTTATCTAAGGAAGCTTGTTCATACTTCTTAGATATGAAGATCAAGACTTGATTTCAGCAATTCAGATTTGTTTTGTAGGAAAGAGTAGTGCAGAATTTTGAAATTAATACCACTCCCCCTTGAATCATTAGCAACTATGATTCTCCCCCTTAATCGGTGCAACTTTATTAAAGAAACAAGAAAATATTAGAGAAATGAGAAAGAGAAATAAAAATTGAAAAGTATTAAAAGACAATAAACCTAGATAAAGAAGAATTATATTTCTGAGATTGAAAAGAAGCAAAGATCTGAATGTTAAACTTCAGAATATTAAGAATATATCTGAAGAGCAAACTATTCAGAATTTGAGATAAGAACTTCAACATATAATTTCTAGAGTATAGTTGATGTGTAATACTTACATAGACATTTTCATCATGCCCAATTTACTTACCAAGAAGTTAAATCGTTTTTCATCAAGTGCTTTGGTAAATAAATCAGCTAACTGATAATCTGTCTGAACAAAAAACATTTCAATATTACTTTTTTCCACATGATCTTTGATAAAATGATATCTTACATCAATGTGCTTGGTCTTTGAATGCTGAACAGGATTGGCAGTGATGGCTATGGCACTCTTTGAATCACAATACAGAGGAATCTTTTTGAAAGTATAACCATAGTCTTTAAGTTGAACTTGCATCCAGATCACCTGTGAGCAACATATTGCAGCTGCCACATACTCGCCTCTGCTGTAGAAGTAGAAACACAATTTTGTTTCTTTGAAGACCAGCTTACCAATCTATCACCCAGAAACTGACATGATCCAGAAGTGCTTTTCCTGTCTAATTTGCATCCACCATGATCTGCATCTGTAAAGGCTGTTAGTTCAAAACTAGAATCCTTAGAATACCAAAGTCCTAATGAAGGAGAACATTTTAGGTATCTAAGTATTCTTTTTGCAGCTAGAAGGTGTGATTCTTTAGGATTAGCTTGATATCTGGCACAAATACATGTAGCAAACATTATATCTAGTCTACTAGCAGTTAAGTAAAGCAAAGATCCAATTATGCCTCTGTACTTTTTCTTATCAATAGATTTTCCATTCAAATCAGGTTCTAACTTTCTTGCAGTGGCCATTGGAGTTTGAATACTTGAACAATCAGTCACGTCAAACTTCTTAAGTAAGTCTGAGACATACTTGGATTGATTAATGAATATGCCAGTGGGAAGTTGTTTAACTTGAAGACCAACAAAGAATGTTAATTCTCCCATCATACTCATTTCAGTTTTAGTTTGCATGATTTTCTCAAAATTTCTACAAAATTTTGGATTTGTAGAGGCAAATATAATATCATCTACATATATTTGTATCAAAATCATATCATCAAAATCAGATCAATCTCGATGAAGAACAGATTTTAAAAGACACTACTACTACTGTAATTTCTGAAGCTGGACCTTCAAATCCCCAATCAAATCCTAACCCTAACCCGCGAACTGACAAAATTGGGGAAACTCAAATCGAGCCTATAGATGTGGCCTCTAAATCAAATGTTAGTGTTGCTGACTCTCAATATCGTGCACAAAGCAGTGATGGTCCTGATTTGTCCAAACTATATGTCCCTGAAGAGAAGATCCTTGAAATAAAGAAGAACGACTGTGCTCTAAATCTCAAGTCTACTGATTTCAATGAAGATCAAATGATCCTGATTGAAATTCTGAAGAAACATCCTCTAAGAGCCTTGTTATCCAGGAAATGTTTGGTCCCTGCCTCTTATCTACAACAATGGTGGTTTCACACAGAGGTTGATGAAGAAGCAGATGATATTTCTCCCTATGTTCATGGCTACAGAGTCTGCATTTCTGTTGAAGACATCAGAAGTATCCATTTTCTACCTAAGGAGGATGAAGTTGTTGGGAAAACTTCATTTGATCCTATTCCATCATCTTCTGAGATGATTTCAGACTTTATGAAATTAGGATACTCTGAGCAACTTAATGCATTAAGCTCATTCAGAAGGAAGTGTTTACCTCCTATTTGGTGTTGCTTATTTACAATTCTGAACACTTGCCTTTCTGGTAAAAGCTCAAGTCTGGATCAAGCATCTACAAATGGAAGAATCATTTTTCATGGAGTAGCATTCAACAAGCATTATGATTATGCTTCTCTTATTTTTGATGAACTCAAGTCTGCAGTCTTGAAGAAGTCTACTTACAACTATATACCCTTTCAAAAAAAAATTCAAACCTTCATCAAAGGGGCAATGAAAGTTGTTCCTGCCATTCCTGTTCTGCCTCATGAGGTACATGTTCCCCTTTTCTCAATGGATAGTCTCAGACCACCAAATGCTAAACTACAATTCCCAAATGCTTTACCTTTACCATCTTATTTACTTACACTTGTAAAAGCAACAAATAGGTATTTGAATGAGTACTGTGAATCTATGGGACTACCTAAACCAGTAGTCTCTTCCCCTTATTCCAACAAAAGTGGTGAGAATTGTGAGGTGTCTAGAATTCCTAGGCAGAGTGGGGAGGAAGTTAATGGGGGAGAACAACCTCATGTGTGAAGAGGAAAAATGAAAATGAGAGAGTGGGTAGACAAGTGAGAAAAAGAACTGAAGAGGGGAGACCACAAGTAAAAGATAAACAAACTTGTCAACTAACTGTTCTGAGCCGAGCACCCACATCATCTATTACTCCACATTCTTTGGTGGGTAGTATTGAAAAAGCCAATAAGCCCATGGCAACTCTTGTTCACCCCTCCAGCCACTCACCCATGTCTCAACAGAAGGGTGTTTCATTAACACACATGGGACACGCAGCTAATCTACCAATAGGTTGCCACTTGGAAGAACCTATTGTTGAAAAAGAAGGACATATGTCCCCCCTTCATAGTTTTCTGCACTTTGAGTCTGAGAGTCCACTCAACTTTGAGCCTTCTTAACCACTTCATGTGGATTTTATTCACACATGCACACATCTTTCAGATGTCCACAAGCAAAGTGTTAGTCACCTTGCCACAACAACCATAGATATACCTACTACAGGGTATCAAGGATTGGTTACTGGTGGAGTGAACATCACTAAAGCTCCATTCACAGAATCACAATTGATTCATGATGCTATGGCATCTACAGGCCTGCCTTCTTCTGAAGGACTGCAAACAAGACCATTTGTTAGGCTTGGACATTTACCCACATCTTCTGGATTCTTAGAATTCAAGGATTTCTGTACTTCTGAATTTGCAAAGATTCAGAAGGACATAAAGGAATTGACGGATAACAACAATAAGGTGATGGAGGATAGGTTGGATGGGCAGGAGAAGAAGGTGGTGGATAAGCTAAATGAATTTCAACTTGCAACTACTTCTGATCTAAGCAACTTTCAAAAAGCCATTCTAGATTCTTTCTCTGAAGTTATTTCAACACTTCAGTCATTAAAGACTTCTATGACATCTTCTTCTACTCAACCAGTAGTTTCTGAATTTGCAACCAAGGATGACATCTCTCAGATTCTGAACCAGTTAACCACTATTCAAAATTCTCAGGTATCCTTGAACAATCGTCTTTCTGCATTGGAGTGTGGTTCACAAGCAAAGACTTTAAAACGTAGTCTTGATGATCAGGATGATCCTGAAAATCAAGAGGGGGAGAAGAGACAGAAAGTCTTTGAAGATGTTGATATTCCACAAGGTAACACTTCTGAAAAATCTTCTAAAGAAGCTCAAGTTCAGACTTTTGAACGATCTTCTGAGAAAACTTCTGAAGAAGTTCAGAACACTGCAAACGATGAAACTAATAGAACTTCTTAAGCAATAGAAGATATCTTATATGCAGAAGATGAAGGTCTAGAAGTTGAAAAAGTTATTTCTGAAGAAACCATGGAAGAAGGGTATGAGGCTGAGAAAGTGTCTCTTGATTCTGACAATAAGCTAAGTTCTGAAGACACAGATATCATTCCTGACTCAAATGAAGAAATGTTGAATGAGTATCTTGCTTTTGAAGACATCATTAGAGAGCCAAGTGATTTATCTGATGTAATTCTCTTTGATGAAGAGATGGAAGTTAATGAAGAAATGGTAAATGAGAACAGAGAACTGATTATATAGGAACCTCAAGGTCTGAGAATAGTTGAAAGAAATGGAGTTTCTGAAAACTTGTATATATTGGTTAGTCAATATTGTTGGAGATACATTATTTTGAATCATCCAAGGAATCTGGAGTGTAGATTCTTGGATGAAAAACTATCAATTTTCAAAGAATTCATCAATCAACCAGCTGAGTGGTTTGAAATTGAAATTGATTTATGTCATATGGAAGCTTTTGACTTTACAGATGAAATTCTGATGATTGCAGCAGATAAGCCACATGTAAGATTCAGAAACTGCATAACTATCCCTCAGATTGATTTTCCTATTCTTGAAGAACCTGTTGTTGATCAAGTCTATGAAGGTGATATGATTTTTGATATCTCTGGAGAAAGCCAGCTGATATATCTTGAACATACTTATCTTAGCATGTATAGAAGAAATCTCAGGTATGCAACCTTAGAAGACTATGTGAATGATGAATGGCCTAAGGATTACATTTCAAAAGTGAGATCTTATGTACAAATATATGGGGTACAAGAACTGCATGATTTAACTTTAATCAAGAAGATCAGGTGTATATCTAAAGCTTTTGAAGGTGATATGTATATAATAAAGTTTGGAGCTGAAAGAAGAGATGACACTTTAACAGAATTTTCATTATTTGATTTTTACAAGTTGAGGTTGCAAGATAAACTTATTGTTTTGAATTTCTGTGTCAAAAGGGAAGATCCTGAAGTTGTTTATGAGATAAGGAGAATTCTAGGAATGTATGTCAGAAATCTAATTAAACATGATTTCCAATTGGCATTAGAATTCAGATTAAAGAGTGTCAATCTTTTGGAGCCTAAAAATATAGAAAGACAGGAAATTACAAAGATTTTCACAAATCCAGATTTGGGATTCACTTACAGGATAGGAGCATTTTTGTCAAAGACATTTATTTTCTCAGACATACCAAAGTACTCAACTTCTCTTCTGAAGTGGTTAGTAGAATATGCTGAACAATATCTTCCTTCTTCAGATGTTGTAGAAGAAATAATATACTTGATCAAGGAAATGATATCTTTCAGAGAGTATGTAAGAAAGAGTGATTTGGCTGGGCACACAAGAATAAACCAAAACAAAGGAGCTGATTATCTTATGAGCAATGTTTATGATTTTCAGATTCATACTAAGAAACAAGACATTAAAGAAATTCAGAAGCTCTCTCAGAAGTTGGAAATTTCAGAAACCAAAGAAACAGAAAAAGGAAAAGAAAAAGTTTCTGAAAACACTCTAGATGAAGTTGTTCCTATTCCTCAGAAGTCTGAATCTGAACAATTACAAGAGTAAAGAATAGAAGAACATGCTTTGACAATGTTTCTTGAATATTTTCATCCTGAAATGTTCATGGAATATGAACAAAAGTTCAATTACATTGACTGCTGGATTCAGAAATCTTTTGGATGGAAGCAATGGTATTCAGACATAATCAGAAAAATCAGACTTCCTGTAAGTGAAGTAAGCAAAGAGAGCCCAATAATGAAGGTAATCACAGCTCATCTGAAACAGAAAAACAATTACAAGCATGCTTTCTTCACTGTTGAGAGAAAAGATGGCGAGATCTCAACTTTTGCAGAAGCAGATTTTCGAAATGTCTATCTCAGAGATTTGATAAGAGTTTATAGAAGTTTATATCCTTTTCATGATTCTATTGCCAAGTTCAGAAAAGCTTTCCCAGTTCTTAGAGATGGTTTGTACAGAGAATTCATTTGGGCAGCCAAGACAGATTTCCATGTGGCTTATGTAATGAGCAAAGAGAAAGTACATATGAGTGCTCCAAATCTAAGCTTACCAAATATTGAAAATCTCAAAAGCAGTACTCTAATTGTTCAGCCTCCAGGTTTTGTTTGCAAATGCTTTGATAGATTACTCTTTGTAAGATTTGAAGAATTCCACAAGTGCTGTAATGGAACTCTCATGATTATAAGGGATAAACTGGAGAAGAAGAAAAACAAAAGACAGAAGAATCTTAGTGATGAAGAATGGGAAAAGTACAGAAAACTGGCAAAAGAAATGATAAGGATCATTGAATCTATTTTGGAGTACAGAAAGCTTATTCTTAAAGATGTCAGAGAAATTCTGAACTTCTGGAAATATGATTTAAACTTTTGAAGCTAAGGGGGAGATTGTTAGATATCAGAAGTAGCTTCAAAAGAAGACTTGGTTCTGGAAAGAAAGATTCAGAAGTCTGAAGATAAAAGGAGGAAAGCCGAAGGCATAACTTCTGAAGTGGCTACTTTAGAAGTTCTGAAGATTCTGAAGAAGTTCTGAAGAGGTTTCTGAAGACACTTCTGAAGAAGTTCTAAAGATATTCAGAAGTAGTTCTGAACATGTCTGTCATTTTTGTACTATAACTTTAGTCTTTCTAATTGTATATAAATAGATAGTTTGATTGTTTGTTATAACTAACGTTGATAGATAGAGCTTGTAAAGATCCATACATTGTAATACAGTTGAATAATCAATACAACATACAACTTCAGTGATCCAATTCTTGTTCTTGTTCTTAATCTTTATACAATCTTGATTGTTTGGGATCTAACAAGGGCTCTATCCATGAACTCACTATGAGTGTTCAAGACGATTGTGAGTCCATCGATAGTCTGGTAGTGATGGTCTAGTCTCTCTCGGTTGGAATGCAGGTCCATTGCCATCTCCAAGACCCATCGGCTCTCGACAGCGGTCATGCCCCGAGAATGCTGCATGGGAACTCCAATCGCTGGGGGAGGAGGGGTCACGCTTCGCGACCGGGATCGCGAACAAGAAGGCTCATTCGAAGGTCCTAAGGAGACTGAGAAAGTCACCCTCCTAGGAGAGGGAACGCTCTTTCGAACGGTCCTCCTTATCCTAAGCCCTCGAGATGGACCCTCTACAGCGGGTGGAGGTAACACCGAAGCAGGAAATCGGACGGAGTTCTCTTGGGTAGTTGCATCACTCTCTTTGGACAGGTCATGCTCCTCGTGGATAGGTAGGGTTTCTTCAAGGACGGCTAGTGACGTATCCAGACTCGTCGGCTGAATACTCGGAGGGGTGTATGAGTGAGACATATTGAACTGCGATAATAACAAATTTAATTACTAAATGTACTTTAGTAAGTAACAATTCATAAAATGTTTATGCAAACTCACACTTATGACCATACTTTTCATTTGGGCAAGAAGTTTTTTATTTTAGCCGACTCCCAATATAATTGTTCCATGTCCCTCCTTATACTTATTAAATTAGACATAGGTGATCAGGCTTTGTCTACTTATAATATGCTAAGTCAACACTTATTCCAATTATACCAGTAGTAAGCTTTAAAAAATTAAAGTTAGTTTAGGAAAATAGTTTTCGAAAACTTTTGGTTATAGTATTTGGTTTTTATAGAAAAACCGGTGTTCTCTATAACCTATAGCTCTGATACCAAGTCTGTCACACCCCGCTAAAGCGGAAACACAAGGCGTGATAGCTCACGATTTCATAGCAATAGGACATAAACAACACCGATCATCCATTCAAATACATAAAACATTAAATTCGAAATTACATCTTACAATCCCAAAGTTTTAACAAAACAAAGTAAACATAGTGTTCAAACGAAATGGTTTCAAATAAAAACTTGATTGATGTTGACGCATCCACATAACTAAACATTTCAGTTTACCTCCTTTACTCCTGAAAAGCATGATAAAACAAGGTCAACTACAAAGAGTTGGTGAGCTCACAGTTTTCAATACGATAAACATTTTTTGCATAAATGAATTTTGATTGACAAAACTTTTATGGCACTTAATAAATCTTTGAATTACGAAACTTCACAAGGCATATTGTACCCTAATTTATGGTAAGTTTTGAGCCACCACTAAACCTTTCGACCACAATACTCTTTATAGTTCTACCTTAGCGGTGAGACTAAAACCCCACATATGTAGAACGTTTATTATAAGTAATGTGCACCCCTACTTGTAAGTTTTTGGTCTACTTGTCAGTTTTTAGGTGAGATTGTCAGTCCAAATAGCGTTATCCACAATTACTCTCGGCTCCTCGCTTGAGTTAATAGTAGTGTACAAATTTATTCTATTAGTGTACATGCATTAGTGCCCATATCAATTTCATAATATTTTGCATTCGATAATGTAATCAGCTCAAAATTCCATTTAATCATGCTTTTCACCCCAAAATATATAAAACATTTTAAAAGAGGGGCTGTGAATACTCACTTGATAGCAATAAAATCCGCTTGGATGCACGAAAACGTTCACTTGCCGGCCTAAAGTCTTCCTATCAAAGTAAACCACTCAATTGGTCACTTATTTGTCTTAGGGTTACTCATGAGGATGAATGTATTATAAGTCCTTGAATGTCCATATATGTTCAAACTTGATTAACTATTAGTCCCATCATATATAATGCACTTATGCTTTTTATTATTAGATTAATGTGATAAATCATACCAAAAATGTATATATTTGTACCATTATAGGCCTTTAAGTGATTTAGGGTTCATGAAATCAAAGATTTCAGATTCTCACTTTCTGGCAGAAACTTTATGTTCATAAAATGATCAAATTAAAGTACTTTCCAAAATGACAAATTTCCTCATCTTTTTATATGTGATACACCACTGAGTTAAGGCCATTTTGACCAATTTTCATGCTTTTTGGTGATGTCAAAGGGGTTCAGATAATTTTTACAAAACAACGTGTCACAGCTTGTCAAGCAAATTACACACTCTTAGTAAAACAGTCATTTGAGGAGTTCAACTCAGTGTTTTTCAGAAATTCCAATTGGGTTAGAAACCTAACACATAAAGGGAGATTTTAAAAGAAGAATCTTTCATTTTGGATGAGTTATGAGGAAGTTATGGTACCATAAAGTTGCATGCACACATCTGTCATTAGTTGACAGATTGCATACTTAACTTATTTAAATTGGTTAACACGTCATAACACTATATTTTGAGTGAGACCAGATTCATATGAACCCTAACTCATAAACGAAGACTCCAAAACAAGAATCATGCATTTTGCATAAATCTACAAAGACTTATAAGGAAAACAAGTTGATATGAAACCAATTGGATAAATCTACAGAGTTATAAGGACAACAAGGCCAACAGATGGGTTCCAAACTTGTTTCAAGGGTTTGAGAGCTTAAAACTCATCATTTTCACATGAAACCAATTGAATTATGTTCCCATCTCAAAGAATATGGACCCCAAAAGAAATTTAAACAACTTTGAACATGTAAATAACCATAAATGGTTGTCCAACACAAACCCATTTTCTTGACAGCACTTTAAAAGTATAAAATGTGGTTTTTGAGCATGAAAACACATAAGAATGGTGGTTCATTTGCAAAGAGGCTATCCCACCATTAAATTTTGTGTTTAACATAATGAAATACTCAAAATATACCATTGATTATGCATGAACAATATTCAAAAACTCAGATTCGAATACATGAGAGAAAATGCTCATTTTGAAGGTTTTTCCACTTTATTCTAGTGTTCATGATGAAAGTTCATGGATTTTTACCATTTGATGAAAATTTATCATGTTCTTTGTATTCAGTCTCACTTCTAGAACAACAAGAGACTATTTTTCATTTAGAGCACATATTGGTACGAAAATATGAAGAAAATGGCACAAAAGTGCACAAAAAGATGCAAAAACACCAGTAGATGTGCATACCTTGATTAGATGATGTATAATGTTTCTAATCCTTTGATGATTCTTGATTTTTGATGGTGAAAATGGATAGAAATCAGCTGAATTGAAGAGGGGAAGGAGAGAGTTCTAGAGGTGTTCTTTGAGTTTAGAGAGAGAAAGGAGATGAAGGGATATTCAAGACATGTAGAAATGATTTGAATATGTAAAGAAAAAAAAGTTTTATATGTGGGAAAGAGGGGGGGAAAGGGGCCGGCCTCTTCATGGGCCCCCAACCCTAATAAAAAAAATTATAAAATTTCTATAAAACCCAAGTTGTTTAAAATGTCATTTTTCTCAATTTATGACATTTTTCTTCAAAATGCAAGGCCATTTTTGGTTAAATTCTATAAAAATAAAATTTTTATACTTCATATTTTATATAATTTGGATACAAATTAAAGCATTTGGCATTATATAAGACGTTTCATATAGTTACGGGTCGGAACCAGGTTTTCTAATCAATTATCGAA
Source organism: Silybum marianum (assembly GCA_036898165.1). NCBI lineage: Eukaryota > Viridiplantae > Streptophyta > Magnoliopsida > Asterales > Asteraceae > Silybum > Silybum marianum. Next base: position 24,779,667 of record CM072529.1, read on the forward strand.
AATTCTAGTGAATTTTCGGCCAATCTATACTAAATAGCTCCTATTCAAATATCTTTTCTAATTTATTTCTAATAAAAGCTTAATAGATGCTAACCTGGAAGTTTGGATTTGTCGGATGTCACACAAGATAAACATTTACCAATTAAATGTAACATATAAAATTGATACATTTAAATCTTACGTCTCGAGTCATAAAATCCGGACAATACCCAAAATCGTTTGGTTAAAACTTTAATCTATAGCCTTATAAAATCTATTATAATGCCCGTTATCCAAAACGTTGCATTTCTCAAATCTCTCAAAGTTGAGGAGGTGATTTACAATTATTGTTACCTTTGAAATCCAAGAGTTTACAAAAGATAACTCCATCATTATAATTCGAATATAATTTCCAAATACACTTGGCTTCAACCAATTTAATAAATACTAGGTTTTATATGCAAAAACCAAGAAAATCATTTCCTTTAACTCAGTTTATCCATTCACCAAATAAAATCTGATAAACAAGCTCCATTTTTCAAATTTTCCAAAATAACCTCTTTTTGCAAACAAAGCTCTTTGATGACTCAAAACATCCCATAAAACATTTATAAAGCTTTTCCATCGATTTTGTGGTCTAAATACCCAAAATATCATTTTCATACTTTTTATCTAGTAAGAAATCATTTCATGATAACAAGTTTATCCCAAAAATGATTATTTTGACATGTATATAGTTTTGTAAAAGTGACTAGAACTCACCTCGCTAGATTCTATGAAGAAATCTAGGTTTTACCCACGTTAAGCTTTCTTTGAAGAAGATAATAGATCTACAAAGATCCAACACCTAGGAACTTTATTTAGCTCCTCAATCACCTAAAATACATCAAGATTAACCCTTGAAAATTAGATCTAAACAATACCTAGTTATAGATCTAAAATTAACCAAAATACCTAAAATAATCAAAATCTTCAAATAGGAAAATACTTCCAAAATACAACATCTATACAGCTAATAACAAAGGTTTCCCACCAAGAAATATAATCTAAAGGGTGGAAAACTTACAAATCTTAATTTGGAGAAAAACCCCAATACCAAGCTCCATTCGGCAAAGACTTTAGATCCTTGAGCTACAACTCTAGATCCATGGTGTAAGTCTTCAAAGAACACCTACATAACCTCCAAACATACACCAAACTAACCCAAGAGAGAATGAGAGTTGTTGGTACAAAAACTCAAACCCTAGAATCAAGATTTCGGAGAGGTGATCGTACCTTTCAACGTCTAGGAACCCCAAATCATCAATTAAACTTTAATCCTCATTGTTACCATCTTAAAAATCTCTGAAATAAGAAACTGTAGCATTTTGAATCGTTCAAACGACTGAGAAATGAGAGAGATATAACCAAATGAAGTTTTACCCCGAAATCCGACTTTTTAACTCCTGTCTGCGAACTGCGACAATGGACTGCGACCTTGCCACTCCCAGGTCGCAATTTTAGGTCGCACCTTCCCGAAAACACTCCTTACGGTACATAAAGTGCGACCGTGGCGCCCAGGTGCATGAATTGCGACCCTAAGGTCACCGTTTACCTTATTTCGCGCATTTTGGGCTTTTCTTGCTTATTTATGACATCTGACCGGGGACCAAAACCCCAATACTTATCCCAAACCATTCCACTAATGAATACGCCACTAACACTTGAATTTAGGAACGCCAAATTTCTGGATGTTACATTAAAGCCCATCAAGGCCCATTGTTCTTCGTTAAGAGTTGTTAAAGCCCATCACGACCCATTGTTGTTCGTTAAGAGTCGTTAAAAAACATCAAGGCCCATTGTTGTTCGTTAAGAGTCGTTAAAAAACATCAAGGCCCATTGTTGTTCGTTTATAGTCATTAAATCCCATCAAGGCCAATTGTTGTTTTTAAAGAGACGTTAAATCCCATAAAGGACTATTGTTTTTCGTTAAGAGTCGTTAATTCCCTTTGTTGTTTGAGAAAATAAAACTACATTACCGACGGATTACTGGTACATTACCGATGAAATATCCGTCGGTAAAATAAAATGTATTTTTTTCTTTTTTATTAAGGGTCGTCGGAAATCCGTCGATAAAGAGTCCATCGGAAATTTGTCGATAAATCAGTCCGTCGGAAATCCATCACTAAACCGGTTCGTCTGAAATAAGTGTCATCGGTAATCCGTTGGTAATATCCATCGGTGAAGACTTTACCCTCGATCAACTTTCCGACGAACATTCAAAGACGGATTTCTGTCGGTAATTGTCTTCATCGACGCGTTACCGACATATTTGGTCGTTGGTAATAGGCGTTTCTCTTGAAGGGTTGTTTATATTCTGTAACGATCTGTAAATTTCTGTATACCCAATAAACATATTTAAAAAGTAAACAGTTTGTCTTTGTATTTAAAAAGTAAACAGTTTGTCTTTGTCTTTGTCTTTGTAAACAGTTTGTTCAGCTCTGTTTTCTCCCCCTCAACATCAACATTAAGTCTTTAAAGATCTTTTCTTCCGCCTCATTTCGTTGTATGCCTTAATATGTTTGCATGTTTCTTTGATTTGTCTTTCATATACTCTCTCTCCCTCATTATGATTACGAGAACCCTGAGCATCTTGAATGATTAAAGACTGAGTCAATGTAGCTTTATCAAACACAAATGTTGGCTCCCCCTCAGAAAATATCTCCTTTAGAACAATTTTCTTTGTTGACCCAAGCTCCTTTAGTGAATTAATTATGATTCCTCTTTATACTTAGTGAAAATCTTAGTTTCAGCTACTGTTCAAATTCAGCGAGAGCAAACACTGATTGCACTCAGTGATCGCTAAAACCATCAGGGACACTATCTAAAAGTAAAAGACCCAAAGACAACATTCACGCCAAAAGAACCATCAGCGATAGCCGAAGGCCTAACTGAAGATAGAGACAGACAGCAAGTGATCTGAAGTGGTTCAGTGATAGCAACGTTTGTCTACACAAAGCGTGAGATGTCGTGTATGCCTCAGTGACACCTAATGGGATCTTCCTTGATCCCTTAAGTAGTAGCGATTAAATGAAGCATACTCAACAAAATTGAAGTCGATCTTATCCTCAATGCATAAATGTCAACCTTCCTAAACCCATGTCACATAGCGGAGTTACTCTATTGCCCCCCACGTGCTTACCAACTATGATATGGTCATCGTTCATAGTCGGCTAAAAGAATCGTTGCTTTATGAACAAAGGACAAGCCTCCAATAGATGTTTGACAAGTGGCATGTACCCTCTGACTTGCGCATTGGGTATAAATAGATGAAGAACCTCTTCTTCATCTTCATGCATACTTAATCTCTCTTTGAAGCTCTTATTATTTCTATTACATATCTTGTGCATCAAACTACTTAGTGATTCTTAGATTGCAATAGAATAGGTATTTATACTTGTTCTTATTCCGCTTACAATGTGTAATTTTTTTAATTCAAATAAACTCATGTAAAACTTAAAAGTTGTGTTTGTATTCACCCCCCTTCTACAAACTATATCTATACTTTTACACTCCTTAGGGACAATCAAGTGGTACCAGAGCAGTGTTTATTGTTTTCTATCCTTAAAAACTAGTATCTTGTTTTAAAAATGGCTCAAGTTAATGCTAATACAAACTAAAATGACAATGGATCACTTGCAAAACCTCCTAAGTTTAACAAAGATAAATTCCTTGTCTAGAAGGAAAGAATAACTATTTCTAGAAGGGTCAGATCCTAAGATCCCCTACTATATAGAAAATGAACCATTTCTTTCAACATATATAGTCCCTACATTCCTTGAGACTACAACCTTTGCTGCTAGTCCTGAAAGACGAATTCCCAAAGCTCCACATCAGTGGAGTGAGGATGTCAGTAAAGAACTATCCCTTGATACAAAAGTGTTCGGTCAACGATGATATGTTGATGACTCCTCAATCGTCACTTAGTTAAAATATCTTGTACTTTAGGTTCTTGAAGAAGTTTGGCCATGCTCAACAGGTTAAGCGAATCGAAGACTAGCTGATACCTAAGAAAACATATCAACATTTGTGGAAAATGAAGATATGAACGCCGACCCTCTACCAAACAAATGCGTCGATCTCAAATGTTGATCACCCACCGATGGGAACCATCCAATCACCCTCCTATGATGGATCATCGGTGCTCAGCCACCGATATGGTTCCATCGGGGCATACACTTCTGTATATACTCACCTGGTTAATCTCTACGGTGGATATTTTATGAAGATGTTCTTTATGTTACAATATCACCAAGAATGTGTGCATCAAGATTTAAATTCAAACAATCCTCCTCATAACTTGAAGAAAAGATAAACAGTGTCATGTCCTTTCATCAGTACGGTAAAGAATGGCACTCATCTTTTATCCAAAAGATATATTGCTCTCAAATGATATTGTGACAAGTGTCCCTATGCATTTAACGCATAGGCACTATAAAAGGAGAAGAAGAGCATTCAAGCAAACCACGCTTTCAACAAGAAATCTTCTAAGTGATTAGCTTGATTCAACCCTCTACAAACAGTTATATAACTTGCTTTGTGATTTAAGTTGTACTCTTGGTCTACTAAGTGTATAGATTGTTAGAATAGATTTATCTGTTTTTTTCTGCAACAATCAGTTTTCTAAGTGTAATTCTTGATATTATTATTAATAATTATTTAAAAAGTTCAAAAAAAAATATGTGATTGTATTCAACCCCCTTCTACAATCCTTTAAGTGCTTGTCATTACCTTATACGGGACTACCAAGTGGTATCAAAGTAGATTAGTTTAATATAATAAACTTGATCTGTAATGGCAATCTCTCCTTCCTCAAACCTATGCTCCACTCTACAAAATCCCTCCGCTGGTTCTTATGACACTGGCTCTACAGCCAAACCACCAAAGTTTAATCCTAATAACTTAGCTTTGTGGAAAAGTCGTATGATACTGTTCTTGGAAAGGGTTGACAGTCGATATCCTACTATTCTGAGTGAAGGACCAATTGTTCCAAGAATCTAGGTTCATTATGGGTTCAAGAAAAATACTGAAGGTGAAACTCTTGAATCTTCAAATGAAGAGAAATCAAAAGCCAATGGCAGATATCTAACTAAAATTCCAAACAATATACTGAAGATGATAAAATTCTTGAAGCATTGGACACTAAAGTCAAATATGTCATTGTTGTTTCTCTTCCTGATGAAGTATTCCACTTTTTGGCTAACCTTGCTATAACCAAGGAAATGTGGGATACTCTGTGTACTTTATGAAGGAACTGTCGAAGTTAAGAAAATAAAAAAGATTGCTTTGGTGAGAAACTATGAACTCTTCTCTCAAGAAAAGGGAGAATCTCTTTCTGACTACTATAACCGTTTCAACAACCTATTTATGATCTTAAATTGTTTGGAAAGGTGTATGACAATGAGCAGGTTTTATGTAAATTTATGGACTGTCGTCCAGACTTCTGGGAGAATATATGTACCTACATTAAAACCAGCAAAGACCTTTATCATATGCCTCTGACTTGTATGCACGATACTTTACATAACTTTGAGTAGACTAAGATTCAACTGAAATCTCTCATTAAACACATCAATACCTCTTCTATTGCTTTAAATCTTCACCTTACTTTCAAGTGTCAATCATTTTTATTGAACCTTCTTTGTAGGTGATTCTAAAAAATCTTCGTGTATTACTAGAATTACCTACCCAACTTTTGAATTTGAGAATAATAAGACCAAGGATGACTCATCTCACTTATCGGAGGCTTACTTCAGTGCAACCGATGATGAAAGTAAAAAGTCAGTTATAGACATACTTTATGATAATATGGCTATGATGGCTGAAAATCTCAAAAACAGAAGATACTCTTCAAATCGTCCCAGATTTGGAAGAAAATCTTCCTCTAAAAAATCCTGTTCTGACAAAGCAAATGATGAATGTTTTAACTGTGGGAAGAAAGGTCATTTTGCTTCTGAGTGTAGGTCTAAAGTTCCTTCTAAATTTAAGCCTATCACTGCTTCTTGCAATGACTCCTCCAAATCGGCTAGTAGAGAGCCTGATGAAAGAAATAGTCGATCCCCAAAGAAAAATCATGATTCCTCTCAATCTAGATATCTGGTTGGGTATAAGAAATACAAGACTAAATACATAAGAGGGAAGGAAAGAAATGAGAATACTCTCAACAAAGGAAAAGGTCTTGTTGCCGAATCCCTAGATTGGGAAGATGAGCCAACCTCAGACACTGAAGGTGAGAATATCACTAAATGTCTAATAGCCAAGATTAGTGAGATAGAAGAACTCGGAAGACTAGCCTACACTTAAGATTTGGTCTCTACTGAAGAATCATCCTTTAAAACTAAATCTCATGTCCATCCCTTTCTCTCACTCTCTGATGATCAAAGGATAGATGTTTTTTACTCTTTAACTGTTGATTTCTGTAACATGAACAAATCAAAGAAAAAGGCTGATCTTCATATAAAATCTTTAAAAGATCAACTTCGGATGTGTTTTTCTAAACTGAATATTTTTTATAGAATCAAAGCTGACATGGAAAATCTTAGATACATAAATAAGATTCTTTATAAAGAGAAAAATAAGATTTTCAACAAACTTAAGAAAGAACAAGAAGTCTTGTTCAAATGGACCAACTCTCTGAAAATCTTGAAAAGATTCTCCAAGACCAAATGCCATGTGATACCAAATCTTGTCTAGGTTTTGGAAAAATCGATCCTGAATCCTCCATTCCTCGTGCTTTTCCCTTCAAACTTTTATCTTCCTCTTTAGATTTTTTGGATTATGAGTCGGATGATTCTACTTCAGTTCATTCCCTTGAGCTTATTGAAATTCTTAAATTTTGTACCTTTATGAAAGCCAAAGACTCAGTGTCTCCTGAGAGAACTGAAGGTCAAGCCTCAAATGAGATTGTGAAACCCATCCATGACCTTCTTAACTCTTTAAATATTGATGAAACTAACTCCTTTTGCGCCAATATGTAACATCCAACTTTCTAAACTTTCTTAAATATAGTGTTTAAAAGAAAATGTTGTGTATTACTTGGATAATATACTATTTTGAGTAAAATGACATGTTAGATTTTGCTAAGTGTGAGTAATAGAGTATATAAGAGGGCCCATAGGTAGGATGATTTTTGGGACAAGTGACTATTACCAACACCTCAGAATTAAGATGATTAGGTGATGTAAAGGTTCAAATTACAAAGTACATGGCCTAAATGGAAATTGGATAGGTAACTAGAATGCCTAAATAGGAAAAATCTACCCAAAACTTGAACGGATGATCTACATGGTGATGTAAAAGTTGGAACACCTTTGAATAAGTTAATGTGAAATGTTAGAATTGACGGAGATCGAAAAAGTCGTGTAGATTGCACTTTATGCAAACTTTACAAAATACGTTGCTATTTCGGTAACCTACGTGCGCAAAACTCAAATGGTAGGTGTTTGATGGGATTTTAGGCTTTGGAACTAAGTTTTGGACCTATTAGAAGTTGTTGAAGTTGTCGGAAAATTTATATGGGATTCCGAGCTCAAAATCACGAATGCAAAATTACAAAGGAAAGCATAAAACCTACAAATGTGTAAAACTGCTTTTATTGGAAGATCTTTACTGGAATATTTTTATTGGAAGTTATAGGTAATCTTATTACGAACGCGTAGGCGAAAATCTCATCGAAAACGGAGTTCCGAGCTAAATGTTATGATATTTTTAGTGTTTAATGGTCAAAATGGGTCAAAACCGGGTCAAACCCGACCCAAACCGGATTTAAAGGGGGAAAAGGACGAAAATCAACTCATTTCCCCCCAAATCAGTTTTAGAACTCCTACACACACTCAAGGTGCGATTTTCACACACTTAAGCTCAAACACACCCGATTCTTGAAGAATCAAAGCTCAAATTGTTGCTTCTTGATATATATGTGAAGACCATTCAAGGTATACTCTTAATACTATATTTAATCTTTGTAATTAGTGTTATTAAGGATATTAGGGCTTGCATGTTTGAGATTAATGGATAATTTTGTAAGATTAAGGTTATATGATGGTTAATATCTTGTTATTTTGAAAGAAACTTGGAATAATTGTTTGTTGGTAAGAAAGTTATGAGGTTAAACATTGTTAGTGATGATAATGATGATTAATTTAGGAAATCATGTTTATATGCTATTAATAATAGAGTTTCTGAGATTTTATGATGAGTATGTAATATAAGAGATGAAAACAAGAAAATGATATTGAAATACAAGAGAATTGATCTCTATAATGGATAATATGAGTGAATTGGTCATGAAATGTATGGTTGCAGCTTTATTTTTGAAAATTCATTGAAAATGGAAGAAAAATCGTATGAATGTGAGATTAGTGTCCTTGGAAAGATAAAAAAATGAACTACAATTCATCTTCAGACCTGAAAATATGAAATTGAAGTTAAGATGGGTAAAAACAGCAACAAGTCTTGTCTTTGTTAAAATTTGAGTTTTGACAGCTTTGAGCTGTTGTGTTGTATAATGCATAGTAAACCACAGAAGAATCAAAAAAATGTGACGTCAGTTGCATTAGAAAGATATGCTAGTATACTTTATTTCATCTTCAGAAGTCAGTGTCTAATTTTTAGTTTAAAAGAGGTAAAACAGGGGCTGAACAGAGGGTTATGCAAGAGAAATTGAAAGTAGGATAGTCAAAGTTTAAAAGTGTATAACTTGAGATTGGTTTATAGATTGATAATGATATTTGAAGCTTATAAAGGTCTAATTCTATTGTTGGTTAGAATTGGATATTCCCGCGTTCGGTTGTTTACATTGAAGCACTGTGAGTTTATATCGAACGTACACTTATGTGTAATATATGTATATGCTTTCTTACTGTAAGTTAGTTTAATTTTCATATTTTACTGAGTATGTTGAGTCCTCTGGCCTAGTATTGGTATTCGTTGTTCATTTCGTGTTATCATTTGAGTCCGGATCCGAGACTGTTTTATTTGGCCTTTTGGTAAACCATGATCTACGGGTATCACTTCGAGTGATATGTTGTAGCATGGAGTTTGACCACGTATCCCAAGGAGAGGGTGGTTGGGTGTGGAATATTGGTTTTTCGTACTCACGTATCCCGATTGGTAAGGAGCCGGGTGTGAGCACTTTGCACGGGCCCTGTAGACGAAGAGAGGGTGTGGTGCACATGTATACCCTATTCGAGATAATGATATTTCTGTTTTGATATGTTTGTTATGCTTTAGTTGATGCTGGCATGATATATTGATCGTTCGGTTTGTAGTTAAACTACTCTTTCTGTTTTGTTCCGGTTAATATATGTATTTTACATCATATTTATACGCTTCGATATAACCTCACTAAGCTTTGTCGCTTATTCTATTAGAACAATTTTTTTTTATTTTTAGGAAGAATGGTAATGGGGAAAGGTAAAGATAAAGCGGTGTAGATTCAGTAGAAGGTTTCAAGATCCCGGACGACATTTTGGTACTTGTCATGTAAATATTTCGTCATGGGTTGTAATTATGTAGTTTTTGAAGTCGGATAGTTATAAATATTTTGTCCCGACTTTTAGTACAAAAATCGTTGGTTCTAAGTTTCGTTAAACTTTTGGATTGACATGTTTATTTTGTTCGATTGAACCGAACTTCACTTTTTGGTGAAAATCTAGAACTTATATCCCGTATTTGTTTTGAAGATTATATTTAAAAAAAATGTTTTGGGTTTATAGTAATGATCTTAGTGTAACTCCGATGTTACATAATCCTTCAAAGATTCATAAAACGAACTCTCAAAGTTCATCTAAGAAATTTTCATTGCTGAGAAAGGAAAACCTCCTATATCTTTTAATCTACCATCTAAAAGAAAATCTTCTCTTTCAAGCCAGCCGAAATCTCAAAAGCAAACCGTTGATTTTTTTTCCAAGGGTTGTGAACATGAAGAAAATCAAAACCATGTCTCCTTCCACCTCTTCATTTCCTTCCACTGGAAAAGGAATCCTTGGTCCTAGACCAGGAATCTGCGCCTCTCACTCACCGATGCCATCTAAGGAGAATAACGGCTCTTTGTTAGGATTAGAAATAATTATGTCAAAATAAGGAAACATTCTATTTTGTAATTAAGGCAAGTGTATAATGCCTTAATACTTACTTTCCTTATATCGTTTTTCCCTTTCATATAAATAGGGGTCTAGGGTCATTATTTAGTGTGTGCGATCATATTAGAGAGTCGATATCATTATGCTTACATTGTAACCAAATCTACAAGTGAGATATACGACTTACGTTCTTCATATTCATAGTGTTATTCATATATTATTAGTATTATATTCGTACATCAAGCATATTATGGGATCGACAATTGGTATCAGAGTGAAATGATCTGACTCTTTGATCTAATTCTGGTTGAATTCGAAAAATTTAAGGTAAAATATCGACTTTTTTTTCTGTCAAAAAATCTTATCAATTCAAGCGTTCATAACTTGAATCGACAAGAATTGTTATCGCATCCTCAAATAACGATAAGAAGTTATATCGCAACTTAGTATATTGATAAAAAATTTATATCGCATCTTCAAATATCGATAAAAAAAAATCGCACCTTACTAAAACGACAAGTTTGTTTTTATCGCATCCTTAATAACGACTAAATTTGCTTTTCTTGAAATTCTTGTGTTTAAAAATATCTTATTTACTTTAGGCTAAGTTGTAGTAGTTTTGCTTCTCTTTTTTTGGAAAACTCCGAGTCTCTGACTTCTGCAGCTTTTCTGATTTAAGGGTTCTCAAGTACACACCTTAAACCTTAGTAATTCCTTTTTTTTAATTACTCTAGTTTAATCTGTAGTACCTTTGCTTCTCTTTTGTTAGAAAACTCAGGGTCTCTGACTACTGCAGCTTTTTTGGTTTAAGGGTTCTCAAGTACACAACTTAAAACTTTAGTAAAACAGAATTTCGATATTTATTTTTTTTATCGCGTCCTTTAGACTCGATAAAAAAGTTGTCGATACATTAATACTCGATATAAATTCTTGTCGCCTTCGTTTTACCCGATATAAATTCTTGTCGCCTTCGTTTTACCCGATATAAATTCTTGTCGTGCTCATTATACCCGATATAAACTTTTATCGCACCCAGCTTTTTTTTAAATTCGAGATTTTATTTTAAATTTAAAAGAACTCCTAGAATTTTTTCAAAACTCGTTGATCGAGATCACTCTATCAAGTACGATGACTACTCGCGAAGCCATGGCCATTGGTTCCGACAGCAACCACCAATTCTCTTCCGAGGAGAATACTCATAACGGAAAGATCGATTCCTATACTTTATTGATAGACATGACCTTCGTGAAGAAATCATGCATTCTATCAATGTCGGACCACCACCAATTATATATCAAGATAAACCAGCCATGCAAAACAATGTCCCTCCAATGCCTGCAACAAAAGAAATTAAGCCACGATCCAAATATACTCCTGAAGAAGAAAAGGTAGCCAAAGGAGATCAACTTGCCCGGTCATACCTTCTCATGAGCATCCCAAATGATATCTACATGAGCATTGACATCCATTGTAGAACGGCTAAAGGAATACGGGCACAAAATTAAAAGATCATGCTTGGAACAAAGATCCGGACTGAAATAAAAATCACAAATTGCATCTCGCAATATGAAGAATTTAAGGCCAAGGAAGGTGTAAGTCTGACGAACACTTATGAACGATTTGTTCACCTGCTGAATGAACTAAGCAAGAATGATATCCGAAAGACGAAAATCGAAAACAATGTGAAATTTATTAGTAATCTTCATCCCGAATGGCGACGATTTTCTAATCAAATTAAACATAGCAAATTCCTTGTTGAGCTCGATCTTCATGAAGTGTTCGAAACTTTGTAACAAGACGAAGACGAGGTCCTCGAAATGATGGGATACAACAAACTGAAGAAATCTTCCGACCCAATTGCTCTCGTTGCCAAAGAAGAAATCAACACCGCCCGAAGCATTCCACAACCACCAAAAGATACCTTTTCGGAAATAGATGACGAAGAATTCGATGATCCCGAGATCGCTCAATTTCAACAACAGTTTGCGTTTCTCACTCAGTCCTTCCAACGTAAATTCTCTCATCGATCCAATCCCAACCAACAACGTTATGCTTCGGGACCAAAGAACTTCGAACGTAAAGCAACGTTTGAGCAAAAGCCAAGAAACGAAGAAACCCTTCCAACGGGCAAATCGGAAGATAAATTCAAAGGAGAAAAGAGCTTGTGCTACAACTTTGACAAGACTAGTTACTATGCTCGTGAGTGCAAGAAACCAGTTGTCAAAGATGCCAATTACTTCACCTACAAATTAATGCTTGCCAAACAAGAAGAGGCCGGCAAAGTTCTTATGGCGGAAGATGAACATTGGCTACATCATGATGACCATGAATCCGATGAAGAAATACAAGCTCACTTCAGTGACGATTCTTCTCACGCTTCCAACTACACACCCGAGGTAAGTCCTTCTGACTATGACAAATTTGTTGCTCAACTGAATATTTAATGATTATATTACATGAATTACAATCTAAATTGAAAACCGAAAAACTCTCGGTTTCCAAATTAGAAAAACGTCTTGAAAATAATCATAATCAACTAGTATTTGCAACTTCCAAAATTGTCAATCTTAAAAGTGATGTCCTGAAACTACAAGCGGAAAAGGATATTTTGCAAAATGAGAATTTCGCTGTAAAACTTCAAAATTCAGATCTCAACAACTCGACTTGATAAATCCGAACAACTCTTCAAATTTTGAATTTGCCACTATTCGAAGAAACGATCTATTAACCAAACTCAAAAACTTGGAACTCAAACTTAATAAATTAGGTCAAACTGAACAAACGATTCATTTAAACGCCCTAAAGGAGTTATGTTCGAAAGCAGACCTCAATTTTGAAAACCCTAAATGTTTAGCAAAGGCCTTATATAATTCTCCGACTCTTTATAAATTCGAATATCTCGACCTTGGTCTAGAATATAAAATTCAGTTTATGTAATCACCTATTAAAGTCGAGAGATGGGAAGGCTGGAATAGGAAGAACAAGAAACTTCATCAAATACATTTTTGCTATCCAACTACCATAGAAAAGGAATTTTCAAACAGATCTCTTCCAAACGATTATTTTCCTTCCTATACTGATGAAGAACTTCACACGGAACCACCAAATTTTAAATCATATATTTCTACTTTGTTTTTAGAAAAGAAAATTATTCAACTAGAAAAGGTTTTAGAATCTGAACGATCTTCATTGGAAAAGGAAAAAGAAGCTTTAATCACAAAACTCCAAATCTTGGAAAACAAAACTTTACAATCTCAAAAACCCGATATTGAAACTAGTTCGAATATTCTTCTTGTAAAGCATTTGATAGTACATATTTGGATGATTGTGAGGAATATTTTAAAATGTATCCAAATTTTTTTCCTCCTACACACAGTTATATCCCCTCTCCCAATGAAATAGATGAGATAGATGAAGAGTCGGATGATCCCCATAGCACAACTCTTTCTAAACATAATTCTGAGGGTTGTTCTAATGAATCAATTGCTAATCCGGTTCTTCCAAGTCATGAGACATGTTTAAATAAAGGCAAAAGTCCCATTGAAACAATTTCTATTTCTAACGTTGAAAATGAATGTTCTACAAGTACTTCGATGCCCTCCTCATCTCAACAAAAGGAACAAACCACTTTTACTAGGAAGACTAAATCTCATTCTAAAACCGATACTCATTCACTTCATGTTTCAGCTCTTAACCCTCTAAAGAATACTCAAGTTTGGGTTGCAAAAGACATAAATCAAGGAAAGTCATCATTCCACAATAAGAGACACAATTTTAATTTTTCAAATTCTAGGAACACAAACGATAGTTTTCAATTTCCTGTTACTATTCATTATGTTCGACATATAATTCAGTTTTCAAGAAATAAAGTTTGTTGCTCAAATTGCGGTGTGAATGACTTTGTGCGATTAAAATCTTATTGTTATGATTATTATTCTGACATGAAAAATTCATACAATTTTCATCAAGTCAATACTTTTCCATCTTACCCTGTTTATAGATGGGTTCCCAAAAGGCCCTTGACTCTACGACACCTAAGTCCCACTTCATATGGGTACCAAAGGTTACTAAGTCATCTAACCCCGAAGGACCCATTTACAAATGGGTACCTAAATCTGCCTGGTTTTTTCAGGAACGTCATGTGTGGTATTTAGATTCTGGATGCTCCAAACACATGACGGGTAAAAAGGAGCTTCTCGCCAACTACTGTACGCTTCGGGAACAATCACTTTTCACAAATTAGAGGCTACGAAGATCTCATTCACAACAATCTTACCATCTCCAAAGTATCGTATGTTCAAGGCCTTGGTCATAATCTACTCAGCATTGGTCAATTTTGTGACAAAGAACTTGAAGTGAATTTTGGTACCAAGAGATGCTGCGTTAGAACGTATGAAGGAAACGAGATTTTAGCCGGTTCTCGAGAATCAAATCTTTAAACAATTGATCTTTCAAAAGTTGACGCTCAACCTGATCTTTGTCTTATTTCCCAAGTCTCAACTGAAAAATGTTGGATGTGGCATCGCCGACTTTCTCACTTAAAGTTCAAGACTATTAGTCGACTCGCAAAAGGAGGTTTGGTTACCGGCTTACCAGATCTCAAATTTGAGAAAACTCACTTATGTGGCGCTTGCGAGATGGGGAAAATGAAGAAAGTCTCTCACAAACCCAAAATGGAACATAGCACGACTCGTCCTCTTCAGCTTATTCATATGGATCTGTGCGGTCCCATGCGAACTCAAAGCATTCACGGCAAGAAATACGGTCTTGTTATGGTGGATGATTACTCTCGGTATACATGGGTCCGGTTTATTCACTCAAAAGACGAAGCTCCCGAAACTATTATTGCTTTCTTGAAGAACGTTCAAGTCAAATTGGAGCTAACCGTCCAAACTCTCCGCACGGATAATGGCACTGAGTTCAAAAACCATACTCTCGACACGTATCTAACTTCCGTCAGAATTTCTCATACTTTCTCGGCGGTTCGCACTCCTCAACAGAATGGTGTGGTCGAACGACATAACCATACGTTGGTCGAAGCTGCTCGCATCATGCTCGCTCGTTTTAATCTACCACACTTTCTTTGGGCCGAAGCGATCAACACCGCATGTCACACTCAAAACCGTTTCATCATCAACAAACGATTCACCAAAACTCCATATGAATTAATCAACAAGCGTGTTCCATCCCTCAAACATCTTCCCACGTTTGGTGGTCATTGTTCTATTCTGAATTACAAAATGGACGGTGGCAAAATTCAAACCAAAGGAGTCGAAGCATTCTTTCTCGGCTACTCACCTAACACATCTGCCTACAGAGTCTATGGGAAACATGCTAAATGTGTTACCGAAAGCGTCAATGTCCAGTTCGATATAAAGGCAGAAATGGCTCCAGAACAACTTAGTTCCGGTCACCTATCATCGGAACATGTTCCTACCCAGTCTCATCCAAATCAAGCATCCATGTCCAAAACCGCAATCTCCGATTTGGATGATCTCTTTTAGCACTTTTACTTAGATTATTTCGGACCTTTCCCGGAAATTCCGCCAAACCATCACCCTGCCTACCTTGGACGTTTCCGAGACCACGCCTCCTACTAGATCACCAGTAACTCATGAACCAGTCTCAACTGCTGCAACTCCAAGTCCCTCCGCATCAACGGAAACCACTCAAATCCCGATATTCCACAACAAGTCACTCCCACATGTACTGCACCAATGGAACCAACATCCTCTTCCCCACCAACGATTCCCACTCCAATGGATGTCTCAAGTTCCTCCCAAGCTTCCGATGTGACTCCATCTTTGGAATCCATTCAAGATCTTGCACTTGGAACGTATGTGGATGATAATCCCGACCTCACTGCACTCCAACCGCTTCCCCACTCACGTAAATGGGCCGATCTCACCCACCCAATCAAATCATTGGCATCGGCCAACGACTGTTTGTACTCAACCTTCCTCAGCAAAATCGAACCTAAAACCGTTCACGAATCCCTATCTGATCCAGATTGGATTGTGGCTATGCAAGAGGAACAGAATCAATTTGAAAGTCTGAAATTTTGGCGCCTTGTCCCTCGACCGAAGAACAAGACTATCATCGGCACCAAATGGATCTTCAAGAACAAGCAAGATAAAGATTGAATTGTCGTACGTAACAAAGCACGACTTGTCGCCAAAGAGTATCGACAACAAAAAGGCATCGACTATGACGAGACGTTTGCACCGGTCGCCCGAATTGAAGCAATTCACATGTTCTTGGCATTCGCGGCTCACAAGAATTTTGTAGTTTTTCAAATGGACGTCAAGATTGCTTTTCTGAATGGCGTTCTCCGCGAAGAAGTATATGTCTCTCAGCCCGAAGGCTTTTTCGACCCTTCGAAGCTAAATCATGTCTATATCCTCGACCGAGCTCTATACGGACTCAAACAAACTCCCCCTGCATGGTATGACAGTCTCTCCGACTACTTGGTAAAAAACGGGTACTCCAAAGGTAAAATGGACCTTACTCTTTTCATTGAAAAGGAAGATGGTGATATTATGCTTATTCAAATATAAGTGGACGATATTATTTTCGGCTCGACTAACCCAAAACAATGCAAAACCTTGTCCCTCGACCGAAAAACAAGACTATCATCGGCACCAAATGGATCTTCAAGAACAAGCAAGACAAAGATTGAATTGTCGTACGCAACAAAGCACGACTTGTCGCCAAAGAGTATCGACAACAAAAAGGCATCGACTATGACGAGACGTTTGCACCGGTCGCCCGAATTGAAGCAATTCACATGTTCTTGGCATTCGCGGCTCACAAGAATTTTGTAGTTTTTCAAATGGACGTCAAGATTGCTTTTCTGAGTGGCGTTCTCCGCGAAGAAGTATATGTCTCTCAGCCCGAAGGCTTTATCGACCCTTCGAAGCCAAATCATGTCTATATCCTCGACCGAGCTCTATACGGACTCAAACAAACTTCCCCTGCATGGTATGACAGTCTCTCCGACTACTTGGTAAAAAACGGGTACTCCAAAGGTAAAATGGACCTTACTCTTTCCATTGAAAAGGAAGATGGTGATATTATGCTTATTCAAATATAAGTGGACGATATTATTTTCGGCTCGACTAACCCAAAACAATGCAAAACCTTCTCCGAACTCATGGTTGCCAAGTTCAATATGAGTATGATGGGAGTAATGAATTTTTTCCTAGGTCTTCAAGCAAAACAATTTTCAACGGGAATATTCATTAACCAATCGAAATACATCTCGGATATGACGACCTGTACGCCGATTGGTTCTCCGATGTCTCCTGGTTCTAAGCTACACGTTGATCCCTTGGGTAAAGCGGTAGATTCTAAAACCTATCGAGGAATGGTCGGTTCTTTAATGTATCTAACGGCTAGTCGCCCGGACATAATGTTTGCCACATGCCTTTGCGCTAGATATCAAGCTTCTCCCAAGGAATCTCATCTTAGTGCCATCAAACGTATTTTTCGTTATTTAAAAGGTACTACTGATCTTGGCCTATGGTATCCTAAGGATACGAGGTTCGAGCTAACTGCTTTGTCAGATTCGGATCACGCCGGATGCATGCTTGATCGTAAAAGCACGACGGGTCACATTCTATTCTTGGGAGATAAACTAGTCAGCTGGTCTTCAAAGAAACAAACGTGCGTCTCCACTTCCACCGCGGAAGCCGAATACATTGTTGCTGCAAGCTGCTGCTCACAAAAGCATTGGATGAAAAACGCTTCCAATTCCTAGTGTCCAAGTTGGGCATGCTAAATCTCAAAACCTTATTCACAATCAGTCTTCTCAAAATACACAAAACACCCATTCAAGTATCAATGCACATTCTCCTTTTAAAATGAATCTTCATTATTCTTGAATTCTCGTTTTGTGAATTTTGATTTTTTAAAGTTTTCTGTATTTTTAAATTTATCTTAGTCTCGTACACCTTTCGTCATGTTTGTGTCTTTCTTTTTCTATTTTTATTCGTCTCGATATTTGTTCTTGACTGACCTTTCAGCATTCAAGTGGGAGCAATTAGGTAAGTTTTTCTTAACTCACTTTCGAAAGGGGAGCTAAGTTTTCTTATTCATATGCATATTTCAAGGGGGGAGGGGTGGCACTTAGATATTTTGTTCAAAATGACCTTCGTTTTTCAAATCATTCACACTTATCGGCCCAGTAACACCCGACAAGAATTATTGTCGAGTGCCTAAAGCCCGATAAGCAACCCTTCGACAAGTATAGGCCCGGTGAGATTTTGCCACATATCATTCTCGGCCGACTTCAATATTTAAAGCACGGGCCCCACTTGGACCATTCACCATTTTCAAAAGTTCTTCCCTCTTTTTCTCTCTCAAACTCACTCGATAAGCACTGTTGCCGGAATTGTTTTCCAAATCTTCGACTTTTTCGCATCAAAGCACATCAACAGGTCGTAATCACTTCTAGATGAACTTTAATTCTTGGTATTTTCATTTTTATCCATTGCATGCCTACCAATTTTGTGTTTAAACGGTTCGGTTTCCAAACCCTCGGAATCCCGTTTTTTATTGCGTTATGCATCGGTTAGGGTACAATCGACCATGGTCTTAGTTTATAAGTGTTAGGCGAACCCCATGGACAGTAAATCTAGGCTTGAATCGTGATTTTCACTTGGTTTTTGTTCTGGGAAAAACTTGAACTTAATGGCCATGAAGAAACGCTTAGAATATTCTTAAGTTTTTTTTTTAAATACTTGTCACCTCCCTAAGACCCGACAACTTTTCATGTTGGCTGATATTAGGTCGACAAGTTCATCTTCAACCGTTCTAAGTATTATTCTCGGCCCATTCCACCGGATAACTTTTCTTGTCGCCTCATAAGCATTGTTTTGTTGGGAACAATTTTACTCTATGTTCTTTATCTCGCAAGCCTTATCTCGACGTACCTTATATCGACATCACAAGTTTGATCTCCCAATATTATCTAAGTGCTTATGTGTTTCATTTCGACCCAACATAAACTGTTGTCGATCATTAAGAAATTGATATACATGCCTAAACATTCTTAGAATATCTAAGTTTCTATGTCGCCCCTGTTCACCCGACTTACTTTTATATCGGCTCTACAGAACCCGACATTCTCACTTAGCTTTTCCAAATTATTCAAAGTGCTTATATCGATCTTTTGGTTCTCGACATCCATTTATATCGCTTCCAATTACACCCGACTTCCTCACTTAGTAATTTTTTCTTTACCTGTGACATTTTCTAATTTGTCATCTATGGTTTACTCACACTTCATTTAGTTTCAATGGCGGCCAACCAAGATCCAAACATGTCAGATGATGAGAATCCTATGCCATCTGAGAGATCCACAGCGCCCAGCATCAATGCAGCCAACCGAGATGATATCTTATTGCCCTGGGAATCAATACGGGAACTCCGACACAACAATGCAGCCACCCTGTCGTATTGGAGATCATACGACACCACCCACTACGATTCGCTTTTACTCTCGAACATCGGGTCCCAGCCTTCTATCTATAACAGTTTTGGCACACCATGGAGTATCACCCGATAGAAGGCAACCATCATTTCACAGCTCAATTTGATGAATTTGTGACCCGACTCACACTGAAAAGACTGCGCCGTATTCTACATCTTCCAGCTGAAGACTCCGTTCCCGGCCGTGCAACATTTGAGGATCCACCCAGTGATGAGGAAATCTGTCATGACTTCTTGGCCCTAGGATATGATGCTGAGCTCACCTCGGTTGGCCAGTTCAAACGGATGTATCTTCCTCAACTATATTTCACTATACTTTCCCTATTCAACCGGTGTCTTACAAGAAAGCATACAAGAACGGATCGGGCTAGCACGGACGCTTTAAGCATATTCCACGGGTTTATATATAGTCGTCATTACGACTATGCCACTCTCATCTAGACTGGCCTTGTTGCCTTTGTGGCCGACAAAGACAACGGCCGAAAACGAGACATTATTCTGTTCCAGCGATTTCTCCAACTAGCCATCCATCATACTATTATTGCACAATCGGAGATTCCAAGACGCACTGCACACCACTTGAACCTACTTACGTATAGAAATACCTGAAGCCTAGTGACCGCGTGTTTCCATTCGTCATGCCCTTACCCGAAGCCTTGCTATCCTTAGCTGATTAGAATGCATCAAGTGTGATAGCTTATAGGGAGAGCATCGACTTAATGGCTGCCCATCAACCGGGTCAGCCTGCCCAAGAGCCAAACCAAGAGGCACAAAATGAGTTAGGTGAGGATCCTAGAATAGTTGACCAAGTTCGGCATCATGGGGATCCTGAACAGGGTGTTGAGAGAAGAGCTGTTGTAAGGGGAAATGACGAGGGTGGTTCATCTGATCAGCCAGCCCAAACCACTTCTGTTCCCACGATCCCCGTTCCTCCCCCAACCAGTAGATCCAAAGTGTCTTCCTCTCGACCTTCGGGACGAATAAAACTCCTAGTCAGTCGTCATCATGTGCGTCGCCGACCCAGTTCATCCGACTTCGACACTAATTTCGATGATCAACCACAACAACGTCGAAGACGGATATCAACTGTCGAAACTGCATTACAACGTATTGCTCACCAACTACCCGTCCAGGATTCTTCCACTAAAGCCACTGATTCTGATAACGCCGATGGTCTCTATGACTTTGACTTTGAACATTTCCATGAACAACCATATGATCCGTTTTTTGAGCCAAATCTGGGATATACAAGGAGAACGGAGGGAGAGACAGTAAATACGAATGTAAGCATGAGTAAAGGTGAGCTAAATATGAATGAGAGCGAGATACCTTATGCAACTAGCCGAGTAACCGTGTCCCTTGTGGATACTCATTCATTGGGTATTGACTTTGGACAAGACGTTGTGGACCTAGCAACGCGATTGCACGCCCCACCAAGCCACTCTGTAGGCTCACGACAGCCTACTGTTTCAGAAATACTTGTGAGTCTAGCTCCTACTCTAGTTCCCCTCCTTTCGGGAGGCACAACTATTCAGAGGTCGTTACCGAGGAACTAGAGCTCGTGTATAAAGATCAAGAGACGGAGTACAGCGTGCTGAATGTTCAAGTTTCCAGAGGTCCAGCCTCTGGACTATACATCAAGAGGTTCAGCCTCTGGACCATACATCAAGAGGTTCAGCCTCTGGACGATATATCAAGAGGTTCAACATCTGGACCATACATCAAGATGTTCAGCCTCTGGACCATACATCAAGAGGCTCAGCCTATGGACTATGCTTCTAGTTCAATTCTTGTCAGATCTTCAAATGGTTGTTCTCCCTATCATAGCCCGACACCTCATCTAGTAGTTATCATTCCACCTTTACACGTAGAGCTTCTACATTGGAGGATACTTTGAGTTTTCTTATTTTAGGCTATAAATAGGAATCCCCTTCCCCATTTGTAATTGTGAATGTGAGATTGTTTCTTTGAAACTCTCCATCTCCAAATACTCTCATTCCAATCATGTAAGATATATGATCACAATTAATCATATGACTACGCTTCTATCTTCATATTGTTCTTCATTTTGATTAATCGTTTTTCCATTTATAAACTGTTTGATCTATCATCGCTTCCGCTTTACATATTTTGTTTAGATCATTGATTTAATATGAGATATGGGTTCCTACACGTGTCTTTACACACTGAGAGCCTTCGTGGCCCAGTCGGAACTTCCATAGTGATGTCCATTTCGGACATTCCACGAGGATTGGAAGGAAATCCTACCAGCACTACATCATTGCCAATGCTGAACGTAGGTCACACAGTTGATTCAACTGTGCTATCAACGGGCAATCTAAGTGATCTCGGTGTTTCCCGTACAGGTACCTTCACAGTCAATCCTAAGACTCGAGCTTACATTGATGCACAGTACAAAAGAGCTCAGGATTCTTTAAATGCTCGCGAAGTTCGAATGACTGCTCAGGTGAAAGCTTTTGTTCAAGAAGTGATTGCAGCTACTCGCTCTCAACACAAAGATCTAAATCAAGCTAGCTCTTCCCATCCAAGTTCTAGTCGCTCTTCATCTCCACCACCTCGAGACACCAATCCGAATCCAGATCCTCATAACCGTCCTCCATCACCTCAAAGATATCAGTATAACAACGATGAGCTCATGTCTATGTTATCTGCAAATTTGCTTGCTGAAGCTACCGCTCGTGGTCTTCCTGAAAACGAACTGATGGGTCTTCTTCGCCGTAATCTTTTGATTCCCCATGTCGCTCGCCATGAGTTTGATCTGTTTAAAGCTTATATGGAGACGAAGCTCCTTGAGATGGAGAATAAACAAAATCAGTACTCTGAAGACATTCTTGGTGCCATCACTGCTCTTCACACTGAGATTCAACAATCTTGTCGTCCCGCTGCAACTGTTCCACATTGTCGACCTGATCAGGACGATCCGGCCTCTGGTCCAAATCGCCCTGAGGGGGAGACGTGCCGTCGGATTACAAGAGCTCAAGCTCAAACCCGACCATTTGCTGCTACAACTTCTGGTCCATCTTCTACAGCTCCACCTTCTTGACAACAACACTCTGCTCCACCTCCCACACAACAACAAGTAAATCCACCAACGGTTGAAAAGCCCACGGTAGATTTTGAAATTGGAAGTGGATCGCAATCTGCTGAACCGATAAATGAAGAAGAAGTAAATGTTCAACATTTGAAAGATTCTGTCAGGAACCTGTTTTGAAAGAAGAAGATTATGTAAATCTAATGCACGTGGAGAAGAGGTTTCTACCAAGAAATATTAATGAAACACCACTGCTGCCTCACCAAATTCGTTGGGAACGAATTATTTCAAACAGTAAATGGATAAATCCGTAGGTTAGAACTCCGTATCTAGAAGAGACCATGCAAAAGATCATTGTGGAGAAAAAGAAACCGGAGGACCAGTCTCGTATACATCTGATCATGGAAATGGATTCACTTCAAGTAACTGAGTACCTGAGCATACTAAAGACTAAAGCTAAAGATCCTAGTGAAGTCATTTCAAAACACAAGATTGTAGCCATTATGGAGATTGGATGGGATAAAGTGTATCAAGTGAAGTTTCCAACATTTAAAGTCAGAAGATATGATGGAATGGTTTACTACTTTTCAGAAGCTGACTTTGCTAGACTTGATGTGATGGATACGGAAACTTTGTACACTGAGCTTAAAGACAAAACCAGAAGATCCGAGGATGAACAAAGAGCTTTAAGAGCTGTTGTAAGGCATATTCAAAAAGAGCTTTGATACATTTATCTTCATGATTTCCAAAGAGCAATCGAAAGTAGGCAAAAGAAAGTATATCTACCAAAACCTGATCAAGATCTCCCTGGTCTAAAGAATATGAAAGTTACTCAAGTGATGACCCGACCAGCACATGGAGTTGTGTGCATGAAAACTAACGGAGAAACGAGGTTCTTAAGATTTTGTGAAATTGCTTCTTATTCAGATGGAACATTATGGGGAATCCGAAACAGACTTTATGCGAAAGTAAGTGCTGATCCAAGGAGAGAAAATAAGAAGCAGCTAAAGGCCAATGAAATAGAAAATCTACTGAATGCGATCGAGTTGATTGACAAGCGTATTATCTACCGCCAGACCCTTAGAAGATTCGAAGGCATGTTCAAGCTCAAGAGATAAAGATTCTTTTTGCCACAAAGGGGGATATTGTTAGGGTTAGAATTAATTGTGTCAAAATAAGGAAACATTCTATTTTGTAATTAAGGCAAGTGCATAATGCCTTAATACTTACTTTCCTTATATCGTTTTTCCCTTTCATATAAATAGGGGTCTAGGGTCATTATTTAGTGTGTGCGATCATATTAGAGAGTCGATATCATTACGCTTACATTGTAACCAAATCTACAAGTGAGATATACGACTTACGTTCTTCATATTCATAGTGTTATTCATATATTATTAGTACTATATTCGTACTTGAAGCATATTCTGGGATCAACACTCTTCCAGTCCAAAGAAAGTCTTTGTGTACAGAAAATGCTACGACGGTGGTGATACCTTTCACCTTGCTAAAGATTGTCCAAATGATTACATTGTTCGAAAGAACAAAAAGGATAATCCTCCTAACCTAACCCCAAAGGACCTGTTAGAATATAAATTGTTAAAAATAGAAGGGCTTAAAGTGTAAATTTTTAGTTCTTGGTATAAATAGTTATTTGACTTTGACATTCTAACTAGTTCTCTCAGTTGTGTAATTATTTGGTTCTAAGAGATATATGACAGAGAGGTTTTTGTGCTAACTTTGTATTCTTATTTGGTGATTCTAACATTGTTTTTGTGATTTGCTACTCATCAAAGTTAACAATTGGTATTAGAGCATGCCGATTACAAAAAGAATTCATCAATTTGGTAAGAATTATTGTATTTTTGAATTTGTGCATTTTCTTGATTTTTGATCATAGAGAGATTAATTCGTGGGTGTTTTGGATCAAGATTTGTTGTATTAGACTTGTTTTTGGTGATAGAATCGAGGTTCAGAAGGTATCTAACACATCTCGATCTCTACAGTTCATCTTCAACTATTGTGCGTTCTTTGATTTACTTCAGAACTATATTCCAGGTTTGTGCTTTTCGATTTCTATTTTAGATTTGATTTACATATGTTGTATATGATATAAACTCAAGTTTTGGATTTCAACTTTGGACTGTCTTGAATTCTTTGGCATTTTGTACAGTTTTGGACATTCATTGATTTTATCTTGTTTTGGACTTCAAATGGTTCTTGATTATGATTTTGGACTAAAATGGCCTTCTTGGAAAAATGGGTATTCTTAAAAAGTTAAATAAACAACTTTAATTTTTTTTAAAAATCTGGAAAATGAACACTTAAAACTCATGTTCATAACCTTCGGATGACATAGGGCTTCACATGTTCATAACCTTTACATGAAACACACATTCATCAAGTTCTTAAGCCTCGAATAGTATCATCTGAAGGATCGTATCCTTCCATTTCTTTCTAAGTCTTATGCCCTCGGACGTGCTTCATCCGAGACTTCCTTCCTTCGGATAAGCGTCATCCGAACCCTTTCTCGCATAGTGTCATGCGAAGTCTCTCATAGTGTCATCCGAAGGCTTCCAGACTTAGGATTTCTTTTTCCAATTTTTTTGTGTGCTAAAATAAATGCTAACCTTTTTAATTGCAGGTTCTTATGGCATACCAGGAAATTTTTCTGATGACGAACAACCACTAGCATCTCACAGATCATCAGTTCCATCTGTGAATGTTGCAAACCGTGATACTGAACTGATTTCTGATTCAGAAAAAAAGGAACTTCAAAGCTACAATTTGATACTACACTTTCATATGGTGTGTCTATTTCCCGTTGTTACGGAAATTATGAAAAGACACCCACTTTCCACTGCCTTAACGAAAGATGCAACATTTCCTCTAATCTACTTACAGCAGTTTTGGCATACCTTGAAGTACCATCCAATTCAAGCTGATCCACATTTTACTGTAATGATTTGTGACAACTGTCAAAATTCGAGCTTTCAGGTTAGCTTCTATTAAGTTTATTAGTTTTTACATAGTTTAATTTTAAGAATAGGAGTTAGTTGGTTTAGAATGGCCGAAAAATCCCTATCATTTCCGGTAGTCGCTTAAAATGTCCGGTTCCGACCCGTAACTGTCTGAAACGTCCAATACAGTGCCAAATGCTCTAATTTATACCCAATTTATATAAAATATATAGTTTTAGTATTTTATTTATGAAACTTTTTATTTTGTTAGAAATTAACCATTTTAGGGCCTACATTTTGAGAAAAAGGCCAAAGTTTGAGAAAATGGACTTCCAATTTAGCATTTTTGGGCTTAAAATGAATTTTAAAGAAACTTTATTTGGGTTTTGGGTGGGGCCCATCACCATGGCCGCCCCCCCCCCCCCCCCCTCTAATCCCACATATATAAATGATTTTTTTTCATAATTCTCTCATTTGCACACTTTCAAATTCAAAACCTTTCTCTCTCTCTCTAAAAACAAAGAGTCATATTCACTTCTCTCTCTCTTCCTCTCTAAGATTAAACTCAGCCATTTTCATCAAATATCTTCATCGAAAATCAAGTTCAAGCAAAAATTTAGAAGCTCTAATCACTATCCAAAACAAGGTAACAACTCTACTCTCTTTTTCTTGCAATTTTTGGGTGAAAAACCCACTTTTCTTGCATTATAAGCATTCTTCTTCTAAACCTTTGAAATTTCTGAGTTTATGGAGAGATTACACACCAAAAACATGTAAAAATGTTCATATAATGGTGGTAATCTATGACCCAAACAATAGAACTCAAGAAAATGGGTAAAAATCATGATTTTATGTGTTTTTGAACAACAATGGTGGTTTTGGTGCTGAGAGATTTATTGCATGTGCAAAAATCGTCCATTTCTTACAAATAATATGTTCAAAAATCATGAATCTTCTTTCTACAAGTTTATTTAGTGAGTTGGGGTTCTAATCCAAGTGGTCTCACTCAAAAACATTGAGTTTTGACCCCTCCAAATGCTCATAACAAGATGCATGTGCATCTGGAAGTTCAACAGTAGGTAAACCCTGCTTTGAACGACCATAACTATTTGAATATTCTTCCAAATCACTTGATTCTTCTTCTGGAAGTTAATTTAATGTGTTACCTTTCATATGACACTGATTTCATTCAAAAATATGGTGATTTGAGGTTCCAACTAATTGAAACAAAATGAATGTGCAAATTGTCAACCAATGACAGATTTGTGCATGCATGTTCAAATGGCCATATTTCTTTCAAAACTCAATGAAAAAGGATGATTTTTCTATTAAGAGTTAGTTTATGAGTTATATTCAGTTTGCAAGTGGAATAACTTAAAAATATGGAGTTTTGACCCTCCAAACACCTAAAATACTTTAGGTGTGCAATCTGTGAAACCACCAGCAGCTAAACTCTACTTTGTGTGTTAGTATCTCCTTTGTTATTTGTCTTTAATGCATGATTCTTCTTCTAAAACTCTCTTTTATGAGTTTGGATTCATATGAATCCAGTTTCATAAAAAAATATGAAGTTTTGAGGCATTAACCAATTTATTAAAGTTAAGTGTGCAATCTGTCAGCTAATGACAGAATTGTGCATGCAATTTGTAGTGCCATATCTCCTTCATAACTTCTTCAAAATCAGTGATTCTTATCTCAAAAGTTTCCTTTATGAGTCCTGATTCCAATCCAACTGGAAATTCTAGAAAACACTGAGTAGAACTCCTAACATGAGTGATTTACTAACATGGTGTAATCTGCCATACCAGTTGTGACCCTTAGCATTGCATAAATTATTTGAATCATTTTTACATGTCCAAAATGCCTTAAATTTGGTCACAATGACCATAACCCATTACCATATCACATATAAAAATAAGGGAAACTATGTCATTTTGTAAGTCTCTACATTTTGAACATTTTGAGCACTAAAAGTTTCTGTTCAGAAGTGAAATTCTGGAATTTCTTGATTTTAACAATTATTGATCATTTGATGGTTTATAACACAATTTACGGTATAAATTACTATATTAACGAGCATAGGTGCATTATGTATAATTGGACTATAGACAATCAAGTTGGATGCATGTGGACATTTATAAGCTTAAGATTACTCACCTCCATAAGTAGTTTTAGACCCATAAGTGATGATTTTGAGCATTTTCTCTTTGTTAGGGAATCGTTAGGCATTTGGGTGGGATCGGATCGTGCTTCGGAGTAGTGGAGCTTTTCACAAAGGTGAGTATTCACGACCCCTTTTTTAAATGTTTATTGCGTTTTGGGGTGTAAAGCATGTCGATTTAAAAGAAAGTGAATTGATTTATATGATTGAATGAAAATTATATAAATTGTTATGATGAGCAAATTGATAATTTACAAATGATATGTTGAGTTATGTGAAGTCCCCGTGTTACACTACTATTTAACTCTGTTTATTTGAGCCGATGATATTTGTGGATAGCGCTATTTGGTTGACATACCCACCTAACTGGCAAGTAGGGGTGCACTTTATCAATTAAGAATGCTCTACACATGTGGACTTTAGGTCCACCGCTGAGGTAGTTCGTGGGGCGTAGAATGTCGTTTAGGCTTAGTAGTGGCTCAATAATTAAATATCATGTGTAAAAGTAATTTTCATATTTGCTCATAAAAATTGAAATATTTAATATTGATGCGAACTTCTGCTTCGCTATTTCTATAACTTGCATATAAAATGTTTTGTGCATATGAAAAACCTGTGAACTCACCAACTCTTTGTAGTTGACACTTTGTTTTAACATGCTTTACAGGAAGATAAGAAGGTAACCGATCCACCTTAGTTTATTTTTGTGGAACACCAATCAAGATTTTATATGTATCTTTTTAGTTTGATGTAATTTGTTGTTAAGACAAAGTTGTCGAATTATAAAATTTTAAACTGTAAACGTTGATGTTTTATTTATAAATGTATGGTTGGTGTTTATATTCCTACTGCTGTGAACTTGAACTGTCTTACCTCGTGTTTCCGCTTTAGCGGGGTGTGACAGACTTGGTATCAGAGCCTTAGGTTATAGAGAACGCCGGTTTTCTAATAAAAACCATGCACTATAACAAAAATTTTATTTTTTTAGATGAAGTTAAAATTTTAAAAATCCACTACTAGCGTAACTACAATAAGAATCGTTCTAGCATATTATAATTAGGCAAAGCCTGATCACCTATGTCTAAATATGGTATGAGTAAGAAGGGACTTGGACTAGTTATACTAAAAATTAGCATAGATCGGGAAAACTTCTTATTTCAAATAAAAAAAAATAGTGTGAGTTCGCATGAGTATTATAAGATGTTTCTAATGTTTATAATTTTTTTTATTTCCACAGTATCATGTCATCGTCCGAAAATTCCCCAGATGAGTCTGGTTATGTCACTGGTCGAGTTAGGAGAACTGACCCGACCCACGAAGAATACGACCCTTCCGAGCACAGTCACGACGAGGATACTGCTGATTCCTCTGCTCGATCACTCCCTACTATGCTTGTACCTTCACCTACTGGCGAGGGTACATCGCGAGGACCAGGTCGCGAAGTGTGACTCCTCCTCCACCCGCAGTTGGAGTACATGTGCCCCGGCCACAAGGAATGACCGCAGCGGAAAACTACTGGGTCACGGGTATGGCCAACGAGGTACATACTCATCGGCTGATGTTGGACCATTATCGGCAATCCTTAGACGACATCATAACAATCTTGCACACACATGACGAGTTTACAAATAGAGTCATGGAGGTTGCCCTTGAGGCTAGGTTGGCGGTTCGGAGGATGCACACTTACCTAGAATGGGTGATAGGAGCTTTGGTGATCCTATTAGGAATATTGTTTTGGTTAGTGATGCATTAGTAAACTTGTTTAGGCAAAGCTTTTGGATTAAAAACACTTTTATTTCGGTCTTGTTTATTTTAAGTTGTAAACAATTTGCTATCTTTTGGGATTTGTATTTTGAAACTTGTGATGAATGTTATGTGTTATGCTTATGAAAGATATCCATGTTTCATTGTATATTTCTTGATTTTATGTCTAGTTGATTGATATTAGATGTGCAATACATTATAAGCTTGAGCTTAGTAAGTAGAATTAGATCGGAATTAGTAATAGAAATCTGATCGAAACTCAATTTGAAAAATTGTGTTTTAGATCAATGCCTCCAAGAAGACAAAATCCCGATGTTGCACGATTGGTATCCGAACAGCTCATGGCGGCGCTACCAGGTATTGTTAACCAAGTAGCAGCTGGTTTAAACGCAAATCAAAATAACAACCAGGGATCTGGAGACAGGGGATGTACGTATAAATCCTTTAGGAGTTGTAATCCTAAAGAATTCCACGGAACCGAAGGAGCTGTCGGTTTATTAGCCTGGATTGAGAGTATGGAGTCCGTCCTCCACATCAGCAAATGCACGGAAGGAAACAAAGTAGAGTTTGCTACTTGTTTATTGCAAGGGCGAGCATTGACTTGGTGGAACACTCAAGTGCAAACTAGAGGTCGGGAAGCAGCAAACAGTCTTACATGGGAAGATTTCAAAAGAATGCTGAAGGAAGAATATTGCCCAAGGAGTGAAATTCAGAAGCTGGAAGCAGAGTTGTGGAATCATGAGATGAAAGGGAATGATATAGACTCTTATACTGCCCGTTTTCATGAGTTGGCAAAAATGGTACCACATTTGGTACCTGAAGAAAACAGAATCGATAGATATGTTTGGGGTTTATCTCCTGTAATAAGAGGAGATGTTACTTCGGCAGACCCGAAAACCCTACAGCAAGCGGTGAGTTCGGCAGCCAGACTCACCAATAACGCTACTCGTTCTGGATTGTTTAGAACAGACAAGGCATTAGGAAAAAGGAAGATGGATGAACCTGCAAGGAGATAGTTTGGAAAGAGGACGGGCAAGGATCAAAGAACATCAGGAAATTATGGTATTCAGGCATCGGCAATGGAGAAAGGAAAAGGGTCGTACCCGAAATGTGATAAATGTAATAATCATCATCAGGGAAGATGCATTACTTGTCTCAAGTGTAATAGGAAAGGCCATGTTGCAAAGGATTGTCGAATGGGTGAGAAGCGGGTGTGTTATGAATGTGGAAGCCCGGATCACTTCAGAAATAAATATCCAAAAAGGAATTGGAGGTCAGATGCCAGGCAAGCGCAACCAACAAACCAAGGAAACCAAGGAGGACTGGCCAGAGGTCGAGTGTTCGATATTGGAGCTGAAGAAGCAAGGCAGAATCCAGATGTCGTTACAGGTACGTTTCTCCTGAATAATCATGATGCATCTATACTATTTGATTCTGGAGCAGATAGGAGTTTTGTGTCATTAGATTTTAGACCAAAGATAAATCTAAGGCCTCAAAAGTTGAAAAAATCATACGTAATTGAATATGCCAACGGTCAAGAGTGTAGGGTCAATGATGTAATAATGAACTGCACTATAAATTTGGCTTGTAGGGATTTCCGTATAGATTTAATCCCGATTAAACTAGGAAGTTTTGACGTGGTTGTGGGCATGGATTGGTTATCCAAAAACCGAGCCGAAATTTGTTGCTCCGAAAAGATCGTACGAATTCCGTTACCCGAAGGGGGAAAACTCGAAGTACACGGAGAGAAATCCAGGAGGGGTATTAAAGTAGTGACATGTATGAAGATGCGAAAGTATTTGAGAAAGGATTGCATTGCTTTTATAGCTCACATCAAGGATAAGAAGGCTGAAGAAAAACGCATTCAAGATATTCCTATAGTTCGGAATTTTCCTGAGGTATTCCCGGACGAATTGCCTGGAGTACCCCCACCAAGACAAGTGGAGTTTCACATAGAATTAATTCCTGGAGTCGCGCCAGTCGCGAAAGCACCATATCGATTAGCACCATCAGAGATGCAAGAGCTGTCGGAACAACTTCAGGAATTACTCGACAAAGAATTTATCAGGCCTAGCTCTTCACCTTAGGGAGCCCCAATTTTATTTGTTAAGAAGAAAGATGGATCTTTTCGAATGTGTATCGATTATAGGGAACTCAACAAGTTGACAATTAAGAACCAATACCCCCTTCCCCGGATTGATGATCAGTTTGACCAACTTCAAGGTGCAACGTACTTCTCGAAGATCGATCTTAGGTCTAGATATCATCAAATGAGAGTGCGAGAAGAAGATATCCCAAAGACGGCCTTTAGGACTCGATACGGTCACTACGAGTTCCTAGTCATGCCATTTGGTCTAACAAACGCACCGGCATTCTTCATGGATTTGATGAATAGAGTATGTCGACCATACCTAGACAAATTCGTGATCGTGTTTATAGATGATATACTCATTTATTCTCGAGACAAAAAGGAGCATGAGCAACATTTGAAATTGATATTGGAATTGCTCAGAAACGAAAGGTTGTACGCGAAATTCTCTAAATGTGAATTCTGGATTCGTGAGGTACACTTTCTTGGCCATGTGGTGAATGAAAAGGGAATCCAAGTTGATCCAGCTAAGATTGAGGCCATTAAGAAATGGGAAGCCCCGAAGACACCCACCGAGATCCGCTAATTTCTGGGATTGGCAGGTTATTACCGGCGATTTATCGAGAATTTCTCTAAGATCGCGCAACCACTAACAACTCTAACACAAAAAGATAAAAAGTTTATTTGGGGAGAGAAACAAGAAGAAGCCTTCCAGACACTCAAACACAAGTTATGCAACGCACCGATTCTAGCTCTAACCGAAGGAGTAGATAACTTCGTAGTCTACTATGATGCTTCACATCAGGGAATGGGTTGCGTGTTAATGCAAAAAGACAAGGTTAATGCATACGCATCAAGACAACTGAAGATTCACGAGAAGAATTATACTACTCATGATTTGGAGCTAGGAGCGGTGGTGTTCGCACTCAAGATCTGGAGACATTATCTCTACGGTACTAAGTGTACTATATTCACAGATCACAAGAGCCTTCAACATATTCTTGACCAGAAAATATTAAACATGAGGCAAAGAAGATGGGTTGAACTACTTAGTGACTACGACTGTGAAATAAAGTACCATCCAGGCAAAGCTAATGTGGTAGCCGACGCGTTAAGCCGAAAGGAAAGAGTAAAACCAACAAGAGCACGTGCTATGGGAATGATGGTCCAGACGAGTTTAAAAACTCAAATCCTGGAAGCACAAGGAGAAGCTTTGAAAGAAGAGAATTTGAAGAATGAAACCTTGCAGTACCTAGAGAAGGAATTTGAAATGCAGACAGATGGGGTACATTACTTTAAGAATAAGGTATGGGTACCGAAAGTTGGTGATCTACGATCAATCATTTTGGACGAAGCCCATCGATCCAGATATTCGATTCACCCAGGGGCAGATAAAATGTATAAGGATTTGAAGGAGTATTATTGGTGGCCGGGAATGAAGAAAGATATTGTCGTGTTCGTAAGCAAGTGTCTGACTTGTGCTAAGGTAAAGTCCGAACATCAGAAACCATCTAGTTTACTTCAACAACCCGAAATACCACAATGGAAATGGGAGCAAATAACAATGGATTTCGTGACTAAGCTACCTAGAACTGGAAAAGGGCACGATGCTATATGGGTTATAGTAGATCGACTTACCAAATCGGTTCATTTCATTTCCATTCGCGAGGATTTCAGCATGGAAAGGCGTGCACAAATCTACATTAATAAAATAGTTACACGTCATGGTGTGCCTATTTCCATTATTTCGGACAGAGATACACGATTTACATCGCGATTTTGGCAATCTCTTCAAAAAGCTTTGGGTACGCGTCTAGATTATAGCACTGCCTATCATCCTCAAACAGATGGTCAATCGGAAAGAACTATTCAAACGTTAGAGGATATGTTGCGTGCATGTGCAATAGATTTTGGTGGGAGTTGGGATACCCACCTGCCACTAGTTGAATTCTCTTATAACAACAGTTATCACACCAGCATACAATGTGCACCATACGAAGCTCTTTACGGACGTAAGTGCAGATCATCGCTTAGCTGGGTAGAAATCGGAGATAGACAGTTGACAACGCCCGATATTATTCAGGAAACCACTGATAAGATCTCGACAATCAAAGAAAGACTCAAGACAGCAAGAGATCGTCAGAAGAGTTATGCGGATAATCGGAGAAAGCCGTTGGAGTTTCAAGTGGGAGATAAAGTGATATTAAAAGTGTCCCCATGGAAGGGACTGGTACGCTTCAGGAAGAGAGGCAAGCTGGGTCCAAGATACATTGGTCCCTTCGAAATACTTGAAAGAATCGGACCAGTGGCGTACAAGTTGAAGTTACAACCGAATCTAAGCGCCATCCACGACACATTTCATGTGTCGAATCTAAAGAAATGCCTAGCATATGAAACGTTGATATTACCCATGGACGACGTTCAGATTAACGATCGGTTAGACTTCGTTGAAGAACCAGTTGAGGTTTTGGACCGAGAAGTTAAACGGTTAAGGCGCAGTAAAATCCCTATTATTAAAGTCCGTTGGAATGCGAAACATGGTCCAGAATATACCTGGGAATGTGAAGATTTGATGAAGCAAAAGTATCCCAGCTTATTCACGAACACCCCGGAGAAAGCCACTTCTTAAATTTCGGGACGAAATTTCTTTAACGGGGGAAGGCTGTGACAACTGTCAAAATTCGAGCTTTCAGGTTAGCTTCTATTAAGTTTATTAGTGTTTATATAGTTTAATTTTAAGAATAGGAGTTAGTTGGTTTAGAATGGCCGAAAAATCCCTATCATTTCCGGTAGTCGCTTAAAATGTCCGTTTCCGACCCGTAACTGTCTGAAACGTCCAATACAGTGCCAAATGCTCTAATTTATACCCAATTTATATAAAATATATAGTTTTAGTATTTTATTTATGAAACTTTTTATTTTGTTAGAAATTAACCATTTTAGGGCCTACATTTTGAGAAAAAGGCCAAAGTTTGAGAAAATGGACTTCCAATTTAGCATTTTTGGGCTTAAAATGAATTTTAAAGAAACTTTATTTGGGTTTTGGGTGGGGCCCATCACCATGCCCCCCCCCCCCCCTCTAATCCCACATATATAAATGATTTTTTTTCATAATTCTCTCATTTGCACACTTTCAAATTCAAAACCTTCCTCTCTCTCTCTAAAAACAAAGAGTCATATTCACTTCTCTCTTCTCTTCCTCTCTAAGATTAAACTCAGCCATTTTCATCAAATATCTTCATCGAAAATCAAGTTCAAGCAAAAATTTAGAAGCTCTAATCACTATCCAAAACAAGGTAACAACTCTACTCTCTTTTTCTTGCAATTTTTGGGTGAAAACCCCACTTTTCTTGCATTATAAGCATTCTTCTTCTAAACCTTTGAAGTTTTTGAGTTTATGGAGAGATTACCCAAACAATAAAACTCAAGAAAATGGGTAAAAATCATGATTTTATGTGTTTTTGAACAACAATGGTGGTTTTGGTGCTGACAGATTTATTGCATGTGCAAAAATCGTCCATTTCTTACAAATAATATGTTCAAAAATCATGAATCTTCTTTCTACAAGTTTATTTAGTGAGTTGGGGTTCTAATCCAAGTGGTCTCACTCAAAAACATTGAGTTTTGACCCCTCCAAATGCTCATAACAAGATGCATGTGCATCTGGAAGTTCAACAGTAGGTAAACCCTGCTTTGAACGACCATAACTATTTGAATATTCTTCCAAATCACTTGATTTTTCTTCTGGAAGTTAATTTAATGTGTTACCTTTCATATGACACTGATTTCATTCAAAAATATGGTGATTTGAGGTTCCAACTAATTGAAACAAAATGAATGTGCAAACTGTCAACCAATGACAGATTTGTGCATGCATGTTCAAATGGCCATATTTCTTTCAAAACTCAATGAAAAAGGATGCTTTTTCTATTAAGAGTTAGTTTTATGAGTTATATTTAGTTTGCAAGTGGAATCACTTAAAAATATGGAGTTTTGACCCTTCAAACACCTAAAATACTTTAGGTGTGCAATCTGTGAAACCACCAGCAGCTAAACTCTACTTTGTGTGTTAGTATCTCCTTTGTTATTTGTCTTTAATGCATGATTCTTCTTCTAAAACTTTCATTTATGAGTTAGGATTCATATGAATCCAGTTTCATACAAAAATATGAAGTTTTGAGGCATTAACCAATTTATTAAAGTTAAGTGTGCAATCTGTCAGCTAATGACAGAATTGTGCATGCAATTTGTAGTGCCATATCTCCTTCATAACTTCTTCAAAATCAGTGATTCTTATCTCAAACGTTTCCTTTATGAGTCCTGATTCCAATCCAACTGGAAATTCTAGAAAACACTGAGTAGAACTCCTAACATGAGTGATTTACTAACATGGTGTAATCTGCCATACCAGTTGTGACCCTTAGCATTGCATAAATTATTTGAATCATTTTTACTTGTCCAAAATGCCTTAAATTTGGTCACAATGACCATAACCCATTACCATATCACATATAAAAATAAGGGAAACTATGTCATTTTGTAAGTCTCTACATTTTGAACATTTTGAGCACTAAAAGTTTCTGTTCAGAAGTGAAATTCTGGAATTTCTTGATTTTAACAATTATTGATCATTTGATGGTTTATAACACAATTTACGGTATAAATTACTATATTAACGAGCATAGGTGCATTATGTATAATTGGACTATAGACAATCAAGTTGGATGCATGTGGACATTTATAAGCTTAAGATTACTCACCTCCATAAGTAGTTTTAGACCCATAAGTGATGATTTTGAGCATTTTCTCTTTGTTAGGGAATCGTTAGGCATTTGGGTGGGATCGGATCGTGCTTCGGAGTAGTGGAGCTTTTCACAAAGGTGAGTATTCACGACCCCTTTTTTAAATGTTTATTGCGTTTTGGGGTGTAAAGCATGTCGATTTAAAAGAAAGTGAATTGATTTATATGATTGAATGAAAATTATATAAATTGTTATGATGAGCAAATTGATAATTTACAAATGATATGTTGAGTTATGTGAAGTCCCCGTGTTACACTACTATTTAACTCTGTTTATTTGAGCCGATGATATTTGTGGATAGCGCTATTTGGTTGACATACCCACCTAACTGGCAAGTAGGGGTGCACTTTATCAATTAAGAATGCTCTACATATGTGGACTTTAGGTCCACCGCTGAGGTAGTTCGTGGGGCGTAGAATGTCGTTTAGGCTTAGTAGTGGCTCAATAATTAAATATCATGTGTAAAAGTAATTTTCATATTTGCTCATAAAAATTGAAATATTTAATATTGATGCGAACTTCTGCTTCGCTATTTCTATACCTTGCATATAAAATGTTTTGTGCATATGAAAAACCTGTGAACTCACCAACTCTTTGTAGTTGACACTTTGTTTTAACATGCTTTACAGGAAGATAAGAAGGTAACCGATCCAGCTTAGTTTATTTTTGTGGAACACCAATCAAGATTTTATATGTATCTTTTTAGTTTGTTATAATTTGTTGTTAAGACAAAGTTGTCTAATTATAAAATTTTAAACTGTAAACGTTGATGTTTTATTTATAAATGTATGGTTGGTGTTTATATTCCTACTGCTGTGAACTTGAACTGTCTTACCCCGTGTTTCCGCTTTAGCGGGGTGTGACATGATTGATCACTATAAAACCAGACTCACACTACCTAAGATCTGCTACTTACTGGGTCTACCAAAACGATCTCACTATCTGGGAAGAGATCAGTTTGAGGAAGAAATTTCTGAAGATCAAATGTGTCTGGATACTCAAAGTTCGGGATACAATAAAACATTCCTCAAACCTTCAGTATTAAAAAAAAGCATCTACCAACGGTTTGGTATACATTACTTTACATCATCAACTCGGTGTATTTCGGGAAAATCCTCTAGAATGGATAGTTGCAACACGAAATTTCTTAAATTCTTCCATGTGGTTGCATCAACCGTCATATTGATTTTGTTGCTATCATCTTGAAACACCTGATTGAACTTCGCATGACATGAAGACTCCGAAGTACATTTCGTATCAGCGTTATTTACAATGCAAATGAAGCGTTCTTTGCCAACTTCTTAAGCATGGTAGAACCCAAAAGAGTTCATGAAGCATTACATGATCCCAGCTGGATTGATGCCATGCAGGCAGAATTGCTTCAATTTGACATAAATAAAGTACGGAAGCTTGTTCCATTACCAAAAAGACAAGAGAAGAATTGGTACGAAGTGGGTATTTAGAAACAAGAAAGTTGAAGATGGAATTGTCATCAGAAACAAGGCCAGATTAGTTGCTAATGGGTACTGTCAAGAAGAAGGCACTGATTATGATGCAACTTTTGCTCCAGTCGCAAGGCTTGATGAAATTCGATTGTTTTTAGCTTTCTCTACATACAAGGATTTCAAAGTATATTAAATGGATGTAAAATGTGCCTTTCTGAATGGCAAACTAAAAGAAGAAGTTTATGCCCAACAACCCATTGATTTTGAAAGCGCAAATCATCCAGACGATGTCTATCTCTTAGACAAAGCTCTGTATGGATTAAAACAAGCTCCACGAGCCTGGTATGAACGTTTATCAAAGTTTTTGATCAACAATAAATATGAAAAAGGTAAAATTGATACCTCTCTAGTCATCAAGCGTTTCGAAGGTGAGTTAACCATGGTTTAAATTTATGTGGATGATATTATATTTGGCTCTACTAATCAAGCAGAACTTGAGTTTTTTTCAAAATTGACGGAAAGTGAAATCGAAATGAGCATGAGGGGAGAACTAACCTTCTTTCTAGGGTTCTAAGTCAAACATACAACCTCTGGTATTTTCATAAATCAAGCCAAATATTTTTCTGACATTTTAAAGAAATACAATCTTCACAATTCCACAATAATGAAAACACCAATCTCACCAAATACCAAACTTGACTCTGATCCCTCTGGGAAACAAGTAGATGTCAAGAATTACAGAGGTATGATTGGATCTCTCCTATACTTAACTGCTAGTAGACCAGATATAATGTTTGTCACATGTTTGTGTGCTAGATATCAAGCCAATCCAAAAGAATCTCATCTGGCTGCTGCGAAAAGAATCTTTAGATACCTTAAAGAAGCACCCTCATTGGGCCTCTGATATCCAAAGCATTTTGGCTTTGATCGAATTGCCTATACTGACTCTGATCATGCAGGATGTAAGTTAGACAGAAAGAGCACCTCTGGTAGCTGTCAACTTCTTAGGAATAGGCTAATCAGTTGGACATCCAAGATGCAAGACTGTGTGTCAACTTCCACATCAGAAGCAGAATATGTTGTTGCTGCAAGTTGTTGTTCACAAGTTATCTGCATGAAGATCCAACTCAGAGATTATGGCCTTCTGTATGACAAAATACCCATCCTGTGTATTTCAAAAAGTGCAATTGCCATCACAGGAAATCTTGTACAACACTCAAAAACCAAGCACATTGATGTCAGGTATCATTTCATAAAAGATCATGTGGAAAAAGGTACAATTGAAATGTACTTTGTTTCCACTGATTGCCAACTTGCTGATATCTTTACAAAACCTTTGGATGAAAACAGGTTTAATTTTTTAATCAGCAAGTGGCCGTGCTTAATATGTGATAAAAGAACATAAATTATGGTCACTTAGGTCTTCTGTATCATTTATTTAAGCATGTCTTTGTCTAAATTATGTCTTTATTATCTTCTTAATTTCTATGTGCATCACAAGTATATTAGAAGCTTCTGCCTATACTGACGATGCCTCTGCACCTCAAAATATACATTATTCAAGATTTTTTAATCCAAGCAAAGGTTGAGGTGGAGCAGAGAACCAAAATGCACATGTGTAGGGGAGCAAATATTCATGCATAAGTCAAGGGGGAGAAATTTCAGTTTCTGATGAAAATCATGTTTCAGAAGATAACTCATTCAGAACCTCTGGTTTAACACTTGTCTTGTTGATCATAACTCCTCTGGATGATTTGAATATGATTCCTTTTGTATACTTAGTGAAATTCCATTGTATAAGCTTCTGTTAATATTCAGCGATAGCATACGCTGATTACCATCAGCGATCAAGGAACAACAAGCTTATCTCTGAAGACCTGAAGATCAGCTATCACACCAGAAGACCATTAAGCGAAAGTCAAGGACCCTAGCTGAAGAAAGAGATAATCAGCTAAGTGAACTGAAGCGGTTCAACGATAGCAGCGATTATCTAATCAAAGTGTGAAGTCTTGTGAAGCCTCAGCGATACTGAAGTTCACCCTTGAAGATTCATAATCAACGATCAAATGAAGCTTCCTTTGCAAGATTAAAGATTGATCTTATCCTCGATGCACAAAAGTCAAACCTAATACCTTGTCAGAAAAGGACGTACGAATTGTGTCTTATGTCCCCATCATATCTAATATGGTAGTGTTCATATTCGGCCAAAAACATGGTTGTCTTATTAGCATGGACAGGCTTCCTATCTAAGCTTGACACGTGGCATATACCTTTTGTCTTGCATTAAATGCAAACGGGTATAAATAAGATGAAGATATCTTCTTCATCTTAATGCATGCTTCCTTCTAACCTAAACCCTCTTTATTTCTTTCTTCTTTTTTCTTGTGCATCAAACTTAGTGTTTCTTAGTTACAATCGAATAGGTTTTAAACATGTTCTTATTTCGCTTGTAACTGTAAATTTGTTTATAATATATAAACTAATTTAAAAACCAAAATCTGTGTGTTTGTATTCAACCCCCCCCCACCCCTTCTACAAACAGTTTACTTATTATTGAACTCTTGTAGACCCTTTAGGAACCAACAAGTGGTATCAGAGCAGTGTTTGCTTCTTCTATCTTTAAAATATTTTTCTTATAAACTATTTTAAAATGTCAAACCGTAATATGAACTACAATGATAATGGATCTTTAGCTAAACCTCCAAGATTTAGCCATGATAATTTTCCATTATGGAAGGAAAGAATGTCTCTGTTTCTAGAAGGATCTGACCCAAAGATCCCCTACTATCTAGAAAACGGACCATTTGTTCCTACAACTATTGTAGCTGGTGTTCCTGCCACCACTACTACTCCAGCCATCCGTGAAAGGAGTATCATTAAAACTCTTAATCGATGGACTGAAGAAGATATGAAAGAAATTGCTATTGATTCTAAAGCTAGATCTATAATAGCAATGTCTTTACCAGATGAAGTCTATCATTCTGTTATGAAAATGAGGACTTCTAAGGCCATGTGGGATACTCTATGTATCCAATATGAAGGAACCTCTGAAGTACAAGTCACGAGGTGCATAAACCTTGTAAGACAATATGAGAGTTTTATGTATCATAAAGGTGAATCTCTTTCTCAAATTCACCAGCATTTCAACTGTTTGTTGATTGATCTTAAAACAGTAAACAGAGTGTACTCTAACGCTGAAATACTGACCAAATTCATGGAGGCACTAGCCGATCAATGGGCAGTGTACACTACATGTTTAAGGTTGTCAGAGAATCTTGAAACTCTGTCCTTAAGTGCTTTATATGGAATGCTCTTAAATGAGGAACAATCTCAACTTCTGAGGAAGAACCTCATAAATGAACTCAAAGGTGCCAAAAGTACTTCTTTGGCACTTGTGACTTCAGAGGCAACTCCTCCTAAAAATGTTTCTTCTTCCACTATTACCTCCATCACTGAATTAGGTGAAACTGATTCAGAAGATCAACTCACTGATGCTGACACCTCTGAGTTTGATAACTCTCTAGCTCTCTTAACAAATAATTTTAAAAGATTCGCTAGAAAGAGCAACTTTCGAAAACCTTCAAATCTCTATGACTCTGAAAAGCAAAAGACAATGCCCGTTGAGAAAGCCTCAGCTATATGCTTCAATTGTCAGGGTCACTTTGCTAGTAAATGTAGATCAAAGAAAGTTGCAGCTCCTACCACCTCCCAGACCTCTGATAAAAAGAAGAAGTATTTGAAATTGAAAAATAAATATAAGGATCTGAAGAAACACCAGCAAAAAGGCAAAGGTCTTATCGCTGATGAAGTTGATTGGGACGCTGAAGATGACTGGGCCAAGACCTCTAAAGAGTCTGGCTCTGATGAAGAAGACCTTGCCTTTCCATGTCTAATGGCAAGAATAGAGGACGTTGAAGAAGCTACCGAAACTTCTTCCTCTGAGTCCCCTTCTACTCAGGTAACAATTCCTTCTATCTCTTTACTCTCTGAAAGTGATAACTTGTCAGCTCTCGATGCTATGACTGTTGATTTTTATAATGCTTTAAATGGAAAGATTAAGGCCGAGAAAATTGACACTGATTTATCTGAGCAATTAAAAAATTGCCATATAAGAATCAAAGAACTTTCTAAAATTGAGGAAACTCTAAAGGACCAAGTCTTTGCAAATCAAACCATAAGCATCGAGAAGCAGCAAGCCTTCGCTGATAGGGAAAAGGCTATCGCTGATCTCAAGTCTGAAAAGGCAACCATCGAAGGATGGTGTAAGGCTTCGGATAAAGTCAATAAGATCATCAATGCCCAAATACCTATGAAAAGAAGAAGTGGGTTAGGCTATAACCCTGAAAAGGAAGAATCAGAAAATGATCGTTCCACGCTCAAATTTGGAATGCTTGTCTCCTCTATCCTGATCCTTCTTCTTCAACTTCTTCCTCTTCTATTAAAAAAAGTTTCCTGTGATAAATTCTAAGAAGGTGATTAAGAACGAGTTTCTTGACCAAGTTCCTAAGAATAAGATCGCTCAGAATAGGAACAAGAAATCCTCAGAGAGAAATTCTAAATCTGGGAAGAAAGGGCTCTGACTGTTCTCAAAGACCAACCCCCAGAATTAAGATCGATCTCACTCCTACCCCTGAAAAGGTTGTTTATACCTCCAAGGACTATGGATAAAGGAATTTTTGGTCCTATCCCTGAAAAAGTTCCTGCTTTTTCTCTGAATTCCAAACCCTTTAAATATAGGAAGTGCTATCACTGTGGTGAAACTACCCACATTGCAAGTAAATGTCCTAATGCTACTAGAGCTGATAAACTAGCTCATGGAAAGAAAGTAGCTCAAGCTCATAAATCAGCGAGAGTGAAATCCACCAAGGTTGCAA
The DNA here is from genome assembly GCA_036898165.1 of Silybum marianum. Lineage (NCBI taxonomy): Eukaryota > Viridiplantae > Streptophyta > Magnoliopsida > Asterales > Asteraceae > Silybum > Silybum marianum. Next base: position 24,822,406 of record CM072529.1, read on the forward strand.
AACCAACAAAGGTGAAGATATCTACTGAAGAGAGTTCATCAGCTAGTAGCTCCTCCGCCAATCCTTTATCTAACCAAGAAGGACCCATAGTAGCATGGGTACCTTTAAACAATTAATCTTTTGTTGTATGCAGAGTGCCAAAAGTATCTGGTATCTTGATAGCGGATGCTCAAGGCATATGACTAGCAGAAAATCTCTGCTCTCTGATTATAAAGAAGAAGCTGGTCCATCAGTGACCTTTGGTGGAAATGGCAAAGGATACACTAAAGGTTATGGAATTCTATCCAACAGAGCCACATCGTTTTCTCGTGTTGCCTACGTTGAGGGACTAAAGCACAATCTTTTGAGCGTTAGTCAGTTATGTGACAAAGACTTCAAAGTTCTATTCTTAAAGAATAGATGTGCTGTCACTGACGGAAATGATAAGCTTGCCCTAACAGGCAAAAGAGTGGAAAATGTGTATATCATTAATATGAATAGTTCTCGCTCTAAAAACATGTGCTTTATCTCTAAAGCATCCACTAACATAAACTGGTTATGGCATAAAAGACTCTCTCGCCTCAACTTTAAGACAATAAATCAATTATCTCAAAAAGATCTAGTTAGAGACCTCCCAAATCATACCTTTACAAAGGAATCTCTTTGTTCAGCGTGTGAAAAGGCAAAGATGACAAAATCCTCCTTCAGGTCAAAGCAAATTTCTTCAGTGACCGCTCCTCTTCAGCCACTCCATATGGATCTATTTGGACCTGTCAATGTCCAATCTATTTCTGGAAAGAAATATACTCTGGTGATTGTTGATGAATACTCCAGATACACATGGGTGTTCTTCCTTCGATCCAAAAGTGATACCCCTGAAATGATAATTTCTTTTATCAAAAAGATGGAAGTTCTGAATAATCTGATTGTTCGTTCCATAAGAAGTGATCATGGTACTGAATTCAAAAACAGCACTCTGGTGAATTTCTTTGAAGAAAAAGGCATCTCTCACAACTTTTCCTTAGTAAGAACTCCTCAGCAAAACGGTGTTGCTGAAAGAAGAAATCGAACTATCATTGAAGCGGCTCGCTCAATGCTCAGCGAATCGCATCTACCTACTCAGTTTTGCGCTGAAGCAGTCAACACAACGTGCTTCACTCAAAATCGATCCCTGATAGTTAAGCGATTTAAGAAGACCCCCAATGAATTGTTTAATGGGAGAAGACCTACTCTAAAATATTTCCATATTTTTGGATGTAGATGTTACATTCTGAATGACAGAGATCATTTGGGTAAGTTTGATCCAAAAGCTGACGATGGTATATTTCTTGGATACTCCTCTGTATCTAAGTCTTTCAGAGTCTTCAACAAAAGAAGACAACATGTTGAAGAATCCATGCATGTTAACTTTGATGAATCTCGTCCCATTCATACTTCTCATACTCATGATGATGATGAAGAATTGAATGTTTGGATGAGATCTCATTATGGGGAACCTGAAACGTATTTCAGCAATCAACCTCCTGCTGAAGCATGTGATGACGAAATCCCTGTAAATCCTTCAAATGACAATCATCCATCTTCAGGGATGAATGTTACTCCCTTAAATCAGATTCCTATTGTTGATTCCTCTCTTGGAAGTTCCTCTGTGAACAACCAAACTACGTCTGAAAATCAATCTCCTGAAATGATTCTAAATGAAGTACCTGTTGCTGAAACAACAAGTCCTATTCCAGAAACTGAAGAACAAGTCGTTGAATCTGCTGTTGATCTTGATCTCTCTCCTCAACCTCCAGCTCAGCGATGGACTGCAAATCATCTAATAAATCAAATTATTGGTCATCCCAATGCAGGTATCAAAACACGTAGAGGTACAGGTAATATCTGTCTTTATGTTAACTTCATTTCTCTCTCTGAACCTAAAAAGATAGATCAAGCTATCTCTGATACTAGCTGGGTTTCAGCTATGCAAGAAGAACTAACTGAATTTCGTAGAAATAAAGTTTGGAATCTTGTTCCTAGACCCTCTGATAAAACTGTCATAGGAACCAAATGGGTTTTCAGAAATAAGCTAGATGAAAACGGGACTATAATTCGCAATAAGGCTAGGCTTGTTGCTCAAGGTTATAGACCAGAAGAAGGGATTGACTATGATGAGACCTTTGCACCTGTAGCTCGCTTAGAAGCCATAAGACTCTTTTTAGCTTATGTTGCCCATAAAGACTTCAAAGTTTTTCAAATGGATGTTAAAAGTGCTTTTCTAAATGGAAAACTCGGCGAGGAAGTTTATGTTGAACAACCCCCTGGTTTTTCAGACCCTAACCATCCGGGTTATTTTTCAAACTTGAAAAAGCTCATTACGGGTTAAAACAAGCTCCTAGAGCTTGGTATGATACCCTTTCTAAATTTCTTCTTAAAGAAAAATTGACCAAACCCTGTTTTTAAGAAAATATAAAGGTCATACCATACTCGCTCAGATTTATGTCGATGACATTATCTTTGGTTCCACAAGACCCAAATTGTGTACTCGTTTCGCTGCAAGAATGCAAAAGCAATATAAAATGAGTATGATGGGTGAACTAACGTATATTCTAGGTTTGCAAATAATACAATCTGACAAAGGAATCTTTATTTGTCAAAGCAAATATGTTAAAGACATGCTGAATAAATTCGACACGAATCAATGCTCAGCAATGAAGACCCCTATGGCGCCTCCTCTGACTTTGAACAAGGATCCCAATGGGAAACCAGTCAATATCACTGCCTATCGAGGGATGATTGGATCTCTGATGTGTCTTACAGCGAGTAGACTTGACATCATGTATTCTACATGTCTCTGCGCTCGGTATCAAGCTGAACCGAAGGAATCCCATCTAATCGTTGTAAAGCGAATCTTCAGATACCTGAAAGGAACTCCAAATCTAGGTCTTTGGTATCCCAAAGGCTCAAGATTTGATCTTATTGGTTATTCTGACAGTGACTTTGGAGGTTGTAAGATAGATAGAAAGAGTACCACTGGTGGGTGTCAGCTACTAGGTGGAAAGTTAATTAGCTGGACAAGCAAAAAGCAAAACTCAGTGTCCACCTCCACTGCTGAAGCTGAATATGTAGCCGTTGGTAGTTGTTGTGCTCAAATCCTTTGGATGAGAAATCAACTCGGAGACTACGGTCTCAAGATCTCTAAAATTCCTATTTATTGTGATAGTACTAGTGCTATTGCCATTGCAAACAATCCTGTACGTCACTCCAAAACCATGCAGATTGAGATCCGATATCACTTTATCAGAGATCATGTGATGAATAGTGAAGTTGAGCTTCATTTTGTACCCACTGAATATCAGCTCGCTGATCTTTTCCCCAAGCCTCTAGATGAAACTAGATTCAATCGACTTATCAGCGAACTTGGTATGTTGAACGTTGAATAATGTTTATTCAGTGACTTACAACAAGTACAAATAAAGCCTTCAAACTTTCCATTCGCTGAACTCTGATTTAGCAATATCTGGGCCATCTCCTCAGGTATTATCTTCTAATCTTTATCACTCTTTGATATCTTTTCTCATCAAAGAATGAATCTCTGAAAATAAAACTCCTCACTGACAATCCTTTATTGTCATTGATGAAGATTTTAAATTAATAATGATACTTTCCTTATGTATAATTATCATTATAATCTTTTAAAAATAAGAAAAGGACACGTCAAACCTTTTTCTGACACACGACGGACCGCGACGTTTCCCTTCCAACTCCTTTCTTGGAACGTGCGCCAGGTCATCATTTCTTTTTCAAAAAGCTAAAACCGTCGTCTAGCACTCCTTTCTTTCTCTCTCCTCATGCTATTTAAGCAATTTTTTGCCTCATTTGCCTCTTTACGCTTTCATATCTCTCCAAAAGGCAAAAGAACCTTCGAATCTTCAAATCTTTCTCAAGAACACCAAGAACACGCACTTGTGCGTTTTTCTTCTCGAAAACAACTAAGGTTTGATCTAAACCTTTACTTAAAACTGGAAACATCTTGTTTCACATCTTCTTATCTTTAATCTTCTATAAATGCAATAAAAACATATTTTAGGAAGAAAATAAATTTAATCTGGATTAAAACCCAAAAAATTCTTCTATTTTCAAAACCCTGTTCTAAGTTTTTCCTTAGAACAAAAGACTTTCTTCTTAAAGTTTTATCCATTTTTAATTATCTTTTACTTTTTAAATAAGTTTTTATGTTATTGTTCTTACCACAAGCATTTTGATCTTGTTCATCAAAATACTTGTTTCTTTCAATCTTACATTTGGTATTCTTTATACCAAACTCTGGTTTATACATTTATGTATAAAACCCTGATTTATCTCTTTGGTGTTCCCATTTTTTCTACAGAATTGGCCTCTGCAAGTAAGACTGCTGAAAACTCTGCTGCTACAACTATTGACAACACTTTGGTCGCTGCACCAACCTGCCACTTCCCAATGGAGAAAGCTATATTCAAATCATGCAATTATATTGCATTGGTTGACATACCCGCTGATTGCCCTCACTTCAATGAAGGAGCTACCTTCATCAAGACGTGCCCGCTGATGTACACATTTATCCACAACCTAGTGGGCATCTCCTCACATCTTCAAGCTCTCTGGTACACGGCTCACTGTACCACGCTCACCACGGACAAGGATACTTTTCCTTCACTGCTGGTTTTATGAGAAAGGCCCTTCGTCTCCCTACCCGCGCCAAGAATGTGCAATGGGGCGCTGAACCTACCAAGATGCAGATCGACGCCTTCTTGGACTCTATCGGCTATGCCTGGGAGAATTCATCGCTGAAAACGGTGGGCTCAAAGCTGGAAAAGAAGAGATTGCCTGCTCGCTGGCATTACATCTTTACCCAGGTGATCTAATGCCTTGGGTCAAAGATTGGCTCGCATGACCAAGCGAGCAAGCACTTTCAGGATCTCTCCTTCTCTCTCTGCACCGGCCACAACCTCAACTACGCTGACTATATCTTCAGCGATATGATCAGTCGCATCAACGCTGCTACCAGACACCCCGTCATCCCCTACCCACGGTTCTTCGCAACAATCTTGGAAGTTGCCTTCGGGGAGGAATACCCGAAGGTCGGTGACCACTCCTTCTCCATGGTGGGGAAGAAGTCCCTGGACATAGAGGAACGTCCAAGTGATGCTCCTTTCACGCCTTACATGCTAAAAGTGATTGGAGCCCCTCTTTCAGTGTCTACCTCGCTACCCATCCCAACAGCGAGCATCCAGGACATTGCTGCTGCTAAGAGGAAACAACCAACCGATGGTCATAAAAAGACAATCGCAACCAAAAAGCCAAATAAGATGGTCTCTCAAATACCACTCTCTCTGATTTCGGTGTACTACCAACACCAACAGCAGCCGCAGCCACTTCAACGGTCTCTTCATCCGTTGTGGCTTCATCAACACTACCTCCACCATCAGGGACTTCGGTCACTGACGGTGTTATAGCCAGCTCTGCTGAAGCTGGATCAGGTACTACTCTCACAGCCTTCTTAACTTCTTCTATCTCCTCCCCTTTGGTCCTCACCTCATCACATGACTCAGTAATAGTTGTCCCTATCCCTGATAATGCTGAAATGCACGCAGTCCAAACCTCAATATTGTTTAGACAATCTGAGTTTTGGAAGGCCAGTTTAAAAGGACCTCAGAGTGTCTCTCTCAGACACCCTAAGACACTGGTTGGTGATCCTCAAAACACTCCCTCTGCAAACGTAGTCCCTGAGAGTAATCCTCATGATACTCTCAAGGAGAAAAATTAATTTTTTCATCCATCATCTAATCCAGATGCGTTTTTGGCATATTTATCTATGTCATCATCAGGTGTTGCTCCTCTCTTCTCCTCAGCAACAACGACAACCACCACCACCAGCGCTCCACCCCTCAGCAAGAAAATGGGGAAGTCTCCTCAGGGCCATCCAGTGCTGCAAAGCTCCGAGTGGTCAAGACAGAGATGGCAGCTCCCAAGCTTCCAACTCCAGTCACTAAACTCCCTCCCATTGTCCTTCCCAGTCCTACATTCCCTGTTGTTGACTATCTGGTCAGGGAATGTGCTCTAACAAGGGCTAGGGTTGACAATCTTCAGACGTCACCTGAACTCATCTTCAGACGCATCGTTGGGACTCCAGCGATCAAGACCAACGTCAGCAACCTTATCTCTGACGTCTTCTCTCTGAAGGAAGACAACCAGGTCCTTGGCCAGAACATGTCCAACTTAGAGCAGAAGGTTGTTGCTCAGGCAAACGTCCTTGAGTATATTCAAAAGACTCAATCCGATATGATGCAGATGCTCACCAAGCTCTCTGAGGCTAGTTCCTCCTTCACTGCTACTGATCGGACTACGCTTCAAGAAAATGATACGAAGCTCAAGGACATTCAGTCAAATGTTCGCACTCTGATGGTGCATTGTCTACCTCCTGATAACGTCGAGGGGGAGAGATGTGCCAAAGAGTTTGCAGATGAACTCATTGCGGAGCACAACCGGACGTTCCCTGGTGAAAATATTTCTCCGTACATCCAGCGAACGGGATCTTCCCTCCCTGAAGGGTTGGCTGCTGAAGAAGATGATGATGATGATGCTGAGGAAGATGATGAAGAAGAAGAAGAAGAAGATCCTATCCCTTATTATGGGGGAATGGATGATGATGAAGATGACGATGACATTGGAAGTGCCTTAGAGCACTTCAGAATGTCTAGGCCTGGAGTCTCTCATCAAGAGCCTTTGGGGGACGGACAACATCCCTCTCAGGGACAAGCCGGTCCCTTAGGCAAAGGAAAAGAAGTGGTAAATTTGGATGCCACTATCCCATTATCTGAGGGGGAGACCACTAATGAGGTATCTCTTCCTCTTATCCCTTATATTACACCTCCCTCTGAAACCCCCACACCTCCTTCACCTACAAAAACTCTCTCTGATAAATCTTTTTCCTCATCTCCTTCCCTTAGTGATCCCAGTCCCCCAAACGACTCCACTTCATGGAAGGAACCTTCTTCCGAAAAGCAGTTTATGTACATAATAGAAACTGACTCTGAAGAAGAGGGCCTTATTCTCAGGCGTCGCGTTCAAAATCCGATCATAAGCGAGCCTGAAGAAGAAGAAAGTCGAATAAAATTCCTTAGGGAATTCGAAGCAAGAAGAATAAGGGTGCCTCAAGATGAACCCATAGACGCTGTACGATAAGGATGGTAGATGAATTGTACTTTCTGTCTAGCGAAGAGAGAGAACAAGCATTGGAAGCACAACGTATCAGGGATGAGAAGACAAAGTACACTAAGAATGATCTTGCTTTAGCAAGGAAATTACTCAGGGAAGACTCTGCTAAAGACAAGGCGGCCAAGGAACAATTGAAAAAGAGTGAAAGGGTCGCTGAAGCTCTTGTACAGAAAGAACTTGCACAAGAAAACTTGAATGTAGATCCAATCCTTCCTCAACAGAAGATTCTAAGTGCACTATCCGCTGAACCCACAATTCAGAATGACAAAGAGCTTGACTAGTGCACCGATAGACTGAAATTTCGAAGATCTGAGGCCAAAATCATTCATGCAACTATTCAAGGGCGACACTGCAACAGAGGTGGTCCAAAGGTGTATGTAAGAATGACAAGGACAAACAGAACTGAGAGAGAAGAAGCAAAGTTCTTAAGGATTTATGGATACACTCAATGGTTAGAAATCAGAGACGCCATTCAGGGTTACAAATCCAAATTCAAGGATGTGGTGGAAAGAGTACTTGATCAGTTGCTGCAAAGGACGTCACAACACGTGCAAGTTCCCCCTCTCCCGGAGTCATCAAAGAAGAAAAAATCAACTGCTGAAGGTGGTTCAAGCTCTAAAAATGAGCATGAAACCAAATTTGATTATCATAGCATTCTTGGTCATCTTGAAATCCCTGATATTTCAATGCTACGTACCTCTCTTCCTCAAGATCGAAGATACGAAGAAGATCAAATCATCTCACTACCTGAAACTGGTATGGTATTTTTGGATAATAAAGGATTCTTAGGACTCTTCAGAAACCAAGAAAATCGCAAAGCCCCATCCTCTCTCATAAAGATCATGCTATGGCGCTGCTGGTCAGATACCCCTCTGATGAATCGACAGAAAACGCTTTATGAGAATGAGCTACAAAGAAGAAACGAGAACATCTCTGATTAGTCATAGGTTTCTATTTCCTTTGTAATATTTCTTCAGTATACAAGTACTTTACTTTTATTATTGTAATTTCATTTTCCTGTAATTTCTTCAGACTATATTTAATGAAATTCAATCAGAGTACTTTACTCTATCTATGTACTGAAAAGATCACTAAAAAAAGGTAAAAGGGACAATGAACATAAGAGTTCTATTTTCTTCAAACTATACTTTACTCACTGATTCTTCACTTTGAAAATTTAATCAATGAATGTACTTTATGCTTATTTACTTGTAAAAATTGTGCTTTCATATCCTTATAAATGAAACTCAATTCAGATAGTAGACTAGCTGAAAAAGATTATACAGATTAGTACTTAGAAAATTTACTTCAAATTTTTCTTAAGTCCTTACTAGTCTCTTAAAGCAATTTTCCTATGTTGCCTAATCATAATCAAATAGGGGGAGATTGTTGATCATAACTCCTCTCGATGATTTGAATATGATTCCTTTTGTATACTTAGTGAAATTCCATTGTATAAGCTTCTGTTAATATTTAGCGATAGCATACGCTGATTACCATCAGCGATCGCTGAAGATCAAGGAACAACAAGCTTATCTCTGAACCCCTGAAGATCAGCTATCACACCAGAAGACCATTCAGCGAAAGTCAAAGACCCTAGCTAAAGAAAGAGATAATCAGCTAAGTGAACTGAATCGGTTCAGCGAAAGCAGCGATTATCTAATCAAAGTGTGAAGTCTTGTGAAGCCTTAGCGATACTGAAGTTCATCCTTGAAGATTCAGAATCAGCGATCAAATGAAGCTTCCTTTGCAAGATTAAAGATTGATCTTATCCTCGATGCACAAAAGTCAAACCTAATACCTTGTCAGAAAAGGACGTACGAATTGTCTCTTATGTCCTCATCATATCTGATATGGTACTGTTCATATTCGGCCAAAAACATGGTTGTCTTATTAGTAAGGACAAGCTTCCTATCCAAGCTTGACACGTGGCATATACCTTTTGTCTTTCATTAAATGCAAACGGGTATAAATAAGATGAAGATATTTTCTTCATCTTAATACATGCTTCCTTCTAACCTAAACCCTCTTTATTTCTTTCTTCCTTCTTCTTGTGCATCAAACTTAGTGTTTCTTAGTTACAATAGAATAGGTTTTAAACTTGTTCTTATTCCGCTTGTAACTGTAAATTTGTTTATGATATATAAACTAATTTAAAAACCAAAATCTGTGTGTTTGTATTCAACCCCCCCCCCCCTTCTACAAACTGTTTACTTATTATTGAACTCTTGTAGACCCTTTAGGGACCAACAGGCGTGCTTAATATGTGATAAAGGAACATAAATTATGGTCCCTTAGGTCTTCTGTATCATTTATTTAAGCATGTCTTTGTCTAAATTATGTCTTCATTATCTTCTTAATTTCTATGTGCATCACAAGTATATTAGAAGCTTCTGCCTATACTGACGATGCCTCTGCACCTCAAAATATACATTATTCAAGATTTTTTAATCCAAGCAAAGGTTGAGGTGGAGCAGAGAACCAAAATGCACATGTGTAGGGGGAGCAAATATTCATTCATAAGTCAAGGGGGAGAAATTTCAGTTTCTGATGAAAATCATGTTTCAGAAGATAACTCATTCAGAACCTCTGGTTTAACTCTTGTCCCCAAGGTTAACTAGAAGTCTCTACATAAATATCGCTCGCTCTGGTTTCTCAAAATTTGAAACTAATACCATCCAAAACCTCTGTACCAAATCTTATCCTCAAGTCATACAGAAGTCTCTAGATTGTAGTAGCAACCTGCTGAATATATTTTTCTCTGAAAATTATACATGTAATTTTCTTATGTACTAGCTCTTGCTGTCAAGGTTATATAGAAGCTTCTGACATGTCTATAATGTTCTCTAAAAATTCATTTATAATTGTTCAAACTTTCTTTTGGTCCCAAAATGTTTTCACTCGACCAATTGATTGATTTTAAAGTTTATTTTGATCCACAAACCTCTGGATCGAATCTCAACTGAAATTAATGATTCAGAAAACATTTTTATAAGTCTCGTAGTCAATTAAAACTTCTGTGCTAACACTTTCCTCCAAGGTTATACAGAAGCCTCTGGTATGTCTATAAAACTTTCTACAAGTATATATTTTCTAAGAATTTACAAGAATAATAATCTCTAAATTTCTCTTGTCTCCAAGGTTATATAGAAGATTGTTTTACTTATTTTTCTTCTGAAATATGCTCCTTATCAAACTTTCTGTTGGTTATCAAACGAATTTTCTAAAACCAGATAGATCGATTTTCAAATGATTTCTGAGATAACCATTCGAATTCAAAGGTCTAAGGGAAACAAACCGATGATACCTAATAGCAATCCACACCTATTCCTCTCGAAACGGTTTTCTTTATCTGACACTGCCACGTGTCGAAATCTCAAAAGATCCAGAAATGAACTGTCATACACGCATCCACACCCTATGGTCCGTATGCTTAAACGTTTCTAGTCCACGTCAATTAGTCGATTCATTTCCAAACCACTCGAGTACATTTCTTACCCAGATTATTTAAACTCGATTTACCACCTCCTTTTCACTTTTCACCATCCCTTCTCTCAAACTTCCTTGCGCTCCAAGAACCACCATTATAGCAAACCTGAAACTTCTCAACACCGTAACTGTTCAATGGCTGCTCTAAACGAAATTCCTGCAAATGTGCACAACGAAGAAGATCAAATGGTGGATTTAACTACTGAAAGTGCACCAATTGTGTTTTTATCCAACAAACCAAACAACTTACAGGTACTACTCAACCCCTTAACCTACATTGAAGACTATCGAATCATGATAGAGTTCCTCCAAAACCACATTCTAAACATAGCCTTAACTGTTGCAAACCCAAATGTTCCTAAGCAATTTGTACAAGAGGTCTGGCAATCCCTCGACATCAAGAATGAATTTATCCTCATAGGGAGTTTTGATCTTCCAAATGACGAAGAACATGTGGTAGAAGTGCAGATAACTCGGAAAAAGATTGTTAAATTCTTCCATCTCATTGACTCATATATCTTGGTCAACGGATCTCTTGAGCCAAATCCATCACTTGAACAAAACCCAACATCCGATGTTCTGTTTGATTTTCTGAAATTGTTAGGGTATAACCAAGACATAACCAAAGTCTCTGAGTCTAAGAGACAGTTCTTATCCCCGATGTGGAATGTTCTTGTTTCCATCCTAAACAAAAGCATTACATGCAAAATCGGCTCAATGGATCAAGCAAGCACAAATATTATCACGATGATGTATGGAATGTTCTTTAACCGACCTCTGGATTATACAGATTTTCTGTTTAGGGAAATGCAAAGTGTTGTTCACACCAAGGTTCTTCTTCAAAATAAGGGCAAAACTCTCCCAGCACTGATGTTCCCACGATTTTTGGCCCTATTCATACAAGGAGCTATATCAAAATGGAAAATTCCATGTGTTCAACCATTCTGCAAAAATCCATGTCATGAAAACTCATCGTCCAACAATTTACAAGGATGGGTATCGGATAAATCGTGAACTCTCCAGGTATATGCTAAATCTTATCCCTTCCACCTCTCCTACTCTCAAAGACTATAGGGACTCTCTAGTAATCTCAGAACATTGATCACCTACCCTAGAGTATTTAGAATCCAGATTAGAAAGTGAGGGGTCGAGTGAGAATGAGCATGAAAATAATGTGAGTGACAACCAGAGTGTTTCTACCCACGCCGAGAGACTTTTAAGAGAAAGTACAGAAGATGTCCTTATGGAAACAAATGTGCGTTCCCAGCTGAGTCCACCCAGAGCATCCACATGTGCCCGGGTTGATGCCAACACATCAACACCTATTGAAACAGGACGTCAGCTCAGTCCAAACCCTAACCCAGAAACCAACAGATCAGAAGGAATGTCAAATGCTTCTGAATCAAACACTTCCGGGGAAACCAGCTCATCTTCTTCCTCTCACAGGATGAAGATGCAAATATAAGAGTTCAATTGCCCCAGAACTCGCCACCTAACGTCAATGTCTCCGTGACTGACGATATAGACTAGATGGACTTTCCACATCCATGGCACCTTCCAATCCAAATGCCAATGAAATCCCGTCAGAGGGGTTATGGCAACAGGATACACCAAGTACCTCAATTTTTCACTTATTTCAAGGTACCCACACCGTCATTGACTCTCTAATCTCTGACAATGGAGACCAAGTCAATGAGGTCAGAACATTCGAAAAGGAAGCTCAAAAGAGCCTTCAATGTCAGGATGGAAGTCTCTCAACACTCAAAGCCAAAATAAGTGTAAATGAGGGCCTCTCTGAACGCGAGAGACAAGCAGCTACATGTGTTGTGGATGCAGCGGTTACCCCTTTTCCTGACTTTGTCACGAATGTTGCGTTTCAAGCATTCGCTGATCAAATGAAGGGATCATTGAATGATCTTAAACTTACAATTCAGCAAACAGAGGCGGACCTAAATAATGAAATCACAGCAGTGAACTACTCACTCTGTGATATAAGAGCCACACAGCAAGATCACACCAATAAGATCGATCAACTTAAGAAGTTCTTGATCTCTACTTATGATGCTCAAAGAGATCTGGCTATAGAGCAATTTCAAAAGTTGGAGAGCAATTTGAAAGCCTACACAGAAGCTATCTCCAATCTTCCCTCTGAACTACCAACTCCACCATCTACTATTACTACAGAAGAATTAAGTGTTTTTGTTGCAGATATGAAAACGTTTTTGGATGCAGTTGTCCCTCAAGAAGGTTCTACCTGTTTTGGTATGATAACAAAGGCTGACTTGGAAAACTTACAGAAAGCTATGCTCGATAAATTCAATGATGTTAATACCAAATTTGTCTCAAATATCAACTCTACACTAGCAACTAAACTTACCCAGAAGGTATTTATTTGCCTTGGATTCTTCTGTAAATACACTAACAACAGTCGTGCAATCAATCTCTAAGCATCATGCTTCAAGAAAGAAGACAAATGAAGAAAGAGCTTGTAAAAAGGCTGAGCTCAAAAGAAACCGATCTGAGGACCAGGATCTAGGGATGAGTTCGGTACCGGATCGGTACCGAAACCGGGTATTACCAAAACCGGAAGTGGAAAAACCCAATATCGAATACCGAACCGATTAGTGAAAATGGGTACCGGTTCAGTACCGAGATTTTAGGGACTAGAATCGTTTGGTACCATTTTTCGGACGACTAACGTTTTTCACCGTTGACCATGAAACGCAATAACAAAAACCAAAATCAATTAACCAACTTAGTCAAAAACCAGGTTTTGGAGAAATTATGGAACCGATTTTAAAGAATTACAAGAACCAAAATACGAAGAATTGGAAAGAAAATATCAGTATTTGAGTGGAAAATACAAGAACCGAAAATTGTAATATATTTAGGTGAATTTTTTATAGAAATGGAAGATATCATGTTGGGAAAAAGAAAGGGTTTTATTACCAATTTAATTTAAAAGTGCCTCTTTAAATTCTCCGGTACCGATTCGGGATTACCGGTACCGATACCGAAAGTACCGAATCCTGAAAGTGGAAAAACCCAATACCCAATCCCGAACTGGTAGTGATATTCGGTACCGGTTCGGTTTGGGATTTTGGTCTGTTCCGCTCATCCCTACCAGGATCCAAATGTTTCTGATTGTCAGAAGGGGGAGAAAAGACAGAAGGTGGTGGGATCTTCTTCTGCCCAAGCTCAAGATCAACCTTCATCCTCTCAACCACCCAACCTTCAGAGCAACAACCTTCAGAGCAAGAGAAACCACAAGAGAAACCACAAGAAAATCATGCTGCTCCATCTACTTCTTCTCCAATTAATGTAACTCCATTTTCCATACGTCCTTTACCCTCAGATCCAGAAGTTGCAAACTTTATCCTAGGTCTGGAACGTACAAGAAGACAACCAATCCCAATTCTTCCAATTCCTAGAAGACCAAGGAATACTACCACAAGACCAAGAGCTCATGGTCAGGCATCCACCTATACCTCTACTCCAAAAACAACTTTTGTAATTCCAGAAACTACAATCTCTAAAGTTCCTTTCTCTGAAGTCCCAATCTCTACAATCCCAAACAGACCAGAAGTTATTATTGTTGAAGTTCCCAACTCTGTATCTGTTGTTGAGGCCTCAACAAGTCAACCTGTTACTAATCAAAAGATGAAGGTTCTTATGGTTGATCAAACGGATGATCAAATCATTGTTGAACAAGCCGATCAAAGTAGCGCTAATCTGTAAAGGAATGTTATGGATCCACAACAACATGAACGAGTGGCCAAGGTTCAATTTTCTGAAAGTAGAGAGATATATTTCAGCCACTTATATGCAGAGAGAGAAGAAAGAACATTAATCGTGGTACCTGATTTTGCCGAAGGCGCAGATGAGTAAACCATGGTCAGATTCGCAAGGTTTAGGCATCCCAGAAGGAACGTGTTTGCCTCTTCTCCTATCAGAAGAGTACTTCGGTTGAGAACTAAGTTCTTTGAAAATACTGATATTATGTACACTGCATATGATCTCCTGTCACTAAATCCTTCTGACTTAATACCCCTTAGGAGATACATGAAAAGTTTAAGAGACAGAAGTCCAGATGACTATATTGCTTATCTAAGAATTTTTTCGTGCGTGGAAGCTTTTGTTAATTTCAGAACCAAGGTGGATTTCATATTGGATTTGAAAGATATGTGGAATATTTATCCATAACTGCGCCAAATGAAGGGTTAGAGGGAATTGAAACAAAAAGGGTTGGTGATTTAATACCAGAACCTGAGCGAGAAAGGGGCGTTGTCTTTAGAAGACCCTTAGGCAAAAGGTTCTTCAGGTTAGTAGAAGCCTTTAAATATTATGATGATATTTTGAATCTGGTCAAAGGACTAATTGCTTGTAAGAAGGATGACGTGAATATAATTATCAAGAGAGCAGCGTTTGATATGGAGAAATACATTGAAGGAGTTTTCAAGATGCAAGAGATCACTAGACAATTCTTTAGAATTATCAGTGTGCATCCAGAAGCCCCATTCTAATCATTTTATGTACTTATCCTTCTGTAATTCTTTCTGTAATCTAATGAAAATTTTCAACTTTGTTCTTTCTTTATATTTAGTTATTTTCTCTATATTCATACTTAGGGGGGAGATTGTTAGAACTTATTTGTCTTGTAAAAGTATGAATTATAATTTCTCTATGAAAGAACCAAGTATATCTCTCTAGAAGCAAGTCTCTCTCCAGAAGATAGTCGCTTCAGAAGTGTAGTTCAGAGACTTCAATGACGATCCAGAAGATTGAGCATCTTCTGGATAATACTTAAGGAACTACACATGTTCTTAAATGACGTGGCTAGTCATGCCTTTTGTCCGTAACCAAACTTGTTAGAGGACTTGCTTATGTGTGAATACGTGATTGATTAGTTGATTGACTTTTACATTTGTAATAGTATAAATAGAGGAGCCATCACTGTATTGGACGTCGATCATTTTGGAGAGAACTTGAGAGATTAATCTATATTTTCTTGTACCGTAATCGTTGGCTTCTTATGTGAAATACAGATTATCAATTGATTCATATTGTTATTCTCTTCCATTACTGTTTACGTTCTAGTTTGATTGTTGGTTATATTTGCTTCCGCTTATTGTTCATTTTATTCTCATAATCAACATCAATTGAGTATTAATGGGGATCTGGGTTCCAACATACTAAAAATGAAAAGTTAAGATGTTAAATTAAGTTTTAAAAATAACTCGGTACATATTTATAATTTTTAATATTATTATTAAATCAAAAAAAAAATCGATATTTGGTTCTTTTGAAGGTATTGAAGAACGAGTATAATCGTATGATTTATAAAAAAAACATCTTTTAAATATATTTTAGTTAATATACGATTATGTATGTTATTATGAAAAGTGTGTTAAATGGAGAATGAAAATGAAGAGCTATGAAATAATTATAACAAATATAAGGGTGTAAAGTATAATTTAAAAATAAAAATTAATTATAATGTTAATCTTGGAAGTTGTTAAGCTTCAAAAATTGTATATAATAAAATCTAAACAATAACCGTTAAAACTCTTTATAGTATAATATAGATAGTGTAAATATAGATAGATAAGGGTGTAACATAGAAAACTAAAAATATAAGTTTTAAAAATAACTCGGTACCTTCTTATCATTTTTAATGATGTTATTAAATCAAAAGATAATCGATATGGTGTTCATTTTGAAGGTATTGAAGAAAACGACTATAACCGTATAGTTTATAAAAAACGTTTTTCTTTAATATGTTTTAATTATTATACTATTACGTATGTTAATATGAAAACGATGTTAAATAAAAAATGAAAAAGTAAAAGATACAAAAGTTAATTAAATAACTATAATGTTCAAACTGCAGGTTTTAAAAATAATTCACTGCGAATTTATGTTATTTAATAATTTGATTAAGTCCAAAAATATTCAATATTTGGCTCATTTCGAAGATATTGACAAAACGATTATAATGATGTAGTTTGTAAAAAAAAGAAACATTTTTTTAATGTAATTTGTTCATGTAGAATTATTTATGTTAATGAGATAGTGTAAAATAAAAAAATAAAATAGTCAGGAATATGAATGAAATTTAAAAACTAACTATAATATAGATAAGAGTGTAAAATGTAAAAGTAAATAAATTAAATAGATAACTATAGAGCATAAAATATAAATTTTTTAAAAATAATTTGTTACATATTCATGTATATAATAATATGATTAAATAAAAAAATATTCATTATTGAGCTCTTTTTTTAAGGTATTGACGACACGATTATAATGGTATAACTTACTACAAAAGAAAACGTATTTTTAATACATTTTAGCAAATTTTAAGATTATACATGTTAATATGGAAAAGTTATGAAATAAAATTCCAAAAAAAAGGGATATAAATTACATTAAATAACAAACTTTAAAGGTATAAAGTGTAATTTAAAAATCAGAATTAGTTAGAGGTTGGCGTGCATCAAATGACCTGTACCTAAGACAAGAAAGCTTGTAACTCTTAATTTTCTAAACTTATCTGTCATCCATGCCTTATAAATAGTATATAGATAAAATAATATTTTAATTAATCCATGATTTTTAGATAAGTATGACACAATTATTTTAATAAGTGAGGAGAAGATGAATTTTTTTGAAGTCTTCAATTAAATATCATGACATCCTGATTTATTAAAGAAAAAATGATTATAAATTTATAAAAAAATCATGAATTTAATTAAACTCTCATTTAGAATTATATACATAAAAATCTATGAATTAATCATAATCTCATCTAAGGTTATATTCCCTCGAACTGTTCTTAAATCCGTCAAAAAATGTCATGTATTTTAGAAAACTATAAAAAAAATTATTAAATTATATAGCCCCAACCCAAATGGTTGCAAAGATCCAGTAATATAATAAATCAAAAACTATTTGATAAACTGTATCCTGACATTAAACTAGCCTGCCTTCACAGGTTTTCCTAATTTACCCCTGATTATATCAAGACTGTTGTTGCAATCTTACCTGCTCATGAGCTTTTAAAGCATCACAAGTAAAAGTTTCTAGTGCCTTGAAAATTGGAATGACACCACCTTGTAAACTAGTTGAACCACCATTATGAATATCAACTAACTTCATAGCAGCTTTCTTGTGCCTTTCCCATTCTTCTTCCACCTTCTTTCCCAAAGAATCCAGATCCACTCCACTATCCGACGACGGAACCAATGAATCTCGTGTCTTCTGATGCTTTTTCTCAAAATCCTTGGCAAAATACTCCTTTTTAAGCATTAATCGTTGCATGTTATCTTGTCTTTCAAGCAGTTGCCTTAAATTTGAAGCAAAACCATGTATTGCTTTTGAGACTCGATCTTGTGAAATGCCTTTTATTTCACGGTGCCAGTCGTTGCATATGACAAAAATAGGTGGAGCTCCTATACGACCTGGGGAATAAGGGATCTCGCCATCAATGGTTACTTCTGGTTCATGATCAATGCAATGCTGTAGCCACCCGTTTAAGGAATCAACGTATGATTTCTGGGCATTGATCCAGTCATTAAAATGTTGGCACCAGGTTACAAGTCCTGTTTCCAGCTCAAGCACGGCTCTCAAGCTTTCAAGGCTCGTGTTTGCCCTTAAACTCCGACTTCTGCTCTCCATGATGGCTTCAAACTGCTTCCGGTGACATTTCACAACCGACTGCCACATTCGTATCAGTCTGTGGAGAAAACAGTGAGATAAATCATTTTTATTATGTTCGTACTCTTTTTCTAGATCGGTCACCTCAACTGATCCCACGGGGCCTTTGGCCTCCTAGGAAGTCTCTGGGGTCCAAACCTCACAAAAGGTGAGGAGGGTGTCTGAATTTATTTGTTGCATATAAGTATTATATACTTTAAAAAACAACTCACCAGCATCAAATATCTAGCCAAGTCATTAACAGAAAACCAATAGAACCCTTTGCATGACTAAACATATGAAGGGATATCAACTATTTGGGATTGTTATAATTAAGTAGTTATTCATTCTTGATCATGAAAGTTTCCCTTGCTACAAAACCAGACTGTTACATTACACCACGCTTAAACAGAAGATCCGAATGTAAGGGGTGGGGTGTTTGGTTGATTTTCCACTAAATCCAAAGCTTTATTTTTCTGGATAAAGCTTCCCCTACTGAATAAACCACTTTCATATCATCAAGCCACTATAAAACAGTCATGTATAGCTGACCGAATAAGCTGAGAGACCCATTAAACTTGTTAAGCTGCAAACAAACAGACCCTATCTATCTGTGAAAGATATATCCCCAAGAAATACAAAAAATTAACTTCTTCAACGATTTGTTTGCTGTGTTTATGTCTATCCAACACCAAAACATCACTGTTACTCTCTCCCTCACAGGTTCAAAATACTCGACAGAATTATGAGATGGAATCATCTGCGGAAATGGAAAGGTAAAATCCTACAAAATCACGTGAAATACCAACCACCACCACGGGATTTCAAAATCCTATGTTTGTATGATTTCAAATCCTGGAAATTCATCAAACCAAACATGGGATTGGAATGAAATTCAATTCCAAATCATATCAAATCCTACAAAACAAACGGGACCTAAGGGAACAACATAGTTTCTTCAATCCTGATACAAATGCAAAAAGATTAACCCAAGGCTTACCTAAACCAAGAATTTTGAAAGTATATTCTAGAAGGTCCAAAGGAGTAGTGGGGGAAATTGGGCCCAGTTAGTTACAACAGAAATAGTGCGTCCTTAAATAAGAGGGGTGTCAGCATGGAAAAGGTAGGGAAAAGTTATATTGTTTTTTGATTGGCTCTTAGCTCATGCTCTGAGAGAGGGGAGTTATTCCCTGGATCCTTAATTTCAATTCATCTTGTAATTCCTTTTTTTCATTCTCAGTAATCAATTCCTTTCAGTCACTAAATTTCTATTCACTATTGTGAGTTCTTATCTATATTCCTATCATTGGTCCGACCTACCGTTCACTACCATGTCACCCACAGAAACCCGATCTCAGCAGACTCGTTTGGATCAACATGAAGAACAACTGCGATCCCTCCATTCGGATGTTCAGGCGATCAAAACTGTTATTCAGGCATGGGAAACCGATCGTACGGAGGAGGAGGAATTTCGAAAGATTGTGATGACTTGGGTCAAACAGCAAGGCAAACAACCGATTCCAGATGGTGGTGGTTCCTCGGTGATTCCTGGTGCGTCTCCCAATCCTCTTCCACCTCCGGGGGAGGGTAGTCCATTGTCTCAAGGAAATGTCATTCCGTCACCACTGCGAGGTTCTACTTCTGAATCTCATCTGGATCCTCATCCATCAATGCCTTGGGCTGCAAAGAAGATCAAATTACCGGAGTTTCAGGGTTTTGACCCCCAAGGTTGGATTCAGAAAGCGGAGCTGTATTTCGATATTCATGGTACACCTCCTCACCTTCGCATCCGCTTAGCTCAGTTGAGTATGGTGGGAGTTGCTCAACATTGGTTTACGATTGTGAAACAAATCTATGATTCTCTGACGTGGGAGCAATTGACAAGAGAACTCTTACAACGATTCAGCGGTCTCGAGATTCAGAACCCATATGAACAGTTGGCTACGATTAAACAGGTATCATCTATTCATGACTATATTGACGATTTTGAATACCTTTTATCCTTGGTTCCTCGATTACCCGAATCCCAAGCTTTGGGTTATTTTTTGGCGGGGTTACGCGAGGAGGTGAAGCGATGGGTTCGACTTCATCGCCCTCAATCACGTCTGGACGCCATGTATTTGGCTAAAGACGTCGAGGAGATGTTACGTCCATCCTCTGTCAGCGTTTCCCAATTTCGTTTCCGTTACCAAGGAAGCGGAAATAGTGTTGGGTCTTCTTTACATAACGCCGTTAAACCTCTCTCACTGGGCCGATCTGACTATAAAAGCCCTATTGGATCTGGTTCGAACGACAAAGGCCCATTTAGTCGCGTTGAGCCCAATCGCTCCACGTCTACGGGGCGATCTTTACCTCTCTCTTTTTCCGATTCTTCAAACGGCGGCAATCGGAACCGAGGGGTTCGTTCTCTTACTCGTACTGAATGGGAAGAGCGCCGGAAGAAGGGCCTCTGTTATCGTTGTGGTCAAACCTTCGGTCCAGCACACAAATGTCCTGAGGGGCAGTTACGTATTTTGTTATTAGGGGATGATGAAACCCTAGACGGTGAGGGTGAGATAAGCGCCATGGATTCGAAGGAGGAAGTTGAGAATTTAGACGATCCTTCCATCCCTATCGGTCTATGTACTGTTTTGGAGTTTCAGGGACCTTCGGTAGGAGCCCTGGCTAAATCAGAGTCGGGAGGAAAAACGTTGAAGGTTGAAGGGGCACTTTTAGGTATTCCGGTTGTAATTTTGGTAGACAGTGGCGCAACGCATAATTTCGTTTCTCGCAAATTGGTTAATGCTTTGGGTATCTCATCTCAATTTTTCTCTGGTATAAATATTCAGTTGGGGGATGGTCATAAAGTATTTGTTAATCAACGATGTCTAGACTTGAATGTATCGATTGGTGGCTGTGAGTTTTCGATTAATACTCTGCTTTTTGAAATGGGTCACCTAGATTTCGTTCTCGGTATGGAATGGCTCCGAACCCTGGGTGATGTGATTCATAATTGGGAACTACAAACAATGAAATTTGTACATAAGGGACAATCGGTATTTATACAAGGATTATCTGCTATAGAAGTGGATCAAGCTTCGTTACACACATGGTTATCTTTGGAAGACTCGAGGCGCTCTTTGCCGCTTGGAGTACCGATGGCAGGTTCCGTACAACAAGGAGAGGTGTTGTCGGCTGAGCAACAATCTGAGTTACAGTTACTGTTTGATCGATTTGCAGTGATCTTTCAAGATCCCACGGGTCTTCCTCCCAGCCGTACTCATGATCATGGTATTTCGTTGATTTCTCCAGATTCCCCGATTTGCGTACGTCCGTATAGATACCCGCATGTTCAGAAAACCGAGATTGAGCGGCAAGTTCAGGAACTTCTCTCGCTAGGTATGATTCGACCCAGCAAAAGTGCTTTTTCAAGTCCGGTCATCTTAGTACGAAAAAAAGACAACTCTTGGCGAATGTGCGTTGACTATCGCGCTTTAAATAAAGCCACTATTCCTGACAAGTTCCCGATTCCGGTCGTCGAAGAACTCATTGACGAACTAAAAGGAGCCCAATTTTTTACGAAATTGGATTTGAAATCGGGTTACAATCAAATCCGTATGCAGATCGATAGCATCGAAAAAACAGCGTTTCGGACTCACGATGGCCATTACGAATATTTGGTAATGCCATTCGGCCTCACAAATGCACCGGCTACCTTTCAAGCTATCATGAATGACATCTTCCGACCACACTTACGCAAGTTCGTGGTGGTTTTCTTCGATGACATTCTAATATACAGCTCTTCATGGCAACAACACATGGACGATTTAAAGATCGCCCTCCAGATTTTAGTTGATAATCAATTCGTGGTCAACCGGAAAAAATGTTCGTTTGGGCAAACATCTATCGAGTATTTGGGTCATATCATCTCCGGTCAAGGTGTTGCCATGGACCCTCAGAAAATCTCAGCCGTTTTGGATTGGCCTGTTCCGAAACAGTTGAAGGGATTGCGCGGATTTTTGGGACTTACGGGTTATTACCGTAAATTCATCCGTCATTATGGTAGTATTGCCAAACCTTTGACAGAATTGACAAAAAAAGACGCTTTTGGGTGGAATGCAGATGCTCAAACAACTTTTGAAGCACTAAAAACAGCTATGGTTACAGCTCCGGTATTGGCGCTACCTGATTTTTCTATTCCGTTCATAGTCGAGTGCGATGCATCTGGCCGCGGAATCGGGGCTGTCCTAATACAGCAACAAAGGCCCATTGCTTATTTTAGTAAGGCATTAAGTGAACAAAACTTGTCCAAATCTGCGTATGAAAGAGAGATGATGGCGTTGGTCTTGGCTGTCCAGCATTGGCGTTCGTATCTTTTGGGTACTCGCTTCAGTGTGTATACGGATCAACGAAGTCTTAAATTTCTGTTGCAACAACGCATTACGAACCCAGGACAACAAAATTGGGTGGCCAAACTGTTGGGCTATCAATTCGATATTTTATACAAGCCGGGCCGTGACAATAGAGCCGCTGATGCTCTGTCTCGGCGAGCAGAGGACGGTGAGTTGGCTTCTTTAAATTCAAGTCCGGTATGGGTTCAAGGAGCTCAACTTCTCGAGGAAGCTCGTAACGATACAGAAATACAAACCATTATTCATCAATGGAAGGACAACCCAAATTCTCGACCGGGATACTCGGTTCGTCAAGATATTTTGTATTACAAGGATAGATTGGTGATTTCCCGTACCTCGAAGTTCATTCCTTCGCTTCTAAGGGAATTTCATGATTCTCTTACCGGGGGACACTCGGGTTATTATCGTACTTATCGGCGATTGGCTGCCAATTTGTATTGGCCAGGAATGATCGCTACGGTCCAGGAATTTGTCAAAGCTTGTGACATCTGTCAGCGTTATAAGGCAAGTGCGACAGCTCCGAATGGGCTGTTACAACCATTGGAAATTCCCACAGCGATTTGGGAACATGTTTCTATGGATTTCATCTTGGGGTTACCCAAATCAAAAGGATATGACGCGCTTTTAGTGGTGGTGGATAGGCTGTCCAAATACAGCCATTTCATTCTTCTTAAACATCCTTATACGGCTAAGTCAATTGCAGAGATTTTTGTACGAGAAGTAGTTCGACACCACGGAATTCCTAAATCTATCGTTAGTGACCGTGATCCTTTGTTTTTAAGTCACTTTTGGCAAGAACTTTTTCGTTTACAAGGAACAAAGTTACACATGAGTTCGGCGTATCACCCGGAGTCAGATGGCCAAACAGAAGTTATCAATCGCTGTTTAGAAACATATCTGCGATGCTTCGCGATCGATCAGCCTCATTCTTGGGCTTCTTGGGTTCCTTGGGCCGAATTTTGGTATAATTCAACCTTCCATGGATCGACGGGTCGTTCACCATTTGAAGTGGTTTATGGACGCAAACCACCGACAGTGGTACAATTTATTCCGGGCGAAATCAGAGTAGAGGCGGTGGGTCAAGAATTACATGATCGTGACGAAGCCTTAAAACAACTCAAAAAGCAGCTGTTACACGCTCAATCAGTAATGAAAAATCAAGCGGATAAAAAACGACGAGATGTTAGCTTTCAGATTGGAGAATGGGTTTATGTGAAGCTGAAACCGTATCGACAAATGACGGTTGCCCATCGTATTTACCAGAAATTGGCGGCTCGTTTTTTTGGCCCATTCAAGATTGTGGAAAAAATCGGTCCCGTAGCCTATAAATTGGACTTGCCCGCATCGTCACGAGTACATCCGGTTTTTCACGTTTCCCTTCTAAAGAAGGCCGTTATAGCCACCGAGGTAAATCAAATCTTACCTCCGGAATTGGAATTCAACGACAAGGATTCGCATGTTCCTGAGGAGCTTTGTGCAGTGCGTTCCGTACATCAAGATGGGGAGTCTGTGTTACAATGGCTTATACGTTGGAAAGGACATTCAATGGAAGAAGCTACTTGGGAAGATGCTGAAACAATCAAGAATCAATTTCCTGATATAAGTCTTGAGGACAAGACTTTAATGGAAGGGGGAAGTAATGATACAAATGCAAAAAGATTAACCCAAGGCTTACCTAAACCAAGAATTTTGAAAGTATATTCTAGAAGGTCCAAAGGAGTAGTGGGGGAAATTGGGCCCAGTTAGTTACAACAGAAATAGTGCGTCCTTAAATAAGAGGGGTGTCAGCATGGAAAAGGTAGGGAAAAGTTATATTGTTTTTTGATTGGCTCTTAGCTCATGCTCTGAGAGAGGGGAGTTATTCCCTGGATCCTTAATTTCAATTCATCTTGTAATTCCTTTTTTTCATTCTCAGTAATCAATTCCTTTCAGTCACTAAATTTCTATTCACTATTGTGAGTTCTTATCTATATTCCTATCAAATCCATTCAAGAGATTATTTATTTTTAACAAAAATAAATAACTAAATAAAGAAAAAATATAACAAGATTTGATGATTGTAAATACCAACAGTGAGAAGATGTTCATACCCATAGATCAACTCACTCACTTGTGGCTGCAATTCCTTGTCCCTAACCTTATGTATCTCGCTAGATATGGCATCAATAGCTTTGATAGATACATTAAGTTTAGTCGATAACCTCCGAATAGAAGTCTGTGCAGCATCAATCTTACTAGATTCTGCTCCATGTGCATCCAATTCATTCAGCCTCTTGCACATTTTCTCATACATCACTCTTAGCCTCTCTTCATCCTAAAACCATACCAACCACAAAGTTCATTTGTATCAAGATATTTACGTACAAAAATCATATCAAATTACATCTCAGATGACAAAATACATAATTTCAACCACATCTTACGAGAAGAACAGAAAATAGAGATCATCATCATAATACCTTCACTTCCTTGTACAACCTCTTCTCCCACACATATAGCTTCTCCAAAGTAGATGAAAGGTTGGTGAACCCAACATCTGGAACTGCATCCACATTATAGGATCCTGCTAGTTTCATTACTTGAGAATATGACTTTACTGATTGTATTGAACGGTCTGATGCAAATGAAGGTGCTAACGGATAGAGAATCCAGGACAAGACCACTGCAAAGTGACATATATATATATATATAACTGATACAGTTTAAAATTTCAACTCAAAGAATCTTCTGAAGTAAACATCATTAGTATAAATCAAGAAAATATACAATTTAAATGATAGTTTGTGATAAATATGATAGTCGTCAGTTTGTTAGTAGCTTAATGGGACTCACAGCTTTTTCACTCAGCTATACCTAGCCGTTTGGTAGTGGTTTAATGATATAGAAAGTGGATTATTTAGTAAGCTTTAAGGGGGTCTTTATGCATAAAGCCAAAAACCTTGATTAATTTTAGGGGGTTCTTTCATAGAGGATTCTTGATTGATTTTCCATTAACCTCGTTATATATTAAGTTGTCTGTGTGAATTAATTTGTCTGTATAAATTAAGAAGGTTTTTGCTTGGAAGAGTTTTTTCATAGATGAAAGAAACATGTTTGGAAGAATAAAAAACTTGACTTTATGCATAAACTTCCCCTCTAGAAACATAATGAATAAGCCATGTTGGTTTTCCATTAAGTATAAAGTTTTCTGTGTGGATTAATCTGTATGTATGGATTGAGAAGGTTTTTGTTTGTGGGTTTTTTTCATAGATGGAATTAGCATGTTTTTTAATTGGAAGCCACTTTCTATAACATTAAGCTACTACCAAACAGTCATGGATGGTTGATCGAATAAGCTGTTAGTCCCATTAAGCTCCTAACAAACAGACCCTAAGCCTTGGTATAACTGACCGAACAATCTACTAATCCCATTAAACTCATTAAAAAGCTACTAACAAACAGACCCTTAATTATTCCGTACCAAATCACCATACAACTCTCTAAGTTGGATTGGATCATCATTTTTTACTTTGAATTCTTTAAGAACAATATATTATTCTTTAAGCAAATTATTATATAAATACAACAAAACTTCAAACAAATTCTACATGGGTGTTTCAGAAATCAACATCTTACAAAACAATCCACCCCAGAATAAACACTTTCCATCTATGAAAGAACCCTCTCAAACAAAAACCTTCCGAATCCATACAGACAGACTAGTCCACACTGACAGCTTTATACATAGAGGAGTTAATTGAAAATCAACCACACAACCCCTCCCCTTAGATATGCATATTGAGAAGTATCTAATATCACTTAATTGTTGCTTTTTCCCTTCAAAATAAATTAGGTTGGTTGAAAACTTACAACATTTTTCCTTTCAACTTCAAGGTTATTACTTAATATCCTGATCATTCTCCTAGTCTTCTAAATGAAACCAATGACAGAACGACTAGAAACATAATTAGAGTAAATCGAAAGTCATAACAATAAACAGTATAATAAGAAAAAGCATATTATGACTATATATTATGGTGACAAAAATCAAAATGTTGTTTACCCTTAAGAACTGCAAACCTTGATTGATAAGGTAACTTCCCGGCTTCAAGCATCAAGGCGACCTCTTTCCCATAACCAAAGGCAACACCAAATTCATCCTTGATTTCATTAACTACCTCCTGAAGATCTCGAGAACCATGAGCAGATAACGTTGTCAAACTACTCAACATTGAGGATTCAAACTCAGGTGTTGACACCTCATCTATATCAAAACTTACCTCCTTCTTACTATCATGACCCTTCCCCATGCTTTGTGAAACAACTGAATCAGGGCTATGCTTATCTACTTGATTGTTTACCGATTGTGCTCCATCGTTATTTTCTGATGGTACTGAATTCAATGATCCTCCACTTTTTCTTGGTGGTATTCTTCTAGAACTATCCTCAGTACCATTGGGAGCTTCCCTGGCTTGAGTATCTTCTTTCCCAACTGATCTGGATGTGCTTTCACCTGAATTTCTTCTTGTGATTCCCTTTAAAACTTGTTCATGATGAGACTCGGTTTCTGTTTCTTCTTCCAAGTCGGGAATTCCTTCCCTCTCTCTCACTTCACTTGAATCTGGACTACTACCCATAGATCCATACCCAAACCCATAACCATTATCATAAGCATCAAAAAAGTTGAAATAATCAGATGCAACCGGTGGAGGAGGTGGTGGAGGGGGACTTTTCGGTCGCTTAGGTTCTTCGGGAGGTGGTGGCCCACCATAAGAAAACTCATAAAACCCATCATAACGTTGTGGATCAACCCATTGCCCAGTTTCTTGAAAGCCCCTTGCTTCCGCTTGTTGAATCACAGTGCGGCTAGCCGGAGCAGATTTTTTCATATATGATGCATAGTGATTTGAATTACCATATCTATTGTAAGAATCAAAATCCTCTTGATATGGCCCCCATTGAGGCTGGTATTGAGATGCAGATGGGTTCATCACATAAGGGTCACCCTCTCCCGAAATAGATTCGTTTGGTCCCCATAAAGGTTGATCCGGAAATGCAGATGGGTTCGCCCAAGAAGGTTGATAGGGCTGTGGTCCTCTGTTATTTGCATAAGGATCGCCCCAATTAGGTTGGTCTGACCCCCAAGGAGGTTGATAGGGGTGCTGTCCTCTGTTAATTACATAAGGATCACCCCAATTAGGTTGGTCTGATCCCCAAGGAGGTTCATAGGGCAGTGACCCTCTGTGATTTACATTAGGGTCATTCCAATTCGAATTCGAATTTGAATTCATTTTGTTGTGGTCATGGGGATGATTAAAAGATGATGGTTTATTTTCAGAACCACCGTCGCCACTGTCATGTATATGAATATGGCCATCTGAAGACGAACTCAAATCGGATTCTGAATTCTCAATGGAATGAATATGTGAAATCGATCCAGAAGAGTTGGAGCCATTGTTAGTCTTACCTAAATCAGATGGCAATGTGAGTACGGGAGACGATGGAGTGGGTGAAGGGATTACAAGTTGTTCGTCAACAAATCGAGAAAGGGCATAACCAATATCTTTAAGAGAATGGAAGTATGCCAGATGTGAAGCGGAGAAATCATAGCGGGCGTCCGCAGCGGCCTTGATCAATTTCTTTCTCTCTCTACAACGTATCACCAATGGCAAATCATCAACTTTTGAAGCTCTGCATCCCATGTTAAAAGACAGTATCATCAATTTCCACCATAGCCACCCCCAAACCCTAAACCCAGTTCATGTATCATCATCGCTGGTGCACCTGAAGTAATAATAAACACGATAAACCCATCTCAAAATCTCCCAGATCTACGACTAGGATTCTATTTCTATACTTGAATAACCTCGAAGTCTGCAAATGCATTAAATGAAGTAGAAAGACAGTGAGAATCGGCACAGCAGAATAAAATATTGATTCTGTAATGGGGTTTGGAAACATGTGATAACGCCATGTGTTTGCACAGAGATTCGTAGAAGTAGGAAGAAGAAAAGAAGAAGAAGAAGAAGAGGTGCATGCTTTTGAAATTGAAAATGCGTTGAAATTTGTATATTTTTATTATTATTATTATTATAAGGGGTGTGTGTGTGTGTCAGAAAGAAGAAGGTGGAATCCGGCATGGATGACGGGGGATGTGGTATGGTATGGAGATGCAAAATGCAATCATGTTTCTTAGAGGTCCGCATGCCGTTAGACAGGCTTCAAGTTCTGGACTCTTTTCATGGTTTGGTGGGGCTTTTCACTTGTAATCTGCTTTCCACAAAAGTTATTGTTCTTTTTACTCGCCCTACATTCTCTCCCAATGATCTTTTACCTTTTCTAAGTTATATATAATATCATAATATGGCAAATATGCTTAAAAAAAGAGTTAAAAGGCATAAAACGTAATAAAAGATCTTATCTCTTGATTATTTTAATTTTATGTCCACTCATGAATTGCATTTATTAAAGAATTGATCTGATGCATTTTAATTAATGTTAATATTTAATTAGGATTGATACAATGGTGAAGATCTATTCTTACGGTTTTACCGGAATTCAATCCTATATAATGTATGAGAGTTATTATATTCATTTTTGTAAAAATCAGGATAAATAATATATTAAAAATATATAAAAAATTAGTAGAATATGATACAGCTAACAAGTGGGGAGGCTTGCATTTATCATAACCCATAATATATACGTGTATGTATATAAAGATGGTTTTATTTATAGACCTCATCATTTCTACAAACATTACAAACTCATCCTACTCCTTAAAAAGTTTCATCACGGTGAGAGAAGCATGAGGTCTATTTTTGTTAATATAATTAACATCTTCGCACGGCATGTCAATAAATGAGAGGCTTGAAGGTTAAAAAGGTAATTTGCAAACTGAAGATTTTTGAATATCCGAAAAATTCCCAGAACCTCTCCCACACTATAAGCATCAATACACAATTAAGGTTTCCAACTTTCAAAAGATTTGCCGATCATATGTCGGAAGTTTGAGTATAATCAATTGGCAATTAACCAAGAATCATATTGAATTGAAAAATTACACTTGAAAGGAATTACAATCGAAGCATCAAAAGGATTGATCTACTTGAGAACTCCCATTTTAAGTGTTATTTACACTTCATTAGTGTGTTTTTTTTTAAACAAAGCAAATATATTAATGATCGGCGTTAGTACACATAGAGTTCATCGAATCACTTAAGAAACTAGCAATATCGAAAAACATTGTGGGACAAGGAAAGAATCGGGCTCTCTTTGCAAAATCATGAGCAACCCTGTTAGCTTGTCGCGTAATAAACTTGACCGAATAAGCCACATTACAAAGGAGAGTCCCCCGGCAACGGGCGATAATATCACCGAATTCAGAGTCATCGTTATGGTTGGAGTAAAGGGCGTCGACCACCTGTTTCGCTTATGTTTCAAAGATAACACATTGAAGGCCAAGCTTAGTAGTCCAATCCATAGCATCAGCGAGAGCCATCGCCTCACACTCTTTCACCAACGGAGTGCCGTATCTAGTCGTCGTGCGAGCAACATAGAATTCTCCTCGGTCATCTCTAAGGATAATTCCAGCACCCGATTGAAGTCGATCATTAAACACAGTAGCATCGGAGTTGCATTTAAAGAAGCCATTTGGTGGCTTGTGCCACAAACCACAAGGTTCCTCTCTCGACCTCTGTTCTCCTTGCATGCGGAGACCCTTAGCCAAATGCCAATCATTCCAAACATTCATAGCCTGCGCTTAATATCAATCGTCGGTCTTAAGCAATTGTTCCACAGAGCATCGTTCTTATGGCTCCAGATACTCTAAAGTAACATCAAGAATGTTATTAAGGTCTGAGTGGAGCAATCCTCGATGATGGAAAAAAAACAAGTGAGAAAGTCGTTGGATTGGTTCGCCTTTGCGTCAATAATGTTCCAGAGTTCAGCTTCAATCCAGACCTCTTTGGTGCCCGACAAATCGACGAATACGTGCCAATTATTTTATGGGTTAGCTCCACATAGAATGCAGAGACAGGGAACATTTACCCCACATTTTTGGAGGTTTGTCCGGTGTGGTAGGAGGTCCCTACCCATATCCAAATAAAACTACGAACCTTGTATGGAATGTTGGCATTCCAAACCTTGAGCTAGTGTCCCTCAACGAATAGATTTGTTTTAAGGGAATGTCTTTCCATCACCAACCGGTACCCACTTTTAACCGAGTAAACACCATCAAGAGTCCAGTGCCAAATCATCTTGTCGGGTCCATTACCTAATCTTGGTGGGGGATTGATAATTTCTGCACGGTCCCAAGCGGAGAACTCCCGGAGAATTGGGAAAGAAGAGTTCACACACACGGAGTTCTCCAAGATTAGCGGGACCGAAGATTGTAGTCTGAAGTTGTTGTTGTCACGTAACCAAGGGTCCTTCCAAACACGAATAGATGTCCCGGAAGCCACCTTCCATCTACGTCCTTCCTTTAAGATAAGTTGGGAATTCTAGATACTCCGCCAAATGAAGCTTGGGGCGTGGCCTAAACGCACTTCAAGAAAATCCCCTCTTGGGTAGTATTTGGCTCTGAAAACTCTGCTAACCAAAGTATCTGGGCCGGATAAGGGACGCCAACCTTGCTTTCCCAACATAGCTAGATTGAATGCCGTGAAATCGCGAAAACCAAGGACCCCGTATTTCTGCGGAACACAAAGACGTTCCCACGACAGCCAGTTAATGGCCCGTGAGCCATAACGTTTCGAGCTCCACCAGAAGGAATTGATCAAACGTTGCAGATCATCGACCATGGTATTGGGGAGCATGAAAACACTCATATAGTACATCAGAATTGCTTGGGCAACGACTTTAACAAGAGTTAATCGACCGACTTTTGAAATTAGTTTTTGATGCCACGACGATAATTTTTGCCATACTTTATCTATAATATGTCTAAAGATGGATCTCTTGTTCCTGCCGATAATGGATGGAAGCCCCAGATACTTACACGTGTTAAGGGGGTTGGAGATCCCCAAAACATAGGACATTGCTTCTTTGAGGTTTGGTGCTATGTTACCACTGCTCATGATTCTGGATTTGTCGAAATTGATTGCTTGTGCGGAAGCTCTTTCAAAGGTGGCAAGGATGAGTTTAAGATACCTGCACTCATCAATGGTAGCTCTACAAAACAGAAAGGCGTCGTCAGCGAAGAGGAGATGGGAGATGACCGACGCACTTCTGTAACACGACATCCATGTAATCGTCCTTTAGACACAACATCATCAATAAGCGTGGAGAGGCCCTCCATTGAAAATAATGAATAGGTACGGCGACAACGGGTCTCCTTGTCGGAGTCCTCTTTTGGGTAAAATAGGTCCTGAAATGTCATTATTAATTCGTACAAAATATCTGACCGACACCAAACACATCATGATCATGTCCACCCATCGAATCGAGAAGCCTAATTTAATCATGATGAGCCGAAGGTAGCCTTAGTCGAGTTTATCATAGGCCGTGCTAATATCGACTTTGATCGCCACATCCCCCCACTTCTTTCGGGTATTCCTTTTCATGCTATGAAGCAGTTCGAAAGCAAGAAGGACATTGTCAGTTATTAGTCTTCCTTTTATAAAGGCCGATTGGTTTTCTGCCACGATCTTGGGGAGGTCTCTCTTGAGTCGATTAGCAAGAACCGTCGTTATAATTTTAAGAACGACATTGCAAAGCGCTATAGGACGCAGATCTTTCATCGAACTCGGCTCCTCACATTTGGGAATCAAGGTGATGATGGAATCATTCACACCAGTGGGGAGGCTTCTATTATGTAACCAGCTAACCCCAGCCACAGAGATCTCATCGCCAAGAATTGGCCAAAAATGTTCAAAGAAACGTGGCTTAAAGCCGTTGGGACCCAGGGCTTTGTCGGGGTCTATTTGAAATAACGCAATCTTGAATTCCTCTTTGGTGAAGGGAGTCGTTAGGAGGTTGCTGTCGTCGGTATTAACTTTTTCCCCAACCGTTCTAACCACGTCTGATGCCATTCCATTCATAACCCCAAAGGCCATCGTCATTCTTGAGACGCCGAATAAAGTTCCTTTTTCGTCTGCCATTGGCATAGGCATGAAAGAATTTTGTGTTGGAGTCTCTGTTAGTCCATATTTAGAGATGACAATGTAAGTAAAGGTTTGTAAAAGGGGTGGGGGGTTGAATACAAACACACAATTTTTACTCTTTTAAATATTTTTTACACACAGAAGTTTGTTGCGGAAAAGAATAGATAACTCTCTACTCTAACAAACTTAACACATGAAACACATGATAACAGTAATTAACTTATACACTAAGAAAGCTAAAATGAAACTGTTAAAACACTCAGGATGCCGGAATCAAACAAAAGATCACTCAGAGGATTTGTTGAAAGCGTGAGATTTATGGGCAGGGCTTCATCTCCTTTTATAGTGCCCATGCATGGGTTGCATGGAGACACCTGCCAAGGTTTCATTAGCTGGTAGTATATCTGATGGACAAAAGGAGATGCCACTCCCTTTGTACTAGGTTAATGGGTCCATTCTTTGTAGAACACAATGTCAGATAATTTTATCTCTTTTTCTTCATGCTCTGTGAAGTCCCATCAAACCTTTTAGCTAAAGACAAACATCCCTTTTATGAGAATAAAATAGAATGTCCGAATTTAAGGTTTGTTGCCCACGTTCTTGCTGCACAAGTTTTGCATTTATTGTGACTCAAGAACTTGTCCTTGAAAATTGCTAAGTGATTATGTATCACATCGGTTAGTGCACTCTAAGGTTGGAATAGGCAAGTGTACAATGCTTGGATCGGCAACTTCATTTCAAACTTAGGATCGGCAAGTGTACACAATCTTGGATCGACAACTGCTTCTCAACCTTAGAGTCGGTAACTTCAATTTTCGGAGACTACACTCTTTTGAAATCGGCAAGTGGTCTGAATTTTAATGTTGGTTGGTACATCAAAAATTCCACATTTTGATGTACAACCCTTGATTGGATAGTCTTTGATTTTCCAATACTTGAAGTATATTTCAGACCTTCAAAAGAACCTATAAAAGATCAACAACATAAATAGAGAAGGTTCATCACCAAATCATAGGTGACCCAACAATCTCCCTCTATTTGATGATGATACCTGTATATTAGGAAGAAATAATTTTGACCCTTTCTATTTTTCTTTTGGGTTCTTTTCACTCAGATTTTTTTTGTTTTTTTAACTAAGCATGTACAGTATAAGTATAAGTATAAGTATAAGTATAAGTGTAAGTATAAGTATGTGCAAAAATTTAAAATATGAACAAATATAGAATGAAAGATAATATGAACTTTTATTAATCATCACACAGGATAGTACATCATACATAGTATATGATTAAGAAAGTTCATACTGAGAATAAGTGACTAAGGATCGGTGGGTTCTCTCTTTTTTAGTTCATCGAGGATAAGTCGGCACATCCCTTTGTCATCTACAGGAGGTACACCCAAAATGGCAATGAGAAAGGTAGTGTGAGCCCTTGGAATGTCGGAGGCTCTGAAGAATCCTATGTTTCCAAAGATATCTTCAAAGAATACTCCAAGTTCAGGTTCAGAGAGCATAGTTTGCTCAGGGTAAGCATTTGGAGTCGGAATGGAGAGATTTATACCTGAAGCATCGATCTTGATCCCTTTTTCATGAAGCGTGGCCAAATGCCCCTTTTTCTTCTTGGAGCTGGAATGACTTCTCCTGTAAGACCTTTCTTAATCAGATATGACTGTTGGCCTTCTATGGCTGTAACCGCTATGTTATGCTCATTCTGAATTTTGACCATTTTGATGAAGAATTTTCGGAGAGTGTTGAGCACAATTTCTTTGTATTTGCTCCTACTCTTTGAAATATGGTTCCCGATCTGCAACCATTCTGTGATCCCAAGAACTTCCAACCACTTAATCTCATAAGTTTTATTAAAAGAATCAGCTCTTTTAATAGTGATAAGCAACCTAGGAGATTTCGCGGTTGGATGATGAATAGAAGCACCAATGATCTTTGAATCATCTTTCCAATTTTTAAGTCTTCTCTTGAACCAATCTACTTCCTTGGCCTTCTTTGCTTCTGCTACGGTCTTCATCGCTTCAGACTTCTTCTTTAGACTTTCAAGCTCATCTTTCTGAGCTTGAAGAGGATCGGTGACTTTGGCTCAGGTAGCCTCATCTTGAGCCAACTTAATTAGTACATTAGTTTGATCATACTCAAGTTGAGCCCTTAGTGCTTCTTCTCTTTCAACTTCGGTGAGTATGACTCCAAGAGGATCGGTAAGTGTGGAAGCTGGTTGCAATCTGAGAGTATCAGCTTCAGGACCTCTAACTCTTTTCTTTTTATTTTCATGAAGTTGTGCTAATTTTGAGCATAAGAGAGTGGTTTCTTTCCTTCGGCTTTGGCTTTCTTTTTATTTTCCTCTTCAGATTCTTCAAGGGGTCGGGCACTGAATTGCTCCCCCTGAATTTGTGCTTCAGTTTCTATATTAACCTCACCTCTAGATGACCCAGTGTTACCCGGTATTAGAGGTTCATTGGCAATTCTTTCGGTGACCTGTACGTCGGGGACTGAAGCGTCGGTGACCACAGGTGATGGTTTCCTTGGTTGTTGATCGGTGACTGGTGGTTGCTATTTATCGGAAACCTTGGCATCAGAGACCAAGGGTGTTGCACCTCGGTGACCATGGCATCGGAGACCAAGGGTGTTGTCACCTTGGTGACTACCCGAGGTGGCACCTCGATGACCACAGGTGGTGGTACATCGGGGACCTTTGCTGCTGCCTTCGTGTTTTTCTCCCCCTCAGTGGTTGACCCCTTGAAACCAACTGAAGAGAGAAATCGCTTGATCTTGTCAACATCAGAGCCCAAATTGTCGAGCTTTCGTTCAATTCGCTGAACCATGAATCTATCTTCATCCTTGAAAAAGGCGTCACCAGCATCGATTTCAACGGTTGGAAGAGAAGTCGGTACCTTTTCAACCTTTAAGTGTAAAGAAGTAAGTGATTCTACAATTTCTTCTTGATCGTTTATTAGGGAAGCAATATTGGATGTTAGAAGTGTATTCATCATTTCCATCTCTTTGGTTGCATGTTCCTCCAATAGTTCCACCCGATGAGGTGTTCCACTTGAGAAAGAGTTGAAGGTTTTAAGAATATCATCTCCTTGTTGAGATGTCATAGGATCGGAAGGTTGAGGCTTTGGTGGTGGTTGATCGTTATCGTCACTTGAAGAAGAATAGTCCACCAAACTTGTAGTTTTATTTGGGGGGGATTTCGGGGAGTCTGTGATGTGAGTTGTGTTTTTGAGGCGAGACCTCGGGGGACTCAAGAGAGTGAGTAACTGTAGGGGAGACACGATGAGAATAGTGTCTGTGAGAGGATTCCTAAATTATGGGTTCCTCAACTACCCTATGAATATGTACGGGAGACGTACTCATCCAAGGTGTAGTACTATTGGAGAAAAGGAAGTCGGTAAAGTGGGTTGCTCCATCAAGTGCATCTTGTTGTGATGCACCTTCATTTAGAGATGGGAAAAGGAGTTGTGAGATCTCCGGAGGTGGTGTAGATGCGCCTTAAATGGGAGACTCCAAGTCATTTTCATCAGCTAAGGAATAAGTTGATGAAGGCATAATTTGGGTACCCCTTTTTACAACCACGTCCTTTTGGGAGGGCATGGAGGAGGTAGGATGGGTTTTAGACTGTTCCCTAGGTCGACTAGGGATATCTTCAACACTCACCGACTTTTGGGAGTCGGTGTTTGGTGTTTGTGTTTTGACCCTTTTGGTTCCCTTAGACTTCTTTGAGGAAGTCCTAGGGGGATTTTCGAGTGTCTCCGCTTTTGGGAAGATTTCGGTGCCTGGATAGAAACCAAAGGCTCTTTTGGTTTCGTGGCATCAATGGTGCAGAGGTAGATGTGCCCGAAGCCTTGGATCTCTTGCGAGATTTGGGCACATCGGTGACTCGTGGTTGAAGAGTCACAGAGGAGGTGGATTCGGTGACTGAGGGTCCCCGAATCCTGGTTCATTCTCACCCCAAGCTAAAGTCGCATTTCTGGCAAACTCAATCATGCCCTGTCTAAGTGGGTTGTCGGAGGCCAATGGCCCCTTTGGCATAAGTTGCTTGCCAACTTGGTGAAGGGAAAGAGCATATGCAATATCATCCCGCTTTTCAAGCTTATCGGCAAGCTTCACATTGATGATAATAGAGAAGAGACATTGAAACGGTACCTGAGGTTGCCGAAGGAGAGAGAATGAGGAGATCATCTCGTTGAAGAAGAAAGCTGCAAAATCGATTTTTCTCTGGAAGATTAAAGCATGGGCCAACTCGGTGACTTGTGATGGGGCTTGATCCGGACCACCCGTCTTCTTACTCAAACATAGGATGAGATGAGCAAAGAAGAAGTTCCAGATGTTACCCATGTTTTACCTTACCAAGGTACCTGGACCCTTGGATTGTGGACCCCTTTTGTCTTCAAGATAATTCAGAGCAGTCACAACCTGTTGGCGTTCATTCCCAAGAGGGAAAGCTTCATATGTGTCATATGAAGGAAGGTGAAGAATGGTACGAACATCTTCAGCATCAAAGATGACATCTAGTTCGTCATCACTAAGAATAGTAGCGCATATTTGATCGGATGAAGCATCATATGAGCAAGTTAGCCAGAAGTTTCCCAAGAGAAACTTGCTCATCTTAGGTTTAGCAGTGAGAGCATACTGGACTGGAGAGGACATCTCTGAAGAAACCAACAAATCTCATTATACTCCGGATGAGCTTCATCGATACCAATGCGACCAAAGTGGTTGCATGCAGGAAAGGTAAGAGATTCAAGGGTGAGGGTTTGTTCTTCAGAGGTTTTAGGTGATTTCGAAGGAGCGTTAGTGGAAGGCATGGATGAACTTGAGTGTTGCAGGTTTGAAATCGAGAAAGAGAGAGAGAATGGGGATGAAGGAGACGATAAAGAAGGAGAAGAAAAGGGGGGAACGGTTATATATATGAGGAGGGAATTTCGATTTTCAAAAAAAATGATGGAAGAAGTGATTGAAAGGTCAGAATTCTAAGGGTTTTCAGGTTTAATTCGGCGCATGTTCTGACATTTATGACTTTGCTGATGTCATTGTGGATAGAGACGTTGAATACTTAGTCACCAAGAGTGGTAACCTAAGAGTTATCTTTTAAAATATAAGGAATATGAAGGGGTTTAGAGGTGACGTCGGTGAGTGGAGAGTAGGGGGTAAACGTCGGAAAGTCTAGGGTTAGGGCGACGTCGGTGAGTGAGACGTCGGAAAGTCTAGGGTTAAGGTGACGTCGGTGAGTGGACTTTGAACAACGTCGGTGAGTGGTATTGGAGAGGGAACGTCGGTGAGTGGGTGTTTATACTCACCGACTATATATATAATTTTTTTTTATTTTTTTATTTTATATATATATATATATATTAATATATATTTATCATACCTAGTTCATCGATTAGAAACATGAACCTTGCTTCATCAAGAGGCTTTGTGAATAGATCAGCTAATTGATAATCAGTGGGAATAAAATGTAGTTCCACATCATCTTTAGAGACATGATCTCTTATAAAGTGATGCCTGATATCAATGTGCTTAGATATTGAATGAAGAACTGGATTGTTTGCAATGGCTATTGCACTTGAGTTGTCACAGTATTGGGATTTTTGAGAAAATCTGATTGTAATCACACAACTGATTTTTCATCCACAATATTTGAGCCCAACAACTTCTAGCAGCCACATATTCTGCTTTAGCGGTAGATGTAGACACCGAATGTTGCTTCTTACTTGACCAACTCACAAGCTTTCCACCAAGAAGTTGACAACTTCCTGTCGTACTCTTTCTGTCTATTTTTGAACCTGCAAAATTAGAATCAGAGTACCCGACGAGATCAAAACCTGAGTCTTTGGGATACCAAAGACCCAGATTTATGGTACCTTTTAGATACCGAAAAATCCTTTTCACAGCAGCTAGATGTGATTCCTTAAGATTTGCTTGATATCGAGCACACAGACAAGTAGCAAACATTATATCAGGTCTACTTGCAGTAAGATAAAGAAGAGATCCTATCATGCCTCTATAACTTGTGATATTGACAGACACACCATCAGGATCAAAATAAAGTCTAAGAGGAGGAGCCATGGGGGTTTTCATGGTAGAGCAAGTATCAAGTTGAAACTTTTTCAGAGTGTCTTTAATGTATTTACTTTGATTAATGAAAATTCCTTCTGGAGATTGTTTTACTTGCAAACCAAGAAAGAAGGTTAGCTCTCCCATCATGCTCATTTCAGACTTCTTTTGCATGAGAGAGCTAAACTCATCACACAGAGATTCATCGGTGTCTCCAAAAATAATATCATCCACATAGATTTGTACAAGAATGATATTACCTTTTGATTTCTTGAAGAAGAGAGTGTTGTCAACTTTTCCTCGGACATACTCATTTTTTAGAAGATAATCTGAAAGAGTATCATACTAGGCACGGGGAGCTTGCTTCAGTCCATACAGAGCTTTATCTAACCGATACAAATGATATGGGTGAACTGGATCTTCAAACCCAGGTGGTTGCTTTACATAGACTTCTTCAGCTAGCTCACCATTCAGAAAGGCACTTTTGACGTCCATTTGAAATACCAGAGAATTCCTGTAAGCTGCACGGGCAAGAAAGATTCGGATAGCTTCCAATCTGGCAACAGGAGCAAAAGTTTCATCATAGTCAGTTCCTTCCTCTTGGCGATATCCTTGAGCAACCAACCTTGCTTTATTTCGTATGACAGTTCCTTCTTCATCCATCTTAAATCTGAACACCCATTTAGTTCCAATAATGGTTTTGTGAGATGGACGAGGAACTAACTCCCAGACTTTATTTCTCTCAAACTGTGAGAGTTCTTCTTGCATGGCAATTACCCATCTAGGATCATCTAGGGCTACATTTATTTGTTTAGGCTCAATAATGGAAACAAAGTTGACATATAAGCACAGATTGTTGATGCCTCTTCTTGTTTTTACACCAACTTGAGGATCACCGATGATGTGATCTATTGGGTGATCCATGGTCCATTTTTAATGCAGGAGGCAAGGGAGGAGGTATAGAAGAAGATGAAGTTGGAATTTGAGATGGTGAGGATAGGTTAGTGGAAGGTATGGTGTTTAGATGAGAGTGTTCTCCTGAAGAGTCAATTTCAGGAGATGGAGAAGAAAGAATGGGTTCAGGAGATATGATGGTATTATTTGAAGGCTGAGAAGGGTTGTTATCTTCTTGACTTGGTTGAGAAGGTTGTTG